>NC_061168.1:30468188-30623188 GCF_022113875.1 Hydra vulgaris
TATAACTTATAACTTACCTTAATTAATTTTTTTAACTTTAATTAAAACTTAAAAAGTTTTGAATAAAGTTTATAAAACTATTTTTATTTTTTTATCAACCGGTATTTTTTCTTTTTTTTTTCCAACCGGTATAATATAAATCCAATTATTTCAATATTAATGACATTTACATTACTTAATAATTTTTAAATTTATGTTTATGTAAATATTTCTTTAATAATCCTCTTCATTTAAGTAGTTAATAACATTGTACATATATTTAATGAATTTTTCTGTTCTTCTAGATTCGACCAGTAATTCAAATTTTGAATATGCAAAAAGAAGCTCCAAAAGAATTTAATGTGCAACCATATCTTTGGGGAATGTGGGAGGAATTGAGAGATATATTGCAAATGGCATACGATCTTACTATTCGTCTTCAGCGTGAAAACATCACAGCAGGTAAATTCCTTTTTGATTGGAATTCAATAAAGTGTGAACTAGACAGGAAGGACAGCAACTTAGCCAAAGATTTCCGGAAAGGAATGGATAATAGAGAAAGCACACTACGCGAAAATTCGTTGTTTCTTGCAGCAGTTTACGTGGATATTAGACATGGCTGTATGCTGACAGCGACTAAAGACAAGGTTGCTTTTTTTAATAAAATTTTATTTATATATATACATTTTATTTATTTAACTTTAAAAAGTATATATTCAAAAAACTATAAATGTTTCTATAGATAGCTGCAGCTGATGGACTTTGGAAAATTAATTACAAACTGATTCAACTGGCTAATAAAAATAAGAATGATGAAATGAACAAAACTGAAAAAAAATACAATAGCGTCTAACTCTTTAACAGTTCATATTGCAGACTCTAGTTCAGAAAATGAGGAAAAATGCTTCACCAGTCGCAAAGCGATGACCGAATTTATTTATGCTGTGTGAACAGGAGATTTAAGAGAATTCTTCAGAAGAACAAATGCAGATTCAGCTAAATGTAATAGAAACGGAGTTTCGACAAGCTCTAAAAACGATTCCGGAAATTCGTTCAATGTTTAAAGACAACTCCCCCAACTTAGAGGAGTTTTTAAAACTTAACCCATTAAAAGCAATTGAGCGGTTTCCTGAAGTTTTACGGGATGCCTGCCGAGTCGCTTTGTCGCTACCCATATCCCAAGTCAGTGTTGAGCGACTATTTTCAGTCTTAAAGCACATGACTCCAGACCATCGTAGTCGATTTACATCTGAGTTAATTGACGATATGCTTTTTTTACGAACAAACGAATTTTTTATTTGAATATTTTTGATGTAGATATTGCAATAATGTTTTCTTGTAACTTTATAATTTAGCGCGTAGTTAATGAAAATATAAGTTTTAATCTTTTTATAATTTTATGATCATATGGTTTAAAATAATCTGAGAAATTGATAAATCTGTGTGTGTGACAATACAAATCAAATAAAAGTTCTCTTTGGAGTTGTATTATTTTCATTAATTTTACTATCCAGCAAATACGGGACAAATTAACTTCTGGGTTTAAGCAACCGTGGCGCAGTGGTAGTGCACTTGCCTAAAAAACAAGGGATCCGTGATTCAAACCCTATTTAGGCAAATTTTGCGACATTGGTTAAAAAGGAGGTCTAAATTTCCTGTTAACTGCTTTTCCGCGGGGCTCTGCGATATTAATGGTAGCCTATCAATTTTCTGGCATTTTCACGTAAAAATTCCAGATAAAAAAAAACCACATTTAATTTAAGAAAAAAATAAAAAATACCGGAGTCCGGAGTCGATGATTTTTGTCATCGGAGTCCAGAGTCCCGGAGTCCCGAAAAATCAATGGAACTTCGCATCCCTGATATATATATATAATATATATATATATATATATATATATATATATATATATATATATATATATATACATATATATAAAATATTATATATATATATATATATATATTTATATAATAAATATGTATATATAATATATATATATATATATATATATATATATATATATATATATATATATATATATATATATATATATATATATATATATATATATGTATATATATATATATATTTATATATATATATATACATATATATATATAAAATATTATATATATATATATATATATATATATATATATATATATATATATATATATATATATATATATATATCATGCCTTGTTTTAAATAAAAAAGTGCTTAACGCATTAGCTTAACGCGATATTTGACGTCATAAAATTATTTTTATTTTTTTGTATAGACTTTAAGTGTTTTAACTACCGCAATAAATAAATAACCGCTAACTAGTTTAATTTAACAATTAGCTCAAATAACTATAAACGTTTTAAATGTAAATTTATAATAAAAAGTTTGTAATGTTTTCAATTGTTATCTTATTATTAATTTTAGTTCAATATTATTTAGTAAAAATATATATATATATATATATATATATATATATATATATATATATATATATATATATATATATATATATATTAATTATTTCTGAAATTTGTTTTTGAATAATTATTGTTTATTGTTAATTATTGTTTTTGAATAATTATTGTTTAATCGTTATTGAATAAAAAATAATGATTTTTTTTTATTTTTAAAAACTTCTGGTGTAAACAAAAGATATTAACATTGATAAACAAAAACCTATGTTAATTATTTAAACAGCAATTTTGTTTTGACTAGCAAAGAATCTTGCTTAGCGTTTCAACTTGCGTTATATAAAAATATAAAAACGTTTTGTCTGCTTTTAGCATATTTTTGATACATAGTTTTGAACGTGTTCGCCAGGAATTTAATTCATAAATTTTTTATGTTATTGTAAAAATGTTTTACATTTTAAACAAATCACAAAGAAACAGAGCTATAAAGAAATATCGTTTTTAACGATTAAATTTTTTTTTTTTTTAATTTTAGGAAATTAAAAAAAAATTAAACTAAATATAAAAGTCTTAATTATGCAAACTCTTTTGTTAATTATTCTTAAAACAAAAAACAAATACTTCTCCGCAAAACTTTAATCGTGCAAACTTAAAAAAATACTCAACTAAAATAATATAAGTATATTTAATAATTTGAATCGTATCTGTTTATAATAAACGTTCGTAAAAATTTGTTTATTAAAAATTAAGTTCCTTAAATTTTCATTCTATGTATAATTACAAAAAAAAAAAAACTCTTTTTTTTCTTCGTTTGTAAGCAATTTAACTTAATAAAATAAAAAAGAATAAATATGAGGTAATCTTTGTTAAGAACATATTTAATTTATTTATTAAACTATATTTTTATTTTTATTTATATATCAACTTAAATTAAATATAGTAACATGTTAAAATATTTTAACACGACTTGTGTTATTTATAAACCGTAGGGCAGCTGCCCTTACGACACAATTGTTTTAGGATTATATTTTATTTTGATGAAGATCACATAACTTACATTTGATTTTAATAACGTAAGTCTTCTCTTTTTCTGCGATCATTGCATCGGCAAAGCATCGGCAAAGTCCCAAGATTTAAAAGTTTTTAAAGGAAATCTTTTGTCCTTCAAAATAATATCCATATTCGAACTTTAAACAATTTAGAGAGAATAGAAATATAAAAGGTTTTTATATACTAGTTTGTCTTGTTTTATAATGAAAAATACATATTCATTAATAAAAAATAGAGACTGTCATTAAACTAAAACGTGCCTTAGTATTTATTTAACGGAATCTGTAATGTGCGCGTGCATAATGAAACCTCCATTATATAAATATATTCAACGTAATATTAGTGTCATCAGCGGATGTTATAGTCTACTCGTGATTTCTTTACCTTATAATATAACTTGATCTATGAAAAAAATTTATTGAATCGCACGCAGAAGAAATTTAACAAATTGTCTTCATTCAAAAATTGCGAGTAACAGGTTTTTTTTTTTCTGTGCTGGCCCCCTCCTCCCGCATAACTTAAAAGCAAAAGTATCTATATACCTTTAACTAATAAAAAAAGCAAAGAGTAATAATTAATGAAGTAATTTTTAGAAAAATACAAATAGATTGTTCATTCATTGGCACATTTTTTTTAATATCTTGAAAAAATGTCTTGATATTTTTGTTATCATGATAACAAAAATATTAAGACATTTTTTGATATATTAAAAAAATGTCAACCCTTAATTACAAATTTTTTGCAAATGTTTTTTAATATGAATTTAGTAAAAAACTCTTAAAAAATTTATATTACAAAAAACATTAATATTCTGTATTATTAAGTTTGGAATGTAGATTTTTTAAAAGTTTTTAACTGAAAACTTTAAAAAGTTACTACTTTTTATTAAAAACATTTGCAAAAAATTTCCAGTTAAGGATTGAGGAACGATTTTTCATGTTACTAAATATTTGAATAAAAAGTTAAGCGTAAAATTAAATGTTATAAAAACGTATGATATGTCGCGATAAAAAGTTACTTCAATTATTTTTAACGTAATTTTTTTTTTCTAATAAATATTTTTACATATCGTTATTCAAAAATTAATGTGGTTTTTTTAAAAATTAATTACTTCTTTTATGTTACCGCTAATTTAAAAGTTAAAAAATGATAAAAAGTAGCTTAACCAAAACAGCTCTACGCGTACGTAAAAATCGCTTAAGGCGTACGTAAATCGCTCTAGGCGTAACGCTTTAAAACAAGGCCTGTATATATATATATATATATATTTATATATATACATATTTAACCTATTAACTGGCTGCAATATGAAGATGAAAAATGTATTTGTTTATGGCTGTTATATACTTCTGACCTTAAAATCAATAAAGCGGTTAAATCTGCTGAACCTCTCAAATCTATTTGGAAACTGTTTTTTGTTAGAGTGCTGCATTCTTACAGTAAGCTTATTTTACGTTTTATGGTTTTAAACTTAGCTTATTTGTTCAAAAAAATTCAGTTTTAATTTTTATTATCTTAAAAGCACATGTGAAATTGCTAATTCCAAGTTGGATATTGCAGAGGACTGCTCAGAACTTCCAACAGAATCAGATATTGACGCAAAAAAAAGGAAAGCGAAAAGGTTAATTTTTTTATTCTAACTTCAATTTATTTGATTATTTCAGTAAATTCTTAACATGATGTTTAAAATTATGCTATGTGTAACAATATTCTATGTTATGGTGTTCATTTTATCTATTGGTAATATAAAATTTATCTATTGTTAATATAAAAGTTTATTTTATCAATAGATAAAATAAATACCAAAACATAATAACCCTATAACACAACAGTAGTCTCTGAAATAAAAAGGGTTAAAAACTAATTTAGGTCATTACCAGTTTTATGGAATGAATTGTGTGATTCAGATTCCGATTATATAAAATCTTAAAATGGAAAGAAGTTTTCGGTATCAATTTCAACCTCAAACCTGGAGTTTCCTACTCCTCCTCAGTTGCAATCCGGTTAGATTTTTGCATTTTAATAACTATTTCACAGATCATTAATGATCCATCAACATTCTTAACATTAATGATTATAATTGTCCATTAATGACATTTAAAAAAATAAAATATATTTTTCTATTATACTATATTTTGTTTTGAAAAATATTTGATATTACAAATATGTTTATAATGCATTATTTGTGCATAGAAATTCAAAATGGGCCTCTTCAAAATGCATCATCTACTATCTGCTCTCTCTCTCTCGTCATTATTTTTAAACGGTTTAAAAATAATGACGAGAGTAGTAAAAAAGGTTGGTTAACACTTTTAGTAAAAAAGGTTGGTTAACACTTTTTTTTTTAACTTGAAAGTTTTACAATTTTTAAAGTTTAAATTATGGTTTGCAAACTGTCTGTTTGTATATGTGTGCTTGTAAAAATAAGCTTAAATATTTAAATAGACAACCAAACTACACTACCATCATCAATATTAACGCCAGTGCTTACTATAGCACTGCAAGTAGAGCAGTTATCACCTGATTTGGTCAATTGTCATGTTGGAGGTGTGTTTCATTTATTTATGCATTAGCAAATGATGAACTTGTTTGTTTGTTCATATGAACTAAATATATATAGAGAATATTTTCTTGCTATTACTATTATTTTTATTAAATAATTATTATGCGTATTTAAAATATATATATTTATTTTATTTTTCTTCCTATTTAGGAAATGATCATCGAAAACTAATATTATTAGAAGAGATTAAACAAAATAATCAAACTATAATTTTTCTTCTGCAATGATTATCAGCACAACAGCAGCGTGGTAATATAGAAACAAGTTTTGATGAGTTTGGGCTTCCTGTTTTATCAATGGAACATTTACAAAAACTAGAAACAGATTGCCTTGACAATGACCTCCGAGGAAAGCTTGTAAGATATTTGTTATAATTGTTTAGTTCCCTTATTCAAGTTACATTAAATTTATTACATGGTAAATAATATCTTTTAAAATTGTTTTTTTCCTTTTAGACCTTTTTTAGTCCCTTTAGTTATTTTGGTCAGTGTGGCACAGGTTTGGCATTAAAAAAACTGCTTAAAAAAACCAGCTTAAAAAAACCCAATAAAACCCGGTTAAATCTGAAAGTTTTTTAAAGATATTTAAAAGTTTATGAACTATTATAACCAACTTTAATATTATTAACTATAATATTATTAACTAACATAATTATTAATTATTATTATTAACTAAATTATTATTAACTAATATTAATAACTATTATAACCAACAATAACAGCTATCAGACTAATATTTGAATCATTACTTGGAAATACATTATAACAATTTTTATTAAAATATTTTTATCAGTTGAGATTTTTTAATCTTTTATGTTATTCACCTCCCTAGGTGAATTTAAATGAGTATTAGTGGCCAGAGAAAGCCACTACAGTCAAGGAGGCTACCTTGCGGTTACAATCCTCTTTCAACTCTTTAACTCCTAAACACAATTTTTTATAAACAAGGCCGTTGGGCAAAGAAACAAGTTGGTTCATATAAATTTCAAGTTCAAATTTTAATTGAAACTTTAGTTACTACCTCCTATTCTATAGCCTTATTTTTCCTATTTCTCATTGACATTTTTAATTACATAGAATAATACTTTTAAATTTAAATTAAACCAATACATATAGATTTAACGCAAAATATTTTTTTTCTATTATAGTTTTAAGTTGTATTTAAAAATCTTTTTCAAATTAATTTGAAAAGTTCTTATGAATTATTAAATAATAATATATAAATATATTTTAAATAAAATTAAAGTATAAAATTTCATTTAGTTTTTTTTTTTTTTTTTTTTTTTTTTTTTTTCAATATCATTGAAAAAAAAAACATTTTTACACAGACGAAATAAAAATAAAACCCAAAAAACCCCAAGTTTACCCAATAAAACCCTAAATTACCCAAAAAAAATCATCTTACTATTGATGTTTTTTATATTAATATTTTTAAAAAAAATATTTATTTATAATTTTCATTGTTTTATATAAATGAAAGTAAATGAGTTTATAGTTAATACTTATAAGTGTGTATGCATAATACATGTTTATTTTATTTAGATGCTGTTCGGCGTAATCCTACAATATGTCGCGGTACGGATGCAAGGTTGCTTGTGCCATTAAAGCATGGCTTCGATTCGCGAAATTTGTGTGGAGGGAGGAGAAGAAACATCATTTTAACGATTTTAGTTATATAGTTTTATATATAGTTTATGATTTTTTTGTATGTGTGTAATAGTTTAAATTATTTTGTAACGAATAAACATTTAACTAGAAACCAACAAATTTATTAACTTTAATACTTTTATGTAACTTTAAATACTTTTACATTTTCAACTTTTATAATAACGTTAGTTCAATGAATATCAAATCATCCCAGTCGTCACAACGCGTTACTAACATTGTTGGAAACAATGCTTGAACTCTTAGACCAACGTTAATAAAAGGCACAAATGCGAATACAATATAAAACTAACAGTGTGCCAACGCAATGCAAACAACATTGAGTATACACGATGCCGACATAGGCTCGATGAGCAGCCGATCAAATGCCAACGCAATTCCAACCTTTAAACATTATTACGCCAACATAGCCCCTACAAACCCATACCAACGGTGCACCAATGTAAAGTCATCATTATACGAAATGTGTTATGCTAACGTGTCGTCAACTATTTTACTTGGTTCGGCCAACGTTGCGCCAACAATTTAAAACCATATTGGGCCAATGTTGCGCCAACAATATTAGGTGTATGTTACGATGGGCAGCCAACCATGCCAGCACGACACCAACTTACGGCCTACCAAAACGCCTCGTTGGCCCAACAATCAGAAATACGTTGGGCCAACGTTGGGCCTACTAAGTTGTGCTGCTCGGGTTGCTGCTTGCATGTTCTGACAATTTATATGTTTTTATGCGCTGAACAAAATTAAAGAGCAAATTTTAAAAAAATACAAAACTTTAAAAAAAAAAAAAAAATTAAAATATAAATAATAATTGTAATAAATATAATAATTTAAAAACTTTATAAAAATCTTAAGAAAAGGTCAAAGTTTTTAAAGTTTTCTAAAATGCTAAGGTTTAATGACCTTTTTCTTTTGTTTATTTATTAAAAAGAGTAAATGTTTATTTGTAAAGAAAAACCCTCATTTACTAAATAAAGAATAAAATGATTTTATTCTTTATTTAGTTTATGTAAGAATATGCTGACAATATGCTGTTTATTTAACAAATGTGTTATAATTTAACTAGCAAGTATTTTGTTTAAAAAAATACATATTTATATAAATATAAAAGTATATATATAATACTCTTAGATAATATAAATAAAATGTATTTATTATAAGTAATCGTTTGAAGCAATTTGTTATTATTTAAAAGCGTTTCGCACAATATACAAAAACATTTAATTTAAAGTTATTTTGAAATATCGAAGTTATAAAAAATACATACTTTTAAAATAAAACATAAGTTATATTGTATATAAGATTCTTTGATAATTTAAATAAACATTTTATTAAAAACAATAAACACTGATCAAAAGTAATTTGCTACTTTATTTAAAAGAGTTTAGTACAATACAAAATCATTAGAAAAAATCAAAGTTTCAAAGTTATTTATTCCAAACATTGTCAAGTTGTCTCAATAAAATACTTTATGTGTGGATAGATAAGGCATTAGACACATGCACTTCCTGAAACAGCCTGATATATATAAATAAATAAATAAATATATATATATATATATATATATATATATATATATATACATATATATATATATATATATATATATATATATATACATATATATATATATATATATATATATATATATATATATATATATATATATATATATATATATATATATATATATACACACACACATCACGCTTCTGTAGTGAAATTTTAAAATATTTTCTCTTTTAGTAAAATATTAAAATTTGTCTCCTATACTGTCTAAAAAACCCAAAACAGAGTAACTGGAAAACTTCTTATTTGAAAGTGCTGTGATTTGACTTTCAAAAGATAGTTCAACACAAAATTGTTTTAGCAATGAGCTTTGGCTCATTAATATTTTAAAAATTAATATTTATCCTTTATCTCTATATATTGTAAATTACATGAAATTAACCCTCGGAATTAGGTTCGGCATTTGGCAATGTCGATCTAAAGTGTTTGAGGTCAGCAAAAAGTTGCCAACCTTGTTTTTATGTTTTATGGTTTTAGCTTTGTATCAAATAACTTTTGCTGTCCTGATGCCGACCTTAAAAAGATTCAGGTCGGCAAATTATTGCTGACCTCAATCTTTTTAAGGTCAAACCTCATTTTGCTAATTTTGAGGGTTGTGAAATTGCGCAGGGTTACTGTAATGTTACATCTCAAAAAAAAAAAAAAAAAAAACACGATAAAAACAATTTTTTAATTTACTTTGTTTTAACTTTCCTTGGCTGTATAGTGAAATATAAAACAATCTCTTAATAGTAATTTTGTTTTTCTAATGTTATAGCAAAACAAAAATATAAACAATAACAACAATATAATAAGTAAAAATACCTAATAATAGTCCAGTATTATAGTGATATCGAGCTGTTTGAATTGCTTCATAATGCTTCTTTATAACTTTCTCTACCTAAATAAAACATTAAAAATATAAAACTTATGTAAAATATACTATTGTTTAATTTATTTAAAAAAATAAAAAAAAAACTGTAGTAGTATATTTAAGCTGTACCCGATAACTTGGTGAGTGTATTTTGTACACTCACCAAGTGTAAGCTTAAATATAATAGACAGCTAAACCATTATTCAACATAGTTACATTATTTAAAATCTATTTGTCAAGTTTAACTAAGCTTAACAATCTTTAACTAGTAGCACAATGATGAACTTTTTTCTAAAATATTAATTTCATTCTTAAGATATGGCAACTACATAGATACACTCAGTGCATTTAAGGAAAGATCTGAAAGTTTTGCGCTTCCTAAAAACTTTTGCGCTTCTTAAAAACCGAAATTTGCATTCTTAAAGTTTAACTATAAAATTTTTTTCTTTTTCTTTACTTTTACTATTACTATTACTATTTACTATTTATGATTATTAGAGATTAGTTAAATTTGAAACTTGTAGAACTTTAAATTACCAAACATTTGAATATTTTGCAAAGTTATTTTTCGATAGCCAATCAAAATATAGTTTCACGGATTGATACTTTTTAAAAATTAAAGCACATAAAATCAAGCTGAAAGAGTTAAATACTGATTTGTTCTTTGAGTTTCTTAGTTTTGGATTGGCAAATAAGAAAAAAAAAAAAGATTTTCTTTTCCTGTTAAAATTGCAGCAACATTTTGCAACCAATACTTCAGGGAGCACAATAGCAACCCATAAAACATAGAAACGTGGTCAGCGGTCAATGCCAACCCTAATTAAAAGAGCTGCAATAGTAAAATATCATCTTTTCAATAGGCTGCTCAAATATTTTCAGATTGGTCAAATTCATTATACAGCAGCATAACTAGAGCCAAGATCTAAAAACAACTTTTTTTTGGCACCAACAGACTATACTGAAGAATTATCAAATTTAAAACATCTTGTTAAACTAAATCCACAAATAATGTAACTGATAAAGTACTTAATCACTCTCATCAGAAAGTTAGAGTACAGTTTTTTTTGAGATCTGTATAATATATCAAATAAGATATCAGAAGTATTACAGCTACTTTATTTTATATTACTGTTTTGTCTTTGAATTCATGACATTTTTAATTGTTTAGTTTTAAAAAAGACAGTTTATTCAATTTTTTTCTTTTATAACTTTTTATCTTATTATCTATATATTTTTTGCTATTATAATAATGTCATTTTATCATATAAAATCATGTTTATTACCCTTCATATTTAAGCAATTGTGGAATGCAAGATGATCTATTGTTATACTAGAAAAAAAGGGTTCCAAAATGGAAGAACCTTTCTGAGATTGCAAAAAGAATTTTTAATGTTCGCGAATTGCAGTATCTGGATATATTTCTGGTCATTAAATTACTGCAAAAATAATAACAGCCAAAGTTTACATATTTTTAACTATTGTTTTCTTAAACATCAGGTAATTTAAGAATTATAAATAAATAAAAAAGCTATGGAAAAAAAAATATTACTTAAATTTTCAAAAAATTTGTGCGGTAACTTAAAAATCAATCAATAAAAAAGTTATGCTAAAGCTATTTGCCCATTTTATGAAACATTAAAACCGTTGTTAAGAGGGAAAGCTTGAGGAATTGTTCAAAAATTTAAATGTTTTAAATTAGAAACTTTATAAATGATAACAAAAATAATAATAAAGATATATTTTTTCAAATAAGTCATTGAAGCTTTTTTGTTTTATCTTAAAATAAATATAAAAAGTTTCAATTAATTTTTATATATTTTTAAACTACTCTGCCATTAATTTTGTATGCATGTTTTTTTAAATTTTTTCTGCAAAAAAGTTATGAGTATTTAATTTATAAGAAAATATTGAATAAGATTTAAATAAGATATAAAAGTATTTTATATCTTATTTCACAATTTCTTTAATTTAAAATTTTTGCTAAATTCCTAAAACTGTGATAATTAGCAGTTATTTTTTAATAACTACATCATATTTTATCGTGCTTTATTTTTCTAGTTTTATCTGATGACTTAAAATGAATTAAAATATTCATCTTTAAATCATAATTTTTAATAATAATAAAAATAATAGTAAAAATAAGGTTTTATAATAAGATTTTATATCATAATTCAAAATTAATATTGAATAACAGCTATTGAGTTTAGTAACCAAAAGAGAGTTTTCCATTGTTTAAAATATTAAAAATTTAATTATTGGAAGCATTTCCAGATATCGCAATTTGCGATCACTTAATTTGAGCCTTGCAAGATACTGCAGCCAGCTCTTCATCTGAGAGAACATTTTCATTGGCTGGCCAGGTTCTTGATATTTTGAGAAAATTTTTGAGAGAAATTTTTTATATTGCAATTTATGTTTGCAGAGATGGGTGTTGATGGAAGGAAATGTTAGCAGGGACAGGTGGGGATCAAAAGATATGCTAGCGGGGATGGGTGGGGAGTGAGCTTGGGAAGACAACTAACCCATAAAAATGCTTTTATTATTTTTAAATATTTAAACAAACAACTTACAGCAGCCTCAATTTCATCTGGGGAATAGTTAACATTAACTCCACACGATCTTTCAAATGTCTCTAGGTTTATGGGATCAGTTGGATTATATTTGAAATATTCCAATGCAGCTAAAAAAAACTTGTAAATTTAATAATAATACAACAACTATGGATATATAAATGCATAATAATATAAATTAAAAGATATACAAAATATATAATCATATATTCATATTCTTTACTTGGAGTTATCTTATGGAGCTTTAATACTCAGATTTTGTTTCCATTATATATAGAGAGAGATTCTTTGAGAATATTAAATCATTTATTATATATAAGTGTATATATATATTACATACACGAAGATACGCATACAGAAAAATAAAATTTATTTAAGTTATACAAGTTTTAATTAAATATAAAATAAATGTAATTAAATAATTGTAATAAAACTCTCAAACAAATGTAAACAGTATAAAGATGAAAAAGCAAAAAAATAATGCAAACACGTCTAGACATGCACTTATACAATGAAACCATACATACGCATACACTAAATAATGTTACTTCATAGTTTATGGAATGTTGCTTTAACTTATCTATACATACATACATATATACATATAAATATATATGTATATATATATATATATATATATATATATATATATATCAAGCCTTCCCAGGAAAGGCATGCGGTTTTTTTTCTCGTACGACCACAAAAATGTTTTTCAAGTTAGAGAACGTGACCACGTCCGTTTGCGCAAGTTATATTATATGTGTTACTGAAAAATTGTTTTAAATTTAATAACTGCATAAGAAATTAAAGTAAACTTAAATAGAAAACAATAATAATAGTTTAAATAATTTGTTTGTTGTTTTTATTTTTGTTTTTTCTTAGTGGTTATAATTATCAGCAACAAAATTCATTAAGTCAAAGCAAAAAAAAAAAAACGGTTTTAGGCGTTAAAAAGGATGACTTTCCCATATTTTATGTGTTTTTTCTTTTAAAGAGAAAAGAAAAAATATGCATCATCATCTGTTTGTAAAATATATTTGTATAATTATAATGTGACAAATTTATATCAAGAGTTAAATTATACGGTCGCGTTTGCAAACTCTGGTAAAATATTAGGTCTTTAAAATTTTAGTTCATGCAAAGCTGTGTACTTTGTTTATAAGGAGCAAATTATTAAAAGTTTGCTAGCGAGAAAGTTACAAAAAACAAAACAAAAACAATAAACTTACGACTACAAAAGTAATAACACTTTAGTCACTAACTGCATTATAAAAGTAATAAAACTATAATAGTGTTATTACATTTATAAAGCACTTATTACTTTTAATGTTCATTCTTTGTTCAAACAACATTATCAATTCCAAACATTTACTAAAGTAGAAAAGCATCTAGAAAAAATAAAGCGGATATTCAAATATTATTAAAAACTTCAGGAACTCTCACATATCACTTAAACAACGTTAAAAAAGTACTTTATAAAAAGTATAGCATTATGAAAAACGTTACGTAAAAACGCGCGTTAATTTTAAAATCAACCAATAAAAAAATTTTATTGGTTAATTTTAAAATTAACGCGTGTTTTTACGGTCTATTAGTAACGTTTTTCATAATGCTAAACTTTTAATACGACACGTTTTCATAAAGTTGTCTGTCACGATTTTATAAGTTACTTTAATATTATTTAATATTATTTGAACATCCACTTTATTCTTTTAGATATTTTTCTACTTCGATTAAAATTTGGGAATACTAATGTTGCTTAAACAAAGAATGGGTTTTAAAAGTTATAAATGTGTTATAAAATGTAATAACACTATTATAGTGTTATTACTTTTGTAATGCAGTTAGTGACTAGAATGTTCTTACTTTTGTAATCGTAAGTTTGTTTTATTTTTTCGCTACCAAATTTAAGTTGATTCTCCCCTCATAAACAAGGAACACGGTTTTGTATAAACTAAAATTTTTAATGCTAGATATTTTACCAGATTTTGCGTTTTGCATTCGCTTAATTCAACCCTTGTTGCTACATTGAAATTATAAAAATAAATTTTACAAACACATTGCAATTTTTATTTTTACTATCCTCTTAAAAAAAAATTAAGAAAAAGAAAATCATTCTTTTTATTGTAGACTTTTTTTTTTGCTTCGCCTTTTTGTTGCTGAATGTAACTCTAAAGAAACAAATATAAAAACAGTACACAAATTATTTAAATTATTAATTTGTTTTTATTTTTTTCTATTTCAATCTCTATTTATTTTGTTAGTTTTGTTTTTTTTGTTTTTGAAACTTTTTCAGCATTATTATAAAACTTGCAAACGGCCATGTTCACGTTTTCTAAAATAATCCTATCGCATGGTCATACGAAAAAAAAACCGCACGCCTTTCCTGGGAAGGCTTGATATATATATATATATATATATATATATATATATATATATATATATATATATATATATATAATATATATATATATATATATATATATATATATATATATATTAGTGATGTACCAATTAATCAGCATCGGCTTAATCGGCCACTTTTTGCACAATCGGGATCAGTATCAACCTCTTTTACCGATTTTCCAACCAATGGCATTTTAACATTTTTATTGTGCATTATTATAATAATTAAATAATAAATAAACTAAACTTTATGCATTACTTGGAATTTTTTGGATAAATTTTTATTGTGACTTTGTTTACAGGCAAAAACCTTAAAAGTAACCTATTTAAGCATTATTATCTATATTTTTTAAATTATTTTTTACTCCCAACAAGGCTGCAAGCAACCACTATCAAGTTATGAGTTACTAGAAAAAAAATAGACTTATAGGTCAAAGAAACGGTTGACAGAAGAGTTAAAAAGTTGAAGGTTGTATTAGTCAGGAAAACATGAAGATAGGTCAGAGTTCCGAAGGGTTAAAGTGCTAGGGAATAAGCTAGACAAATAAAAAATTTTGGAGCATGAAGAGACAGTAAAAGATTGAGACTTTGATGAATGATGAGTCAAGTGAGAATGAGTTTTGGTTGGTGGAACTACAGATGAAAGCTCCTTTGAGCAGCAACCGTGATTAAGTATTTGTAGAAAAAAGAAAGAGATACACCTTTACAACGATGGGAAAGAAGCTCAAGTTTAGCAGATAGACCAGGTCCAACTCTGTTTAATAATTAGTTAATTCATCGGTATCGGCCTTTTCCTATCCATCGGCATTGGTATCGACATTGGCCAAAAAAGTAATATCGGTACATCACTAATATATATATATATATATATATATATATATATATATATATATATATATATATATATATATATATATATATATATATATATATATATATATATATATATATATATATATATATATATATATATATATATATATATATACAGTGCTTCCAGAAAGTATTAGCGCACTTATTTTTTTTTTTTACCTCAGAGAACTTTAAAGGATTGTAATTCAAAAACAATAAAAAACTGATTGATAATTTTTTTTTTTAACTAATTCATAAAATTATGCAGAATTACTAATTGTAAAATATATAGAAGTATTTCTTTATTATTATCTTGAATTTAATTAAAATACAATAAGAGTGATAAAAACAATTATAAAAAAATGTGCAAAAGTATTAGCGCACTTACAGTTTTTCAAAGATTTTAGCAAAGTTTAATATTCTATGTGACCACCTTTGTTTTTAAGGCATGCCAAGACTCTACGCGGCATAGAATCTATAAGTTTTTTGATTAGTTCTTGTGGCATGGTATTCCACAATGCTTGCATTTGCGTTTTGAGCTACACCAAGTTAGTGGGCCTGCTTTTTTTTAATTTGCAGTCCTTCCAACTCCAAAGATTCTCAATAGGATTCAAATCAGGTGAGCGAGTGGACCAAGCATCATTCATGTATTGCTTAATTGAGCGTGTTGTGTGGCAAGGAGCGTTATCTTGTTGAAATTGCCAGGTGGAGTCAGCTTTGGAAATGTCCATTGATGGCTTGAAATAATCTTCTAATATCTCTCAATATCGATGTTGATTAAGGCGATCAGTGTAAAGATGCGCCAGGCCATTGCTAGATCCAGCAATACAGCCCCAAATACCAATTGAACCTCCTCCTCCTTGAACTCTTGACATGATAAAATGAGGATTATATTTTTCGTGGCTTCTTTGTTGCAAGGTATGAATTGAGTTGTTTTTTTTTCATCAGCTTGCTAACTGTTGATCAGCTTACTTGATGTGCACTCATCGCTGTTTTCAAGTCTGAGGCGATTTCAGCTATACACATGTTCGGGTTGCGTCTAGCAAGCATAATTGCTTTATTTTCGTCCCTTTCTGACATTTTTTGGGACAACCAGAGCAATTTTTGTCTTCGACTGATCCAAACTCATTATAGTTTTTTAGCGTTGTTCTAACGCTGCATTCACTGATTTCAAGTTGACTTCCAATTTCTTGATTGCTGAAACCACTTTTGTGCAGGCCACAACTTGCCACTCTGTTTCAATTGATATGCTCTTTAAAACCATATTTTTGTTGTTCAAAGTTTTAACTAATCTTTTTATCTGTCACTTCAACTTAAGCTTCTTATATTTTTTATTGACTATTATTAATCAGCAGAGAGTTATTAACAAAAATTAACCAAAAAAGTTTTTCTCAAAGGAATTAAACAATTGTACCAATACATTTTAAATCAGTGCGCTAATACTTTTGCATGCGTAATTTCACACATTTTTCAGAGTAGTCATTAAACTTCTAATTAATTTATCAAAAAAACAGGTAGTTGGACAAATATTTGACATTCTAATTAAATTTAATTGGTTTTACCTTTCATTAAAAAAAACTAGTTCGTAATTAAAATTACTTTATAATTTAAATGGATTTGAAGTTGTCTGTAATAAAAAAATTACAAGTGCGCTAATACTTTCTGGAAGCACTGTATATATATGTATATATATATATATATATATATATATATATATATATATATATATATATATATATATATATATATATATATATATATATATATATATATATATATATATATATATATATATCTATATATATATATATATATATCTATATATATATATATATATATATATATATATATATATATATATATATATATATATATATATATATATATATATATATATATAGATATATATATATATATATATATATATATATATATATATATATATATATATATATATTATTTAGGTCAGCAATTTAGGTGTTCCTCAAGAAATAACTTCAACAACAGAATAAGTAGAAACTGGAATTTTTTGTCAAATTTTGATGTTTATATAAGGTCCATAAGTTGTTTTTAAGCTAATTATGACAACTTATAACATTAAGAGCTATTATATCATCTAAATATGATCTGCAACAATGTATATATTGTTGTTGCAGTAAATTAATACTATTATTATGTTTGTTTGTTATAAAAAATGTTTTAATGTGCTCTTGAACTAACATATAAACTATCATTATTGAAAAAAAACTTTTTTGTAAGAATTGTATATTTATATACAATTCTTACAAAAATGTGTACAGTTTTGCATATAAAAATATATATGCAAAACGATAAACATTACAAAATGATGGTCAACGTTGTAATTTTATATTATGTTTTGAAAATACAAAATGTGATACTTTCTTGAAACAAAAATTACAGCTAAATGTTAGTCAGAAGGATTTATGTTAAATAAGGAAATATTTGTTACTATGAAAACCTATGAAAATGAAATAATCTTTATGCTTATCTTCCAAAAAAGAAAAAAGAAATATAAGTTACATAACATTACAAAGTAAGTAAAAAAAGGAATAGAAACTTTAGGTGCCTCAAGAAGTCCTAAAAATCTTGTTACAGAGTACTAAGGAACAGCATTTAACTAAGAAGTTCACAGCTCCTTTTTTACTGATGGCAAAAAACATGCTCAGCTTGCTTACTTCTGAGGCAAGCACACTAAAAAATGCATAAAAAACCACATCTGCTAAATTTCTATTTTAACAAAAATAGAGAGTAAAAAAGAAGAAAATAAAATAAAATACTGCTAAAGTCTTTTACTTGTAAAAAAAGAAATTTCTTACAAATTTTTGAAAAAGTGGTCCATTTTCTACAACTTTTTTGTTTTTAAGATAACAAATATATTATAATTATTAGATATTGAAAGGATCATCTTCACCATTTATATTTGCAATCTGTACAGCACCCCATAACTTCGCTAACATGCTCATAGCTTTAAGAATATTGATCTTTAGGGGTGTTTTACCAGCATTGATATATTTGATCTGACATCTCACAACATTTGGTATATAAAAACCCTTCAATATATAAAAAGCCTTCAATGCTCTTATCTTCTCTGGTCCTATGGTTGAATTTCGGAGGTTGTGTTGGGTGTTGGGTGTTTTGGAGGTTGTGTTGGGTGGTAAAAATACTAATTGATTTGCTATGATCAACATACTAATTATCAACATAGGCAGCTTTTTGCCAACCTTATTACTTACTCTGAAGCTAAAAATGATTTTAAATAACCAAGATTTCGATTAACTGAAGGTTCGAATAACAGATGGATATTTGCATGAGTTTGTAAATGAAAATTTACAAGGAATAAAAATTGCTTTGAATAAGTGAAAAATTTGAATAAATCCCAGTTTGAATAACTGGGAATTTACTGTAGAATTAAAACTATTAATACTTACAAATTGTTTTTGAGTTTTGAAAGATAAGATTGAAACCAATCACTTAGATAGAAAAGATGTAATTTCAAGAAAATTTGTAGGAGTTATAAGTAGACTGTCACATTTTTGGCAATATCACTTTTTAATAAAGTCCATTCTTAATCTACTTTTTAAAGTTACACATATGTGTGCATATATAAGCATATACATAATAAATATCATTATGAATATATATACTCATGATACTGTTTCCTTTTTTACATCATTACTCAAGCAATGTATAATAGAAGGTTAGTATAAGTGTTACATATATACATTTTTTTTTTTAACATCTCAACTTCTAACAAGACTGCAAGCAATCACTTTTATAGTTGGAAGTTACTAGAAGAGAAAAGATGAAGTTTATAAAGCAAGATAATGATTAACAGACAACTTAAAATGAAACTTAAACTTAAAAGATTACAAATTATATAAATCAGAGAAACAAGATAAAAAGAACAAATTCTAAAGAACTGATGTTTAAGGCAAAAAATCTTTATTAATTTAAAATTAATAAAGAAATTATTAATAACAACAGTATAATAAATAATAATTAATATGATATATAACAAAAACAACCATAAAACACATTGCATTATCAGTTAAACACACATATGTTTAAAAATAACGCTAGAGATTGCCTGATGCTGGATAATAAAACAAATAAATTATATAAATATAATTTATTTTAACCAGCATCAAGCTCAGGTAAATTAACAAGTTTAAAAAGCAGTAAGTAAGAAAAGCATTTTCAAATATAACAAAAATAAAGTGAACCATTAGATAAAAACAAAAGTAATACATAAGCATTTGAAGCCTTTCAAAAGCAGTGAAGCATTTCGAAAGCGAAAGAACAGAAGTAATACAAAATAAAACAATTGATTAGAAGAAATAATAGAGCACAACAAATAAACAAACCATTAAGTTGGTTTACAGCAGTTATCTTTTGATTCTTGATATACTGTATAATAAAATCAAGCTTTGCTTCGTCTATCAAAGATCCACTAGCAAGGGAATACAACAACACACCAGTTGGCTTTGCAATAGGTGCATCACCATCTTTTGCCTATATAGTAAACAAACCATTATAAACCATTATACCATCAATAGAAAAATTAGGATTTCATTAATGTTTTGTAAAAAACTGAAATTAGAAAAAACTACATTCATTACTTGATATACTCTGAAATACTGTAGTTCAAAAAATGGTTAGAAACCGAAAGAAAGAAATATTTTTCTTTTCAATAATAATAGACTCAAGGATTCCTAATCATTTTTTTAAATTTTAGAAGCTTAATAATTACATAGTAAAATTAAAGGGAGAATACCTTAAGTTTATTTGGGACTTGTAATTTTTTTTTTCTTCTCTTGTATTGTAATTAATATATCATATTTGGTTTTCTGTTTTTATATTGTTGTTATTGTTTGCTATTGAAAATGTTTTTATTTTTTCAATAACTGCTATATTTTTAATTGCTCAATAATAATTAAAATTTTTTTATTTATATCTTAATTAAATCTGACTTAATACTTGCTACTGTCATAACTATAAAAAACTATAAATACACATTGAACAATGTCATTAAATTCTGCAACATCTTTCTCAATAAGTATAATTTACTATATAACTACTTATATTGCAATTTACTAATTCTTTCCAGTTTACTTCCACATTTTATTTAAACAACATTAAGAATATGCTGCAGATACCATATTATAAGGAAGAAAAATATCACAGTCTTGAGTTTTGTCTTGAAAATCTTACTTGATTAATAGTTTTTTAGACAAGCTTACAATAAACAGAAACAATAACACTTCTTCTGGTGACATATATATATATATATATATATATATATATATATATATATATATATATATATATATATATATATATATATATATATATATATATATATATATATATGTATATATTTATATATATATACATATATATATATATACATATATATATATATATATATATATATATATATATATATATATATATATATATATATATATATATATATATATATATATATATATATATACACACATATACACAAACACACACTATTACATATAGGAATACAACTGTATTATTAGGAATAGTATGTCACAAGCTAGAGGTGTGATGTGGCATTCCATATTATGCATTATCACATAATAAACAATAATACATAACAAGCCAGCACACCATCACACCATATAGCACTACATAATCATCCTCATAGATCACAATATTAGTATAATTCCAAAATATTATTGAGTTTTTATAAATGCTTTTAGTAATTATAGAACAGCTATTGTTAAACTATTATATTAATTGAAAATTTAAACTCTGGCATTTTTTTAGATAACAAAATACCCCTTCAACTTTTTAACAAAATAATGGTTTTTATTTGTAAACATTATATAAAATTACACTTTTGCTTTTTAAGTTAAATTATGTTTTTAGGTTATATTGATTTTATATATTTATCTTTTAAACAAAATTTCAAAATCAATGTCTGATTAAGACACTACAAATAATTAAATTATGTTTTTAGGTTATATTGATTTTATTAATTTTTCTTTTAAACAAAATTTCAAAATCAATGTCTGATTAAGTTGAACAATAAATAATTTTAGAAACTAATCTTTGCATACTTTTGAATTTTTTTTTTTTCTAATTTTAAAAAGCCCCCATTTTAATAGTGTATTACTATCAAACTTTATTTATTTAAATATTCCTTTTGATTTAACCCAAGTACTTATAATAAATTTGTTGTGTTAAATAAATTAATATAAGTATTAGGTATTTTACAATTTTTTAATGGAATTTGCTAATAGCTTGCTATTAGCAAATTATAAAAATTTAATTTTTGATATCATCTTTTGCATTTAACCTAATAAACGCAAACTTAACAAATTCAAACTTATTGTATTAATAAAAATCATAAATGCTTTCATTTTTTAAATCGTTTGAAACTCTACATTTATAAAAAAAAAATTATTATTAGGCCAAACAATGTGCATTTTTGTTAAATCTGTATCTTCTTTGTGTTTAATCTTCCCTATATATTCATTGAAATTTTAACATAATTAAATATTTATTTAGTTATACAGTCTGTATAGCTAAATGTAAATCAAAAACATTTTAATGCCTCTGTATTACAGACGTTTTTAATTTGCTTCCCATAATTGTTTACATTATTAACTCACTTTATAAATAATGGATTCCAATTTTTTTGTCAGACTTTCATTTCGAATAGTCTCTTTAGCTTTCTGCTCGGTCAAACCAATTGACTGAAATAAAACGATGTAATTACTCATGACTAAATGAGAACGAGAAAGAGTTCTGAAGATTTTAGGAAAACCAGCTTTGAAAAGCAGCAATTTTGCCAACCGCATACGACTCAATAATATCGGTGTTATTTTATTTCTTCTACAATGTTTTTACTTGTTTATTTTTAAACCAAAGATTAAAATATTTCACAGTCAAATTTGGATGGTCAAGAATGAATCATTTATTTGGAATTTTGAGCCGGATTTCTAGTTTAGGCGGGCGGAGACAATGTGGGGTATAACTGTGAGGTGGATTTTCCTTGTTTTTATGTTGTTGTTTTTTTTAATGTAGAATATCTTAGACAAAGTGTTATTACGTAAGGATTTTTTAAAAAATATTATTTTTTATTAAACAAATAAATTCAAACGGCTGCGAGCAGTGGCGTTCCTAGTTATGGTGTCACCCGGGGCGGCAAATAGGGTGTCACCCATATATTATATGTAATTACTTTAATATACGAAATTATTAAAGCAGTATTTAGAAAAGCTGATAAAGTGAAAAATGGTTAAAATTGCACCCACACAAAGTTATCCAAACCCAAACAAAATTTGAGTATGTTTTGATTATGAAGAATTTTTTTAGACGACATTAAGTCTTTATTTCATTTTGTTTATATTATAAGAAGAAAGCTAAGCGATTATATTTTCTAAATAATGATAACTATATCTTCCAGCATTCAGCATTTCGCAGGTCGTGTAAATAAATACCCACTTATTTTTTTATGTAAGACTGTTTAATTATAAACCAAAATAAAATATAAGATATTAATAAATTGGGTGTCACCCTAAAGTGAATGACACCCGGGGCGGTGAGCCTCCCCCTCACTCCCCCGTAGGTACGCCACTGGCTGTGAGGCAGTAAATAGAACAGTTGGTTTAGAAGCAACAGATCCATAGTTCGAACCGAGCTCTAGGCCGATTGGTAAGGAAACAGGAGTGAATTTCTTAGTTAAATGCTCTTCCGTGGTGCTTTGTGACAAGACCGTTAGTTCTTGTTAGGACACTTAAAAAAAATTAAAAAATAAAAGTTATAAAATCTTTATTTTTAAACAAGTTATCCCAGTTAACCAGTGCAACTGGGTACCAGCTGGAGCCCAACTGGGAAAAATGCTGGGAACCATCGGGGTATTCCGCATGGCTCCCATCGTGATTTTTTCAGCGGGATCCAACTGGGTCCTATTTAGGATAAGTCTGGATTTTTGATGGGAAAACCCATATTGAACCCAGATATTTTTTCCGCTTCGTGCGCAAAAGTTTAAAGTTTATTTTTGCAGATTCAAGATTTTTTTCGTTCAAGTGTCACAATTTTTATTTAACATTAAAAAGTTAAGGAACTATTGGGTGACAGGAATAGTGTCGAAAAATGAACTTCAGAATAGTGTCGAATATATTAAAAAGGCCTTATGTCGCAAAAGAAAGGAATAGTGTCGCAAATAAATTCAATAAATAGTGTCAAAAACACACAAAAAGAATAGTGTCGCAAATGAATTTAATTAATAGTGTCGAAAACAAAATAAGGAATAATGTCGCAAATTAATTTAATGAATAACGTCGAAAGTAAAAAAAGGTGTCGCAAATAGTAAAGACGGAATAGTGTCGCAAATAGTTAATTTCAGTAATTGCTCGTTTTGCTTATCTTTATAGCATACGGTTTTTACAGAAAAAAAAAACAAAAAAACAAAAAATAACGAAAAAAAAGATTGCTACAAAACCCCAAACCCTCATTCGATGTAGCGGCACTCCTTTGTGGCAACAGGCTGCAAGATAGTTGGTGCATGTACTGAAGCCCCTGGCAAAAGGCTATTTCAGTATAACATTGGACATGTTATCTAAACACACATTTATAGTTATCATTATTTTTTATTTTTGTTGCTTTCATTTAACCCCTTTAGAACATTATTCTTTTTTTCTATTTTCGAAGTTATTCATAAAATTTATTTGCAACACTATTTCTTTTTTTCTTTTTTTTTTGACACTATTCATTAAGTACATTTTCGACACTTTTTTCCTTTTTATTCCTAATTTTTATTCCTTTTTATTTCCTTTTTATTCTTTATTTACTCCTTTTTTGTGTTTTCGACCCTATTCATTTTACTCCTTTGCGACATTACTCCTTTTTTATATTCGACACTATTCTTTAAATTCACTATTCTTTAAATTCATTTATTTTTATTTTCGATACTATTCTTTAAATTCATTCAAAAGCGACATAGTTTCTTATTCTGTAATTTGACGATCAATAATGCAACAATTTGCGACACTTTTCCTTTTTTACATATTCGACAATTCGATTAAGAAGTTTAGGAATATTCCTAAATATTCCTAAACTTCCAGAATCCTTTACATAAATGATTATTGCAAATAAGATCACATTTTATAAGTATACAAATTTGCATTTTTTATCTAGGTTTACGTATTGTTCTTCATTGCCATGCAGAACAATACGAGGTATAAGTAGAAAAAACTAACATAATAATTCAGGAGCAGCCATGGTGCAGCGGTTGCGTACTTTGTTTTGTGACATCCGTTAGGAAGAAGGTGTGAACTTCCTACTAAATGTTCTTCCGCGGTACTCCATGATAAGACCATAAGGACTTCTTTGGGCACCTAAAAAAAAAAATTAAAAATGCCGTAAATCTTTAACCGGGCTGAAAATTTATTCAGAGTTTGGTGCTACATTTGCAGCAATTTTTATCAAATTTTATAAAGTGTTTCTTATTTTACAGGTGTTTTTATTGTCGCACTATAAAGTCAAAATTTCACCTAATTTGAACATTAAAATTAAATTATTTTCTGCGGACAAATTAACAGATTTGAAAATTTGTATCACAGGGTACCTTGATGAAACCCTTAAACGCCACTTATACATCACCCAGGGCCGGCGCGAGTAGGTGTCACGTGGGGGAGGGTGCTATTATCACTTTTTCCCCACTAAAAAAAAATAAAATAAAAGGTCCTCGTTCTCGAAAACTTGCCGACTTAATGACGACATTTGCCGACTAACTGTTTAAACTATCAAATACCTTAATCGAAAGGGTCGACATTTGCCGACTAACTAGTCAAAAAGGGTCAAATTTGCCGACTAAAAATCATTAATGGGGGGGGGGGGGGCCTTGATATCACCCCATATAAGTAGCGTTTAAGGGTCAGCTAGGTTGGCATTATTAGGATCCGTGCTAACCGTGTATGCAAGTTCCCACCTACGTCAATTCACACATTATTATTATTTATTATTATTATTATTTTCTCTTAAACACCCAGTAATAAAATTACAGGTAAATGCCAGTTCTTAAGAAACTCGCACTTATTCAGCGGAGATGATTCTGATTTTGTTTTTGCTTTGTTAAGTTGGTCTGGTATTTTTTTTCAAACGAAAAATTATGATTTACTCGCAAGTTTCAACACAATACGGATAAAAATAACTTTTATAATTATTAAATTTTAGTTGCAGACAAGTATTTTAACAAAAATATTGCTAATATAACAACTTAATATTTATAATGCAAGCAGTTTTAAGCGTAAAATAACTATTTCGACGGTATTTGATATTTATTTTTTAAAAATGGCTGCTGTCACAGAAGGTACGTCAAAGTTCTTAACCTTTCAATATTTATAATAAAGAAGTTATAAATGTGGTCGTAAATAAAATACAAAAATAAAACCATCGGTTGTCGATTCTCTAGTTAGTTTTGTGTAAACTTAGTTTTATAAAAGATATTTTTTATTGAAGATGAAATCATTCGCAGAAGATTGCTTTTTGATGGAGACGGAACAGGAGACGATAAAAGAATTGCGACTATTATAAGGACTATAATTCAATGGAGTGTGACCAAGTGTGATGAAGATGAAAGGTTAAATTTTATTATTTAGTAAATACATTACATAATAAATCAGAAAAATAACTTATGTAATATCAGAAAGAAAAAGTCCATATTTATTGTGAATTTAAATAAATCAGAAAAATAAATTATGTAATATCAGAAAGAAAAAGTCCATATTTATTGTGAATTTTACAAATAATAAAAATTAACTTTCTAATCACTTGAGGAAAAAATTATGCATAAATCTTTTTATTTTGTGATATAAAGATATGACATAGTTATCAAATAGTATAAACAAAGAAAAAAAAGCTGCAAGAAAATTACATGTTGTTGTGGCAATGTGTTTTTTGCCTATATTTTAAGTATATTTTTGTAAGGATAATAATACAAATTCATATACAAGTAATGCAAAGTTAATATTATAAAAAATTGCACTATTATTCACCTTAGAAATAGAATTTTTAAGGGGTTAAAGAAGAAATAAAAGAATTTGAGAAAAAGCAAAAAAAATTGCTTGCCATCAAGTTTTTAAAATGATTTATAAAATTACACATTAGATTGAGTTTTCCCTCTTTACTAAAAAATGTTTTCACTACATTAAAGCATTTTAGTATAACTATAGAATTTTGACAAAGGAAAATTTGTAATTAAACAAAGAATATTGCTTTTCTACTTTATATTTATTTCCATTAAAATATTTTGTTTTTATTTACGTGAAATTTAATTTAATTACACTATTTTTTACTAAATCCAAAAAAAAAAAAAAAGTATTTTTGGTTTTAAAATTTTATTAGTAGAACTTGTTTTTAACAAATATCAAGATAATTTTAAATTTCATATCTTACATTTATAGCACTAATATTAGTTTTGTTTTTAAAATAAAACAAATATAAGTTAGACTTTAAAGTGTTACTTATTGATCGTGTTATATTTATTCAGTTATTATACATGTTAGAAAAGATTATATATAAAGGCATTCTTCTACGTAACTGTTAATTGCAAAAGAGAAAACCCAAACAAAATATTTATAACTCAAGTTTAAGTTATTTGGAAAAAAAAATTTGTATAGGGTACCGTTTTGCTTTTGTCATACAAATATTGAATAAATTAAAACTAAGGATAAAACAACAACTGTTCTTCCATGATATTTTACAAAAAGCTCCATGTACAACAATATTACAAAAGGCATTGCATTGTAAACAGTTCTCTTTAATTTTATACAACAATGCTAAAGAACTACACAATAAATAAACAAAAATAAAAAACTTTAAATTGTAACAAAGAACTCATAAGAATATATTATTTAATAAAATAAGGTATTTCACTTCCATTTTTTACCTTATTTCTTTTTATAATTTAATGTTGGAGATTTTTTTCCCATATATTTAGACTTTTATTTTGGATATTTTTGTAAGTTTTTTGTTTATAGCATAAAAGGAATAAATGCAATAAAAGCAAAGCAAACTCACATTGACTTTGCTGAATGACAAGCCAAGCAAGAATGAGTTTTGGTTAATTCAAATAGAGATAGTAGCTTGTTTAAGCAGCAACCATGATAGCATTTGTATAAAAAGAGATACAATCTTTTAACGATGAAGAGTGGCCCAAGTTTGGCAGGTAAAGCTTGTTCAACTATATTTACAATGTGCTTTCAGACCTTGTCTGAGAGTGAGAAGATTGTAGTTATCAGTATAAGAGTGTCAATAATATTGCAATAGATGCTTTGTTATTGTTTTTTTTTTTTTTTTTGTAAAAAAGATGAAAAAAAAAAAGATTATGGTTAAATATAGCAACTGCACAAAAAGGTGAAAAATGTAGAGCAGAATGAGGCTTGACTTTTAACAGACAAGAAGAAATAAAAGTTTTTCATACCTGCTTTGATCCATTAGGTTAGGTAAGAGTTTATGCATATATGATATGAATATAAATTGATATAAACATATAAATTTTTTTATTCATTTAGGTGCTGGCATACTATATCCTTACATATTTATTTTAAGTTTAGCATTTATATGGTGTAGTATTATTACTTACAAGAGAAGATGATCAGATGGATGTGAGGTATGACTCTAACAAGATAAGAAAAGGAGTCATAATCTTAGACAGAGATTAGAAAGATATTTTATCGAACAATGTTTGTCAGGAAAGATTAAAGTGGTTTGGTTATCAGCATGTAGCAGCATGAGATAGTAGCAGGGTATCATGAGAAAATGGTAGAATTAAGACAACTTTGAAGTATTCCAACCAATTATGAAGTAACATTAACAAATTAAGATGCTATTGCCAATAAATGAAATATTACTCCATCGAATAATCAATCAAATAACTTTTGATTGAATGGTTTATTTTTATTTGGATCTAAACATTGAATTGTTCAAAATAAATGTGCTTTTTACAATTCTTTTTGACTGCATGGCCTCTTCTTTTTTAAACTTTTCACACACTCAAAAATAGTGCAATATAAATAGTTTCTTGTCCCAGTCTTTATGAATTCTTTTATAGACATAAAAAGAAAATTGAAAATAAGTATACTCTATAATTTCACACTTCTGAAATATAGCCACATTACTATAGCTACAAGATTTGACACACGCTTATGCTTTTCTACTGATAACTATTACAGGACGGCCACTGGTCATGGAAATCATGAAAATGTCATGGAGTTTTATTTGGTCATGGAAAAAGTCATGGAATTCTAGTGATTTATCATAAGAGTTTATGAAGAGTCATAGAAAAGTCATGGAATTTCATTTTCAAAATTGAGTGGCCACCCTGTATTAAGACTTTTTTTAAACCTTTACACTCCTTGAGCTGAAATATGAAAGTTGATAATTTGTTGGCTCCAGAAAGTCATAAAAGTAGAAAATTGAGATTCATTAAAGTGATAAAATCATTTTTTATGTTCATATGATTAGGGAATAAATGATACAGAAAATCAACAATAAAATTATGGCTATTTCCAGTATTAAAATCAACAATGCTGCATTCTATATTTATATCAAAACTAATGTTTTCAAATTTCTTTGTTATAATACAAAGGTTGAATTAAGCAATCGCGATTTGCAAAATCTGGAAAAATATCTGGTCTTCAAAATTTGAGTTTATGCAAAGCCGTGTACTTTGTTTTTAAGGAGCAAATTATTATAAGTTTTTTAGCGAAAAAGTTATTAAAAACAAAACAAAACAATAAACTTACGACTACATAAATAATAACACTCCAGTCACTAACTGCATTATAAAAGTAAAAAAACTATATTAGTGTTATATTTTTGCATTCTTTTCGACAAGAAAATATACAAGATGTAAATTTTTTGTTTAAATATATAATTTCAAAAGCTTTATTTTTCTTTTATCCTTTTTCCAAGTTTGTCATTGAATCTTTAGTTATAAAAAAAATAGAAAGAACTAAATAACATTGTTTTTATTGCACTTTTTTACACATTTTCTTCTGAATTGGTGTTTTTGAATTAGGTTTCTGAATTTGGTTTCTTTGCATTTTATATTGTTTGTCCACATTTTGATTCTAGAAAGTTGAACATAAAACTTATTTTTATAACGATTGTTTACATTATGAACTTGTCTCAGCACTTGAGGATCTTTTTAAACCATGTTAAAAATCATTTAATATAATTTATAACAAAAGTTAATGATAAAATCTAAACTCGGTATTTGAAAAAGATTTTCTTATAATTAATTTCTTAAAGAAATCTTATACAAAATATAATCTGCAGTTTAATTTGTTTTTGTTGTTGTTTGTTTATTTTTTACTTTTTTAATGAATTTAATAAAGATTATAAACAATTTATAGATAGATTTTATCAGTTACCAATAGGATATTTGTAAATATAATTTATGTGCTTAACTTGCATCACAAGAACTTTACATGGTGTTGAATAAAAACAAACTTTACTAACTCTTTTACATTTCTTCAATACTAAATTTAAATTTCTAAATTTCAAATCATATTTAAATTAAAATCTTTTAATTTAAAAAATATATTTTGAACATTTTGTTTCTTTAATAAAAAAAAATTGTTGTTAAATGCTTTTTTTTATGACTTAATATTTTCTGAATAATAATAACAATAATAACAATATATATATATATATATATATATATATATATATATATATATATATATATATATATATATATATATATATATATATATATATATATCATCATTGTTTACTAATAGTACGAGTACTAATCTAAGGTAAACTCCAATTAATAATAGCAACCATATAATAATAATAATTATATCAATAGTACTGTTAAATATAATAATGATAAAAATAATGATTATATTAGTAATTATAATAACAACAACAATAATAATAATAATAATAGCAATAATGACAATAATAATAATAATAATAATAATAATAATAATAATAACAACAATAATAAAATTAACAATAATGATAATAATATTAACAACTATCACATATAGATATTAAACAACTTTAATAAGTAATAATGACGGTACTTACATTTTATTTAAAAATTTAAATAAAATGTAAGTAATATTAACATCACATATAATAATAATACTAATAACAATAGTAATAATAATCTATTATACGTCTAACATTTAATTAGAGTATTTTTCTATCAAATAGTCAAAAACACGGTTTTTAAATTGTGAAATAGAGTTGAGCGATTGAAAATGAAAAGGTAAATTATTTTACGATTTTATGCATTGGTTTGTAATAGAATTATCACCGCATTTTACTAAACAGCGATTTGGGATAGATAATTTAAAGTTACTAAAAGATCAAAGGTAATAACGAGAACTTTTTTTAGTGGTAAAAAAATTTGAGAATGAAGGAGGGAGGTTTACTTGTTTATGATTCCAGGCAAATAGACGATTTAATAGATAAACATGATCACATAGTTTGAGTATTTTTGATAGAAAGTATATTATTTTCTATCAAAAATTTTCTTTTCACTTAAAATAGAAAATTGGTGATTAAATACAGTAAAGTTTGTTTAAGAAAGGAAAAAGTGTCTTCCAAAGCTTTTTACTGAGTATATATTATTGAATATCAATTCAGCGTTTGAATATCAGTTCAGCCTTATTTTCATTTTAACTAAGGCTTTTTTTTGGCTTTCTAGATGTATGGAATGCATTAAAATAGCACCCCATAATGAATGAAATGCATTTAAACAATTTTTATAATTGTTTTTGTTTAATTTCTTTAGATCACCCCTCCTCCCCTCACTTTCCTAGGGCTGATCTAAAGAAGATAAGTAGAAAGAAGTAAATAAAGGCAATTATATTTAGAATAATATTTTGTGGATTTTTAAAATGCTGAATGATCTTGGTGACCTCTTTGGTAATTTTTTTTGTGCTATTTTTCATAACTCAGCATTATTTAATTTATTATTTAATATTTTTTACGTATCATTTTGGAAATTAAATGCTTATAATATATAATGAATATCTCAATTTTATGTAGAATAATATATTTGCGTATTTATAAGTTTATTCGCGTATTTTTCTAGCTGGCGCAGGTGGGTTAGGTGTGGGTGGGTCAAACACTATTTGGACAAAACATGTTCTATTTAATCGTGTTTTGGTGGAACAGTTTTAACAGTTAGTTTTAACATCTTATAAGTAATAAAATTGATCAATCATGGACCTATTTTGTTTTATACTACTTTTTTTTACTATTTTATTTTTACTATTTTTACTTATTTTTTTTTTTTACTATTTTACTAATGATTGATTTTTTTTATATTATTATAAAATCACACTTAATTTTTCTTTGATTCATCATTTAAAATCATAGTTTTGTTCATTTAAAGCCTGTAATATTAATATCTTGTTAACAATCTTGACAGTATTTCAGCCCTCAGAATAAGGGCTGAAATACTGTCAAGATTGACAGAATAACAGCAGTTAGGTCAGCATTCCCGAATGCCGACCTAACTGCTGACCTAAAAGTGTTTGAGGTTGGCAAAAAATTCCCGACCTCGTTTTCTATGTTTTATGGTAACCCATTTTGTGTCAAATTTTTTTTGCCAATCTGATGCCGACCTCTAATAGTTTGTGGTTGGCATTTTATTGCTGACCTCATTTTTCCTAATTCTGAGGGTTGATATTTGAAAGTAGTTCATACAACTTTGTGCTTTAAGATATAATTTTATAAATAAAAAAAGTTTTAATAAATAAAAAAAAGATATCAAAAAATAATGATATTTTTAGGTAATTTTTGGAATTGGATTAAATTTAAAATTTAAAAAAAATATTTTTAAGATAAGTTTTTATTAAAGTTTTTATAATTTTATAAAGCTTTTGCAAGATATTTGTTAAAATAATATTAGCTTTTTTTTTTTTTTTTATGTTTTTTAATAGTTTTGTTGCAATTTGTTGTTCTGATATTTTATTTAGTTAAATTTAATTATAAATCAAAATATTAGATTATTTTCTTTCATATTACATTTTGCATTTAGAAACATGATGTACCAAAAAATTATTTCAATGTTGCATCATTGTGAATACTCTTTTCGCAAACATCACCTTTCATACTTAATGAATATAAAAGAAAGGCAGCATTATGAAAGTTTATATGAACATGTTGGTGTGTAAATTTTACTACCTAGTTATAATTAACTTTGTATTTTGTTTTCTGATAGTATGTTTATTTTTAACATTTAATGTTAAGGTTTTTGGGTTGTTAATAAGTTTAAAATGATAATAATAATAATAATTAAAAAATAGTAATAATTTAGTGTTTAGGTTTTAAAATGTAGAGGCTTTATTTTTTTTTTTTTTATAGTTCAACTTTTATAATTTTTTAAACTTTATACAAAGTTTGTATTTTTGTCTGCTACTGTCTATTTTATCATTGCCATTTTATTTATTTATATATTGAAAATATGTAAATAAAATAATAACAAAATAGAATTAATAAATAATATATAATAGTTATAATGTATAAGGTAATATAATAATCATAAAATATATATTAAATAATAGTAATATGTAATATATAAGTATATAAAAAGGAGATAATAACAAAGTTGAATATTTCAAAGTTTTTTTGTTTTATAAATTTAGAAAAACAAATAGAAGAAGCAAAGGATGAAATCAAATTTTGTAAGGAAGAATTAAAACGAGCTAAAGTCATTCGAAAAAATAAGCAAGGTTTGTGTTTCATTGCAAAAAAAAAATTTTTCAGAAAATTTTTTTTTTTTGAGGTTTTATTTTGACACCAGTTACTTTTTGAAAATATTTTTGAATTTTTATGCTGTATATGCCTAGAAAATTGCAGTGCAATTGTTTTGTTGATGATTATAAACAATTTCTAATTTCTATTGTATATATTTATAAATGTTGTTTGTTAAAGAGATTTTCTCAGGTTTGTTTACTTACATAGCTAGTTTTGTTTCAACCCCCTCTCTTTCAGAGAAAGAATAGGAATTTTTTTTATTTATAGGCACTTTTTTGACTTTTTTTATGCACCACACAAACTTTTTTAACAGGATAAAAAACAGTTTATCTAATAAATCATATCCAGAGAATATAAAATCAAATTCAGAGAATATAAAATCTACAATTACTATGCAATTATAATCAAATTCAGAGAATATAAAATCTACAATCATAAAAATACAATTATTAGCTGTAAGTCTTTATATTACATCATTTATTGCTTATAGCATTATATTGTAAAAATAAAATAATGCTTGACCTGTTAAATGCTCATCTTTGGTTTTGTTACGCAATGGATTTTTCAAAATATTTATGGCACTATAGGTTCCCTTTAACTGTATATGTTTTCCACCCAACATGCAGGCTTAGAAATTAATGCCGTGCGATTGAGCACTATTGATGACCATGTAAATGATTTTTTTATTATTGACAACTTGACCATGACTGTTTAGGTGTTTTAAAAATGGTTTTAAAATGCGCTGAAAAAAGAAACAGTAAATTAAACCTAAACTAGGAAGAAAATTTTAAAAATAAACTAAGAAAAAAGAAAACAATTCCTTACAAAAAAGAAAATATAAGCAAAAATAAAGCTCAAAAAACTCGAAACAAAAATTACTTTTTATTACGTTTTTAATTGCGTTTGAAATAAATTACCTAAAAACTTATCTTTTAAAATGTTGTATTAAAATTATACAAAACGCTTTTACTAATGACTTCTAATGATTGTTTAATAAATGAACAAATTTTATATAAATTGTTAAAAAGTGTTATTATTTTTAAATTGTATAAACATTTATTTTTATCAAAAATTGTTTAAAAAAATAATGTAGTCTTTTTAAAATAGTAATTTTTATTCATTTCATGCTCTGATTAGTAAGTCAAGTTAAAAAAATGGTTTTAAACAATTCTTTGTAAAAATAGAAATAAAAAAAATAAAGCAATTGAATCATTTCATTCCAATAAATGTTATTCATAACGTAACATTTTTAAAAATTGTATTTAAATTAACAAAATATTAAAACAGCCGTAGTCAAGTTATAAAGAAAAAAAATTACAAGTGTGGTCAGTTTCAGTGTGCAATCATGCACCATTCCTGTCCAAGCCTAAATTAAAGCCTAAATGTAGGGTACCACCTAAGATTTGCTTCTACTCACAGATTTTATGATGAAAATACAATTTTGAAAATTTCAGCTTGATTGGGTTAACTGCTTAAAAGTTATAATCGAATCAATATATATATATATATATATATATATATATATATATATATATATATATATATATATATATATACATATACATATACATATACATATACATATACATATACATATAAATATATATATATACATATAAGTATATATATTTTTAATGGTACTCACTAAAACCAAGAATGTTACTGCAGATGAGGAAGCTTGTGGTTATAATTGTGGTTATAACCCTCTCTCAACTCTTTAACACAAACCTTGACAAACAAGGCAGCTGTGCAGAGTGGGAGTCAAACAGAAGCGAGTGCTCTACCACTACACCACTACCGCAATATTTACAAAAATTGAAAATGTTTGAAGCTATAATATCTGGAGCTTACAGTAAACTTTTTTGATATTTTGACCTTAACTTTAAAAATAAAATAGGTGATTACATAAAATTTTGTACAATAAATTTTTTACCCAAATAATCTATTTTTGCAGGTGATTTTGACTGATTTTAAACAGTTTTTAAATTATTGTACCCCATTGTCGCTAAAAATCCCAGTATAAAAAATTTTTGAAACTTTAATGTGCTACGGTTCAATACCTGCAGAAAGGCAGTGCAAATTTTCTGTTACTTTTTTGTATTTAGGGTAACCACCTGTATAAAAAAGCAAAATTGTGCATTAAAAGTTAGTTAAACACTTACAGCAGCTTATTAAATTATAATTTTTTAAAAAAAAAATATGATAAATTACATTCACTTTGCAGACAAAGAAAATAGTGTAAACAGTTTAAATAAATTTTTGCCTAAATATATTTACAGTAAAAAGAAACTTTTTTTTTATATAATAAAATAGTAAGTAAAATGATAATAAATGATAGTCAGGCAATATAAAAAGAAAAAATAGACTAATAAATGTGGTACTATTTATGGTCTAAGTTCAAGATAATAAATTGAAAACTGATACTCACCTGTGTAACATAAAAATATATAAATTTCGTTAATATAACCAATTATTAATATAAAGCTTACAAAGCGCTAAAATTCATAGGTGTAAAAGGTAAAAAAATGTTGGTGTACTTATAACCAATTAGAATTAAGTACGGATGAATGGTGACCCCCCTCCTCAGGAATGCACTGCGATCACCAATGACATTTTTGGAACGCCACTCCTCAAGGGCGTGTCCTTGCAACAGATCTCACTGCCTGCACTCTATGTTATGCTAGTCAATATTTCAATATATATTAGGACTACACTATAAAAGCCAAAAGTTCCAATCCCTATTTCAGTTTTAAATACAGCTCCAATACTCTTAGAAATCTTGTGAGGGTGGTGAGGGATGCACGTTGGTATGACCATAAATAAATATGTAAATACCTAGACATATAAATATCATGTTGCTTACACTAGAAGAGACAAATGTGTATACATAATTTTAATGTATAAAAGTAACACAAAGCAAATAGAAGTTAGTAATTAATAATGAATAGTATCTTACCATCTCTTTTATGGCTGTAATATATTTTATAAATATAATAAGTAAATACCACTCATAAACATCGAAGCTAAGTTAAGATGGTTTGTGGTTAATACGAAAGTAATTAGTAGAAAATGTGATGACTCTAATAGTACAAGAAATGTTAATCTTACCTGATAAGTAGAGACAATAGCTTCCACGCAAAGCAGATTCAAATGATTTTCAAGATATTAAAAAAATATACAAACATTAAATCAGTAGACAGAAAATAGTGAGAAAATAAACAGATGAGATAATAAATGCGATTTTCACTAATAGCTTATAGCCACTGAAAAATGTAATATTAAAAAACAATATTGTTGACAAAATGTCCAAAAGAACATTAGTGAAGACTGTATAGTGCAAATCACAACAAACTAACTAGTGACATCAGATCAAGAAAATTAGATAAAAACTTAATTGGGATTGCGATATATCTATTTAGTAGAATAGTTCCAAAGATGCATACATTTGTAGAATACATTTGTAATAAAAATACGCTACATAAACCTGTGTTATTCTTGTTGTGTTTGCTACTCAGCCTAATAATTGTAACCGAGGTCTGTTGTCAAGTGTGAGTGACTCAGCATTTTTTATGTATACATTATCTGGTTATTCATATTAGAATTATCTCTTTGTTTTGAATACATGGTTCTTGGTTTTAAATACTTTTATAGATGGTTATAATTATTATTCAGCGTAAAACTTATTTTAACTTCCATAAACAATATATGAAGCTATGAGCACTGTCCCAAGCATGGCAGTTTTGTACCAGATAGAGAGAAATATTTTTTATGGAAAATCTCTCCCAATTCTGTTTACAATACCCATTTGCTGAATAATGTCAACTTGGTACAAATAGAACTTTTAAATTATAAACCAGTTAAAGACATTGCATGCTTTTATAATGAGGAATAGTAAATAGGGTTTGTGCTTGAGATTTGTAATGAAAACCAAGATGTTAATGAGAAGTTCATGCATTGAAACAAATAATTTTTTTTTTGTCTATTTGACAAAATAACATGTCAAATTAATGTTCAATCCATTAAGGGTAGAAGTGCTTGTGACTACAATTTTGCTAATAATGATTATAACGGTGTTATGAGTTATTTAAATCAGAGATAGTGAAATTAGTGCACTTGTGTTTCACGTGTATATACACATTAGTTTATTATTTTAACTATATTATTTTAATTTTTTTGCAATATAATATAACTTGCATTATATTTTAGGTTTCTTTTTAAACTAAAAAAGCATCACACTTATGTTATATGATAGAGTATAGGTCTCTCAAATTGTTTTTTAGAGATTGCCTATATATAGAACATTCACAGTTAAAAGTTTCATAATTTATTTAAACTGTTTACGCTATTTTCTATGTCTGCAAAGTAAATGTAATTTATCATATTTTTCAAAAAAAGTGATATTTTAACAAGCTGCTACAAGTGTTGAACTAACTTTTAATGCATAGTTTTGCTTTTTTTAATTTTAATGCATAGTTTTTGCTTTGTGTACTTAAAGTAACCACAAGTGGTTACTTTAAGTACACAAAAATAACAAAAAATTATTACTGTCTATCTGTAAGTATTGAACTGTAGCAATTTAAAGTTTCCTAAATTTTTAATAATATTGAGATTTTTAGCAAATATGGGGTACAATAACTCAAGAACTGTTCTGGTTAAAATTTACCTGCAAATTTACCTGCATTTAATTGAAAAACTATTACTGTACAAAATCTTAGGTAATTTTATTTTAAAAGTTATGGTCTGTCAAAAATCAAAAAAATTTACTGTAAGCTTTTTCAATTTTTGTCAATATGGATTCAATTATAACTTTTAAGCAGTTATAAAATCTCAGATTTGCCAGGGTACCACCTCAGATTTGCTTTGAATTTTGACCACCCCATAAAATCTGTGGGTGGTCAAAATTCAAAGCAAATCTGAGGTGATACCCTGGAGCACTTTCTTAAAGTTTGTTTAAAAAGCAACAGGTATCCAAAATTACAAAGCACTCAAAGATTGGGGATAAAAAACGTACAAGAATAAAAAGGTAATATGAAACAATAAAGGCTATCTAAAAAACTTGTAGACGACATGGCCTAATTGAAGATTAAAAGCTATGTATATATGTGCGCCTTACTTAAAAAATACATTAAAAGGCTTAAATGGTATAAGAAATTGGAATGTAAAGAGATGTTTATCATTCAAAAATGTGCAGCAAAAAGATTTTTTATTTAAAAGAAAAGAAAAGATAAATGGTTGCAAAGCAAATTTATGACTAGCAGTATTTTTAATACCAGTGGTATTAAAAAAACAAAATTTTTTATGGATAATGGTGGGATTTGAAACACGGACATTCTGTGTATGAAGTGAACTCTATATCTAAATAAGCTAAACGTTCGTTTACTAAAGAACAAATAATAAAACTATATAATTTAAAAAGTTATACATAAAAGTATATGCATGCATTTCATAGACGTATTTATATAGACAATGTATACTTGTTACATTAAAATTACATGAATATATTTTACAGATAGCAATTTATATTTTTGCTTTTCTCTTTAAAAAAACAAATAAAATAAAATTATTCTTTTTAATGTTGAATTAAAACTGTTTTTTTTTTTTTTTTTGCTTTGCCTTATCCAATATCGTTGCTGAAAATATCAACCACCCTAAAGAAACAAAAAAAAAACAGTATACAAAGACGAAACAATGCACATACAAGACAAAAAACAGCATGCGTTTTCTTGAATTATGTTAACATTACAACAAAATATCTTCAATTTTTTCAGCAAAATATCTCCAATTATAACAGCAAAATATACCCATAGTATTTATTGTTGTAATGATGATAAACATATTTTATTTTCACAAATAAGTGTATGAATCTCTTGAATGTAAGAAGCTTCAATTGTCAAATAAAATTATGAAGAGTTAAAAAATAAAGCAAATGAACCCAAACTTATGATCGGTTGTATATATATATATATATATATATATATATATATATATATATATATATATATATATATATATATATATATATATATATATATATATATATATATATATATATATATATATATATTAGTGAGTCCAAATAATCATATTTTCAGTTATCCGGGTAATCGAGTATTTATTTTTTTCATTGCCCGGGTATCCGGGTAAAGGTAAAAAAATTTACCCACACCATGTTGTGTCAATTAAATTTAAAATAAAATGCAACAGTTTTAGTTTTAAATCTATTTTTTATTTAAAAAATAATACTTTAAAAATACAAGTTTGTCAACCGTTTCCATTTTCAACTGATTTGGGGTTTTTGTGACAAAAGCTGAAGCTACCGAAAACACTTACTGTTGCTGTTGGTTGTATTGTCAATAATGCTGTAAAAAGTTTTCCAATAGAGTCACCTCGTTTTGAACAATCTTTCTCCCACAACTTCATTTCTTTTTCCAATGTGGATTTTCTCTCATTATTTTCTTTCGGAACAGTCATAATTCAATTGTTTTTTAGAGTTCATCATAATTTGAAACCAAACCATTATTTGAAACTATTTCTTCATTTTCAATTGTTAACTCTGTATCCATCTGTGTGTTTGCAGGATCTTCATTGAACAGCCTTTTGAAGGTTTCTTTAGCCAATAAATGAATAGAACTTTTTTTTAAATAAATAAAATGGCAGTTAATATCTGGTTAGGATAGTTTCGAGATTGTAAAAAACATAAGAGTAATAATACATCCTCATTTCGTCTTTCTTCAATTCTTTTCTTCAAAGCAGTGAACATTTCCATGGCTAACTGCGTAGTTGTTTCTTTTAGTTTGTTTAGCAAAAAAATGCATACTCCTTCAGCTTTTAAAAGATTATTATCATCTTTACTGAGCTCTTTAACAGCAAGCTCAACCGGTTGTAAAACATGTGATATTTTTTCTAAAACTTTGATATTTTTTTCTGAACATTTTTGCTGACCTAATTCCATTAGAGCCTTTTGTATACAATTGTATATTTTTATGAAACGATTTACCATTGGTATTATTGAGTTCCATCTTGTTTTGCAATCGAGTAGCAATCGTAACTTTTTGCCTTCTTGATCTATTATATGCTTTTCAAGAACACTGCTTTGAACTGAAGAATATTTGAAAAATTTAATAATTTTTCGTGTTTCATCAAGAACTTTGCCAATGTCTTCACGAAAGATTGGTAATTGTCTAACTGAATCATTTTGGAAATTTAAGTTACCATCAAAAGCAAATGCATCAGCTACCTCATCATTTTGTTCGGTAGTTTCAACACAATCATCATCTGCTAAATTTTCATCATATTCTAAATTCTCATCATCTTGGAAATTTGTATCAATTACCGCATCATCATTCGTAATTAAACTCCCACTTTTTTTATAAAATACATCAAGTACAGCAAGATGTATAGCATGGTTGTAGCATAACTGAGAAAATGGTAAAATATTTTTCCCATATTTTACCATGACTGATGCTCCATCATGTGTGGATCCGACGATATCATTATCCAGACCTTGCGATGAATAAGAACTGCGCGACGCATAAGCACGACGTGATTTTTGACGTCATTAAATTCTTTTTAACTGCACCAATTTACTTAATTACCGCAAAACTACTTTAAATCGTTTTTGTAGAAATGTTATTATTTAAAAATGTTTTGGAATGTTTCGTTTTTTAAAATGTAAAAACATTTGTTTATTTTCTCGACGTTTGTCACATTTTGTCCATACTAAACGAATAAAAAACATTATAACTTAAATTTAAAAAAGATTATAAAATATGCTAATATTTGATTTTTTTTTTTCTTAAATATGTAATTTAAAGTTTTTCAAATAATTATTTTTTCTTTTTAAAAAGTCAGCGAGTAATAAACTGGAAATTTTAATGTTGTACGATTAAAAACTGTGCAATAGCTAATATTTTTACAAGCGATTTTAATATAATATTTATTTATTTATTTTTATTTATTTTCAAAAAGCGGTTGATAAGCACAATCACTCGTATTAATAAAAAACTTAAACGAACGTTTTGAATAATTTTTAATGTTAACAAGGAATTTTATTTCTAGTAAAATAAAATAAAATGTTAGAATAAAAATCTAATAGGTATAAAAGAAATATTTCAGCGAAAAAATTATTCTTAAAAATTATTATTAAAAATTATTCGAAAAACTATTGATGTTCTATTTTTCAGCAGCTCTTCTTGAGCACGCTTCGTTGAGTTTCGGTAACTTTTAACATAAAAGCGATCGTTATTATTTAAGTAATTTTTTTGACTTAAAAAAAATAAAATAACTGTACTTTTTCATTGAATCAAGTAGAATACGTTTTAATATTAATCCTTTTTTATTTTTTTATTTGCCCTCACCAATTTTTAAAATGTTTCCTCGAAATTACTCTTAAATACTTTAAATACGTCTAACAGTTAATAAATATTTTTAAATCTATGGAATAATTTTAAAACCTAACAAACCCCCGTAAAACTAAAAGAAAGTATTTTTGTTCAATTTTATCGACAACTTTGCTATTGCTGAATAATTTTAATTAAATGTTAGCTTAAACGATTTAAACTTTTTTTTTAATTTTTGAATTTTTTCTACTTGTAAATAATGAGCATATTTAATTTTTTTAAATTCAAACTTTTATTTCAACTGCGTGCGGTTTTTAAAATACTTTATTAAATGTTAAAATAATCGTAAATTACTTCATTAAAATTCCGCTCAAAAATATCTTTATATATACTCAAACAAAAAATTTTTTGCTCGACGCAAATAGCCCTAGCTACACGCAAAATCGCTCTTGGACGACGTAAAATTCACATCGCCCGACGCTTTATCGCAAGGCCTGATTATCCATTTTAATTCCATAATCTTTAAGTTTTGCTTTTACCAAATCGATAGTGGCATTTGAATCACAAGAACCTATTATTGCAGATAGACCCAAGACTACAGGTGGCTTTGTTGCTGAATGAAGAGTGATATTCATGAACCTTCTAACGTTTATATCACTCCATTCATCGACAGTAATACTGAATCTCTCTCCAGATTTTTTTTGCTCTAATAATGACGCCATTAATTCTTCTTTTTTTTCTTTATAAAAATCCATTATATATTTCATTACCGTTGTTTCACTTTTTGGCATTTTATAATTACGGCTACGAAACCCCTAATGGCTTCAGATGAAGTAATTCCTTTGATGCTAAATCCATCTTTTGTCACACATTTCGCCAATATTTCATTCAATGATTCTTGACTTATGAAATTTATTATTCCATTTCCAACTGATTTTGTGTTTTTCGAAAAAGACGCATCAGTTTCATTTGCGTCGCCCAAATTTCTTTTTTGTAAAGGTATGCTATGTAATTTTAAATGATTAATCATTCCAGTAGTATTAGATCCCGGACGTTGAATTATAGATTTGCATATGTTACAAACTGACTCTGATTTCTCTTTTTTTGTAAAATATTTCCATACCTCTGATTTTTTTGAAGACATTTCTGGGTATATGTAAATAAATCACTAAAATAAAAAATCACAACATAAAAATTGAAAATTTAAATTTATACGTATTTAAATATGCATTTATTACTTGAAATTTAGTACATTTTACTCAAAACACTTCACTTACCAAAGGCAGCTATATATATTAGAAAATTAAGTATTTATTTTATTTATTTCACAAATTTTTTTTTAAATATTTCACTTTCTTGCAAATTTTACGTCATACAATTTCAAATTACAAATGTTATTTATTTTATGTAACTTAGTTAAAAAAAACTTTTGAAACTTAGTTAAAAATCAACGGTTGCTAAGCAACTTTATTATAGAAGTAAAAGAAGAAAAAACGGTAGAATACCGATACTCGATTGATTAATAGTTAAATGAATGTGCAATATTTACATTTTTTTTGTTTAAATATTATACTAGATACTCGAAAAAAATATTCAGAGTAGTCGACTACTCGGAACTTGCTTATAAAGTATCAATTACTTGGGTACTCGGGTAATCGATAATTGTAATTGGATTCCCTAATATATATATAAGCTAAACGTGCAAGTGGTTATATATATATATATATATATATATATATATATATATATATATATATATATATATATATATATATATATATATATATATATATATATATATATACATAAATGAATAAAATTACTATTGCCTTATTATTTTTCATTAAATTTCAAATTTTCAGTAATCAAAATAAATCAAATCAAATATATTCTGAATAAAGTTGATACATCAAGGTTATTTACAAATAGTAATAAGTAGTAATATGAAATAAAGACCTGTAAAATTTAATACTAATAAAATGATGCTAATATTATTTGCATCATTTTATTATTATTGAAGTAATCGATAATTGTAATTGGATTCCCTAATATATATAAGCTAAACGTGCAAGTGGTTATATATATATATATATATATATATATATATATATATATATATATATATATATATATATATATAAATACATTTTATATATATATAAATACATTTTATATATATATAAATACATTTTATATATATATATATATATATATATATATATATATATATATATATATATATATATATATATATATATATATATATATAAAAGCTAAATATTAAAAATATTAAATCATTAAAAGTTAAAAAAAATTTAAAATCAAATTTTAAAGTTTTTTTATTTTCTAGGTTTTTTTTTTTGTTTTTTTAATGACTTTTAATACTTTTGAAATATGAATAAATTTTGCAGCCAATACAATGCATGCAATAGAATATAAGTAAAGCATGAACTATTTTCCTATTGTTTGTGTAAGTAAATGTAATAAATCGTTGGGTATTGATTACATTAACTGCGAACTTCTTTCAAAATCTTTGAGACTATGTTAGTTACTTTTGTTACTTTATTTAATTTTAACTTCATTTTTTTATTATTTATTAGAATTATTTAGTTCAAGAATGTTTTCAGTTAAATTATTAACTTTTTGTTTAGAATGCTTTTAGATTTTTTTAATTGATTGATAGTAATTTTTACATGAATTTTTTTTTTTTTATAATAAATTTAATTTGTTTTTATAGAATATGATGCTCTAGCAAAAATTATAGAGAAACATCCTGACAGGAAGCAGATAGGCTGGTTTGTTATTTTATAGTTTGTTTAAAAAAGCATTCTGAAGTTTTATATACTTTCTGCTATTGTATTTAGCAATTGATCCAAACACTGGCTTAGACTAAATTTGTTACTTTTTCTAGTTTTAGGTCTTAAAAATGTATATTATGAAATATTCTAGTTGTAAAATTTGTTTTTTTAAATAGTTATTATAATTAAAAATATTTTCTTTATCGAAAAAAAAAAATTTCAAAAGTTGTTGTATTAAGCTAGTACTTGTTTTGTCTTAAATGCTGAGCATCTGAGCTCTTAAATGCTGAGCATTCTTCTAAAATATTTTGGAACTACTAGAATTTCTGACCTTCAAAGAATTGTCCAGAAGATCCTGGGAGGATCTTCTGGACAATTCTAAGAAGGTCCTACTTGTCGTTTACAATCATGCTCACTGTGCACCTCTAAAAAGACTGTGTATAATAAACACCAGTGTATAATAAATAAAACAAAAAGATTTGAAATAAATAAATAAAAATAATTAAAACAAAAAACTTTTTGTCAATAATAATACCTTGTCAATAATTTTACCTAATATTTGTGAATTTTGAAAGTTTTATAAAAGCTAGTTCCAATTAAATTTTGTGATATAGTTTTTCTAATGAACTGTGACACCTTTATGTTTACTTATCACTTATATATAATTCTTTAAGAAACTTATATTGTATTCTGATTTTATATTTTTTGACCATCTGTTTTCTGTTATAAATTATGTTACATATGTTGTAATAGAAAACAGATGGGCATCGGTAAACATGTTTGTTGACGTTCAATCCTAATAATTAAATAATAATTTTAGATTTTGATAATGGAAATATTCCTAGTTGCTGGCTATGTTGACAAATTTAACATGTTTATATCTGTAAGCATACCCACAATAGTGTCGTTGAACCTCTAACTTTTTGTATGCTGTGACAAACTAACTTTGGTATGCAATAATTCTATGTGTTTACCAATGGTATTGCTATCATAAACTGATGAAAAATTTAACTAGTTATCTTATATTATTGATATCAATAATATTAGATGGCTTAAAAAATTCTTTATCAGTTTATGGCAGCAGTATGATTGGTACCCCTATATGGGGTAACATTGACAGTAGTATGTTTTATACTGTAGATGTTAAAATTACAGAATTGTCATACTATTAAGCTCTACATCACATTAATGACTCAATATTTGATTATGACAAAATCCCGTAGCGCGGGATTTTTTAGTTATAAATTTTTTAGTGTATGGTTTAATTTCAGAAACAAGATAATTTTTTACATCTTCATGTTTTGATGTTTTATTCTTACCAATATTATGCAACATTGCTAGGTGCCGATTTTAACTTTTTGTAAGTGTCGATTTTTAAATCTGTTGACATTTGATGTATTAGTACATTTTTTTTTTTTTTTTTTTAGAATTGCTCTTTTAATTAAGGGTTTGTTATGTTTGATTCCATTTCATGTAATAGTGAAAGATTCATCAGATGTAAGACATTTCGCCAACTTTTGCTTTATTCTTGGGCCATGGGGTGACTTGAGCATTCCTGTCAATGTTACTCCAAAACTGAAATATGCGTTAAAAAAATACTGCAAAAAAATCTTAAATGCTTAGTATTTAAAAAACAACATCATAAAAACACTTGTAAAATGATTTTTTAGTATGACTTTCCTTTTCTTTAGTTTTTCAGCAACAAAAAACTTGAAATTAGTTTAATTTATGCCCTATGTTATTAGATAAAAATAGTTATTTGTTTATTTAACATCTGGCTACAACATCCGTTAAAATAATTTAAACAATAATCAACAAATGACTGGTAAAAACATTTAATCTAATACATGTCAATGTTACCTACATGTCAAAGTACCACATGTCGAAACCCCTGTGTTGTCTTATTTTATTAAAAAAAAAGTTTATTCACTTTTAATGTTATTTTATTAAATAAATTTAATTTATTTGTCGAAAAAAATTTCTGATTCTTTTGCAACAAAAACATGTACATTTAAAAAAAATTCTTACTTTAACGAAAACAAAAAACTTTTTTTTTTTAAAAAAAAAACATCAAAGGAGTTTTAATGAAAAAAACCTGAAAATATTGCAAAACTTCCATTTCTATTTTCAAAAAATAAGTATATCATAAAAAATTATTATTTATAATATTTATTATTATATAATATTTATTATCATAACTATTTATTATATAATATTTATTATGATATAACTAATTATTAGTTGAGTAAAAATATTGTTTTAGTGAGAATGCAAAGCTTGAAGAAGACATTTACAAATTAAAGGAGAGTAAATCATTACTTATTGAAAAGGTTTTATTTCTTATATGATTTTTTTATTTTTTAAGTTTTGTGTAGGCAATCTAATAAATCAAAAATTGAACTAAAAAAGGTTTTAATATAAGATTAAAAAAAAACACCCAGATATATATGTATGTGTGTGTGTCTGTAAATGTTTTTTGAATGCTACATTAAATTTTTGACTCAAACTTACTAACTATTTTTTTTTTTATAATAAATGAAGCAGTACCAAAAACAAAGTTGTTAGAGAACATTGTCCACTAGTGGCTTCATTCACTAGATATATGTATACACACATATATATATATATATATATATATATATATATATATATATATATATATATATATATATATATATATATATATATATATATATATGTATACATACATACATACATACATACATACATACATACATACATACATACATACATACATACATACATACATACATACATACATACATACATGCATGCATACATACATACATACATACATACATACATACTAGTATACATTAAAATAACCCATGTCCTATCATGTTTATATTGAAGAATACAAAAACAATTCTTGTAGTGTAAGTCTAATCTAAACCAATAAAAGAGAACTACATCAGGCTCCTCTATGTTGACCCTGGTTAGCCGCACAAAGTAGCTGGTCAAAAAAGTTATGATCCAAGTTCTTTAAGGAAATATACAGAAGGGGAATGAAATGCTTCCTGTGAAAGAGCTTTTCAGTGTTTTGTTACTCTATCTGTAAAAAAAATTTCTTATTTAATGCAACCTTTGACTAGTTGAGGTAAAAGTTGTTGATTGGGTAGATGGAAGTTGTAATTTGTTGTAATTTGTTGTTGAGTTTAGTAGAGTTTGAAAGAAATGAAGGTTGACTTCATCAATTTGATGAGTAAATTTTAACTGTTAGATTTATAGATTGGTCACCTTTTTTCCTGCAATTAGATCACCTCTTTTCCTGCAATTCTCAAGTGATATTAGTTTCAACCTTTGCAATCTTTTTATATTTTAGATGTTTTATCTTACATGTTGTTTTTGTTACACTTCTTTGGACTTTCTCTATCATCCAAATATTTTTTTTTTTAGTTGAGGAGACCAAACCTGTACTGCAAAATCTAAATGTGGACAAATGTATGCAAGGTACATTGTTTTCCATAAAACTAGTCTGTGGCTACGCAAAGCTTTTTTGAGACGAATAAGCATTTGGTTTACAATTGAGACTGCTGTTTCGACCTGAGTTTTGACCTTCAAGTCTTTGGAAATAATCCCAAGGTCTTGTTTAACTATCGTTTCTTTCAATGTACAATGAGTTCCATCTAAATGTGTCATTGTGTATGACTGTGCTGACTTGTTAATGTGTCCAACATGCAAAACTCTGCATTTATTGGTGTTAGCCATTTGTGCGACCATTTAACTATTTTATCTATGTCAGCTTAAAGAAGAGCTTATCCACCAATCACTCAGATAATTTTACCATTGTTCAGATGATTTTACCATCGTTCGTGTAACAAGCGCCTGTGTGGGATTTTTTCAAATGCTTCAACAAAGTCTGTATAAATAACATCTACGGGAAATCCTAGGTGCATGCCTTGTGTTAATCTATCTAATAATGCTCTCTGTAGCCGACCAGTTAACCATTTTTCAATCCATTTTAGCAGGGTTTTACTAATACCATAAGCTTGCAGTTCGTGTAACAAGCGTCTGTGTGGGTCTTTGTCAAATGCTTCAGCAAAGTCTATATAAATAACTAAGTAAAATCCTAGGTGCATGCTTTGTGTTAGTATGTCATATGCTTCCAGTAGATTTATGTTGCACCCTCACTAGGAACAAAACCATGTTGAGCTTTAGATTTAAGATTTTGTGTTGTGTAAAATTTTGTTATACGATCATATATGAAACTTTCCATGACTTTGCAGACTTCTGTGATATCAGTCTGTAATTTGGTTGTTGAAGTTTACTCCCTTTTTTAAAAATTGGTGTAACATTAGATTTTTTTCACAAATCTGGAACATCACCAATGGATATAGATTTCTTGTAGATTAGTATGATTTCAAAAGATGTTGCACTTTTTAAATACGTGTGAATGTCTTTATTTTCAGGTAAACTTTTAAGGTTTTTTTTTTCTACTTCATGAGTGCAGTTTTCATCAAGCTGACATATGGCTTTCGTGTGTAGATCAAAAAGTGACATAGAGCCTTCTTGTTCAACTGCAGACACTGTTTGGAAATAATTATTTAATATTGCAAAAGTTTTGTCTTTTTTTGTAGTTGTTAAACTGTTTGTTGTTTCTAGGATGCGAATTTGTTTATTTGTTGTTTGCAATGAATGTGTAAGTGTATGCGTTTTGACTTAAATACATAAACTAATTCTTCATATGAAAGCTTCTTTGACTACTTTTTTAACATTTTTGCATTTCATAAATTTGCAGACTGGCAGCCTGAAGTGATCTATTTGAGCCATAACGTATGTTTTTCTTTTACTGCGGTTTTAACTCCAGTGTAATCCTTGGTGCTTTTTTTTTTAGGTGGAAATAAAGTTGATGGTATGTGTTCTGCAATGGATTTTTTGTAGATATTAACAAGTTAAAATTATCGTTAGCTGTATGGCCTTCAAACATGGTATGCTGGTTGTTTGAAGCTATTTTGGTAGTTATTGCATCATATTCGGCCCAACTCCAGATTCGACGAGGATGTGAGAGTTTTGATGCTGTTTCAATAAACAGCCAATATACCAGTAAAAACATAATGTGATTGACCTGCTTTTCTAAACCCTAGTGGGTCATCTTCTGAGACTTTTATAAATCATCGATCACCACTAATAATCAAGTCAAGTGTTGATGATGGTTCAATGAGATATGAATGACGGTATGTTGGAAACGTTATCTATTAAACTATTATCCTCTAAATAAGATTGTAACCTCAAATCTCAGAGGCATTCATATATCACATGTTCAAAGGTTGCAACTTTACCATTTATTTCAATAGGCTCATCATCATGTGTGGCTTAGATTAAATCATTATACAATAACATTGAGGAGCAGTTATTAGTTAACTCCTCAATGTTATTAGTTAACTCCTCAATGTTATTAGTTAACTCCTCAATGTTATTAGTTAACTCCTCAATGTTATTAGTTAACTCCTCAATATTATTAGTTAACTCCTCAATGTTATTAGTTAACTCCTCAATGTTATTAGTTAACTGCTCCTCAATGTTATTTTATGATATTTACATAGGTAAGTACATTAGTTAATGTACTTACCTATGTAAACTTTAATGTAATTTCAAAATAACTTTTTAATATACTTACCTATGTAAATTTTAATGTAATTTCCAAGATAAATTTTGATGCACTTTCATAAATAAATTTCAATCTACTTTCCTAAGAAAATTTCAATGTACTTTACTAAGAATTTTTTATTTATTTTTTAGCTTGAAATGCGCCAAAAACAATTTCTTGTTCTTATATATTCCATTCAGCTTCTTCAAGAAGTTCTTCAAGGTATCAATTTTCTTTGTTTTTTTTAAACATTTTGTTTGTTTTAGTTTAAATATAAGCGATAACTATTGATAGTGTTTAAGTTTACTGTTAACTAAATCCTGTTAACTGTAATATGATCAACAAAAGTGTTTCAGAAGCCTTTAATATTAAATACACATTTATCAACAGAAGTTCTTTTAATATAAAAAAGGATAGTAGTGCATCAAACATTTTTATCTTAGTAAATAAAAAAAAACAAAATCAAGTTTCAAATAAAGACTGTTAGCAAATATTTTTATGTATTTAAATATATGTTTCTCTTATATTTGGCAATATAATAGACAACACAAATTTGTTGATCATACTTGACTCATATTTTACAATATTTTATGATGTTCTTAAATGAAGCAGAAATATATGGAAATAAAATTGTCAAGTGATTTTCTGTACTGGGGTGGGTACAGTATTTGGTGTTTGAGATAATTAACGCTTAAACATGTGAATACACAAACGTTATTTTGAAATGGTGCAAATAAACATAAAGCGAAACATCTTATCACACCTCTAAAAATTAACTGATTCTTTTTTGTTGTATTTTCTATTTCAATTGAAAGAGTATAGAGATATATTTCTAGGATTATTTTTCACGTTCACAATATATTGTTGTATTTAATATTTATTTTAATCACGTCTCCAAATTTTTTTAAAATATAGAGTAAGAATGCTTTGTAAAAATTTGCGATGATTGGAGCCTGGGGTCAAAAACCCCTGAAATTTTCGAATTTAATCAGTAGAACGACTGAAAAGAAAGATTTAATTATTACTTCACATTTATTTCGTATATATGTTTTTTGAAGGCTGCATATAAAAAATGATATTTTGGTTGTATTTTTTTGAGAATATATAATAGTGATAAATAATAAGTAATAATATAAAAATGATATTTGTAAACGAATCAAATCCTTTTTAACGAGATTTTTTAATTTAGCGTCAAATTGAAACATTTCTTACTATTAGCTTTATTTTTAGAAGACCACGATGTAACAAACGAAAACAAACCACCGACTATTGAAGTGATGGATCTAACATAGTGTTTGAAAACCTTTGACATTATCACTTGGAATATTTTTAAAAATATTCGAATTTACTGGTTTTTGATGGAACGCTTTAGTTCGTTAATTAATTTTTTTGAATTTTTTATTGCTACACTAGAGCTATAACTTTGTGAGCATGAACGTATAATTTTTATACAGCTATACACAATAGGGCTAGATCAAGTTTTGAAAACACTGAATGAAATTAACAAAAAACAACCTGTTTTATTTGGAATTTTACGCATCTACTTGAAAATATATAAAAAGCAAATATGAGATTTTTATTTAATAAAAAGTGATATTCAACTCAAGAGTTATTAAATTTACTATCCTTTACCTATTTTTTGCCTCATAATGTCCGCCCCACTTGCATAATGTCCACCCTATTTGTATAATGTCCACCCTACTTGTATAATGTCCACTCTACTTGTATAATGTCCATCCTACTCGTATTATGTCCGCCCTATCATGGCCTACTTAAATTACATGGCCTGATTTGTTGCATTTTCCGTAAAAAATTAAGAGGCTAGTTTTTTTACGGCTCAAGTATAAAAACTTAATTTTCGCTATGCTTATGAGTCTTATTTGCACTATAATTTGTTTATTCTTATTTTATTAAAATGTTTAATAATAGTTAGATTTTATTTCAATAATTACAATATTTTGTGCTGGTTTTTTTGTTAACTGATCGCCTCTTTCAGTTTATTCTAATAACACAGAAATTCTAATAACTCAGAATTACATTAATTTATTCTAATAACACAGAAATTCTAATAACACAGAATACTGAAATAGGCTTTCAGATAGCTATATCAACATATACCAACATGCTACTAAAAATAACCTTACATGTTCCTAAGATTGCCTAAAACTCTTCATTGAAAAAAAAAAAATCAAAGGTTTGTAGTTTTGTATTTTTTATAATTAAAATTAAAAGAAGAAATATCTTTTTACTAGGAATATTTATTTTGTCTTTACCTTTTTTGTAATTTTTTTACTTGATCTTTGCTCAATGAATATGTAACTTATTTTTGCAAATTGTTATAAAAATATCATTAACAATACGAGATCTATATTTGATTCCCCACTTTTGGTGCTTTTCATTCGTAAAATTGTCATTGCTACAACAAATCTATAAAATTTGTTTTGCAAATTTTTAATTGAAAAAGAATGACTGCAATTTTTTATTTGAATAAGAGAAATAACATAAAATACTAAACAGAAGACAAATAAAGTTAGATAGGTTGAATTGGATATATAGGTTCTTCTCTGTATAAAGTAACATTAATCATAAATTTAACATCAAAATCTTTTTGTTAATTTTTACCATTATTCCTTGCTTTAGTATATAAATCTGTGCTATTTTTAAAAAGCTGACACTAGTAATTATGTAGACAACTAAGCTAAATCTTGCATAATATTTTTTAATGATTATCAAAATTCTGATTAAATATTTTTTGGGAAAATCCGCAAAAATCTTTTTACTAATGCATGTTTCTAATCATACTTTCTCTATTGGGTTTGTTATCACCTTTTAAAGCAGCATTGCTGAGTTTGATTGGATAAATTAAGTTTCTGCTTTGAATTAAGTATGATAAATAACTTATAAAATAATGATTAATAGTGTGTTGCATTATTTCTTTCAGGAAAATAACTCTAAATTACAACTGCAGTTGTTTCGTCAAATATTATCAATGTTGACAACTTGTTTGTTGTTTCCAAAATATGTGACTTGATAATTAATTTTACTTGCCTGTTTAATAATTAATCTTTTAATAAACTTTAAGAAATATATTCCCTGCAATGTAACTAGCAGTAACTTTACATAGTCTCTGGAATAATCAAATGAAAAAGAATAATTTTTTTTTTTGCGTTTAATAAGCTTTTTCTTACATTTTTTATAAAACGAAGTATATCAAATAATAAGTATATTTTATACACTCCTTTTTTAAACTGAATGATAAATTAATAGTTTTCCATCGCCAATATATGCTTTATGAAACTATAAAAATGCATTAACATTGGTAAAATGGTTATCTGTCACAACAGCCCTTATCTTAAATTCAGATTGATGCATTGAGGTAATACACTCATCAATTTCTTTTTTCAAACATAAACTTGTTATGTAAACTTTTGGTGAGGATTCTAAAATAAAAACAAAAACAACTTTATAAAGATTATTTTCTCAATCTTCATCAAATTGTTTACAACTTTAATATTGAGCTGCTTTTTGGAAGTACATCTTAACCACAAGAAGCAGATAATCACTAAACAACAAATTTTTGTCAATAATATTTCTAATATAATATAGTTTTTTAATTTGTAATTTTTACCGCTGCGAAACCATTTTAATAAAGAATTATGAAAATATGAAATATGATAAACATTTATTAAGCAATGAAAAATTTAGAATTATTATTTATTAACATATATTGACTCCAAAACAGTTGGTATGCCTGATATTTCTTGGCCTGTTTTGTTGCATTTTAATTGCTGTATGTATGAAACATGAGTAATTACATTTCAAAACATTGTTTTGCAGTGTAAATATTTCAAAGAAAAATCGTTTTTTTATATCTAATAACTGCAATAAATACAATAAATACAAAAATACAAATCTTTAAAATTATTTCCAATGGAGAGTTGTGGGTAGTTTTAGCAACATGTAAGGTTATTTTTAGTAGCATGTTGGTATGTGTTGATATAGCTATCCGAAAGCCTATTTCAGTATTTTGTGTAATTGGAATAAACTAAAGCAGGCAATCAGTTAACAAAATGTCCAGCACAAAAAAATGTAATTATTTAAATAAAATCTAACTATAATTAAACCATTTTAATAAAATAAGAATAAACTAATTATAGTGCAAACAAGACTCATAACCATAGCGAAAACTAAGTTTTTATACTTGAGCCGTAAAAAAACTGGCCTCTTAATTTTTTACGGAAAATGCAACAAATCAGGCCGTGTAATTTAAGTAGACCATGGCCCTATTTGTATAATGTTCACTCTACTTGTATAATGTCCACCCTACTTGTTTAATGTCTGCCCTATTTGTATAGTTAATAAGTCATAAACATTAATTGACAATATATTTAACTTTGCAATATCTTTATACCCTTGAAAATATATTTACTAGTTTAATAACTTTTGTCTTTGTTTAACCATTCTTATTTGAAATAAGCCTTTTAAAGCCGTTGTTTAAAAATACGTTGTACAACTTATTTTTTAAACAACAGCAACTTTAAATTGTCATTTTATCAGTAGGTACATCAGGAAACTCCCTGATGAACCTACTGATTGAGAAAAAAACTACATTAGTGTTGTTACTAATTTATATATATATATATATATATATATATATATATATATATATATATATATATATATATATATATATATATATATATATATATATATATATATATATATAAATTATAACACCCCCAGATCTTACATTGCCTCCACGATGCTTCACGGTCTTATGGCAGCAGCGTAAATCGAAGCGTTTTCCGGCCGGTCGACGTACACGGCAAATGCCATCATTCCCAATGATGTTGAACTTCGATTCATCACTGACAGGACAGTTCGCCATTTCTGCACATTCCAGTCAATATGAGATGTAGCAAACAGGAGTCTTTCTTCTGGTTCTTAAGTGAAATCAGCGTTTTCTTTGCAGGGCGTCGAGAAAACAATCCGTCTTCAACAGCACGTCGTCTGATTGTTCAGTCTCATACAGGCAGCTCTAATTGCTTTTGTATCTCAACTGATGATATCCAGGGACCCTTCTTGATGGATATGACGATCATAAAATTCTCTCTAGAATTGTTGGAACGCGGTATTCGACCTTTGTTATCTGCTGCCAACTTTCCCGTTGAACAATATTGGGAATATAGTCTTGATACGGTCCATTTTTTCACGCGATATTTATCACAAATACTTTTTTGAGACTTTCCACTTACGTATTCGCCAATAATTTTTTTTCTTAATTCCAATCCAAGAGGATTGTTGGGAGCCATTTTTGCATTTGAAGTCACAAAAATAATAAAAGTAATCACGCTTCTCAAGGCTTACTATGTTACATTTACCTTGTGATGATACAATAATGCTCTGTGGAGCACAACGTCTTGGTTGGATGTGGACTGTATTGATGTAATGAAACACTTGTTGTATTTTACTTCGTGTATCGATGTTTTTCAATAAAACACTTTGATAAAACTCACTCCGATAAACTGTCTTGATAATACTGACTGATTGACTTCCATATACTGACTGAATTACATGTCGGTTTACATGTCTATTATATAGTAAAATGAATCTGTGTTAATCTGTTCTGGAAGATTCTAGATGCTTCTTTTCAATGCTTCTGTAAGCTTCTGGATGCGTCTGGATGCTTCTGAATGTTTCTTGATACTTCTAGATGCTTTCAGATGCTTCTTCTGGAAACCTATGGAAGCTTCTGCATGCTTCTGGAACTTCTGGATGCTTCCTTTAATTATTAAAAAACTTCCGTGACGTTGACACGGACCAGACTTAAAAAAATGAAACAAACCAAAAAAGTAACACTTGTTTTGTCCGCTGCAAAATGGCGCTTGTCAACGAAATTCTGCCTTTGTTCTGTCACCTGTCAGCTGATTGCTCATGTCTTGGCATGCTATGACTCCAGATTCATGACTACAATTGAAAATTTTCCGGAATTTTTCAACTCGGGAAAATTTCCGGAAAGTATAAAAAAAAGATAAGTTATTTTATAATTAATGTAGCCAATTCACACGATTTAAATATAATCATTATCGCTGGCTATAATTAACACCAAAGTACGCGGATAATAAAAACATTTTCAGAATGAGTTCGTTTTTTAAATTAGGATAATTGGTTCTCAAGTTATGTCAATTTTATGTTAAGCTCTATAACGTGTACTTTGCGTCAAGATTTGTTGAGTGTTCCTTAAGGATTTATGGCACCAAATTTTGAAAATAAATTTATTTTTCAAATGCCATCAATAAAAAAGAGTTTTATTGCAGTTCTTATGCTAAATTATTTTTATTGTTTTCTTTTTTACTAAAGAATCAAAGCGTTCGATTCTACAAATTATTATTCTCATATTGGAGGCTCCTAGGTAAGGATCCCACTGCTCATTTGCCCCATTTGGGTCAATCGGATCAAAAGTTATAAAAGCTTTGTTAAAACCGTAAAAGCTAACTTTAGATAAAGAAAAAAAGCTTTTTCAAACTGCTAGAGTGAACAAATTCATTTAATAAATATCAAAAAAGTATGTAAAAATCTTAGTGCTTAATTCCCCCATTCAGGGCAAATGGGCCAACAATAATTAAAGTTCTGTAAAAACAATAACTAATTTTAAACTAATTTTAGTTAAAGAAAAAAGAACTTTTTCAAACTGTCAGTATAAACAAATTCATTTATATTTATAAATATTAGGTAAATATGTAAAAATACACAGTTTTTCTCATTTTGGGGCAAGTGTACAATAAGCTTTATTAAAACCGTAAAAATTAACTTTAGTTTAAGAAAAAGGGCTTTTCAAACTGTCAAAGTAAATAAAATCATTTGCATTTAAAAATATCAAGAAAATACGTACAAATCTTAGGGCTTATTTCCACCATTTTGGGCTATTGGGCCAAGAACAATCAGGGCTCTGTAAAAACAATAAAAATTAATTTTAATTAAATAAATAACCATTTTCAAATTGTCATAATGAAAAAATTTATTTCTATTTATAATTATTTGGAAAAAATTGCCAAATATTTCGCTAATATTTATATTAGGTTCATTTTCGAAAACACAACTTTCGAAAATTTTCGATTAAAACGTTATCGATAAAAAACTTTTTTTTCGGATTTTGAACTCAAATACCGAAAAATCCTGGATTTACCCCTGTGATCTAATTTTGTGCCCCTGTGATCTAATTTTGTATTCAGACTTTATTGGTTGCGCTGGCTAAACTATGGTGCTATAGGTTATACGATTTTTGTGTTTAACTCGATAGGATTTAAAATGCAAAATAACAATGTAAGCTTATCTTATAAGTTGCTGCAAGCATTTTATTGCAGTGATATAACAAAATAGTCCAAAGTTTCCTTTATTGGAACATTAAAGTTTTCCTTATCAAATCAGTAATAAAATCAAAGGGTTGTAAAAGTAGTTTGAGTGAAATTAAAAAAATACTTATTAACAACCATAAATCTTTAAAATAATACTTCATTTAGTGATTTTCAATCAATAAATTAAGAGAACGTCATAACAGTTGAAGATTTTATCCAATTTTTTGTTTGTAGACTTTAAGTTTGTCAGGGTAATATTAATCCTAAATAAATTTTGAATTAACAGTTTAAATTTTCACTGTAAACATAAATAACATTTTAAACCAATTTTTGTTGATTATACTAGGGGTTTTAAAAAAAATAACCTGCTCTGATTAAGGAATCAATGTGATCCAAGTTAGGGAACCAGTTGCCTTGATTAGAACAAAATAATATCTTTGCAACAACAAATTTATTTCCAATAATAGTGGAATCAATTAAGTCAAATTGTGGTTAAAAGTGTAGTAGGGATGTTTGTTTGTATTAATCAAATCATAAATGCTTCAAGGGAAGGAAGTGGGGGCGGGGTTTGTGGCATTAAATATATTTTTCATAAAGTTTTAATGAATAAAAAGTTCTAAAAGAAAGTTTTAATGAATAAAAAGACAAGTTCTTCAGACTTTTTAATTTTGTTTTAGAAAATAAAAATAGGTGATGTTAGTGATGCGGTTTCAACAAAGAGCAGGTGGTTTATCTTACCCAAAAACTTTGATAACACTATTAAAACACTATTAAAAAAACAATAAGCCTATTGATATTAAAATTTTTTATCGATATTTTGAAAGTTCTTTTTGCTTAATACTGAATTATTTAAAGATTCTGTATGACTGTCAACGACTAAACTTACATCCGCAAAAATTTAATTAGAAGTCCCAGTAGTTCCAGTATTTGTACTTTGGCCAGCAAAGTCAATATTGTTGGTCTCAATTGTATTTATAATACTTATAGGTGTATCTATATTATTTGTATTTAATCTATTATTTTCATTTATAACACAAGATGATATATCTGTTGAACATAAGCTTTTACCTGGGGCAACACTTTACTTCGCTTTGGTTTTTTAGAGTTATACAGATAGTTACATAAATGATCTTAAAATGATTGGCTTACTAAATCAGTAGTTGAGTCTAAACCTACATTACAACATGGTAGTCGTGAAAGCACTTGAGACTTGTTTAATGGAAAAATTCCAGTTTTGCGAAAACCAGCTCTAAGGTTTTCGCAAAACTGGAATTTTTTTAATAACCTTAGAGCTGGTTTTCGCAAAACTGGAATTTTTCCATTAAACAAGTCTCAAGTGCTTTCACGACTACCATGTTGTAATGTAGGTTTAGACTCAACTACTGATTTAGTAAGCCAATCATTTTAAGATCATTTATGTAACTATCTGGATAACTCTAAAAAACCAAAGCGAAGTAAAGTGTTGCCCCAGGTAAAAGCTTATGTTCAACAGATATATCATCTTGTGTTATAAATGAAAATAATAGATTAAATACAAATAATATTCTTATCTTGATTTAAGTTGGTAATTAAACAGTTTAAAAGTCTATGAAATTCATCTTTAGGAAGAGAGGCAACTCTCATTCCATTTCCTTTTTTCTTCCATTCACATAATATTTTGCAGCAGTAGGCAATATTTAATGGCTACGAGAGAAATGTAGAATTTGCTGGTAATGCCACAAATTTTATGTTATTGCTTTGATATGCATCCAGTATTGCAATGCTCAAATGTGAAGATACGTTATCACCTATAATGACACTTCTTTCTTGAGCCTTCTTAAGTATTGGAAGAAGTAAAGAGAAAAAACAGTCTTCAAAACATGTTGAGTCAAACCAACCACTTTTTAATTTGTTATAACGTGCTTTTGGTGGCCTATGTTCTATCCATGTATTCCATAACGACTCAGCTTTGTAAAAAACATAAGGTGGTAATAATTCACCATTAACATTACTACAAAACAATACAGAGAATGAGGTCTTGGTAGAATTAATGATGCGTTCAGGATACTTACATCTACGTATTGTTAATATTTTTTTTTACCTGGATCATCACTGAGATTAGGTTCGTTATAATTCCATATATTGTCAGGTGATATATTACTTATTTTGTTTGATTTATAAAGTAGTTATCAATTACAGTCATTCCTACTTCTGCTCTCTTTTGCTTTATGTTGTTTGCAAATCTTACTCTGAGTTCTGGATTTCTTTTTAAAAAAGATCGAATCCAATCGCCACCTGGAAAATTATTTTTGAACTGAGGTATAACGAAGCCTTTTTTCTCTAAAAACCCCTTTTACTATGCATCTTAAATCATATTTATCAAAAGGAAAAACAAATTTAGATGATTTTATTGCATATGCCTTTAACATGTCTTCTTCTTTTGATGTAAATATTTGCTGACCACCATACTTTTTAGGGTATGTGTGTTTTATTTTAATTTTTAGTATTGATCTTTTTTTTTTTTGCCATATAAATTTATTCATTACAAAAAACACATGTAAATACAAATAGCAGGGACAAGAAAAAGACATTTGTCTTATTGCCAAGCCCCTTAATCTATACCGTAATACACAATAATAACAAAACAAAAATCGTAAAACTACAGCACTGCCGCATATAAAATATTGTTATATAGACTTTTTATATTTATAAGAAACAAACAACAAACAAACAAAAAGATAAAATTTATAGGTCCTGAATGCCCCTAACTAACTGCCTCTCTAACTATGCCCTTTTACTATGAAAATCTACTTTTTTTCTTATTTTAATATTACAAAAGGACAAAAATTAAATACCAAAATAAAAACAAATACTGTAGTATAGCAAAAAATTATATACTTAAAAAGCATGCACGCAAATACTCATAATCCTAAAACTTTCCTTTTAAACCAGTATAAACCTTTACATTTACATCAGAAAAAGCCATGCGCTACGTTGCTCATCAACAGTCTTTGTTTCAATTTGGTCTTAAACTTTTTAAGCGTTGCAATTGTTTTAAAATCATTAGTTAATATTTTATTCCTTACTTTTGGTCCTCTAGTAGAAATTGAAAATTTAGTAACTGCAAAATAATTTTTGGGCTGATGGTAGCTGTTATACGAGTATCTGGTTAAGTATCTGTTTTGATTTATTTTAAATAGCGGGTTAAATATTTTAAGAGATAAGTTTTTATTAATTTTAAACATAAATATAAGAAGATGGTAGATAATAAACAATGCTTGGGAATGTGTAAAACGTCCCACATTGGATATGATTCTGATTGCATGTTTTTGTTTGTTAAAAATTTTTTTCATTTTATTTGTACTGCACCAAGCAATGCTTGCATAATTGAGATGACAATGAATGAAAGAGAAATATAAAAATTTTAAGCAATATGGATTTAAAAAAAGGTTTTGCTCTACAAATCAGAGCGATGTTCTTAGAGATTTTACTTTCGAGATTTATCAAGCAGAACACCGAGAAATTTCAAAGTGATTTCTCTTTTTACGTCTTGATTGTCAATACAGAGTTTTGGAAGTTTTAAAGGAATATCATCTCGATCATGAAAACAATGGAAAAAAGTATATTTCGTCTTGGTTATATTTAGTGATAATCTATTTGCACTAAACCAATCAGTAAGATTTATTAACTTTTTGTTTACAGATTTGAACAGAATGTTTATATCATTATATGCATAGAATAGGTTTGTATCATCTGCAAATAAAATTGTATCTAGTTCACTGCATACTTTACTTAAATCATTGATATAGATGAGAAATAGGAGTGGCCCCAATATAGAACCTTGAGGGACCCACACATTATAATCGTGGTAACTTGGTATATCGTGATATCATGATATCTTGGTATATCGTATTTCAAAGCTACTTGCCTTTAAGTAATTAAACCATTCTTTAAATCTTTTAATGCATTGTCTAACTGTTCTAAAGTATAATTAACATATTTTCTTTTTCCACGATTTGGCTTGTACTTTTGTGGCATATTTAAACTAAGAACTAAACAAATTTCACTATCCTTTTATACTGATTTAGTATTACTAACTGTTATACTGATTTTTTTATTATTACTGTTTTTCTATTACAATACTACTACAAAATTTATCATTGCAACATATTAACTACCATAATATAAATGATCACTAAAAAAGGTTTTCTCTAACACATGGGGTGACTTCAGCCCGGGCTTATGTCACCCTATGTAGTGGGCCAAAGACAACATATTTTTTTGAACCTCAATTACAAATAAAGTAATAAACTGTAAAGTTTTTAAAACAAGATAGAGTCAAACAGTAATGGTTTAAAATTAATTCAGTGTATATTCCAGTAAAAACCTTTCTCCAGGTACTGCTATCGATGTAAAAGTTTACACACCTAAAAAAATTAGGATTTTGGTGCTTCTTCTAAAGTACAATTTACAATAATATCACAAAGACTCGAGTTAAGTAAACTTAGTTAGACTAAATAAATAATAAATTTTCCACTATTTGTCACAAAACATTAACCGGCATACCTTGAGGTTTCGATTTTAAACAATTTTTAAACAAAAATTTTGCTTAGGCTAAAGTCATCCCGTAGGGCCTAAGCCACCCAATCTTACGGTATAATATTTGTTACTTTGAACTTATATTTACCTTTAAAAGCAATTGCTCATGTAGTTTTTTACGCCACTGACTTTTCTCTTTTGATTTTTTATATATTTAATTGTCTCAATTTTATCAACATGTCAGACTTTTCATCTATCTTATTTGTTTGAGCATATAATTATTTGAGCTCCATAGTTGGAATTTTTTATTAAAAATATAGGTTCAACTTATATGAAAACTTATATGTGCTTTATTTTTACAACTTTTTGGGAAAGTACACCCAGACAGCTTATTCTCACATAGAAGTATGTATGAGAACACGTAGTGAGGTCCATAAGTTTATCTAATTTTAATATAAGTTCTACTTTTAATTTTAATTTAGTTTTTCCTCACGCAACATTTTCGACTTTCTCCCCAAGAGTTTTTATTTAACAATATAACGATTACTTACCAATAATAACTGGTTGTTATAACTTTTTGCTTTTCTCCATTGAGCAAAAACAAGTGGAACTAGATCGCAAGATCTCTGTTAGAATATTTGTTTTGGTGTATATTCTTTTGTTCTTTTAATAAAATTCCTTTTTGAATAACGGCTGTTTGTAGGCAGCTCACTAGTAATAAAATCCTTTCCAGGTTCAATAACTATGAAATTCTAGTGATGGATGAATGTTTAGTCCTTAGCTTTTGACATAATTTACAAAGAATTTGATTAAATACCAAGTAACGAACTAAATAATATTAGGCTATAATCTTATAATGATTTTAAACGGCGGAGAGAAAGTCAAAATATATTCAGTACTAGACTCTTTTTGAGAGCCTTATACATAATAGCGGGTTATATTTATTTTATACTAATTAAATTTTTAATGTCTAATTAAGAAAATTTGGGTATCAAGACATTTTCTAATCAATAAGTGTTCCATAGCAAACCTACCTTGAAATTTAATTTTACATAAGAATATACTTTTTCCTAAGCTTAAATTTTATTTTTTCCAAAAACATTAGAATCTCACTGTACCCTATTAAGGGGGCACAACCCTATTAAAAAAGTGTAAATTACTGAAAAAATTAATTTTTCAAAAATACACTTATTTTAACTCAAATTTATCGTAGAAACTATTGCTGATTTTTAAATTTTTTCTATTTATGCTGATATTGGTCAAAATTTCATTTATTTAGATGTTCATTATTTAAATTACCCTAGCAACGCGCATAGCAACCGTTTTTAAATGTTGTTTTTCATCTTTTTAAGCCCTTTTTTCAAAGTTGATCTTTGCTTTTTGTTTGTACAAATGGCTTTTTGTTTGTACAACGACGTAATAAGCATAATGGAGTTATTTAACTAATTAAACTACTGATTTGACAGACTGGTCTTGTTAGAATGTTTGTTTATGTTTTACAAAATTGGTTTTTATTTATTTTTTTATTTTTCAGTATTATAACAAGGTAGTATGCTTTATAAGATAATTTCTATGCTGTTTTGCTAAGTATTTTTATCTATCTATGCTATTTATAAGCTTTCTATCTATTGCTTTGTATATTTATGTAACTAGTATAACTAAAAAGTTGAAAAATATTTACAAATTGAAATGGAATCATCTTGTAAGTTTCGATCTAAAAGACATAAAAGTAGGAAGTTTTATGGCAACAAACTCTCTAACAATTTTACTGAAAACTCTAAAGTTACAAATAAAGAAAACATAGCAACAACAGTTTCTTATACAAAGTTAAATGGTTCAATGGTTAAAGTTGTTGATAACTGCTGTTCAAAAAACATTACAGGCAACCGAATAGTTGATATGGAATTGTTAGCTGAAACTTTTAAGATTCTTTTGTGCCCAGAGTGTTCACATAATTCAGTAAAGCTTAATCAAAAGCAGAAATTAGGAATTGCTTTCGAGTCTTTCAATGCAACAATATGGAATCGTGTTCCAAAAGATGCATTTGTAAAACTAGTACAGTTGGAAATTGCTGCTTATGATGCAGTTGCTCATTTTAATATTGGAAATTTAGCAACATTAAAAATATATGATAAAATGCAGATGGAGTGAGGCAGCTACACTGAGCTTAGTTGCAAAGAAAGAAATCGTTCACGATTAAAAAATGCAAGTCGAAAAAATGGTGAGAAGTATAGGATGCGTCGCAAGTTTCTGCGTGGAGCTAAAAAGAGTAAGAGAAGTGAAAATAAAAATAATGAGGGTTTGTCATATGGAGCAGGAAGTTTTAAATGTTTATATCAAATTAGTTTTATCATACCTGTTTATATGAACATGGCATTTAACAGGAAAAAGTAAAAAATTTTTACCATTTTAGCTTTTTATTCATTCGCAAGTAGAAAAGGGTTATTAAATCTGACTTTTGATAAATAAAGTACATCTATTGTTTGAATATAGTCTACAGTGCAATACTTAATAGATAAAAAGGCTCCAGATAAATATAATTATTATTAACAATAGAGTTAACATAATTTTTTTTTTTAAACCTTTTTTTCTAAGATTTCCACATTTTCTTAACTTTGCCTGACTGTGGCAAAGATATTTCAAAAACGGTTTGATTAAAACTTCTCATATTTTGACAGATTGTTTATTATGTACAAGGTTGTGCAATAAACCTCAAAATTATAAGAATATATGTGTTAAAAATAAAATATAACGATTTTTCGGTCATTATGGGGGATAAAAATATCATTTTTTTTGTATCCTTTAAACAAATAAAGCACGACCCCAAGGAATAAGTAAGTTGTTAAGTTTTTGAGGTTCATTGCATACTTCTAACATCAAGCTAGTTAAATGCCAAATTTTATTCTATGTGACCTTCTGCATTTTGAAATATTTTTGCCACAAAATGGTCAATTTTTAAGTTTTTGCCCCCTAAAAATTGCCCCACAGGGCAACCCCTTCTTTTTTTTTAATTTTTTTTTTTTTTTTAATCTTAGTTTTATTATGAATTTACTTAATAAATAAAAAAAATTATTTAAATATCAAAATTAAAGATTTTTTTATTTATGGGGTTGTGCCCCCTTAACCATTTATTTGGTTATTGCAAAATTTAATTAATTCCGACTTTTAAACATTTTACAGTTTAGAGTTTTACTAATTTTTCCGGGTTGCTGGCCACCTTGATAGAACAGTTATTAAAAGTAATCAATTAATCTTTAATTTTTTTGTAACAGGATGCAAAAAATCAAAAGCAATATTTTGCCGACTTGACGTTGGCTAAGTACAGCACTCTTGTGCCGACCTAATATCCTTCGGATTTTGCGGACTGCATTATTATATAGCTTATTTAAGAGAAAATATAGTTCGTTCAAGATTTTTCTAACTTTTTCACACAGCATGCGATATTTCTTTTTGTGTTTATTGTGAACAGATGGTTAATACCTAAAATTTCAGTTTGTATTTTATCAACAGCATAATAAAATTCTAAAGCTTCCTTATACTTTCCCGATTCTTCCAAATAGATGGCAATATTATTTTTTGTAGCCATTGTTGATCGATGGTTGATACCTAAAACTTCAATATTCATTTTATCAACAGAATAATAAAACTCTAAAGCTTCGTTAAATTTTCCTATCTTGCACAAACACTTTGCAGTGTTATTTTTTGTTTCTGTCGTTGATGGATGGTTGATCCCTAAAATTTCTGTTTTTATTTTATCAAGAGAACAATAAATTTCTAAAGCTTCATCATATTTTCCTATTTCAAACAAACAGCTTGCGATATTACTTTTTGTTGCGATGGTTGATGAATGGTTGATACCTAAAATTTCAGTTTGTAATTTATCAACAGAATAATAAATTTCTAAAGCTTTGTTACATTTCCCCATTTCGCATAAACACATTGCAATATTATTTTTAATTGTCATTGTGGATGGATGGTCGATACCGAAATTTTCAATTAGTATTTTTTCAACAGGATAATAAATTTGTAAAGCTTCATTATATTTTCCTATACCAACAAAACAGATGGCGATATTATTTTTTGTTACTAATGTTGATAAATGATTGACACCTAAAATTTTAGTTTTCATTTTTTCAACAGAACAATAAATTTCTAAAGCTTCATAATATTTAAGCATTTCGCACAAACACATTGCAATGCAATGTTTTGTTGTCATTGTTGATGGATGGTCGATACCTAAAAATTCAGTTTGTATTTTATCAACTGAATAATGAATTTTTAAAGCTTCTTTATGTTTTCCTATTTTGTACAAACAATTTGCAATATGATTTTTTGTATCAAGAGTTAATCCATCATTTTCTCCATAGGTTTTTACATTAAAACTTTCAACAGCTTTTAATATTTCAATTGTTTCTAGAAATAAACTCTTACGCGTTAATAAATGATTTATTTTACCAGCATAACGATGAAAGGTTTTAGACATCCTTTTTATGTTGTTACGAAACATGTGAAGAAAATGAATAACAAAATGGTTTCCGTCATCAACGTGATCTTTTGCTTTTTTGAACTCAAACTTGAAGTAACTTTCAATCAAAGCAAGATAAATATTAGTAGTCGAATTTTTTATTTGAAAATATCTACATGATAACTTTGTCAGTTCGTGTATTGTATATTTGTCATCACTAAGACAATCTAATAACGAATAGTTTTGCAGTAGTCCGATTGCGTCATCTATCAAGTATTCTTCACTTATTTCCATGTATTTTGAAATTTGGATTAAAAAATGTTTACTTATGTTTTGACCATCGCAATAAGATAGACAGTTTATTATTTTTAAAGGAATGATTTCATTGTTTTCTAACTTTTTTAAAACTAAGTTGATTGCTTTTATAGGGGACTTTGATTCTTCTTCAGTTCGAAATTTTTCATTGTCAAGTATTTCTATAGGATGTAATTTATATCGACTTATATATGTTTCAATTGTTACTTTATGCATGTTAATATATTTTATCGCCTGATTGATGGCGAATGGGTGAAAACCAAGTTCTTTAATTAACTCTCTCAACTTTTCTTCGGTATTTGTTTTGATGTTATTTTTTATATACGTAAAAGCATCTTCAGGAGAAAAAACGTCAATTAACATCTGATTTACACTATCTGACCACATTCTCCACTGTGAAGTAATCAAGCTAAATGAATTTGGTTTCTTTGAAATGTACATTCTTATATTTCTAACACTTTCATCATCAACATCATCAAAAATAAACAAAGTTTTTTCATTTTTATAATGGCTATGAATTGTTTCTATGACTACTTCTAAATCAAAATAACGACCATTTGAATCTTTGACAACCAATCCTAGTGTTTGACAAAGATTATTTATTGAAGTTTGTAACTTTCCAAATGCTGCATCTATCCAAACAATGTTTTTATAGAAATTATGATAAACTTCGCAGTATTTTCTGGCAATTTGCGTCTTTCCAACACCTGACATTCCATATAATACTAAGGTTGACTTTTTTGTATCTTGTAATTCAAATAAATAATAATGTATTTGACGTAGTTTTTCTTCGCGTAGAAACAAATTTACTGAAGAAGGTTGGGTACCAAATACTAAATGTACATAAAAATATATAATGTTAACACATTTCATTATCGTAAAACAAAAGTTATATATGTATATTTTCATTTTAATTTAAAAGCAAAACACATCTTATTTTGTTTAATGAAAATGTAACATTAGTATATAATATAATAGAAAAAACATAATAGAATCTTTAAAAAAGAAAAAAAAAATTTGCACACAGAACATGGCGGTCACTGGTAGTCACAACATTTGATAATCATGGAAGTCTCATATCAGAACATGGTAGTAACATATCACAAAACAAATTTATAATTTTTAGGTTCCCAAAATTTTTTTTATGGAATTAAATTATATATATTTTGTATTAATTTTCAAAAGATTAATTTTACAATAAAAAAAAAACTCTAGAATAAATATTAAAAAATAGAAGACTTAATAAACAACATAAAAATTTAAAATTTACGATGGAAAAAGAACAAGACATTCAGATTGCTTTTTAAAATGGATTTACTAAGAAAAATCCAATTCATTTTCAACATCAGTTTATCATAAAAAAACTTATAAAGATCTGTTACAATTTTTTTTTAGTTTTGTTCCCTCTAAACTTGGTCTTATAGGTTATTTAATTGATCAAACATATAAAATTAATAATATTTGGCAAGGATTTAATAAAGACAAAAAATCTTACTTTTGCTTTTACAAAATAATCATCTCCACAAAAAATTATTGACTCTAAAATGAACTCGTATATTGAACTGGTATATTGATAAGAAAATGAACCCGATGAATCCGATGGCAAAAAAAAAAAAAAAAGCAGATACCAATTAACTAATTAAAACTAAGTGTTACAGGTCAGGATTAAGATAACAATAATAATAATTCAAATGCTGTTGAGATAAAGCACCAAGCAATATCTATGAAAGCCAACACAATAGTTGTCTAAAAAATTAACTGCAACCTGTTTTTCTTGTTCAATATTATCTGCAAGTTAATCAGCTTAAGTCTAGAGTTAAACTCTTTGAATGATGTAGACTCCACTACCAATTCCGGTAAATTATTCCATCCAAAGACAACCCTGTTTGTAAAGAAGTGTTGTTTACTTTAACAATTTTTAACAGACTCTGATTGAATGCATTTGTATCTGGACTTTCTTCATATCAATAGATTCAAAACCTCTATATAATTTATATTGTTGTATAAGGTCATCTCTTAGTCTTCCAACTTCTAAAGTTGTTGAATCTTATATTTTTAGTCTTTGATTATATCTTAGATGTCTTAATTCTGGTATCAATTTAGTTGCTCTTCTTTGAACTTTTTCAAGTTCTTTGATATCTTTTTTATAATAAGGATTCCAAGCTTCATTCACAAACTCCAAATGAGGTCTAACATACATGCAATAAAGCATTTTTATGAGGTACTTATCTTTATATCTAAAAGTATTATTTAGTATTGCAAACATATTGTTTGCTTTACTGGCAGCATTCCTTAATTGTCTTTCCCATTTCAAATCCTTGGATATATAAATACCTAAATCTTTTTCAAGAGTAGATTTTTCAATTACTTTTAGTTAACCATCACTATTCATGAAATAAGAATATCTTTTATTGCTTGCACCAAAATGCATTATTTTACATTTCTCAAAATTCAAATCCAGTTTCCATTCAACACACCATTCTACAAGTTTTTTTATGTCATTTTGAAATGATTTTGAATCAACCTCCGTATAAATAGGAGCGATTATTTTATTAACATCGGCATACAAACAACATTTATTAAGAAGTCTTGGTAAATCGTTTATGAATATCAAGAAAAGGAGTGGGCCAAGTACAGAACCCTGTGGGACTCCACTTAACACATCAACCCAATTTGACTTGCATTTTTCCATCGCTACTCGTTGTTTTCTATTTAATAAAAATGATTCAATCCATTTATGAGGCATACCAACAATACCAGAACCATAAACCTTACCACATAATTTTATGTGTGATACTGTCGAATGCTTTTTGAAAGTCTGTATACAAAGCGACAATTGGAATACCATATAATAATACGCTTGTTAAGGTATCAAGAAATTCTAGTAAATTCGTTGCGCAGCTCTTACTTTGTAGAAAGCCATGTTGTTTCTTTGCTAATAGCTTGTTTGTTATTAAATGCTTGATTATATTATCAGCAACTATTCTTTTTAATATTTTGCATGGTATTGACGTCAGAGATACTGGTCTGTAATTTGTTGGTTTCAACTTACTCCCTTGTTTTAATTCTTCCAAATATCAGGTAAAGTACCATCTTCTGTAGATTTTTAAAATATTAAATAAAGAGGATGTGAAATTGATGAACTGCATCGTTTTAGAACAAAAGGATGTATTAAATCAACTCTAATTGATTATGATATATCAAGAGCCTTTAATCTTCTTTCTGTAACACTTTGTGTTATCTTAACAGCTTCTAAAATTGTGTTTAGTTGACAGTTACAAGGGTTAAATTAACGCATCGCGATTTGCGATATCTGTTAAATTATCTGGTCTTCAAAGTTTCAGTTTATGGAAAACCACGAAATTTACGGAATAGGCGAATAAACTTTAATTTGTTAGTGAAAATGTTATGAAAAACAAAACAATAAATTTATGACTACAAAAGTAATAACACTACAGTGTTGCTACTTTTATAACACTCTTTTAAGTTACATTTATAGTTTATTGTTTGATCAAACAACACCTAATCAAGATATTAAAAATAAAAATGATTTAGTTAAGTAATTCCAAACTTTAATTAAAGTAGTAATGCGTCTAAAAAAAATACAATGGATATTTAAACAATGTTAAAAACCTCAGCAACTTTTACGAATACATATTTTTATAAACAGTTTAGCATTTTTAAACATCTTACTAACGGTTCGGAAAAAACGCGCGTTCACTTTAAAATCAACCAATAAAAACACTGGTAATTTACTTTCTATATTAAAAGGGGAGGGGGGATGCTAAAAACTTAAATTTTGTTTTATTATTTAATCAATTAAATCATAATAAAAATAATGACAAAAAAATATATTTCTAAATATACTTCTTTATGACTAAAATTTATTAAATTGAACACCTCTGTTTTTAGTTTTAAGTAAATGTCAGTACTACTCTCAGTGGCGAAACTGCGGGGAGAGGGGGGGGAGGGGCTTTGGTTAACAGACAAAAAGTGTCCTATTATTTAACTAATTTTAGGTTGCATGGGCGATATGGGGCTGATTTTGAAAATCGTGTTATTTGTTTATAACAAGTCACTTGTTATAAACAAAAAACTATATCTCATAACAAAAATTCAGTGAAAATTGGCCTTATAATTAAAAAAAATATATATTGGTTACCGATAAATAATAAAACATATATTGTAAATCCTCCCGCTTTTTTTTATTATTTCCTCCTCCCATTTTATACATCCTGACTAAAATTCCCACCCCCACCTACTTTTGTATTAAGCACATTAGAGTAGTCAGTAGCAAAATGCCCCCCCCCCCTCCGCACGATTTTTAAAATGAGCCCCATATCGCCCATGCAACCAAAAATTAGTTAAATAATAGGACACTTTTTGTCTGTTAACCAAAGTACCACCCCCCACCCCCGCAGTTTCGCCACTGAGAGTAGTACTGACTTTTACTTAAAACTAAAAACAGAGGTGTTCAATTTAATATATTTTAGTCATAAAGAAGTATATTTAGAAATATATTTTTTTGTCTTTACTTTTATTATGATTTAATTGATTAAATAATAAAACAAAATTTAAGTTTTTAGCTTCCCCCTCCTCCCCTTTTAATATAGGAAGTAAATTACCAGTGTTTTTATTGGTTGATTTTAAAGTGAACGCGCGTTTTTTCCGAACCGTTAGTAAGATGTTTAAAAATGCTAAACTGTTTATAAAAATATGTATTCATAAAAGTTGCTGAGGTTTTAAACATTGTTTAAATATTCATTGTATTTTTTTTAGATGCATTACTACTTTAATTAAAGTTTGGAATTACTTAACTAAATCATTTTTATTTTTAATATCTTGATTAGGTGTTGTTTGATCAAACAATAAACTATAAATGTAACTTAAAAGAGTGTTATAAAAGTAACAACACTGTAGTGTTATTACTTTTGTAGTCATAAATTTATTGTTTTGTTTTTTATAACATTTTCACTAACAAATTAAAGTTTATTCGCCTATTCCGTAAATTTCGTGGTTTTCCATAAACTGAAACTTTGAAGACCAGATAATTTAACAGATATCGCAAATCGCGATGCGTTAATTCAACCCTTAAGTTATCAATATTTTTGTTTACATCTTTATCTTCTACATATACAGAATGGAAATATTTATTGAATTCTTCAGCAATAGTCATTTGATCAGCGACAATTTTTCTGTCACTGTTCTCGATCAATGTAATTTGGTTTTTTACCAATTTTTTTTCATTAATATACGTATAAAGTAACTTCGGATTTATTTTACAATTGTTAGCTATCTCCCTCTCAAATGACTTAATGTTTTCCTTCAATTCGTTTCTGATTTTAATCTTTAAACAATTATATTGAGTTTTAATTGATTCATGTTCCCAATTGTTGATTTATTTAAAAGCCACATTTTATTTTCAAACTTAATTTTTGATTTTAGAGCAGGAGATCATCCTGATCACTTAACTGCTGGTAATATGTAATCAAGTATAACCTGGCAGATACCTCACTGCCTTGAAAGTCTAACTTAAAATACATCCAGCCTTAGGGTTGTTGGTTGAGTTTAGGCTAGAAATATGTTGCTTCTCATCTATGTTAATGATCTTTCCAACAATCTTACCTTAAAAGTGACTCTATTTGCTAGATAAGACAACCATAAACTTTAGTCAAAAAAGTTATGAGATTTTAATTGCTTAGAAAAATCTTGAATGTGAAAGACAACATGGTGTTCCTGATTAAATCTCTTATTCATCCTTTGTATAGAATATTGTTGCGAAAAAAAGTGGCCGATCAAGCTATGTAATTAATAAATTAAAAAAAAATAATTATTAATTACACCAAATGTTTTTTTTTAAACTAAAAGAACTAAAACATTTAAACATAAATATAGTAAATCATATTTAGTAAAAATTATTTAAATAAAAATTTAAAAACATTTTAAAAACTAAATATTTAATTACCCTTCAAACTGTCAAACTCATTGTTAATAACTTGATCCATATCATTTAAATGGCAACTCTGCTATAAAAACCAGAAAGAAAGCATAAATTTTAGCTGAATATATCATAGTTAAATAACAATATTATATATTAGCTGAATATATAACAATACAATGATATATAACAAAAATACTAGAAGCAAAAAATAACATTTCCTTATGGGTATGAGATGAAACCAAAATTTAAGGACTAGGTTTTGACAGTAGCATAATAATACCCTCCCCCTAATGCAAATTTTTTATCTGTACCTCTAAAAAACCATTCTGCAATTGCCAAATTGTTAACTAGCAATAGATCACTAAGTATTGGTTATTTTAAAAACTGCCAAAAAATTATCACAGCCATTTAAATGATCCCTTAATTTAGAACAAAATGTTCTAAAATTTATTGTTTTTACATCAAACAAAAAATACACATTAACTAATGTGAATAATATTAAAGTTTACTGGTGTGATGGTATCACATTTTTGTGGAATGTTAATTTTAGGCAATTAGGATAATTTAAGTTTAATATATTTTTTAGGTGTAAACACATAAAAATATTTTCAGGTAATTTGGTGGTTTGGATACAACAAACAGAAGTATTTGCTGAAAGGAATAATATAAAGCTGGATTACTTTTTTTCATTCTTCTTAGAAAAACTGCTTTTTCAGTCTAGGATGTTCCATTAAGATAAACAAACTTATATAGGGATCAGATTTAAAGAGTTACGCTAAACACAAAGAAAATGTAATTAGTACACATGACAAAAAAATGAATTAAGTTGATAGTGAACAATGTTTTTTTTTTTAATGTAAAAAAAAGTGTTCTCATTAACTAGGAAAATCATTCAAAACTTAATTGACGTCACTTATTTTCTTTATTAGATTTTTTATTACATCAATTATATTGTTTTTTTAATTTATTTTTATTATTCAAAAACTCTTTATTACCATTTTTACTGATGCTATCTTAATTTAGGAAAATTACTGAAATATTTGCAAAATAATAGATATAAATATTTGCATAATAATACACATAAAAATAAGTTATTAATGTTATTTATAAAGTACACTGAAAAAAAAAAAAAAAAAAAAAAAAATTAAACTTTTCAATGAAAATGCATCATTTATGTTACATTGGTGTATAACATAAAAGAGGATTATCTTATTTTTATGCAAGGCTCAAATCAACACAAAAAACTCTAATTGAGAAAAACAAAAAATTTTTTTGACACACCCCTCTCCTTCACTCCTAGCACCGCTTTGCAGTAAGGTGGGGGAGGGTGGGGGTTGCATTGGTATAAAATTTAAATTACTTTTTAAAAATAAAACACGTCTTATCTTTAAAGAGTATCAAATTTTTATTATCAAATTGTAAATTTGTTATTGTTATTGTAAAAAACTATAAAACAACAGTATATAAAGTATCCTTATATAATATATAAAGAGCTTGTTTAGTAATAAAAAATAGAATAAAAATTTGGTTTAACAAATTAAATTATATTTCCATAGTTCAAGTATATACTTAAATTATTTTTTCAGAACTTTTTTTTTTGAACAAACAATTTTTTTTTTAATTTAAACCTTTTATAATTTAATTTTTGTTTTAATGTTTTAATCACTAGTTTTATGTTTGCAATAGAATGCTTCTGTTTTGAAACTGTTTTCAAGAAACCAAAAACAATGACAGCTTTACAAAAAATATTTAACTATTCAAGATGTTTATGATTTAAATAAAACTTCCTTCCTCACTTGCACCATCTTCTAAATCTGATATTTTTACTGTGGCTAGATCTGTTTGAATTTCAGGAATGATCAATATGCTACTGGGTATTACAAACATCGCTGCAATTAATTTTATAAACAATGTTGACGAGCATTAAAATTTTTTGTTTAATTTTAAATTTCATTTTCAAAATTATTCAAATAAGAGAGTTTTAGAAAACTTTTAAAATTCTCTTTAAATTTTTAATTCTTTAAATATTTAAACTTCTTTTTAAAAAATTCCTAAAAAAACAACTTGCCTATTTATAAAAAATGTTTAATCTTTAAATAATTGAAAATATATGAAAAAAAAAGGTATTGTGTATTTATATTTTATTTGAGATTTCTTATTAAATTCATTTTTCGTTTGAGGCTTATTGTGAAGCTTATAATATACATATAAAATGTAAAAAGAAACATTTGTTTGTTGGGCAAGGTTTTGTGGTCTTTGAGTACAATATATTAAGTATGAGTACTGAATATTAAGTAAATAGTTGAGTAACTTAACTGTAGTAACTTGGTTGTTTTGATTTAGTTTATAGGTAAATTTACAGTGATGTACTTAATCCATTAAGTAAATTAAGCAGTTTAAAAAAGTTAAGGTCCTTTTTTTAATAATAAAAAAAAACTTTATGACTTCAAATACATTTTAATTATGATGAAAATATGAAAGAAAAGTAGTGAAAGAGGAGAATTATGATGCTAGAGTATATTTGATTAACATGAATGATACAAACTCAGAGACTAATGTGAAAATAAATGATTACAATATAAAAATGCATGTTGATACCGAAAGTAAAGTCACAATCATGTCTAAACTTAAATTACAAAAATGTTATCTTCAACTAAAATAATGTGATGGTAAAACAATTTGAAGCAACTTTGGAAACTGAGAAAATCTGTAAATGATAGTTCTATTTTCTGATTTGTAATCTGCTCCACAAGCAGATTACAAGTTTTTACATTTAGAGTTTTTTGCCTTTGTTTACAGAAGCAAAAAATGTTTATCAGAGAAAAATTTTTTAATTTAATGACCAGGGATTTCATTTTACTAGTTTGTTTAATTTCTATTTTATCCCATGTTGATCTTAACTACCTTGTAAGAGACCTTCAAATATTCAAAGAAAAGACCGCTACAGTGCTTCAAGCAGTGGAATCTTCTCTTGAACCAAGATAATAGAAAATTCTACTGTTTAATGCATCTGGAATCTTCTACAACAGGAGAAACTCTTTGCTCTAAAGAATTCCATCTGGTGGAAACAAATGAATCACACCACTTGTGGTTGTTAGAAAAACAGATGGAGATTTATGCATTTTCGCGGATAACAAAAAAGGTGTTTAGTAAAAGATATGATCAGATTCATACCCTAATCCAATAATTGAGACTTCTATTTACATATTATACCTTTGTGATCAATTTTTCATTCTATTATACATAGAATGAAAAATTGATCTCAAAGGTGCTTATCACCAAATTGAGACGGACAAAGAGACAAAAGAAATAGCAACAGTCACTACCTCAATAGGATTAAGATGGACATGCTTGCCTTTTGCAACAAAAACTGCAAGTGCAATATTTCAAAGAGTGAAAGAATCTGTTGTTAGTGATATTAATCCTAATGTTTATATTTCAAGATGATATGTGTTGGTGGTAAAAATGTTGAAGAGCTTAAATCTAATTTGAGTTAAATTTTGAGCAAATTGAAAGAATCAGGGATGAGTATAAATGAGAGAAAATTGATGAATGAGACAAAAAGTCTTTTATTTTTAGGATACAAATTGTCAAAAAAGAGTTACCCTTACAGGGCGCTACAAATTGACGTACGTGCAAACGTTTGTTAAAAAAAAAATAACATAAAAACGAACGTTAAGACCACTTTCCACAGACGAAATATTCGCGAATTTTTTTTGCGTTACTTCATTTTACGTTGTCAACAATAAAAATGGTAGCAATATGTTTGCGCTGTATGTTTAACTAAAAGCAATTATTAATTTTTTAGCATACTTTCTACTTTGAAGCATGTGGAAATTTTTTTCCATGCATTAGTTTTAACATTTCTATCTTTGTATATAAGATGTGATATCATTAAAAAAATGTTACTAGAACGCCAGGTTAAAAATTTTGTTTTTTTGAGAAGTATTTTTAAGTTTTGCTGAAATATATATAACCTAATAGAATATATAGAATTGTTTTGTTTCTTGTAGTTTAATTTATTATTATAGTAATAATATGATATTTTTAATATTTAAACACTTAATATAATAAAAATAACATATTAAATATAATAAAAATAACTAAAAATATAAAACTAAACATGATATTATTTTTAAAGATTTAAAAAAAGAAACGTAAATACAACTTTTACTCTATTTTTATTTCCTCAAGTTAATACATTTTTTTATGAGTAAATAAACTTAACATACTAAATTAAGAAAAATTCACTATTTTGTATTAATAAATAAACATTTACAATCATTAATTTATTGCATATTAAGGCTGTTTTCCACAAGACAAGATTATTTCGCCAATAAGCATGCGCAGATGCTTATTGGTGAATTGATCAGCAATATTAACATTTCTGTTAATATTGCTGATCAATTCGCTGTACCAAAAATAAATTGATCTAACGATCAACTTTTTTTTTTGCTCCAGCAAATTGATTGAGAATAAACCAATCAAAAAAAGCAAAGCACATTGTTTTTTTAAAATGGCAACAATAACAACAAACAAAAACAACAATATACAAAATACTCAATTTGGTGTTCTTATTTACTAAGAACTCACCCTGAAAATTGTCAAGCATTAGCAAATTCATCAAATAAAAATGAATTTATTGATGCTGTCAATTCGAAAAGTTTCACTTCACAAGAAAGTTTATCTTCTTTTCGAATTGAAAAATCTATAACTTCTTGCAATAACAATAGTGTTTCAATAGTGTTTCTATAAGAAGTTAGCAGTTTTTCAATAGAAGTGTTTCTATAAGAAGTTAGCATTAACTTCCTTAAACATTCTAAAAAAATACAATACAGAAATACATCACAATTTTTTATATTTATATATACATATATTTTTTAAAAGCATATGATAACGAAAATATTAGGGCAAGAAAAAAAAAAGTGCAAATCAAAACAGCGTATTGTACGATTTTTTTTGTCTTGTGAAAATGACCTTTAGTTATCATAAATTTGCACGCACTCTGCAAATGCATAAAATATTGTATTGAAATAATAATCAATTAATAAATTCAATAAGCATGTTTGATATATCTAATCATTCACTAACTAGAATAAAAGTTATTTGAAAATAAATCCCCCTTATAATTTAGTTAAAGATTATATGAATAAAAAAAAATCAAAATAAAACTCCCTTATTTGACATATGGGTCAAATCATTATATTCTAACCAATTTGAAGAAAACTTTGTGGATCACCATCTCTGATTTTTCTGATTTTTACATATTAAGATCTCTTAGATATTAAGACTTCATTCAGGGCGCGATTATGCGCGCTCTGCATGAAGTCTTAGAGAGTGATATTCAGAGTTGGAAATTGATTGCCATGGGGCCATCCATTAATTACGTATGCAAGTATAGGGAGGTGGTCACTCAAAAGCATACCAGTGCATAGGAGGAAAAGAATGGATGATTTTTTGTTTGAATTTTTTTCATGTGAAGTCTGGGAAATCAGACAAAAAAGCGTTGAATTAACATGCTTGATTGCAGACATTTTAAACAGAAACATTTTTAATTTAGTTTAAAATAAATTATAGTAAAAAAAATTAATAAAAAAAAAGATTTATGTTTTTATAGAATAGAAAATTTTAATTAAATAATTCAATCAAGTTTTAACTTTTTAATTTAAATTTTCTATTCTCATTAGGATGAAACGTTTTGAAAATAGTAAACATTCCATTCTATCATTCTATATTCATTTTTTTTCATTCATTGTAAAAAATAGAAAACTGCTTTCTAATTTAAACTGAATAAATATTTCTTAATAAATATATAATAGACTTATACTAATATAATATATATTAGTGTAAGTATATATATACTTATACAAATATAATATATAAATAACTTATATACTGACGTATATTTTGAAAAATGTCTTTGTGAAACTAGTGACATAACATTCTTTCTTTTGATGTTTGTAAGCATGCTTCCAAAAGTTTCAATTCAAAATTATATAACGATTATATTTGTGTTTTAGCAAGATTTCTTGTAGTACGTAAAGTTATAATAAGTTATAAAACATCAAAAACAGCATCATGCTAACTAATTTTTCTTTTTTGTAATATTTCGATCTAATTTGTATAGACCATCATCAGACAAAATCATTCAAAATTTTACATCTGATGATGGTCTATACAAATTAGACCGAAATATCACAAAAAAGAAAAATTAGTTATTACGTTGCTGTTTTTGATGTTTTATAACTTATTATAACTTTAGGTACTACAAGAAACCTTGCTAAAATACAAATATAATCGTTATATAATTTTGAATTGAAACTTTTGGAAGCATGCTTACAAACAACAAAAGAAATTATATTTGCTGTGCATATTATTTATAACTTTTTTTATTTTATTTTAAACTGTGTTTAGCTTTAACTTTTTTAATAAATAGACTTTATTTTAAGCTTAACTGATTTGAAGATACCAGTGAAAATATTTAGTTTTATATTAACTTGTATTTGACAAAAAAATGTTTGATATTCCAACATTTTAATGTTTTTGAATATTAAATAGTCCTTAATAGGGCACCATTCCGATTCTAAAAATAGATTTGATAAACTTTTGTCAAAGCTTTCAGAGATTGAAATGAGGACAAACAAAATAAAATGCTAAGAAACTTACCACCAATTCTGAAAAAAATGCATATAAAAGCGCAATAAAACAATTTTATAAGGAGTTAATCTCATCAGATTTTTGCAACCTTGAATGTTTGCCAGCTGGTATAATTTAAAAAATAGGAATAACTGAAGATTCGATGACAAACTTGGAAAAAAGAATAAAAGAAAAATTAAGCTTTAGAAATTATATATTTAAACAAAAAGTTTACATCTTGTAGATTTTCTTGTCGAAAATAATAAAAATAATATTTAAAAAATGGTGCAAATAATTGTATTATCATCATAAAGAAATTTGTAAACTCTTTATTAGTTCTGTTATAAATACAGAATGCAGCATTGTTGGTTTTAATACTGGAAATAGCCTTGATTTTATTGTTGATTTTTTGTATCAGTTAGTACTATATTATATGAGCATAAAAAATATAATTTTTATTGCTTTAATCAATCTCAATTCTCTACTTTTATGACTTTCTTGGACCAGAATCCTTAGTTTTAATACATACGTGACAAAAGCTAAACGGTACCCTATTAATAGAATGTGATCGAACTTGTACGAAATTGAAGCTTTCAGTGAAGTTTTAGTTTGATAAACTTTTTATGGTAGATATTTATTTATAAGATATTTATAAATATTATGCTAGATATTTATAAGTATTACGCTAAATATTTAATTTTTTAACATTTAATTTTCATTGAAATGTAGTAAGTTTTAATATTTTATAACCTAGACTTTTATGCCATTCAAAGTAAAAGTTCCAGTTAAGCGAAGTTTTTTGTCAAATATAAGAGTTAGCAAATGGTTCGACTGGGAACGATTAGGGGGATAATATAATAAAGTTCAACTGGAATTTAAAAAAAACATGCTGGATTTAGCTTTCAAATAGAAGAAATAAATCATTTCTAAATTGAGCTTATATCGCATAAATTAAAATTGAATTAAATCACAAATAAATTATGTGTGACCCACTTTATTACAAATATAACTTCTTTATTTAACAATATGCAAACTCTGTTTTAAACATATTGACTTCAGCAAAAAAATTTTATGAAATATTTTCTATAAAATTAACTTATAATTTTCTCCCTCGCAAGTTCTTTAAACAAGCACGATTTTTTACTCTCGCAGCAAAACTAGCGAGCGTTAGTCGCACCTGGAAGGTCATTTACGGGTGTGGAGCAATAGCTCCCACTATATCTCAAGGCCTGTATATGCATATGTAATTAATTAATGTAGAGTCTATATGCCTTGTTCATTTGCAGAAACATAATTATTGTGCCTTTTTCTTACTCTTGTTTCTGTTGCTAACCTGTGATTCTGGTTTATCTAAGATAGGGATCGCCAAATACAGTATACTGATTTTATGGTATACTTTACCGTATACTTGGTATACTAAAAGTTAGTATACAGTTTAATATACCTGTTTACTTTTTTTGCATATGTAATTAATTAATGTAGAGTCTATATGCCTTGTTCATTTGCAGAAACATAATTATTGTGCCTTTTTCTTACTCTTGTTTCTGTTGCTAACCTGTGATTCTGGTTTATCTAAGATAGGGATCGCCATTTTTTTTGTAAACTATTTTTGGATAGACTTGATAATTTAATTAAACTATTATTATGTTATCTTAATGAGTTAAATGGTTATATTTATTGTATAAATTATGATTACAATTTTTTTTTAATTTTAAAGTAGCAAGATAATAATCCATTATCAAGTGGTTGCAGATTTTGATCAAACTTTAACTTTTTATTTATTTATCTAGTAACTATTAGTAACCATTAGTAACCATTGGTTACAGATTATTTTATAATCTGTAACCAATGGTTAATAGTACAATAGACTACACAAACAACAATATTAGAAAAGAAAAAAAATATTTGTTTTATGTGAACCAGCGATTCTTTCCAATGACGTGAGCCAATCCTAACAGTAAAATTTATATGGTTGCTTCTAAGTTACTGCAATTTTTTAATCACTAAATTTTTGAAGGTAATAGTTATATGAATATCTGATTTTATTTATAATTTATACTTTATAAACATATTTTTGTTACAAATTTTTTTATAATAATTTATCAACAAAACAGTTGGTTATATAATTTGGTTAATTTTTGCAAGAGAATAAAATGTTTAAATTGCAAACATTTTATTAAGCCTCAACTTTAAAGTTCCAATTATGTATGTCTCTTAATTTTATAATGTACATTACACAGTTCACACTTAAAATACTGTAAATTTACAAAATGTGCTTTGTACAATATACATTATACAATAATTGTATAATATATTTTAAGTCCATTTTCAGGGGTTGGAAAAACTACAACTTTGCCACCTTATTTTCCTATTCTATTTTGTTATACAAGACTTTTCCTAAAAAAATTTTTGAAAAATTTTTAATTCCCTGACACCCTAGGAGTTTTAATATTTTTAAATTATTAAATTTTTTAGGAAAATATTTTTTTTTAAACTTGCATTGCCTTACCTATGCGGAGTTATAACCACAATGGGCAATAATAAATTTTATGAAACTGCACTGCGTTTATAACTTTTAAAATTTAAAATGGCAATAACAACACGTTCAAATACTAAAATATTTTTATTAGGACAAACCCATGAAATTGATTGCAGAACTTTGCCTACAAAAGGCGAAGTTTTATGATATTTTTATTACTGCTGCAAATAACTAAATTTAAAAAAGAATAAAAATAAAAAAAACACCAAAATTATTTTTTGCCCACTAGATATGAGCTGCTATGTAACAATTTTCATCAAATAACAATTGTATTAATGAAAATCAAGAGTTGTTTTCATTAGAAAATTTTGATAATGAAAAATTTCAATATAATAACTATGATGAAATTGAAGAACAACCAACTAAAAACAAACAAAATAAAGTGACAGTAACAGTGGATATTGATGAACTTATTAAGAAACTTCAACATTTTGTGGGCGTTTTGAAATTTTTGTTGGAATACAGATTATTAACATTATTTTCAAGATGTGGAAATATCAATCTTAATCAACTAAAACTTTTAAAGACAAAAATAGAAAAAAGCAGTTGTTAAAAACAAATTTACCTGAAATCTTTAAACTTAAAAAGTTTTATCCTGTAGAAATAAATAAAAATTCAGAACTTAATGATTACATTGGTCAAAATTCAGGTCTTTAAAAGAAACCAGGTTGTATTTCAAAATGTGTTAGCTCGAGAAATTTTAAATTTTGACCTCAAATTTTATACCAACCTTTCCTAATAGTAGAGCCAGCTCACACACACACACACACACACACACAAAATTATTAGTTTGTTGGTCCTTGCTTCAATTAAATAGCAATTTAACTAATAATTGGTCAAAAATGGCTTTTTTAAAAATATTTAAACCCTCAGGGAGGTCAGGAAAATTGAAATATTTTCAAAACTTTTTTTGGAATTGTCTTGTATAACAACTTAGAATGGGAAAATAAAGTAGTAAAGTTATAGTTTTTCCAACCCCCAAAAACGGACTAATGCATCTTGTACAATTATTGTGAGTCACGCACAATCAAAGCTATTAATTTTAAAGTTAATGTTAAAAACTATAAATAAGTACACTGTAGTCAGTGAAAGAGTACATACAGAGTGAAATAAGTACATTGTAATGACTGTAGTCTGAGTTGTACCGCTTAAAATTAAAATGATAAAAAAAAAATCACACTGATTAGCGTAAACAAATTATTTCTGGAAGTTCTAGTGGCGACCCCTGAAAAATTGTCAGGCAACCCTTGTTGGGTTGTGAACCATAGTTTGGGAACTGCTGACGTAAACCATTAAAATTTTTTTACAAACTTGTATTAGTTTCGCCAAAAATTTTTTTGTTTAGGTATACTTTACTGTATACTAAAATTTTAGTGTACTGTATACTAGTAATCCCTATCCAAGATGTAACAAAAAGAATGGCATCAAATTTGCTATTCCCCAATAAATTTATTGTCATTAGATTGGATACATGTTCCACAGTGGGGCTGTTCAAATAATAAAAGTCAAATAATGTTTATATATATCAGGTGCTATTCTAGACCGTTTTTGACAGCGTCAACCATATTTAGGCGCCGCCCAAATTAAAATTTGATGATCTTTTTTTTTATGTTTTTTTTTTTACATTTTTACGGCAAATATTGTTTTTTTCGTGAAAAAAAATGCCAATTTTCCGCTAAAGTCCGCCAAAACAAGGGGGTACCGTCAACCAAATTTTTTTTCTAGAATAGGCCCTGTATGTATATATCAGGCTTGGTCGGGAAGCAGGAGCAATCCAGGGTTCCCACTATTAAAACTAAGGCTAAAATTAAGGAGTTTAAGGAGATCTAAGGAGATATTTTCCTAATATTTAAGGAGATTTGGTCGCAAATGACATTTTTTTGAAAGAAAAAGTAAGGATAATTAAGGAGAAAACAATTACATTAAAAACTTAATTTTATTTTTTTCAATAAATTTTAAATAAAAACAGAGAAATTATTATTACTTTATATATATATATATATATATATATATATATATATATATATATATATATATATATATATATATATATATATATATATATATATATATATATATATATATATATATATATATATATATATATATTAATATATAATAACAAAAATAAGTTTGAAAACTTTCAATAATCTATATATTATCTTCTTTATTAACAAGTATAATCCATTCACTTTAAAAGAATATTTGCGAACACTAAAAACCCGCCAAATTAATGAACAAACTAATTCCATTGGTTCAAAAAATAAGCTGACTAAGCGAAATAAAGTTCTAGAGTATTCTGTTGAAATGTTTTAGAAATTGTATTATTAACGATTTGTTATGTTTTGAGATTTCTAGCATAAATTGTTTTAAGAATATATACTATTTGTTTACAAAAATAAATCTTTTAAATATATATTAATTAAATTGTCAAAATTTTTAAAGTTTATTATAAATAATAGATTTTATTAGTATATTCTTATTTTTTATTTATAAAGTATGTATTCTTTATGTAAATGTAATTTTGTGTATCTGTTTTTTAGCGTAATGTATCTTTTAAAGCAATTTTTATGATTTAAACAAAGACAAAAAAATTGCGTTTTCAATGAAGTCATAATCATTAAAGTTAATAAAGCTAATTATGTAACAAACATATAAGAAGTTTCTGGTTACTAAACACAAACAACGCATACAAAGTAACTTACGGATGAACAAGCACTGCGTCTGAGGTCACGACAGAACACAAATATATATAGCAAATAATTAGATATAAAGAAAAGTTTCTAGATATCGGTTTACTACCTCTAATTATTTGGCTTAAGTTACCATTCTTAAAACTCGTTATACTTTTATCTGCTTTAAATACTAGTTAAAATTAAAAAACCCACTCACTAAACATCATCAGCGATATTGTGAAGCCGTTTCGCTTCCTCATCATAAAGTATTTTTAACCTTTTTAGTTGATTTCTGTCTTGTTAATTTAATTTCTATAGTAATTCAATGATTTAATTATTTCATTTGTTTATCTTACTAAGAAGAACTGCTTCAAATATGTTAAACTTTTCAAACCATGCAAAACATAAAATAGGTATTAAAAAAATTAACTTTTTTATTTATAAAATAATTTAGCTTAAATAAAACTAAAACTTGCAAACTTTGTTAAACAAAGAATATTTGTTTCTTTTTTAAACAATCGTAAGATGTTACTTTATATAAAAAACATCGCTTAATTTTATAAAAAAAATTATAAAAGATCGATGTTTTGAAAATATTTGTTCTAAACGTAATTTATTCAGCTTTAAGTTTTTTCGCGTTTAAAGATATTTTATTTGCCTAATTTTTTTTTTGTAATTGTCTCTGATCGGTCCAAATAATCTTTTGAGCTTTTTTTTTTTTGCTTTTTAAAATGTTCTCAAAACGACTAAAAAATCTGGCCAGCTTTCGCAACTAAATATTATTTACCTGGTCAGCAATCAAGAGCGATCGCTCCCGCTTCCTGACCAAGTCTGATATATATATACAACCTTCGGAATTAGGATCGGCATTTGGCAATGCCGACCTAACTGCCGCCCAGAAAGTGTTCGAGGTCGGCAAAAAATTGCTGACCTTGTTTTATATGTTTTATGGTCAGACTTTTGTATCAAATAATTTTTGCTGACCTCAAAAAGATCGAGGTCAGCAAACTATTGCCGACCTTGACCTTTTTGCGGTCAGCAAAAATTATTTGATACAAAGGTCTGGCCATAAAATATAGAAACGAGGTTAGCAATTTTTTGCCGACCTCAAAAAAATTTATTTGCACCAATCCCTATTTGTCATTCAATGTATGTACATTTAATTGCGCCAATTCCTATTTGTCAGTCGATGTACGTGCATTAAATTGCACCAATCCCTAATTGCCAGTCGATGTATGTACATCTAAAAAGCTGTCTCAAAAATTTCTTATTAAAAAATATACTCATTACAATATTTAACTGAATTTAAATAAATTTCAATAATGACGACAATAAAAACCAGGTTGGATAATTTAAAAAATAATTTTCTAAACAACTGATTTTTGAATAGAAACCGATTAAAAGACGTTTTTAAAAAGATGGCAATATTAGCATTTTTAGTATAATTTTTAAAACTTTAACATCAAATTAGAGTGCTTTGTTATATTTTCTGGTCAATGTTTTTTTATGATTCTTAATCAGCATGAAACTTTCTATCGAAATCAATCATAAAATGATAGGGGTAGGAAAGTGAAACAGAGCCTTTTTAAACATGAAACTGAAACAGTGACTTTTTAAACATAAGTATGTTGTGTTTTTTTATTCATTATGTTTAAAAAGTTGGCACTGTTTCAGTTTCCTACCCTTTAATAAATATTCCGAATGATAAGGAATATTTATTAAAATAATAAAAGAAAAAAGATTGCTGCCCCATGCCAAACCCTCAGTCAATGTAGCAGCACACTTTCTTGCAACTCCAGGCCATATATAGCAGTTGATATATGTACTAAAAATGTTTATAAAGTCTCCACTAACGAGAGCGCAACAAATAAAAAAATAAAATTATTTTAGGCTGCTTAACTGTAGCTTAATCTTTTAAACAATATAATTAACATAACATGATTTTTTTTATTAATTAAACATAAATTATAACATATATTTAAAAATAAACTGATCGTGGCCGTGGTCAAAACAAAATACATTAATTGAGGTATATTTAAAATATTACTTTTGTATAAAAAGTTTAAAAATGTTTTCATATGAAATTGTCTATGAAATGTTTTGGGTTCATCAGAAAAATTATAAAAAGTCAAATAAAAATACCGTTTTAGCCAGGCACATCCACTTACAACTTTGAAAATTCCTGCAATCGACCTCAGGTGAACGTTTAGAAGCCATAATTAATACAAGAAATACAAGTAATTTCGAGAAGCAAATACTATAGGAATATAGATATATAAAAATACAATAAACATAAAAATAATAATAAATTAGAGCAATGTTGCTTGTGCATAATTTGTAATCAAATTGAGAAACAGTTGGTTACCATTAAAAAGAAAATTGTTAATATAAATAACAGAGCGATTACATCGCTAACAGAAGCTAAAAGTGCATACTATGACTCAAAACAACACAAAAAGTGCATACTATGACTCAAAACATCATTTTGAGTCATAGTATATTTCGCTCACCAATAGGTACATGCGTATCTGTCTTTAACGGCACCGATTTTAGAGACAATCTGTTACTTAATTTTGAAGGCGTGCTTTGCAAAGGTGTAGTAAGAATGTATTTTAGAATTTGATTTCAACTTGGACTTTACTTCGAAATTAAGATATTTTAAGTTTATTATTTTCTGTAACTTTTTAACAGTTACTAACGTTTTCATTGGTCTCATTGATATGAAAAATTCGCTTCTGTTCTTTCTCTCCAAGCGAATATTTGTACTTTTAAATAATATATATTATTTTTTCTCTATTTGTATTTTTAAATATTATACCTTCCTTTTTACTATTTTTTAGCTAGATTTTCTACTTGATTTATTTACTATATTTTGCTATTGTTATTATAGTCTGTAGAGGCTCTATGAAAAGATAAGGTAGGAATTTTGCCACCCTTATCTTTTTTGAGCCCCTGTCTGTTTATTATTTATATACAGGGCCTTCCCGAAGAGATTTGAATGAAAGGCAGGGGGTAATGTATCTTTTTTTGCTGACTAAAGCCTTTTTTTCCGACTAACTTATATAGAAAAATAAAAAAAAAAGGTCCAATTAAGTTTAAAAACAGTAAAATGAAGAAACAAAATAATAAAAAGAACGTGCAATTTTCAAAAAAAAAAAAATATTTTTTTTATTTTTTTTATTTTATTTTTTTTTCAAGCAACCATTTACAATTAAAGGTAATTTCCAATAAAATATTTAAAAATATTAAATACAAGATATTTGAAAAGAAGATAAAATCTTATCATCAGTAACCTTTGATAATAAAAATTGGAAATAAAAGTGTATTATTAGAAAAAATCATGTAAAGAATCTTGATTGGCAATAAGTTCGATTATTTTCTTTTTAAATTTTTGAGAGGTATTGGCTTCTTTAAGTTTACCACTCAGGCTTGTAAGATGGTTCCATAGCATTGGGCCACAATAGGAAATGGCAAAGCTCGTAAGTTTTGATGTATGGAAAGGTTTTTTAAATCTTCCGGTAGATCGTGTGTTGTATTGGTTTAATGTTTTATGAAAAATATTTTCGAAAACATTCGGCGTTTTTTTTGATTGATGTTGAAACATAAATTGTGTAATTTTGAAAATATTTAATTCATAAATATCAAGAGCCCTCATGCTTTTTAGAAGAGGTTTAGCATTTATGAAGCGATTTTGAAAATGAATAATGCGTGCTGCATGATTCTGTTGTTTAAGGAGACAGTCGAGTTTAGATTTACTTGTACTACCTCAAACAACATTGTCATAAAATAAATAGCTATTTATGAATGCAACATATTGTTGAGTTAGTGTAGATTTGTCTAAGATTTGTCTGGTTTTATATAAGATGCCAATGCTTCTTGAGATTTTATTGCTAATATGTTTAATATGATCTTTTCAGGATAAGTTTTCGTCAATTAAAATACCAAGTAATTTATTTGTAAATGAGCGGTCAATATTGATGTTATTTATATATAGCATTGGTAGGGATTTTAGAATAGATTGAAACTTTCGTTTAGAATGGAATAAGGAAAACTTAGTTTTATCAGTGTTTAAAGATAGGCTGTTAGCGATTAGCCAGTTTGATATTTGTTCTAGTTCATTATTTGCTACTTGAAACAGAGAGATAATATTACTGTGAAAATAAAATAAAGTGATGTCGTCTGCAAACATAATAATAAACATAGTATTTGATGCTTTATATAGATTGTTGACATAGATTAAGAACAGCAGCGGATCTGAAAAGCCTTGTGGAACCCCCCACATGATATTTTAAGTTTGTTTGTCTGAAAGCTATCATTTAGAGAAATAAACTGCTTTCGATTTGTAACCAGACTTTCATCTTCAGATTTAAAAATGGGTGTAAAATTAATAATAATTGCAACTTTCATTTTATCTGGAAAAACACCTGTTTTAAGCGATTTGTTAAAAATATCTAATAAAACATCTTTAACAAGTTCATAGCAGTCTTTGATTATGCTTGCTGAAATAGAATCATAGCCTGTTGCTTTATTTTTGTTTAATTTTTTTATTGAATCATCAAGTTCTTTACTAGTGAGTTTTTTAAATGCTAAGCTTTTATCCGACTTTGATAGTTAGCAAATGAAATATGCATTATGTTTATTTTAGAGTATGTTTAATTTTGCTGGCTAAGTTTGGACCAATATATACGAAATACTCATTAAATTTTGTTGCCACCGATGTTGCCACCGATCAGAGATCTGTGTGCCGTCTGCATTAATCACGCTTGGTAAGACTTTGTTGTGTATTTTTTGTTTTCCAAGAATCTCTTTAATAGCATTCCACCTTTTTTTCCAGTTACCTTTAAGTTCTAACAGCTTGTTTTTGAAGTATGTAATTCTGGCTATTTTTTAGTTCTTTCATAAAGATGTTGGTGCTCTAAGTAATTATGCTTGTCACGATCTTTCTTTGATTTAATAAAGCGTATATATAGCTTTTGTTTTCGCTTTGAAGACTTTAAATGGTTTTTAGTGAATCAAGGATTAAGAAGTCTTTTAGTTTTAATAAGGATTGTTTTATTAGGAAAATGCTTATCGTACAAATTGAAAAATTTATCTAAGAAAAGGTTGTAGCTGTTATTAGCACATGTCTCGAGAAAAACAAAGTTCCAATTTACAGTCGATAGCTCTAGTTTAAACATGTTTTTTGCTCGGGTTGTAAAGATTTTTTTTTTGAAGTGCCAGTCTTTTTTTAGTATATCTTTTGGTTTTTTGAAAATTGAAAAGACTGGGAAATGGTCGGTTATATCACTTCTGATGATGCCTGAGTTAAATGTGGAATGGAAGAGTGTATTTGTCAAAATATTGTCGATTGCAGAACAAGAGTTTTGTGTTATTCTTGTTGATTTATTTATTATAGGCATCATTCCAAACTCATTAAAGCAATTGTAAAATTGTTATACTTTATTATTTTCACCATATTTTAAATAGTCGACGTTATAATCTCCAACAAATAAAAATGAGCGGTCTTTATTTTTTTGCATGCTATTTCGAAATAATTACTTAAGTGATTTTGAAAGTTACTTAAACATCTGTTTGGTGGTTGGTATGTAGCTGTCACAATAATATTTTTAGATGATTTATTGTAAATTTCTAAAGTGAATGATTCAAAATCCGGCTCAGGTCATATCTAATTTTATAAGTAAATTCATCAAGCACATAGACACACATACCACCGCCTGTTTTTGAAGACTTGCGTTTAAAACTTATGGCATTGTAGTTGGACAAAATAAAATTAGAGTTTTGATTAAATGTTGTATCTAAAATCTAGCTTTCCGTTAAACAAATTAAGCTAAAGTTAAAGTTAAGATTATTTAGTAGGACTTTTAGTTCGTCGAAGTTTTTAGTAATACTACGAATATTTAAATGGAACACTGAGAATTGATTAGAAAAACATAATTTACATCTTTTAAGTAAAATAGTGGCTTTATCCAATTCAAAGTAAGAAGTGTTCAGTTTGTTTTTGTTGAGAAGTTGATCTTGAATAAGTTGAGATTAATATATTTCGCTGTTTATATAAAAACAAAATAATAAAAGTACAACGAAACTTTTAAACTACACAAAGAATATATATAAAATAGACAAGGGCTCAAAGAAGATAAGGATGACTGGTGTTCCCACAATCTTTTCATAGAGCCCCTTTACAATATCATTTAAAGCCCTCATGGCTTTAGAAAATTTACAACAAATATTTTATCTGTTAAATACTACGTGAAGAATAAAGAAAAACTCATCTATACATATATACTCATATATACATATACCCATAAAAACACACACATATACAAACATACTTACATGTATTTCAGAAATTAAGGAGATGCAGTTTCATTTGTCGTTTAAAAGAGAAAGTGCTTTTCAAATTTTTTATATTGTTATTTTTTAATTGATTCCATAATGACGGGCTTTGGCTAATAATTGAGAATTTCGACACTTGCGATTTTACTATGCTCAAGTGATAGTTATGGTTGTTATTTGACAGAAGATTGTATTTTTGTGAAAATGCTGCTGTAAAAATATCAGAAAACACTTTTGGCAGTTATTTTTATATTTATAAATAAATATTAATATTTGAAGTGAATTAAGTTTTGATATATTTAAAACATTCATGTATTTCATTACAGGGGAAGAGTTTTCTAATCTCTTTAAATAGTTAACTGTTTTACATGCGTGGTTTTTGTAGGCTCAGCAATCTTAATAACTTAGTTTTGTGTGTGTTAGCCCAAACAATATTAGCGTAGGAGAGATGACAAGGAACAAGACTGAAGTAAAGCATTTTGCGTGATTAATAATCAAAAAAGGCCCTAGATTTATATAATACACTTATAGCAGAAGATATTTTTGCTTCAATGAGACTAATATGTTTTTTCCATGATAGGTTCTCATCAAATATTACTCCCGAAAACTTTGAATGATTTACTCGATTTATTTCATTTTTATTGATTGACAGTTTTGATAACTTTAATGGAAGATTAGTTGATTCTCTTATTTTATGGTATAACTTGTTTTTTCACAATTTAATGATAACTTATTAGCTATAAACCATTGGTTATAGCTTTCTAGTTCAGTGTTCATTGTTTCGAACGGTATTTTTTCATCAGAATTATTGTAGAATAAATTTGTATCGTCTGCATACATAATTGACGATATTTTATGAGAAGTTTTATTCATATCATTGATATATATTAAAAATAATAAAGGTCCTAAAATTGATCCTTGTGGGACTTCGTAAACAATATCAAGAGCTCCTGACTCCTCCAGGACAACAAACTGTTTTCTATTAAAAAGAGAACTCTTAACCCACTTATATGTTAGGCTTTTAATGCCGTAATGCTTTAGCTTTGAAAGCAAATATCCGTGATCAACAGTATCGAATCCCTTAGAGAGATTGATAAATACTCCAAGTACTTGTTCCCCTTTATTTTATTTGAGTATAGCAAATATTTATCTCATTTTTGGGAGAGATACTTTTAATGACGTTATTAAATTAGTGGTTGCTAGTGGCTATTTGTGAAAAATTCGAGTAAGATTGTCATTTTTAATACCGTAATGAAATTTAATTTTTTCTTGTTCACTTCTTAACGCATTTTTTTCGTTTCGTTCTATTAATTTATTTTTTAGAATAAATCTTTGACTTGTTGTTAGATCACGATTTATATACACATTTTCATATTTTTTGATTTTTCTTAATTTAATTGATGCTTTAAGAACCATATTTTTGTTATTAACGTCTTCAAGCTCGATAAGCAAAGGATCGATGCTTCCTTTAGATTTAAGACGGCGAATAGATCTCACTTTTGCTCCATCGGATTCGATAGCACTAAGTAAATTATTTACTTGCGATTTGTCATTTTCTATTTTTTCCGTCTGTGAGGAACATTGCGAAGCTTCTAATCCATAGATGATGACGTTTGTTTTTCTACATTCTTGGTCTTTACGTTCCTTTGTGGTTTCAAAAAGAAGAGATAGTTGGTCTTTGTTTTTTTGACAGCCCCTGATACAACTTTCGACCACGTAGTTCCACTTGTATCAGAATTTTGAATTTTCCATTTCTGTAATTATACTTTTTAATTGCTTGTTTTCTTTAACACATTCCGCAACTTCGGATTTTAAGTTTTTTATTTCATCCTCGAAAATTTTTATTACACCTTCTAGCATCTTTTTACCTGTTTTTTCTTGCTGAGCCGTTAAATTTGTCATGATTTTACTCTCAGGTGTAGTTTAGTTACAAATTTTTTTTGTTTTGTTTGTTTTCTTTTTCTTATAAATATTGGATCGTATCGTGTATATCAAATACTAATATATATTATATATACGAACATATACTTATTTATATTATTTGTATTTATATATATTAATTTTATATGTATTTTACATATAATTTATACAAATATATTTACTAATATTGGTAATTTGAAAAAAAAAACTACAAAATTCTGTAAAAGTATTAGCGAACTGAAGCATAAATAAAATCTTGGTTATAACTATTTATATAATAATAATATATAAATAATAATATGAAAATAAAGATATATATAATCAAAAATAAGTATAGGTATATTTAAGAATTATATAAAATATAGTTGTGCGAAGTACAACAAAAACTGTATTTTAGACACGAATGTAGTTAATATATTATTATAATTTTTAAGTAGAAAAGTAATGAATAAGCTAATAAGATGAAGCAATAAGAAGAGAAAGAAGTAATGGTTAGAAAAAAAAATAATTGTAAAAGAAAGATAAAGAATACGGAGAAAAATTTAAATTCCTGAAAACTTACGCTCAAACAAAAACACGTCTTATCGACTTAAAGGCTTAAGCTCAAAAAATAGCAACTATTATAGATGACGTAAAATTAAAAGCAGTTACTGAGTTATAGCTTTTTTATTCACGCATTTTTCTCATGTAAGCAATTGCTCAGAGTAAAAGCTTTTGAGCAAAAAAACAAGCAATTGCGTGTAATTCACGTAAAGTTGAGCAATCCAAAAACGCTGAATAAAAGCAATGGACCTTTCCCCATAAAGCAATGCATTATGGCATTTGTATGTACAGAAAAATCAAAAATTTTCATAAATTTTATAAATAAATATTAATATATCTCAGCAGGAGAATAACTGCATTGTAATATAAACAAATATTTTAACGCAGTTAAAGTTAAATTTTGTTAGAGAAGCTTGTTTGAAGTATATTTTACAAGTATACATATGTAAAAGAATATATAATTAACTCTATAAATATTCCTGCTAGATCTAGCTTTTTAAAAAGCCCTCAGCTTTCCACTAAATGCAACATTTTGTGTAATTACAAACAAGAAATTAAACAGCGAGGAAAACAAAATAATCACTAAAGATAAAATTTAATGGTCAAAAGACAACATCTCTGTTTCCGATAACATATCAACATATATTTACTTATATAGTATCAGAATATATTTTGAAAGAAAAGCTGCTAAACATAAAATAGCTGGTTATCAGTTATTCAAAGAGAACTTTGTAAACCAAATATTATATAAAATTAAACCAAGGAATGACAATCGCTGTGTTAATTATTGAAATTATTTTAACCAAAATCATTTTGTGAAGTTTAAGCCTAGTTATAATGGAAAAATTTCTTCACTGTCTGGACCATTTAATTAGTTCAAATTAGTTTTAATTAAATGCTCCAGACAGTGAAGAAATTTTTCCTCAGTCTGAGGAAAATTAAAGCTTGCCATAATGTTAATCAATTTTAAGAGAATAATTACATCAGAAACTAAAGATTAATACAAAAATGGATTGAAAACAAAATAAAAAACTTACTGCATTTTTTGTACAATCAATTAAATTTGAAAATGAAAACTGGTTCAATAAGATTTTACCTTGTTTAAATACATTTTATTTTCAGTTTGTGATTAAAAAAATATTTGAAAGGATGTAAAAGTATGTATATGGATGTAAATTATAATAAAAAATTAATATTTTTTTATACTTTCTATATCGGAAATTGCATAAAACAATAAACTTTTATGTTTTACTTAGTTGCTAAAGCATTTAGGTACAAACATGTAAAATCCCGACTTTTTTTTTTTTCTTCTGTTTTTTGTTGAAAAACATTGTTTGGTGCACTTGTTATCTTTTCTTCGAAGTCTTCTATTGTGCAAATTTTACTCCATTAATATAGTTTTTAAAACTTGAACTAAAAAATTAAAATTAAAATTAAAATTAAAATTAAAATTAAAAGGTGTGAAATAAAATACACTAAAGTCTATTGGGACAATCTCAGTTCTTTCAATATATGACATTTTACTCGACTTATTTTTGTTGTCTACTTCCGCGTTCATACAAATACCATAATGCATTGCTTTATGGGGAAAGGTCACTGATCTATATAATAACTGGGTAGCGCATCTCTTAAGGTGAGTTTCCACTCATCCGTTTTTCTACGGGAACGAGATAGGAAAGGAAAAAATAATCACGTGAGCATGCGTAGTTTTACTTCGGACAAATTAAAACTTATAATACGCATGCCCACGTGATTATTTTTCCCTTTCCTTTCCCGTTGCCGTGAAAAAACGGATGAGTGGAAACTCACCTTACAGGAAACAGTGTAACTTTTGAAACCAAAATTTTTTCTCCAGCGCCATATTGGGAGGACCCACGGAGAAAAACTATTTATTTAAAATATTGTTAGGTGAACAAGCTATTTCTTTAGTTTGGTGGTTTAACTTTATGTTTTTTTGTATTTAACATAGATAGAACGTTTGAAAAATTATTAATAAATTTTTTTATATAATAATAATTACTTTTCAGTAAAATAATTATTCTATGTCTGGAGAAAATACCAAAAAGCGAGGGACACAATGTGTTGCATTTGGTTGCAATAAAAGAAAACATGGTGGTAGTAAAAGAAGTGATAGTGATGGAATCTCTGATGATGAATCATCCTTAAAACGAAAGTTTCCTAAAACATTTCATAGGTTACTTTTTTAATTATTTTAAAAAATAAAAACATTTTAAAATTTTTTGACCTCTGTTAGTTTGCTTGCAATGTGAACATACGAATTTAAATAATATCAGTTGTGCAAAAAGTATAACAAATTTAATGAAATATCAAATATTATTTTTCCTACTAATTTTATTCAGATTTACTTTAAACACTGAATAAATGAAGGAATGGACCATCAAAATACACTGTCAAGAATGGAGTCCAAGTAGTAGCAGTTTGATATGTTCTGATCATTTTTAAGAAAAAGATATTGACAGAACTGGACAAACTGTTAGGTTAAGGGAAAATTCTTTTCCTAAAAGATTTAAAAAATTCTTTGACTTCTTAAAAAGGTATATGCTCAATTATGTTTTTATGCATTGCACAGGTTTGTTCAATATGTACCTTTTAGTTCTTAATTACCCTATGCAGTGTGCTAGAGGGTTTATAACACAACTGTATGGTAAGCAGCTATAACATATAATAACCATTTTGCTACTGCATGCTTTTATTTTATAAATGCTGCATAAACTATTAGCTAAGCTCTGTGAGTAAACACAACTTAGAGGTTCCTTCTAGTTAGATATAATATTTAATATAAAAATTATACAGCTATATATAAATATATATTTTTTCTTTTAATATTAGAATATGAAAGAGAGAAAAGTTCCTGTTAGTAGGTTAACTTTTGAAAGTTCTGAAAAAAGTGATTTGGAAACAAGTGTTATACCTTTCAGAATGAACGTTGGCTCCCTCAAAATAATATATATATAACTGCAGTTTAACTTCAGAAAAACAAATAACAGATCGTAGAAACAAGATAATTGAAAAAGCGGAACAGCAAAAATCTCGAATAATGAAAAAAAAAAAAAACATCTTTTAAATCAGTAGTAAAAATATTAGTCAAAAACAAAAACTATCATCAAATTGTGAAGAAATGCTTTTAAAAACATTTTCAGAAGTTCCTCAGGCTCTAACCTGAAGAATGATTATGCATAAAAATCATGGTAAAGGATTTAAATATTCAGATGAAATCAAATCCTTTGCACTTACCCTGCAGTTTTATTCAAGCAAAGCTTATGAATATGTGCAAAAAACATTTAATTTTAATTTACCACATCAAGCACAAATAAGGAAATGGCATGGAAAAGTTTCAGCAAAACCAGATTTTACAAAGCCAGCTTTTGCAGCACTTAAATACAAGGTTATAGAAGCTGACAAATTAGGATCTAAAGTCATTTGCTCACTTATGTTAGATGAAATGGCCATTAAAAAATACATCTTGGGATGGAAAAGAATTTAAGGGGTATGTTGATCTTGGGAATGGTATACAAGATAATTCATCCCCGGTTGCAAAAGATGCCCTAGTTCTCATGGCTGTTAGTATAAACAGTTCATGGAAAGTTCCATGCGGATACTTTTTTATAGATAGGTTAAATGGTGCCGAACGAGCAAACATTGTAAAATTATGTATTAAACGATTGACAGATGTCGGTGTCGAAGTCATATCATTAACATGTGATGGACCCTCATGTCACATTTCGATGTTATCAGACCTTGGTGTTTCAATTGATGCTTGGAAAATAAACACTTCTTTCACCCATCCTCTCAACCCTGATAAAAAAGTTCATACTCTCCTCAATATTTGCCACATGTTTAAGCTAATTCGGAATTGCTTCATAGATGGTGATGTTTTGTTTGATAGCAAAAACAATGCAATTTCATGGAAATATATAGTTTATCTATTATAGTTTGAAATATACAGTTTTAGAAAGTTTAGGATCTGTTTTATTATTTACAACCTCGTTTTCCAAAATTTGCCGACTGCCATGACGACATTTGCCGACTGTCTAGATTATCGACTAACCTATATCGAAAGGGTCGACATTTGCCGACTAAATAGTCTAAAAAGGTCCAATTTGCCGACTAAGGGTCCAATTAGCCGACTAAAAATCATTTACACAGATTTACAGACATTTTACAACAGGTTTTTACTATTTTGTTGATATTGCTTTTTTTTCTCTTAATTTCTTGATACTTTTAATCCTTTTCTTTTCTTCTTCTTTCTTTTCTGTAAAATTCAAGCGCATCATAACATATCGTGAGTCCTCACTATATTTTTTATTTTATTTTTTTCAATTTTTTGCCGTAGAAGTTACAATTTATAAAACAACATAAATAATAAAACAAATGGCTGGAGCAAGAAGAAGACATCAGTTTGTCTTATCACTGAGCCCCATAGTGACTTCATTACAGGTCTTTTTTTACAACAAAATATATAAAATCGTGATAAATTGTTTGTGATAAAATATGTAAAAATGTGAAAAACTACGTTTTACAATTGATATAACTGTTTATATATAAATTCGTTTAGTAAAATAAATTTAGAACAAGTAAAAGTTAAAACAAATAAAAGAAATAAATTGTGCTAGTTTATTTTATACTAAAAAAGAAAAAGAAAATTTAAGTCCGTAGATAATAAAAAACGCTTTGATTCAGATTTGAACTGTTCAAGTGTATTTCTTTTGATAGAAACAATCTGGGGAAAAATTTTCCACAAATAAGGTCCGCGGTGTTGGATTGAGTATGAATTTAACTTTAATGTAAATTTTGGGATGACAAAGTTGTTATATGAGAATCTAGTAGGGTATTTATGACTTATTTCGCTAAAATAGGGTTGAAATATCGGCGGAGATAGTCCATTTTTTATTTTGTACATAAACTGTAAAACAAGATGTATGTTAATTTTGTATATATTCAATGCTCCAAGTTTGCATAAGAGAGGTTCACCAGACGCTTTTTTACTTACTCCGAAGACAATTCTACAGGCATGTTTTTGTTTACTGTAGAGTTTTTTAAGCTTAGTACAGTTTGTGCTTGCCCAGGCCATGTTACCATAGCTTAGATGACTATGTATTAATGAAAAGTATAAACTTCTTAAGGAAATGATATTTAGGAAAAGTTTTGCTTTATACATTAATGAAATATTTCTTGAGAGCTTTCTCTCTAAAGTGTTTATATGGAGCTTCCACGACAAATTTTCATCCAAAACCACACCTAGAAAGTCTATAAAATTTTCTCTTTTTATATTAGTATTATTTATTTTAAGATCAGGTAGTTTAAGAGGAATATTTTCGTTTTCATTTGGTTTATGAAATAGGATGAACTTGGTTTTTTTGACATTCAAAGAGAGTTTGTTACACCTAAACCACTCATTTATTTTATGTAATTCTTTGTTAACTATATTAAAAAGTGTCCTAATGTCTCTATGCGAATAAAACAAATTGGAGTCATCCGCAAACAAGATTAAATTTAATAAGTTTGATGTTGAATATAAATCATTTATATAGAGTAAAAATAATAATGGTGCAAAGATCGAGCCTTGGGGAACCCCGCAAGTTATGGCGCTATTTGTTGTTTTTGTTGTTTCATGCTGAATATATTGCTTTCGGTTTGATAAATAATCTTTAAACCAAAGTAAGTTATTATTTTTTACTCCATACACTTCGAGTTTTTTTAGAAGAATGGCCGCCAAAATATATGGCCGCCAAATATTTTTTCGGCTTCAATTTCGATATTAGAGAAGCGCTATCCAGTTATAATATAGATAAGTGGGACAGGTCCATTACTCTAAATTTATATTTAAGTAAAGTTGATCAATCCAATAAAAGCATTTGTTCTTTTTCATTCAACCCGCCTACTAAATATTGCTAAAGAAATCATTATATGTTTGTGAAAAATTCAAATTTATAGTCAAATATATTCGGAGATTATTTTTCCGTTTAGTCGCTGTTAATTTACACTACTTTATATTAATCTATAGGAGTAGAAAAAAGTATATATGTACACTATACTTCTCCCATACCTATTTAAAGACGGATTTCCACTTACATGAAATTTTCCGCAAAACGGAATGGAAAAAAATCATCCCAATCATGTAACAAAAAAATTATAATACGCAATTTCTATGTAACATGATCGGATTAGTTTTCTTTTCCGTTTCGTTTCGCGATAAATTTTCATGAAAATTTGTTGCGTAAAATTGGGGGTGAGTCAATAAGACTTTTCTGCTTTTTTTTTTTATTGATTTTGATTTATTGCTAGGAGAAGGTTTATGTTAATAGCTTTTCGATTGAGTAAAACAGCCGTGCCTTAATTAAAATTAAGGCTCAGCTGTTTCACTCAATGTAATGCGCATATTGTAATGATTTTTAATAGTTTTGTGGGAAGTTTTGAAACGTTTAGGCCTATAAATCAGCATTTAGAGTGATGCATAATAATTCTGAAGGTTAAGTGGAGTGCATATATGTTGTGACCGTTATTATAGAATATCTATAATATGATTTTTTTAAACTGGTTATTAAAAAAAAAAACATTTTTTTAAAAAGCAACTTATATAACAATAGAGTATTAACAATATTAAATTACCGCGTTTAAGTTAAACAACATTATAAAATTTTTAAAAGTTTTATTAAAAAAAAACTAACACCACAAGCTTATTAAATTTCATAAACTATATGAATTGTAAAATTCTCTGTGATTAGTAAGTCTGGGCTTTCTTCATTAAACGTACAAATCTTTCGCCTTTTACTAAAGATTTCCGTGGAGAAGGCCATATTAATGAGTATTTAACAATTTTTCTTTGGTTTGCTTACGCGAACCGGCAATAAATAATAAATCATACTTCAACCCCAAATTTTAGGCTTACACCGCATTTAATTCTTATCATTCTTTGTGTTAAGATTAAAAGTTTTTTAAACCATTACGACTGAAGAATATTTTGCTCAAATCGTTATAAAGATATATGAAACAAAAGATGTTCATTTATATATTCGATTTTAGATTATATTTCTTATAATACGCACAAAGTGTAATATTTTAAAAAATAATAATAATGAAAGGCGCGTTTATAAAATTCAATATTAAGTTACAAGTAAACACCAGCACAAAATTACATAACATTAGTCAATTAGTACTTATTTAGATATGATCATAATTTCATAAAACAACGTTGGCAAGGTATCAGAGTTCCTTGAAAATGAGATAGCAATTAAAAACGTAACCTTATTAATTAGTCAGAAATTTATACGTAACGTTTACGTTCTAGTTCAAAACATCCCTATTGGAATTCTATTGGACGATGGATCAGCGGTATCAATAACTTTAGGAAAGTACCTTGCGACAGGCAGAGGAACCTTTGAGTCGTTTAGCCGCCAAAAGGTAAAAGTTCACGGGGAAGAGGTACTAACCGGGAATGTTATATTTATCATTAAGAATTGGCAAATCCCTCAACTAAACCCACTACCTAGCTACCAAAATATGGACGGGTTTACCCTGAGGTACAAGCACAATGTGCAACTCCAAATCCGTTACTTCAAATACTGCAGCAAATGTCAAAGAATCATTAATTAAATCTGTAGACAATGTTCCATCAGATGATACCCAAAATTTGTCTAATACTCATGCAGAAAATATAGTGACCGTGGTAGAAACTGGGGAACACACCGATAGCACACAAAAGTGAAGATCGAAATTTGGAAGCAAAAACAAGGAGAAAAAGAACAAAAAATAAAACGGACAATAACATAAAACCGAAAAAGTAGTAACACGATTTCCAACGAAGAAAACACTGTCCACACAGAAAGAAAGAAAACATTGTCCACACAGAAAATAGAGAACAAACTTTTGAAAAAGAAAAGATGGAAAAGGAAGCTTATCTTAACGATGACCAAGAATTAAACTTTATCTTTGACGGGTACGATGTCTTAAATTGTGCGGAGAAGATGTCGTAAGGTTTTATTTTTATAATTCTGTTTTCTACTTCTCTTAATTTTCTTATTTTCCTTTTTTTTTTTTTTTTTTCTTTTTGTTCTCAAATCTGTATAAATTTTTCGATTCTTTTACGTTCTATTTTAAAAATGCACGTTCTATTTTTAATTAAGCGCGTAAGTTGTGGTAATCCGTATTGTTGTAGCTTGCGCTTTTGTGTAAAATGTTATGGTCCAGTGCGTCCATCTGCTACTATTACATCATTTCTAACGAAAACTCGTGCTATAAGATTAACGTTTATATGTTTGTTTTTTTATGTAAGGTTGTAGAATTATTATATTTATGTTTAAGGTACACGAGTTTTCAATTTAGGAAATTTGATCCTCTCCATCATGGCTATTAATATTTTAACGTGCAACATAAATCGTCTAAACGACCGAGATAAACGCGACAATTTTTTTGGGTTTCTTAAAAAGTCTACTTTCGATCTTATCCTCCCTCAGGAAACAAAATCCGTTCCTTCCACTGTTAAACAGTGGAGTGACGAATGGACTGGCGAATTTATTTGAAACTTTGGTCCGAGACATAACTGTTGTGGGGTGGCAATTCTCTCTAAATCCAACGTTTCTCTAAATGAACTAAAAAGGGAGAATATTAAACGTCATGATAAAAATTGATGAACACGTAATGCGGGTGCTGAATATTTACGCTTCTAACGTACCGAGAGAAAGGCGCTATTTTTTCGGCAACCTTAGTGACTTCTCGCAGGACACAGGACTACCCGTCCTGCTGGCCGGAGATTTTAACATGGTTAAAAGCCTACCTCTCGACACAGAAGGTACAAACAACGCTAAACATCACACCTACGGCATTGACGAACTCAAGGTCTTCCAAGGTAAGTATAACTTAGTAGATGCTTTTCGTTTTAAATTTCCAACTAAAAGAGAATTCACAGGGCAAAATTAGAAGGTAAAATGTAGACTCAATAGAATCTACTGCCCTAATAAAATCGCCGAAAAAGCAGCATACACCAAAAATCTCACCAACCCCTTTTCCGACCACGAGTTTTTAACAACAACCGTCAATTTTAGTAAAACTAGGAGAGGACCAGGGTACTGGAAATTAAATTGCTCGAAATAGAAGTGTATTGGCAAAAAATTAAACTCTTAATTTGAGATTGGCAAACAAAAAAACGGTCCTATAAGTCATCTTTAAAATCGTGAGACGACTGCAAACTTATTGTTAGGTTTGAATTACAACATATATCGATACAGAAAAGTGCGAAAAACAAAAAACACCTCAAAAGGATTGAAAACCAAATCCAACGGGAGCGACAAAACGCCAACCCGAATTTAGATAACATCAAAGAAAAACGTGATGCTCTTTTCTTGCTCCAGTTTCCAGGAGCTTTTATTCGCACGAAACAAAAATTAATAGAAGAAGAAGAAGACAAAACCTTCAAAATTTTTGTATAATTTGGAAAAAGTTCAACAGCGGAGCAAGTTAATTACCAAAATTTGCAAGAATGACGGCACATTGACGAGTGAAATACTTTTTGTAGAAAAAAATACCAGCTACTCTATGAAAAAAGCAATAATTTCACTGATTCCCAAACAAGGAGATCTTACTGAATGCAAAAGTTGGAGGCCCATATCCTTAATCGGCGCTGATTACAAAATAATTACAAAAGCGCTGGCCCTAAGATTTGCAAAAGTAATGGAGAAATTATAGAATCAAACCAAACTTGCGGAATTCTAGATAGAACAATTTTTTCAAATTTACATTTAGTCCGTGATCTGATAGATTACGCAGAATTTAAAAATCTACCTAGTTTCATTTTGTCAATAGATCAAGAAAAGGTTTTTGACAAAGTCGATCGTGCGTTTCTGCTGCAGGTTCTCCAAAAATTTAATCTCGGAGAAAATTTTGTATCCTTTGCTAACACCTTATATTAAGAAATTTCGGCATCCGTTCTGAATTGCGGTTTCCTGTCAGCCTCTTTCCCTACCGAAAAGGGAGTTAGACAAGGCGAACCCCTCTTATGTTTTTGTCGCCGAAGCTCTAGCTTTGGTAATCAGAACAGACAGCAGAATTGAGGGATTCCCTCTACCAAGAACACCACCACCCCTTAAATTACTGCAGTACGCAGATGATTTGAAGTTTTTTGCAAAGGACATAAAATTAGTCTGCTATTTTTTCGAAACAGTAAATCTAGTTGAAACGGTGAGTGGTTCAGTGATCAATGCGTCAAAAACCAAGGGTCTCGCACTTGGGGGTTTTAATTATAAAATGTACCCAGAATTGGACAACATAGAGTGGACCAATAACACCGGTTTCAAAATTTTAGGTGTTACGTTTTACACAAGACCGAGGGTGGAATGCAAGAAGCAAACTTGAGTCAAGTTCGACTTGAACTTTACTTTGTAAAGGCCGTTTTCCACAAGACGAAAAATTCGCGCGAAGCGAATTTTTTCGTCGTTAAGCATACGCAGATTAAACATTTTTGGCGATTATACTGCTACAGCGTTTCGCTGCAGCGAAAAAAAAGTCGAATTCATTTCGACTTTTTGCGAATCGCCTTAAGCGAAAACCAATAAAATTTTGAATATTATATCACGTGATGTCAACATTAAAAAAAAGCGAAAACATGTTGTTTTTAAGTAACAAAAAACAAAATTCTTAACCTGGTGTTCTTATTAACTTTATATGAATTTACTCTGAATATTGGCAAGCATGAGTAAATTTATCAAACAAGGGGCAAGACTTACATAAAAAAATGACCAGACTTATATATAAAACTAAATCGAAAATTTACAAATATAAATTTTCACATTGTCAATTACGAAAGTTACACTTCATAAGAATCTTCAAGTGGCCACACGAAGATAAACCTTTTTCTGAAAAATTCTTTATAGAGTTAAACCTTCTGTTCATTCTTGCAGTAATAGTTTTTAATAGAAATGTTCATATCAGAGTTTGGCATTTATTTTCTTATACTTTCTTGTAAAAAAAAACCTTATATAAATGATTATATTAGAAAATAATATCACATCTTACATATAAAGACAGAAATGTTAATATTAATGCACGGAAAGAAATTTTCACATGCTTCAAAGTATGCTAAATAAGTATTAACTGCCTTCAGTTAAACATACAGCGTAAACTTATTGCTGCCATTTTTATTGTTGGCAACGAAAAAAAAGTAGCGCGAAAGAAAGTGGAAATCAAAACAACGTTTCGTCGTAGCGAAAATTCGCGCGTCGTCGCGCGAATTTTTCGTCTTGTGGAAAACGGCCTTAACCAATAGCGGCAGAGTTTTTTATAGGGGAAATCCCATACTCTGTCGCTATTGGTTGCAATGTAAAGTTCAAGTCGAGCTTGACTCAAGTTCGCTTCTTGCATACCACCCTGAATAATACAACAAATTTCAACTGGCTAGTAACTCTAAACAAAATAGGGAAAAAACAAGTTTCTGCGACTACGTACTTTGTCATTTAGGGGAAAGACTATGTTGATAAATACGTTAACAATGCCAAAATTGTGGTTTCTGGCACACGTGCTGCCCTTTCCCGAATAGATAGATTTGATTTTAGATCAAGTTTGAATACCACCAAGGCGTAATTATTGGATAATTATTATTTTCATAAACCCGACCGTGTAATTGTAGTAGTCCGTGTAAGAACTGAACAAGTAAGTATTTAGATAGATGAAAAAAAAGATGTTGATACGACTAGATTTATTTATGTGGTAAGCTTATTTTATACTAGAATGGTGCTTATATATTTTATTAAACGTATTTTAAATTATGATCATATCTAAATAAGTACTAATTGACTAATGTTATGTAATTTTGTGCTGGTGTTTACTTGTAACTTAATATTGAATTTTATAAACGCGCCTTTCATTATTATTATTTTTTAAAATATTACACTTTGTGCGTATTATAAGAAATATAATCTAAAATCGAATATATAAATGAACATCTTTTGTTTCATATATCTTTATAACGATTTGAGCAAAATATTCTTCAGTCGTAATGGTTTAAAAAACTTTTAATCTTAACACAAAGAATGATAAGAATTAAATGCGGTGTAAGCCTAAAATTTGGGGTTGAAGTATGATTTATTATTTATTGCCGGTTCGCGTAAGCAAACCAAAGAAAAATTGTTAAATACTCATTAATATGGCCTTCTCCACGGAAATCTTTAGTAAAAGGCGAAAGATTTGTACGTTTAATGAAGAAAGCCCAGAGTTACTAATCACAGAGAATTTTACAATTCATATAGTTTATGAAATTTAATAAGCTTGTGGTGTTAGTTTTTTTTTAATAAAACTTTTAAAAATTTTATAATGTTGTTTAACTTAAACGCGGTAATTTAATATTGTTAATACTCTATTGTTATATAAGTTGCTTTTTAAAAAAATGTTTTTTTTTTTAATAACCAGTTTAAAAAAATCATATTATAGATATTCTATAATAACGGTCACAACATATATGCACTCCACTTAACCTTCAGAATTATTATGCATCACTCTAAATGCTGATTTATAGGCCTAAACGTTTCAAAACTTCCCACAAAACTATTAAAAATCATTACAATATGCGCATTACATTGAGTGAAACAGCTGAGCCTTAATTTTAATTAAGGCACGGCTGTTTTACTCAATCGAAAAGCTATTAACATAAACCTTCTCCTAGCAATAAATCAAAATCAATAAAAAAAAAAAGCAGAAAAGTCTTATTGACTCACCCCCAATTTTACGCAACAAATTTTCATGAAAATTTATCGCGAAACGAAACGGAAAAGAAAACTAATCCGATCATGTTACATAGAAATTGCGTATTATAATTTTTTTGTTACATGATTGGGATGATTTTTTTCCATTCCGTTTTGCGGAAAATTTCATGTAAGTGGAAATCCGTCTTTAAATAGGTATGGGAGAAGTATAGTGTACATATATACTTTTTTCTACTCCTATAGATTAATATAAAGTAGTGTAAATTAACAGCGACTAAACGGAAAAATAATCTCCGAATATATTTGACTATAAATTTGAATTTTTCACAAACATATAATGATTTCTTTAGCAATATTTAGTAGGCGGGTTGAATGAAAAAGAACAAATGCTTTTATTGGATTGATCAACTTTACTTAAATATAAATTTAGAGTAATGGACCTGTCCCACTTATCTATATTATAACTGGATAGCGCTTCTCTAATATCGAAATTGAAGCCGAAAAAATATTTGGCGGCCATATATTTTGGCGGCCATTCTTCTAAAAAAACTCGAAGTGTATGGAGTAAAAAATAATAACTTACTTTGGTTTAAAGATTATTTATCAAACCGAAAGCAATATATTCAGCATGAAACAACAAAAACAACAAATAGCGCCATAACTTGCGGGGTTCCCCAAGGCTCGATCTTTGCACCATTATTATTTTTACTCTATATAAATGATTTATATTCAACATCAAACTTATTAAATTTAATCTTGTTTGCGGATGACTCCAATTTGTTTTATTCGCATAGAGACATTAGGACACTTTTTAATATAGTTAACAAAGAATTACATAAAATAAATGAGTGGTTTAGGTGTAACAAACTCTCTTTGAATGTCAAAATTCATGGCTCAATTGAACAACTAAAGAATAAGCTTTTTTGATACAAGAAATTTTCGCTGTTTTGTTCGATATAAATTTAAAACTACGAAACCGTGGATCTAAATATGTAGCTTCATACAACTTTTCAATTTTAAGAAAATGCTCACACCTTCGATTAAAATTATCTTTGAATTTGAAAATTTTTTGTAAAATTATGTATCAGGTCAAACAGATTAACTAGCTCGCCAATGATTTCCAGTTCCCAACTTTTAATAACAAATCCTCATTATCTTTGTTCTCTGACTTAATAATAACGTCTTTGATCGATTCGCTAAGTTTAAAAACTGACTACAACATTAAAAAGATCGAATTCCCCTGAGTAGCAATGTCTTGTTTTAATTTGTTTATTGAACATTTATCTTCTTGATTGTCAATTTTCATATTATTTAACTCAAAACAGTTTACAAGTTGAGCAAAAAGCTTATTACTATGTTTGAATAAGCCAACGAGTTTCCTACATTTCTTTAAAATTATGAAAACGCAATGATTTTTGTCGGTTGATAGCTAGTTCTCTTTTACAAGAACATCTTTAACAACTAAATTAAATATAAAAAAAAAAAAGGTATGTACTATTTATTAAATAGATCTTCTAGACAATGTTTGATATTCGCAGCAGTGTCACTACTCGTTGAAAGTGTTTTATCACTTATTTTCAATTCATTTAGAATTAACTCAATTTGCTCCTTTAAATATAGGCTAGTATGGGCTTTTGGGCTATGCTTTAATGCAATCCGAATCGATTTAAAACAAAAATTTTGATCAACAAAATGTACTGTGGCGCCGGTGTATGAATGCGAGACTTGTGATGTCCATTCATCTATGGCAAAATTCAGCTGGGTTTAAAAGATGCATTACTTTTACTTTAAATGTCGGCAATTTGTACTTGTTATCAAACGAAGCTAGCATTTTAATAAAATACTTATTATTAACAATTGACAGCGGTTGACCTGTTTGAAGAACAAATTTACACATAGATTCCTCTAAATCTCTATATTTCTGCGAACTTGAACAATATGAGTGAGAGTTTGCAAGTGCAACTTAGATAGATACACGATCAGTTGTTGTACTTGGAAGTTAAGACTCTTTAATACTAATCCGATGGTTGCTATACAAATGATTTGCCATTGAGCTTGCATTTTTATTGTATTTTAGCTCTTTGTTGCAAAATTCGTTTGTTAAAGTATCTTTTATATTTACACGTTGTTAGTGTAGAGCCATTGTTTTTCAAAAAATAATTGCAGACTTTACTTTTATGAATGTTTCGATTCGACATTTTATTTCTGCCGTAAACAAGAATAAAATAGCTATTACAACTAAGTCAAAGAAGACTTTTAAGTGTGTTCAGATTTTCTTCATGCAGAAATAATTTCATAAAGGATTTGCATGAGTACCTATCATTATTATTATTAGACTTATTCTAATCGTTATTAATTTCTAAAGGGAGTAAAACCAATCGTTTAAAATGTCCATTGGGAATTATTATTATATGTATCAATCAATTAAAAGAATTTGATTGAATTAATTGACTTATTGAATTAAAAAAGAAAGAACTTTAAAAAAAAGATTCTCTCTGTATCATTTATCAAAACAATTAAAGCAAAAAATTTAATAGGCGTAATTTTTGTGGCGACTCTGTGATAAGACTGTAAGGACTTCTTGGGGGACCTAAATGAAATTAAAATTAAAAAAAAACACTGATATAGAGGTAGCGCAGTGAGAACACATACATACATCAACTAATATAGGGGTAGTCGCAGTGGAGTGCAAATACATCGATTAAAGGTTTTTGGTTGCGTTGGCGTTCTTTAGATCAAACCATTGTGTAAAGCTGACCAATATTAAAAACAAGTTAAAACACCAGTATTATCTGCAGACACACTTCAGTGATTCAAAGTAAATAAAAAACAATTAACAAAAAAACGCAAAAATAAAGTAAAAATAACGTTGTGGCTAGCGCAACGGTACCGTTGCTTTAGTCTGATTGGTGCATTTAAAGTAACGGCAGCAAATATATTTGGTTTATTTTTAAAGTTTTAGCTGTACAAATTACTAGAAATTCCATGTCGTATGTAACTTACGGAAACATCCTAGGAGTGCCAGCACGGTGGCTGGGGTTCGAATCTTAAATTAAAAAATATTTGTTTTGAATTTTGTTTTGTTTTTTAACTATTTTTTATTAAAAGTTATTACTATTGTTTTTATTAAAAGTTACATTGCTTTTTATTATTTACATAGTGATCAGCCGTAGCGCACTTGCCTCAGAAACAAAGGATCCGTGGTTTAAACCCCACCTGGGAGCAAGTTTTACGACATCAGTTAGGAAGGAGGCGTGAACATCCAATCAAATCTTCATCCCCGGTTATCAAGGTGGAGGCTGGTAGGCCCAAACTTTTTTGTGGATTTCAGATTTATAAAACTTTGTATCTTTTCGACATCGTTAACTGATGACACATTATTAAATATTTTTTTAAAGAATTAACGTTATATTATGAGTCAGCATAACAAGAAAAAATAAACAATAATGTAGTGGCACAGCATACAATAAGCTTAGAGCTGAGTTTGTGTAACAGCAAATTAGGTTCAATATTCAGATATTTTGGTTGAATTAAAAACCCAGCTATGAATGATCTTACGCATGGCTTAATCTTTAAAAATATTTTATCTTTATAAAATAATCTACTTAAAAGGATATATCTTCACTAATTGGTCAGCATCATAGTAAAATTAAATGTTGACAAAGTTAAAAAAAAAATCAAATGAAGAGATAAAGATAAGAATTTTAGGACCCGACTAAATCGACTTTAAATCGATTAGAGAAAATCTTAAGTCAATTAAATCGACTATTAGATTTTTCATAGTCGACTTTTAGTCGATTTAGTGGCAGTCGATAACAACACTTCTCTGCAGTAAAGATTTGCTTTTAAAGTTTGTTCAGGTTTACGCACTTTAAAATGCACGAACCAGCGAATACTCTTTACTAAACACAAAAAAGTGTTTTTTAAAGATGTAAACCTGAGTTTGCTAACATCTTGAATATTTTTGGATGGCAACCAAGATTGGTTAAGAGTTTTATTGTTGCTTTTGTTTCATTCCCTCATCTTTAACATACCATTGTGTAACTTTATATGTCTTTATCAATGCGAGTCGTGATTTCAGATTAATGTCGTTAATATCTACCAGATTTGAAGATAGAAAATTATCTTTCGTATTTCAATGATCTAAGGAATTGGGATAAATACAACAACTTTCATAAAAACTGTTGCTTTATTACTATTGTGAAATTCAATTTGTTGAATAATGCCAAACATATACTTGTTCTGGGATTTGGCCTGCCATTCCATCATCAATTGCAAAAAAATATATTAAATTTTATTATAAACGAGTAAAGAAATCATTCCTTAAAATATTTTTAGCACGACTTGAGGCTAAAAAAGCAATACTTTTTAGCCTCACGACGGTGAGGCTAAAAAGTATTTCTTACTAACAAAGAGGTAAAAATATTTAAAAAACGCTACCTGAAAAAAACAAACAAGTAGCTATTTGATTACTTTGTTTATTACGTGATAGCTTTGTTATTGAATTATCTAAAACTTTGCTTATTTTTTCACTTTTTTATATTTATATTTTTTTATATTCTTTTAACATACCCCAAATATTTATAAATTCGTGGTTTTAAAAATATTTGATTTTTTGATTCTACATCTCAACCTTTCTTTCCTAAATACTTTTTTGCTATGAAATTTTTGTATATTTAGAATTAATATAAAAACGCAAACTTTTAAATTACACCCCCGATCGTAAAAATCGCGTCAATGGCGCTTATTTTATAAGCACTAATTTTAATATTAAGATGTATAATAAAAAAGTTTAATAATATAATAACTTAATAATATTTCAAACCATCTTATAAAATTATAATGATCTTTAACGATTCTTAACATATTACCATATTATATACTATAATTTACAATGAATACTAATTTAGCATGAATAAAACTAAATCACATGTGCCGGACCGCAAGAAAATAGTATTAAAGATTTTCAATGATTACATTTAAGATTGGAGTGATTGTTCTGTTCAAGTCAAAGACCACCTTAACCTTACATTAGAAAAGTATAGAATGTTGGTATTTATTACTCTCATCTTGCGGCTTTATTTAACACAATCGTTGATACGTCAAAATGTGATACCTATATCAGATTCGTAGTGTTTTGTCTAACTTTGTCGTTCATAATGGCAGCTTTTGCCATAGCAATTACACCAACTAAAGTAAGTAGAATCATGGCATAAAATGTTCCATTCCAACCAAAACTTGTCGCTATTAAAGCTACAATAGGCCCTTCAAGAACTGTTCCTAGACTACCAAATCCTGCAATAAGAGAAATATGAATTAATACAATATTACGATTCTATATATATATATATATATATATATATATATATATATATATATATATATATATATATATATATATATATATATATATATATATATATATATATATATATATATATATATATATATATATATATATATATATATATATATATATATAATATATATATATATATATATATATATATATATATATATATATATATATATATATATATATATATATATATATAACTGTCTCACCATTGATTATTCCAGAAACTGCTGACTGTGCGTTTTCTCTTTCACCTGCTTCGCAGGCTAATGTTCCAGAAACTGTCGAATCCGGGCCACAACTAAATGCCCCGACTAAGAAGAGTAGTACAAAATTAAATAGTAAACCCCACGAGCTGGTAATCTGAAATGCTAATAGGGATATAGCACTGCTGACAAGGGCTAAGACAACTCCCCAATACGTGCGACCTCCCATCACTCTAAAAAAATATAGTTTATTAGACGTTCTTCTGCGTTATTGCAAAAATTATTTATGCAGATAATTTTTGATTACTTTATTAACATTAAAAAAAATTATATTATATATTTTATGTTACAGTTTTTAATTTTTTTATTATTCCTTAAGTTTTAACAAGTTTCATTTTTACCCAGGGGTGTAAATAGAGAGATTTAATTCTTACCTAAAAGATTGCAATTCAAGCCTAAAACGTTCATATCATAATTATTAGTAATCAATTATTTATTCCTTGAGATTCAATGCTATGTTTGCCCAAGCCCAAGTTCATATTTGTTCAAGTTCAAGCCCAAGTTGATTGAAGCCCAAGTTCATATTTGTTCAAGTTCAAGCCCAAGTTGATTGGAGTTTCGTTAAATCATATATAGTTTAAGTTGGCTCTAAAAAATTTTTACAGAGGCAAAAATAATTTTTCTGGTGTAGGCATTTATTCCAACAGTAGAACTCTATTTGAGACGACTGAATAAGCGCAAATTTCATAAGCGCGAACTGGCATAAGTGCGAATTGCCATAAGTGCGAAACAGTTACAAAAACTGGCACAAATGCAAACTGGTATAGGTGCGCCAAAAGAATTAGAAAACATTGGCATAAGTACAAAGTGTCATAGGCGCGAGCTGGCATAAGTACGAAGCAGTTAAAACTGGTGAAAAAAGTGCGAATTAGCATAAGAGCTCCGAATAAATTTACAAACATTGGCATAAGTGCGAATCGGCATAAGTACGAAGCAGTTACATAAACTGGCATAAGTGCAAATCGGCATAAGTGCGCCGAATAAAATTGCATATATTTGCATAAGTGCAAATTGTTATTTCGCTCTTATGCCAGTTCGCACTCATTCCAGTTTTTGCAACGCTTCGCACTTATGCCAATTCACGCTTAATTAGCCTCCTGCTCTATTTGTACTACGAATAGAGTTCTATTAAAACTAAACAACTCTAATTTTGTTTAACTATATTGCTTTATGACATATGCTTGCAGCTGTTTTTGATATCAAGAGCTTTTTATCTAATGTATAAAAAACATTAAATATTGAATAAGGGGTTTTCAATGTACGCAGGTATAGGAGGAAGGTGTGTGTGTGTGTTAGAGACTGCGAGTCGAGGTATAGGAGGAGGGTGTATGTGTGTGTTGAGACATACGCGGTTTGACCGCGTTCGTCTTAACACACACATACCCACATCTCTCGTTCTCTATTTCTCCTAAAACTTGATTTTTTTAACAAAAGCATTGAATTTCACGATATAAAAAAATCAATATTACGTTATGTAACAGCGAAATGTCGAATTAACTAAAAGTTTTTTTGTTTTTAATGTTATAATGCGTACCTACGCAAAGAAGAGTTAGAGAGGATGGGGGAATCGATAAAAGCACATAGGTGCTTATAAGGGGGTGAGGGAGGGGAAAGGAAGTCCTAAATCTGTGATTTTACTGCGTACTTTATAGATGTTTTTTTACTTTACATTATATTCTTCTGGTTTTTAAGGTTAAGTTAGATGAAGGTTAAGTTAGATGAAGGTTAAGTTAGATGAAGGTTAAGTTAGATGAACGTTAAGTTAGATGAACGTTAAGTTAGATGAACGTTAAGTTAGATGAAGGTTAAGTTAGATGAACGTTAAGTTAGATGAAGATAAGTTAGATGAAGGTTAAGTTAGATGAACGTTAAGTTAGATGAAGGTTAAGTTAGATGAACGTTAAGTTAGATGAATGTTAAGTTAGATGAAGGTTAAGTTAGATGAAGGTTAAGTTAGATGAAGGTTAAGTTAGATGAACGTTAAGTTAGATGAAGGTAAGTTAGATGAAGGTTAAGTTAGATGAAGGTTAAGTTAGATGAAGTTTTTTCATCGTTTCATACGCTTTAACTCTTGAACCAATTTAGTTGCTTGTTGTTGTTGCTTGTTGTTGTTGCTTGTTGTTGTTGCTTGCTGTTGTTGCTTGTTGTTGTTGCTTGTTGTTGTTGCTTGTTGTTGTTGCTTATTGTTGTTGCTTGTTGTTGTTGCTTGTTGTTGTTTCTTGTTGTTGTTACTTGTTGTTATTGCTTGTTGTTGTTGCTTGTTGTTGATGCTTATTGTTGTTGCTTGTTGTTGTTGCTTGTTGTTGTTTCTTGTTGTTGTTACTTGTTGTTATTGCTTGTTGTTGTTACTTGTTGTTGATACTTGTTGTTGTTACTTGTTGTTGTTGCTTGTTGTTGTTGCTTGTTGTTGTTGCTTGCTGTTGTTGCTTGTTGTTATTGCTTGTTGTTGTTGCTTGTTGTTAATGCTTGTTGTTGTTACTTGTTGTTATTGCTTGCTGTTGTTACTTGTTGTTATTGCTTGCTGTTGTTGCTTGTTGTTGTTGCTTGCTGTTGTTGCTTGTTGTTGTTGCTTGTTGTTATTGCTTGCTGTTGTTGCTTGTTGTTGTTGCTTGTTGTTGTTGCTTGTTGTTATTGCTTGTTGTTGTTGCTTGTTGTTATTGCTTGCTGTTGTTGCTTGTTGTTGTTGCTTGTTGTTGTTGCTTGTTGTTGTTGCTTGTTGTTGTTGCTTGTTGTTGTTGCTTGTTGTTGTTGCTAGCTGTTGCTGCTTGTAGTTATTGCTTGCTGTTGTTGCTTGTTGTTGTTGCTTGTTGTTGTTGCTTGTTGTTGTTGCTTGTTGTTGTTGCTTGCTGTTGCTGCTTGTTGTTATTGCTTGCTGTTGTTGCTTGTTGTTGTTGCTTGTTGTTGTTGCTTGTTGTTATTGCTTGTTGTTGTTGCTTGCTGTTATTGCTTGTTGTTGTTGCTTGTTGTTGTTGCTTGTTGTTGTTGCTTGCTGTTGCTGCTTGTTGTTGTTGCTTGCTGTTGCTGCTTGTTGTTATTGCTTGCTGTTGTTGCTTGTTGTTGTTGCATGTTGTTGTTGCATGTTGTTGTTGCTTGTTGTTGTTGCTTGTTGTTATTGCTTGCTGTTGCTGCTTGTTGTTATTGCTTGTTGTTGCTGCTTGTTGTTGTTGCTTGCTGTTGTTGCTTGTTGTTATTGCTTGTTGTTGTTGCTTGTTGTTGTTGCTTGCTGTTGCTGCTTGTTGTTATTGCTTGCTGTTGCTGTTTGTTGTTATTGCTTGCTGTTGTTACTTGTTGTTGTTGTCTGCTGTTGTTGCCTGTTGTTATTGCTTGCTGTTGCTGCTTGTTGTTGTACATTTTATAATATTTTTGTATATTTTTTTTATTACAACATACACAGGCTTTTTAATATCTTTAGTGTTAAAAAAAAGTTTTAAGAGAAAATTTTTGTACCAGAATTATATAGGTCACAGATTTTTAAAATTATTCTAGGAAGTCCAAAAGTTATGACCGTTTTACTATTTATAACAAAATCTCGAAAAAACCATAATAATAAGATAATTAAAATTTATATCTTTCATAAAATAAACATAAATCCAGCTGAAATTATCTCATTCTTTACAAATGTAGTGATGTATTGTAGCAGTTTTAAACTAAAAAACAAAACAAAAAAACAAAACAAAACAAAACAAAAAAATAAAACAAAACAAAAAAAAGATTCTCAAAAAAATGTTCTTCAGTTAAATTACTTTCAGTAGCTACTTCTTCTCTTTATATATGTTTTGAAAAATATTCAATTTTCAACATTTGCTTCATCAAAAAGTATAAAAATATTTGAGTTTTGTGCTGTATTCCAGATGATTAACATCTCTTTTGTAGGCACCAGATCTCCATAGCCTAATGAAATCGGAATGAATGGATTCTGATGCCGATTCACTATAAAAGCCAAATTCTTTTGAATAAAATTCTTCTAAGCATTTGAAGGTTTATTTTGCTGATAAATATCATGGTTTTTGACCTGATTTTTAAGAAAAACACTTTTGGAGTGATTGAAATTCCAAGATCTCTGTATGCAATTTTAAATAAAGAGTTGGTACTTGCGATTAAGATCATTACCAAAGTATGATTTTACAACTTTTTTGAAAGCTCTAAAAGCAGCACCTATTTCTTGTAATCCAATTTTAACACATGCTTGTAATGATTCAAGCAAAATAATTTTATTCAAGAGTTATTGACATTGATTGCCATTAAATTCCCCTCCATGCATTGGAGGCGTCTGGAAATCCAATTTATTTGAACAGTCAGTAGCTTTAAAAAAACAAGACGCTGTTTGATTCAAAAAATGTTCAAAAAGATGACCAAAAAGGAAGTTGGTATTTCCAAGAACCACGCACAATTCTATGACAAGCAGGAAATCAAAGGGAGGTTCATGCAACATTTATATTGAGCTGTTGAGAACTTTTTTTTTTTATGCGAATGAACTTTAAGAGCTACATGATAGTTTTGGGCATTTGATCTAATCATCTCATAACTGTCCAGTCAAACCTGACTTTCTAAAATCATTCTATGAAGTTTCACACCATGGACATAAATGAAGTAGAGCCTTATCCGAGACATGCATTAGTCAATGCCATGTCTACAGCTGCTGTGAAAGAAATTTTTCAAGAGCAAGCGTAACCAAAAATTTTTTTTAGAACTATTTAAAGAAGATTCATTTAAAGATTAAACAATAGCAAAAAATGAGTTTTCTTCACACCAGAATCTTGAAAAGATTGAGAACAAGCCCCTTTAGAATAGTAAAAAAAATTTTCTTGATTATTTTGGCACATAATTATTTTCATGAAGAATTTTAAAAAGTCTCCACTCCCATCAATTCCTGTTTTGATTGTATACTCATTTTAGAAGAAGTTCATATTTCTCAAAGAAATGATCAATTAATCCAGAAATGTTATGGCAGAACACTATTGCAAGCTGAGCTTTCCTTGGTTTTCAACAATTGGTTCATCAAAAGCATATTTGTTAGGCTATAAAAGGATTTCAAATGTTTATCATACTCATCATGTTTTCCTGTAAGACAAGATTCTATCCAAATCCTGAAAAATGTTGCTGCTTAATAAGTTTGCTTTAGAGAACCGAACCTTTAGAAAACCGTTTAGTGTAGATAGAAGCCTACTTATTACATCAGATGACACTGAATTTCGAGAAGGAAACTGAGCTTTTGAGCGATTTTGAGATTTGATATTCATTGTAACAGTTAAATCTTTCCGTCTGGTTGTTAATTTGATAGTATATGTATCACATGCAGTTTCAACTTTTTGTTTTATAAAGTGAAATGCAACAATCTCTGCTGCACAAAGAACCTGAATTAGAGCTGTACTAAGATTTTCTCTTGCATTTTCAACAGTACAAGTCTTTTTTACTGATGTTGGATATAACAAAATCCATAAAACATTCTTTGGTCTACCGGTTGCCAACAATGTTGGCATATTTTGATAGGATCCCTAGATGATAAAAAACCTGCTATTTCACAAATAGTTCTGACACAATGGGTTCTAGTTGGTATTGTAATAACCTTTAAAAAATTAGATGGTCAGCATTAGATGGTCTTTTAGATCATAATTCTAAATGAAATATTTCTTAATTCTTTCTTCTTCTTTGAAATATTTCTTAATTCTTTCATAAAAATGCCCTACACATTATTGGAATTGATGTATAACCACTAAATTAACTCACACCAACAGCAGAAACCCTGTATGTTCTTAACACCCCAAAAACTACTACTTACCAAAAATCTTTTATTTAAAAATATCTCCGTATCCTTCGTGATGGCGTCAGTGACCTTAACCTCCCAAGCAATATTAGGAGCTCTACTGCCTTTTCAATGCATAATTGATATGTTTCTTAACCTGCATTCTCAGAAAACTATTAAACATTAAAGGACAGACACAATTGTACAATTCGTTACTTGTAATGCTATTCAATTTTAAATACAGATTTATAAAAAAAAATAATAATAATAATTCTTGGGATTGTGAAATCAGTATTGCATTGGGACATGCTTGAACCTTTTTGGAAACTGAACAAACACACTTTAGCCAAATTTTCATTATGAGAAAAAGCTTTGCTTGGCATTTTTAAAATCAAATTTGCTTAATTAATTTTTTATATGAGAAAAAAAACTCAGTGTAAATTAATTAAAATGTATGTTGCATTTTGGCAGAAAAAAATGAGTTTCTAAAATTTAAAATATTTTCTAAAATGATAAATGTAAATAATTATGTCATTGGCTATCATTAAAGATATCAAAACAATTTTATTTTTTAATTTCAAAATACTTAAAAATAGTAAAACGTTCATAACTTTTTTGAACAAAATTTGTGAAAAACACATGACGTATATACCTAAACAGTGGTACAAAAGACAAAAGAAAAAAGTGGTAAAAAACAGTGGTACCTAAAAGTGGTACTTTTTAAAACTCTTAAGATATTATAAGGTCTATGTGAAGGGTTACATTTCACGGCCCATTTCATTTTGATATCATTATACCAACATGTAATTCTATAGATTTTGAGTTTTATATGTCATAACATTTTTTTTTGTATGTCATAAAATATTTATAACTATTAATACACTTTTCGAAATACATGATTTACATTATCCAAAGTTTTAAAAATTATCATCTATTTGATAGACAATTCAGTTAATATATTAACATCATCCTGAAATAATTGTGAGTCTGAAATGACTTATAATATTTATCATCCTGCAATAATTAGGAGTTTAACTGTTATTTAAAACAGTAATTTTATTATCAACTGGATTAAGTTTGGATATATTATTCTACTTTGAAGGTTTGACCATTGATATATAATAGAGAACAATGATCCAAGTACTGAACTTTTTGAAACACCATTCAGCACCTTTAACCAATCTGATTTTGTATCGTTGATTATAAAACATTATTTCCTATTCAAAGGCTTTTAACTAGTTGAATTAGTATTTCATAGTTACTATAACCACTTTGATACCATAATCACTTCAATACCAAAACCACTTCAATACCAAAACCACTTCAATACCACAACCGCTTTGATACCATAATCCCTTTGATACCATAACCACTTTGATACCATTTATTAAAGTGGTATCACTTTAATTGACAGTGGAAATGAAACACCTAATTGTTATTTCATTATACTCACTAGCTTCATTTATGCCTGTATGAAAAATATGACATTACAAGTGCTTGATCAAAAGCAATTGTTCCAAATTTGCTGCTTAATTGCGTTTTAAAATTACTAATTTCTAAAATAAAAAAATAATAATCGGTTTAAACTTTATATGCTTTTTTTTACTTTCTGGCCCAAAAATGGGCTAGAAATTATTAAATTTTTATAACCACAAAAAAATGGGCTCTTAATTCAAATATTTTTACCTCTATAATTTATAAATTATAAAAGAAAAAATATTTATAAAAAAAATTTATAACTGATTTCGATTTTATTGCATGAAAAATGTTTGTTTTTTTTAATCTAAAGGTTAAAAAAAAAAAATTTAACAAGTTTTTAATAATTTTTAAATATGGTTTTTATAAAACAAATATTATTTTTAAGATTTTTATATAACTCCTCCTTTTTTTACTGATGTTGGATATAACAAAATTAATGTTGTACCCAACAAAAATTAAAATATTATGTAATTATAAACAAAAATGTAAATATTACAAATTAACAAGTACTATTAAAAATAACCTGTCAATAAAAACACCAATCAGTGCTGAACCAGCAACACCTCCGATATCATAAGCAGTACTTAACATACCAGCCATTGATACGCTGTATTTTAACTAAAAAAAAAATTGACATCTATTTTTAAAATAGAATAACTAAAAAAATCTTTTATAGGAAATAACTTAAAGCACTAACAAATATCAGAACTTCATTTAAATATAATTTTACTATTTGTTTATTTTTAAACCTTTTTTAATAAAAAAATTGAACTTATATAATGCAACGTAATATAAATATACTTTATATGCATACATACACACATTCATACATTGTATGTATGAATGTGTGTATGTATTACATGTATTGCGGTAATGTGACAAATGGTAGAACACTAGACTCACAATCAAGAGAATTGAAGTTCATATTCACCACATTTCTAGAAGCACCACGCTTAACTTATTTCTCCATGCAGAGGCATTTTTTAGCAAACTAACTTTTGTTTTCAACAAAAATTCAATACAAAATTTTTTTTTTTTGATTGTTTTATTAATTTAAGTTTTCTGATAATTTGTAAAGTATATAAATTTTTATTTTTTTTACCAATTCTTTTTATTAAATTTTATTTTATCTACCAATTTTTATTTTTAAATTGAAAAAAAAAGTTTTTTCAATTTAAAAATAAAAATTGGCACTCTAAATAAATAAAAATATTAAAGTACATTTGTAACCACATACATTTTGATTCAAGTACATTGGTAACCACATGTATAAGCAGTATCGAACTAGTTTCATTCCAAACATTGTCCAAGATAGTTCTGCAACCATTCTGGTAAAAGGTCATTACAATAGTCATAACAGAGCCTCACAAAATGTAAACATAGTGTTTAAAATAAAAGTAAGATAAATATAACATTTTAATAATTATATATAATAAATTATAATAATTATAAATAAATTGAATTAATTATATAAAATAATTATATACATTAAATAATAATACAGATATTTGCTTTTCTAAATATAGCGCAACAATAAATTTACACAAAAATGTAAGCATTATACTTATTTATTAATTTATTTATCAAAAGTTTTTATAAATAATAAAATGATAATTTAATAATGAGGTAATTTGATATTTAGTTTGTAATATTATCTTCAATAATCTAAATAATAACAGCAAACTTAATATTATTAGTGCTTCTTTTCACATGAGCTTATTGCATCCATTAAACAAACACAAACGAAATAAAATTACCCCTCGTGACAAAATATAAGAAGTCTATTATCAATAAATAATAAACTTTCATAATCTTTTTTCATGTTTATCTAAACTGAGTATTTATTTCTATGTTTTTTAAAATGTTATACTTCATAAAGTTTTTTAAAATGTTATACTATACTTTATGAAGTTTAGAATACAGAATTTAGAGAGACAATGAGCTAGAGTTAAAAAAAAAATTGAACAACTTTATTTATTACTTTATGACACATTTGGAGTAACAATAAAATACACAAAAACAACAAAATAATAGGATGTTATCATTTTTTTAACTTCTTTCTATATATTATATATAGTACTATTATAATATATATAAATATAAATAGTAAGTGTTTATTTTAGAAATGAAAAAACTTAATAATGATCAAACAGTTATTGAAAAGGTTAAATAATTTAAATTAAGGTTTTAACAATTTTACTTTATGATATATGGCCACGCTTTTTTTATCATTTTGTTAATCTAAAGAGAAATCAAGATCACTAAAATATCATCAACATGATAATATCAATTTTTTAATATAAATAAATTTAGTTAGACACTAAAATATTATCAGCATGATCCTAATTAGTATCCCAATCTTCATATGATCCTAATTAGGATCCTAGTGTACTGTATTAGGATAATTATTGTTAAAAATAACAATGATTAACCTAATATAATCATTATTAATTTTAGAATGGAACAACATGATATCAACCTTACTCTAGATACTTAGAATGGAACAACATGATATCAACCTTACCTCAGATACTTAGAATGGAACAACATGATATCAACCTTACTTTAGATACTTAGAATGGAACAACATGATATCAACCTTACTTTAGATACTTAGAATGGAACAACATGATATCAACCTTACTCTAGATACTTAGAAAGGAACAACATGATATCAACCTTACTTTAGATACTTAGAATGGAACAACATGATATCAACCTTACTTTAGATACTTAGAATGGAACAACATGATATCAACCTTACTTTAGATACTTAAAATGGAACAACATGATATTAACCTTACTTTAGATACTTAGAATGGAACAACATGATATCAACCTTACTCTAGATAATACTTCTACCTGCTTCATTTAATACTAAATATCTTTAAAACTTGTCTTCCTGTTAATAGTTTTTGGGATTAACCCATTTTACAGTTCACTTATAGGCTAGTCTAATGCGATAACCAATTTCATTTTCAACAAAATATTTAAAAATATATATTTAAATTTTTTTAATAATTTATTTTTGAATTATAATTGATCAGTTGGATAAAAAGTTGAATATAAAGTAAAAAAAGTTGGATGTAAAGTAAAAAAAGTTGGATATAAAGTAAAAAAAGTTGGATGTAAAGTAAAAAAAGTTGAATATAAAGTAAAAAAAGTTGAATATAAAGTAAAAAAAGTTGGATGTAAAGTAAAAAAAGTTGGATGTAAAGTAAAAAAAGTTGGATGTAAAGTAAAAAAAGTTGGATGTAAAGTAAAAAAAGTTGGATGTAAAGTAAAAAAAGTTGGATGTAAAGTAAAAAAAGTTGGATGTAAAGTAAAAAAAGTTGGATGTAAAGTAAAAAAAGTTGGATGTAAAGTAAAAAAAGTTGGATGTAAAGTAAAAAAAGTTGGATGTAAAATAAAAAAAGTTGGATGTAAAGTAAAAAAAGTTGAATATAAAGTAAAAAAAGTTGAATGTAAAGTAAAAAAAGTTGGATATAAAGTAAAAAAAGTTGGATGTAAAGTAAAAAAAGTTGAATATAAAGTAAAAAAAGTTGAATATAAAGTAAAAAAAGTTGGATGTAAAGTAAAAAAAGTTGGATGTAAAGTAAAAAAAGTTGGATGTAAAGTAAAAAAAGTTGGATGTAAAGTAAAAAAAGTTGGATGTAAAGTAAAAAAAGTTGGATGTAAAGTAAAAAAAGTTGGATGTAAAGTAAAAAAAGTTGGATGTAAAGTAAAAAAAGTTGGATGTAAAGTAAAAAAAGTTGGATGTAAAGTAAAAAAAGTTGGATGTAAAATAAAAAAAGTTGGATGTAAAGTAAAAAAAGTTGAATATAAAGTAAAAAAAGTTGGATGTAAAGTAAAAAAAATTTGAATGTAAAGTAAAAAAAGTTGGATGTAAAGTAAAAAAAGTTGAATATAAAGTAAAAAAAGTTGGATGTAAAATAAAAAAAGTTGGATGTAAAGTAAAAAAAGTTGGATATAAAGTAAAAAAAGTTGGATATAAAGTAAAAAAAATTTGAATGTAAAGTAAAAAAAGTTGGATGTAAAGTAAAAAAAGTTGAATATAAAGTAAAAAAAGTTGAATATAAAGTAAAAAAAGTTGGATGTAAAGTAAAAAAAGTTGGATGTAAAGTAAAAAAAGTTGGATGTAAAGTAAAAAAAGTTGGATGTAAAGTAAAAAAAGTTGGATGTAAAGTAAAAAAAGTTGGATGTAAAGTAAAAAAAGTTGGATGTAAAGTAAAAAAATTGGATAAAATTTTTTTAATGTTTAAGTATTGTTAATTATAGATATAATTATAAGTTTATTATTGGTATAAAGTTCATCAACCGAGAACTCAAGAATCAACTGAAGAGGTTTATGAGTCATATGTTAATTTATTGTGTTACTGAGGAAATCGAAAAGTTTTTATAAGCTTATTATAGATAAGAAGCACCCAAAAATGGGCCAGTTCAGGTACTACTGAACATTCCAAATTATGCCAAGGTACATTTGACTGGTTACATCCTAAAATCATATCAATTGCTCCAGAATGTCATTGTCAAAAAATTCAAGAATCACCGGAAATAAACAGGGTTAAAGTTCAACAAGAGTTAGGAAGTGGCGAAAAAATTTGTAATAGTGATGATGGTGATAATGTGACAACACACAGTGGTGTGCAAAATGATAGGTAATAATAAGCATAATGCGTCTACCACATCATATTTATGAATGTGCTTGACATAAACGCAAAAATCCCACAGATATTTCTAACCACATCTACTTAGGTATATAATGTTGTTTGGTGGTGATGTATAAACAAGTTTGTGCGTCTATTTATTTGATTTGAGTACTTTAGTTTAAGATGTGCAAAATAATAGGTAATGTATATTTTAAATCAAATTATTTACTATAATTATTAATTTATTTAGTTTTATAATTATTAATTTATTTAGTTATAATAATTTTATTAACAGTTACTATGAAATTTATTGATTTGAAAAAATTATTTATTTTTGGAAAAATAGGGCATAACATATATTGTTTGGATGATAAAAGTAATTTAATTAAAAATTTACAAAACTTTGAAAAAAATTTCAAATTTAATAAACTGTTCAAATAATATGGTATGCAACGCAATTAAAAAAGACCATAAACATGCGGTCAAAAGAGGAAAATCCCTATAAGAGTCAAGAAAAATATTGTTCTTTATTCCAAAAAAATTTTCAATGTCAAAAGAAATAAAAACTACTCTTGGCCTTCAAATTGATGCTTCAACCATTTTTTTTTTTGTAGATATTTAGGTGCTCCCAGAAGTATACAAAAATATAAAAAATAGGAAAGATTTTGCTAGGGAACAAGTGGGTTGGCCATCTTCTAAATGGCAAAATATTCTTTGGTCAGATAAGACCAGAATTAACTTGTTTGGATCAGATTTCAGAACTGAAAGACCAAAAGACCAAAAGGAAAAGAATATGATACTAGATATACCGTAAAAACAATTAAATGTGGTGGTGGTAATATTAAAGTATGGGGTTTCATATTATGAAGTAGACCCTTCTTTTTTTGGATTAAAGAAAATATGACCAAAAAATTTATTTAAATATACTGCAGGATGTCATGTTACCACTGGCAAAAGAAAATCTACCTTTGATTTAGGTCTATCAACAAGATAATGACCCAAAGCATATTGCGAAAGTTGTTGCACAAACACAAATATAGGTACATACAGTAGGCGCCAAAATTATTCATATCTTTAGGAATAAAATAAATATTGATAATAAAAGCACTCAGTAAATTTTATAACTGTAAATATTTATTCATAAAAAGTTAAAGGTAAACATAAACTATAAAAATGATACAAAATTATTTGAAATCTTCTATGAAAGTAAGAGCAGGAGCAGAAATTATTTGAAAATGTAATAAAATATGCCGACAAAAGTACTCATACCTTTGTATAGCTCTCACCGAAACATTGATATCAAGGATTTCTTTAATATTACTAGCTAACAGAGCTGGTTCCTTTGTTATTTCTCTTAGAATTCTGTTATTATCACAAAATTATGTCTTGCGTGGGCAGCCTGTCCTTTTCAAATTTTCTACATTACCATGCATTTTATATTTTTTTATATTTTTGAGCTATTTTATTATAAACTAAACCACTTTTATGTTCATCCACGATTAATTGTCTAAATCCGTATAAATATTTATATTGCACAAAACACTACCGTATAAATATTTATATTGCACAAAAAAACTGCTGATTTTGCAGTGATATAAATATAACCTTGTAAAATGGGGATTCCCCAATTTAAAAATAGATCACTGATCTATGCAATATATTTAACATTTCTGCAGGGTTGATTGTCATAAAAATGGGCTAAGTCAAAAATAAGTCAAATTTTAATAAAAGTTATAAAAGTATAAATAATTTTGGCACCTACTATACATTTAAAAAAAAGAGCGAGGACAGAAAGATAATAAAAAGTACTAATGCAGTAAGATTAAATTAGAATCAAGTAGTTGTTGGGATCAAAATTTACTTGCCACTTCAAGCCATGTAACCTGTTACTAAAAATATTTAAATGTATAAATTTTATTATAGTATTTATATTTCTATGTGCTACATTAAGTTAAATAAATACATCATTTATTAATATAACCTTAAAAAATATTCAAATTTCTGCTTCTCTGTTGCCATCAAATTAATACTTTTTTTTTTCTTTTTCTTGATAAATTTTAAAAATGAGAATTCAACAGCTAAAAGTTCAAAGATTATTTTATTAAAGTTAAGAAAAATGTCCCAAATAAATTTTTTTTAATTTTAAAACTAGAAGAAATTTATAAATAAACTTCAAACTTCATTAAAAATTCCTGGTGAACAAAACAGTATTTATAATTTCAAAAATGTATAACACATTTGTTATTTTACTATTTTTAATAACAAAAGAAAATCGTTTACTTAAAAGAAATTTTAAATTGAAAATAACAAATATATCTTTTATAAATAATCAAAGAAATTCCAGACCTGAAAAAGAATGTATAAATGTATACATTTTTTTGAAATTCCAGACCTGTAAAGTCTTGAATTTTTTAATTACAAAGTATAAAAATTAACAATACTTGTTAGTTTCATTCTAAATCAATAACAACAAAGAAAACTTGTTTTTAATTGCAATTACAAATCCTTACATGCAAAGATATGCAAAATATCTTCACACACAAGGATTGCATGTTTATTATCATTATAATGTCATTATAATTAATTATGGACGTAAAATACACTTTATAACAATTTTACCATAAAACATATAACATACACTATGTTATATAACATACACTATCTTATATAACATACACTATGCCACCATAATAACCTTTAACATTCACTATATAACACACACTATGTTACAATGTATATAACAAGTTTTGTTTTTAGCATTTAATTGTAATATTAAAAGAACAATTTTGTTAGAATGATATATTATTTATTCAAAATTAGGATTTGTTAATGAAATTTTCAATTTTTAATCAATATATAATAAATAAAAATGTAAATAAATATAATATATAATAAATAAAAATGTAAAATGTTATAAAATGTAGAAAATATTTACAGCTATGCAAAAAAAGTTTAACAAGAAAATTAAAAAAAATTGCACAGAAACAAACTTTCAATTTATTTCCTTTTTTTTTTTTTTTGTTCCTAAATTTTTATTTATATGTTTATAAAAAGATTTTGATAAAATAGTTAAAAAAAAAATAATTATATACACTACTCAACATCCATAAAAATATTTGTTGGACACCAATTTTAAAAAATGACACAAAAGCTTAATTGAATTTATACTTTTTATGACAACTCATAAATATTTTACTTAATTACTGTTTTAACTACTATTTGCCATGCTTAACTAAAAAATAGTGTTAACTTAACAAAACAATCTTTTTAATTGTCAAATGTTAACATAGAACATAAAACATAGCAACATTGAAATAAACAAACTTATAGATGTTTGAAAAATTTTGCTTGAAAAAAAAACAGTGAGAATATAGAAGCTAATAAATAGTCTCATTAACATGCCTCATTCTAGATGAACGCCGAAGCTTAGTGACAGTAACAAAAGTAGCAAACTTGCAAAAAAAATCCTACAAAAGTTCAAATGTTCTCAAAACTCAGCACAAAAATTCAGCTCAAATAATCAACCAATCTTTTTCTTTAAACCAAAAAATAAGCATAGAACTTGTTTGAAAAATATCAGCTTGTCCCTCTACTCTTGAATCGATGTTATCGACAAAAATATGCAACAAAACATTGGTGATTGAGCAGTAGAGGATTCGGAAAAAGTTGAAGCAATGAGTTAAATTTTCTGATCTTAAACCACAAAGAAAAAGTCTTCATTAAAAAATTTGCAGCTGAGAAGTATTTAACAAGCAAGATGCCAAAGTAGTGTTGACTCAACAGGCATAGGGGGATGCAGTAGCCATAAAGATCTTGGTGTGTGTGAACTGTATAATGACTGTATCAATAAATATATCCACAAAAACAGACCATTTTTATTTAGTGGAAATTTTATTATTTTAAATCTTAGTTTTAATTTAAAATAAGATAAAATTAGAAAAAATTATAGAATAAAATTAGATATAAGATTTATATCTAATATTAGATTCAATTAAAAAAAACAACAGAAACAAAAAAAAAAAAAAATTACTTAATGTTCCAAATCTGAAATAAATTTAACTGCAGTTTTTCTTTTGGTTCTCCAAAATGCTTTGGTAGCGCTAAGAATAACATTTAAACATCATAAAAAGTTTGGTTAAAAGTTTCATAACTGCAACAAAACTTCACGAATATATAACTAAGATACAATATGCATTATATAAAACAATTTAATTATACTAATATAAGAATTAACTGTAATGCCTTGCATAAATGTTTTACCTTCTGTTTTAAGTAAGTGAAGATTAATTACAACATTTAACATTTAAGTGACATTATTTAAGCAACTTTTAGTTGTAAACTAAATGTTAAAACAATTAATAGATAAATAAATAGCTACTGAAGTATTTTAATTTTAATTGCTTTTTAAGAAATGTCAAAATTATGATCAGAAAGTTTTTAATGATGTTTATGTTTTTTTATCATTTTTTTAATCGTTTTTATATACTTTTTTAAAACTTATTCTTATTTTATAGACAGATTACTCTAATAACCCTGAACCATTATTTATTTATAGACAACCGTGCTGGTTGTTTATAAATAGATAATGATTTACATACATTGACTGACTTACTAGGGAGAACATGCAGCAGAGTGTGCATACATCTACTAGGGTATGCTAGGAGAGAGAATATACATTTTACTATACATTTTATATAAGCATTTTCCACCCATTTTTACATGTTATACTTTTATTAGTTTTGTTAAATTGTTAAATTTAAAAACAATTACCTTTTCCTTCAACAACTAAATTCATTTCACATGGTGTTCTGAGTGACAAATATACAAGAACTGCAACAATTAACTAAAATATTAAACAAAACAAAAAAATAACTTTGTTTTGTTTTGTTTTTTGCAATTTAACAACAAAATATTCATTAAAAAAACACATTAAAAAAAAGTGACCAAAAGCCATGACAATATTTTTAACTTTTCTAACATTATTTATACTTAAATTTACAGTTGTTGTTTTTTTTTGTAAAATAAAATAAGTAAATTTAAAATAGAAGACAGAAAAAACAGAAGAGAATTCTGAAGCAAGAAAAAATCTAGATAAACAAAAGTTTTAAGGATGCAAAAGTATGAATGACAAGTAATGCAAGTTCGGATTTTAGTTGACAGAACAAGATATGATAGATAAACTTAACAATCGCAGTTTTTGTAGGAAAGGGAAAAAGATACAACCTTGTGCATCATGTCAAAAGGTGAAAAAAAAAAGTGAAAAATGAAAAAAACTGATATCATGTAATTTTTTTTTCAAATTTGAATTTTTGCCAAAAATAGTAACAAAAAATAAATTTTAAACATAAATATCAGGTAATTTGATTTTTAAATAAATTTCTGTAGTGATTTAGTAATGTTTGTAACCTGTTTTATAATTCTATATAAGAAAATAGCAAGAAGGGCATAAAAGAGGGGCAACACAATAAAGAGGGGCAACCTTGGCAAATGCTAACTTGGTAAAGGGTTGTGCATACAATTTCCATGAGAGATCAGAAGTAAGAAATAATTCTAGAAGACCTAAAAAAAAAGGATTCAATAAGAGTGTTGCTATTCATCAATATCAAAAAAATTTGCAATAATTATTTCCAATAAATAACTAATTTAGTTTGGGTTAAAATTTATCAGCAAACTTCAAGTCCCAAGCTGTGACTTAAAGAGAGATCAATAACCTGCTCTAAAACAACACAGGGCCAAAAATAGAACCTTTTGGTACCAAAGTTAAAAATAGAACCTTCAAGATATTTCAAGAGTAATAGCTATTGTACCTAACAACAATGTTGCCATCACAACAACAATGTTGCTATCACAACAACAATATTGTCATCACAACAACATGTCATCAGTAGAACAGGAGGATTAAAATCTGTATTGAATGTTAGTAAGTTTTTAAACTCAAAATGAGTTTAAGAAATTTTATTAATTAAAGACCTTTTTAACAGTTGAAAGGAGATTGGACAATAGTTAGAAAAGCCAGAGCAATCTTCAGAGTTGTTGGAACCACATATGCCATTTTTCTGTAGCTATGAAATCAAGATTCAGTTACTTGATAAAAACAGTACAAAATAAAAATAGTATTTTATTGAGAAGGTAAAAGATTAATCACTCAAGATAAATCAGATAAAAACCTGACAACTAATTTGATCAGAAATCAAGTTTCTGATTTCTAATGAAATTCAAAACCTTATTACTAAATACTAAAAACAATAATTTACTAAGAAATTAAATTTGGAAACAAAATTTTATTTTAATTTTAAAAACAAAAAAATTTTTGTTTCAAAATGAAGAATACAAATAAGATAAAAAATTTAAAACATATAAACAAGAAACTTACTACAATAACTGAGGGTATGGCAAACACCATGCTTAAATCAGGTGTGTAAATATTCTGCAAATGTACCTAAACATTATTCATGTCATATTGTAACCTTATTTTCACTCTCACTGTTTCATTACAAATATTTTTGAAAACAATTTTTTTTATAATACATTAAAACAAAACTTTTTATGTTATATTAAAAATGTTAGAAAAAAAATTATTATCAATAATTTCAAATGATTTTATAAACCAGTATTTAAAATACCTTTATTTAACAACCTTAATTGATTTAATAAACTTTATATAAAGAAAACAGAATAATTTAAAGTTTACTAATCCATTTATATGTATTAGTACATACACAAGTACTTAAATTCAACATTTTTAATGTTACTGGGTTTCATACTTTATCATTAAATCATATTTATATATATAATACTGGATTTCATGCTTCATTAAAATGTTTGCTTTTTAAATGTAACTGGGTTTTATACTGAACATAGTTTTTAATATAGTTTTATACTTTATAATCCTCAACATTGTGTTTGATGTAACTGGGTTTACTTATTCGTAAAAAATAAAGACAAAATAAAATAGATAAATTCATACTTTACTTTTCATGTTTAACTAAGGGGTAAACAGATTCTATCTGTTGACCAACCTCGCACCCCTTCTTCATCTATTAGGTTGGCACAGAGGTATTTTTAATACATTATTTCCAGTTTGGAATGTTGAAAGCTGGATCTTCTTGACTCTATGCATAGGTTTTGTTTGTGTCTCTGTTTTTATGACTAGGCAACTCATTCTATTATCTCCTAATGAGGGTGCAGCTCTAAAACTCAGTTTTATGGTTCTGAGGTCGGCTGGTAGTCAGGTTTCCCAAACTTTCCAACTCGCTTCCAAGACAACCCAAATCATTTACCTTCTCTACTCAATCTATGTTTTGTTTCTGATCCTAGTGCTCAGTAGTGGTCAGTTTCTCCACATTCCAGATATTCTCACATCTAAGGTAGCATTGTTCGCTGATGACACTACCATTTATTCTTGTCATGATAAGAAGCCAAAACTCTCTGATTGCTTGGTGGGGGCATCTGAGCTAGAAAAGGATCTCACTTTTGCTACAACATGGGGCTCACAGTGGCTCGTGAACCCCATGAAGTAGCAAAAGTGCTACAACATGGGTTTAGTTCAGATAAAACTTAATTTTTTTCAGTTAATCGTTATCCCAATAATTTAGATCTTCTATATTTATGAACGGTAATGTACTCAATGAGTCATCTACCCTTCACCTTCTAGGATTAACTCTTTCTTCCGATCTTTCCTGGAAACCATTTATCAAATCCATTGCAAAATTACCATCTGCTAAGGTTGCATCTCTTTATCGAGCTCAACACTTTCTTACTCCTAATTCTATTCTTTATCTCTATAAATCTCAAATCCGCCCTTGTATGGAATACTGTTGCTATATCTGGGGCAGATCTTCTAATGATGCCCTTTCTCTTTTAGACAAGGTGCAAAAATGCATTGTAAACATAGTTGGAACTGCTCTTGCAGCCAACCTCCAACCATTGTCACATCGTCGTAATGCTACTTCTCTTTCTCTTTTCTACAAATACTATGATGGGCACTGCTCTAAAGTGTTAGTATCTCTTTTGCCATCTACGAAAATTCTTTCTTGTGTTATTCGTCATTCAATTAAGTCTCATCCTAGTGACATATATCCAACATCTATAGCTGATCTGATTGCAAAACTGAAGCTGGTTTGGGTTAAGCAAACTATCCAAGTCTAATACAGCAGATTAGTACAGAAAATGAGCAGCTGTAGCGCAGTGGTTAGTGCCGTTGCCTCAGAAGCTAGAGATTCGTGGTTTAATGCTACCTCTAGGCAAGTTTTACAACATTGGTAAAGAACTTCCTGTCAAATTCTCTTCTGCAGTGCTGAGTGATAAGACCTGCTGAGTAAATTGGTAAAAAACTTCCTGTCAAATTCTCTTCTGCAGTGCTGAGTGATAAGACCTACTGAGTAGAGACTTCTTAGGGCAAATTAATAAATAAATCCTGGGCCAAATCAGCACAGTTCCACAAAACAAATTAAAATTTGGTCAATAAGGTTGTATATTGATCTCAAATCAAATACAACTGGTTTACTCTTCCACAATTTCACTAAAATTACACAAAACTGACATGGATAAAATCAAAAAAATGCCATATGCTATTCAGTACAACCAAATTACAATTAGATACTGACAAAATTACTGAGCAGACATCAAATTGATAATTGCTAAATTGTTTTCTACATAGTTATAGTTCTTAATATTGATATATTAAAATGCAAATCAAGATTTTATGGAATCTGCATAGTAATAATTGAAACTTGTCTATTGTAGTGTAAAGAATTTAATAGTCTATAATTAATTTTAAGCCAACATAGAAGGCTTTATTCTTCATATAACAATATGTAAACTAAAATATACAAACAGGTTAGCTTTAGTTTACATATAATTAAACTCAACAAGGATAATAATGATTATAAAAATCAGCGCATTCTACCATACTAAATAAAAATAATATAGTTAAACAAGTTCAAATAGTTCAAATATAATCATTTAAATAATAAAGAGGATTCTGGGATCTTCCTGATTATTGATATATAAATATATTATTATTGATATATATAGTAAATATTATCTTAAAACAAATTGCCCTAGTGTAGTGCCATAATTTCTTAAAGTAAATTGCCCTAGAGTCACACCCTAGTTTCTTAAAGTAAATTATTGATTGTTGAATTGATTCAGCTAATATACAAAAACATGTAACATCTTCTACAAAGTAGGAAACAAAGATTATATATTTTGTAAATCTCTTTTAAACTTGTTATAAAATTTATTTGAAAGTAAAGAAAAAAACTAAATATTTACAGCTAATACAGTGCCAAATATTCCACCAGCAAAGCAACATGTACCCCACACTCCAAATAAAGTAGCTCTCTGTTCATCATTGTACCAATTGGACAATCCTTTAACACAGTTTGGCCATAAGCATGCCTGAAATTGTTACTTATAGATTTTATATGAAATATTGTAACTTTTAATTTTTATTAATTTGTTTTTACTTGTTTGTGTGTGTATCTGCATGTATTAACAAAGACAACATTTTTCACTCAAATACACAAAATAACAAACTTAAAAAAGCAAAAAATTAAAATAAAAATAAACATAAAACTCTGTTCAACAAAAGTTTACCTAAAATATACCTGAGCACTGCCATTTAAAAAAAGAAGTACACCCATCACAAGCATTTTATTCCAATAGCCAAAAGTGACCTATATATATTTGTAAGATAATTCTATAATTTATTTATACATAAAAATATTTCTAAATATTTAAAAAGTTTATTTAAAACACAATTAATGTTACACAACATCATACCATCATATTTATATACTTTGTTATGTTTGTTTTTATTTTTTATTATATTACACCGCTCAAAATAACGGCCGATCAATGATTGGCTATTTTTAGGGAAATTTCGAAAAATTCAAGGGAAAATAAGCTGTTTTTGTGAAAAAATTACATTTGATTGGCAAGCTTTAAAAACTATTGCGAGCGCTGATATTATATACACCTTGCAAGCGCTGAAAGTTTAAACTTGTAAAAAGTTGTAAAAACTTGTTTTTTTAAGAGTAAGGTTTTAAGTTTGCTACAACGAGAAAACACGAGGCAAACAAGGGCCCAACGAGGTCTGAAATGCTAGTTTGTATGGAATTATGACATAATGGGTACTGTGCTTAATAAAATACAATTTTAAAAATTGTTTTAATTTAAAAATTAATTTATTTTAAAATAATTGAAAAATTTTTATCTTTATCTTTTTGTTAAATTTTTTTTTTCTTATATATTTTTGTTAAAATAAGCAATTTATAATTAACACCTTCTGAAAACAGATTAAAAAAATGATGACGAAGAACAGAAAAATTTTATATTAAAGATGATAAAGAACAGGAAAACGAAAAAAAAACTTTTTTTTTTCCTTAGCTAATTATTAGTTAAGAAAAAAATACAACTTTGAGTAAAAAAAAGTAATCACAAATTACAATAAAAAAAAAAAAGTGCAATAAAATTTTAACACACCTACAATCTTTTAAAATCGAAATATATATTAATACAGGATATGACCTCCCGTTGTTTTTAATACATGCTTGTATTCGCCTTGGCATTGATTCGATTAAGTTTTTAATCATCTTGATTGGTATTTCAAGCCACAGTTTATTCAGTTCTTGTTTGAGCATTTCATGACTAGATTTTTTTAAGTTTAATTTTTTTAATTCAATTAAGTTTTCAATCATCTTCATTAGTATTTCAAGTCACAGTTTGGTTAAGTTTGTTACAGTTTGGTCACATTTATCATAAGTCAAATATTAATTTCAAGGAAATAATCAGTGATCGAACGTGCTATATGGCATGGAACATTGTCTTGTTGAAATAACAAGTTTTGATAAGCCCAGAACAAATCGCAAGTAGGGATAAGCGCATTTTCCAAAATATCACAATACTCATACTGGTTTAATTTTTTTTTGAATATTTTATGACAGCCAACACCTAAGCCTAATATATATTCCATTGTTCCACTGAATAATTTAAACACTCTTTGCACTATATTTTTGTCTATGGTAATCAGTTAACATCAACAAAGACTTTCTTACACAATGAAACGAATTTAATTCTTTCTTGCGTAACAACTTACTTATTGTCGTTTGACTGTTTTGTTAGCAGCTATTATTACTGCACTTAAAGCAATAAACAAATATGCAATAAACAAATGTTATGAGTTTTCTTATTAAAGTGCATTTAAACTTTATTTCAAAAAATTGAAAGAAATTAATTTCTCTGTTAATTTTCTCATCACCCTCCACCTCCTTTATAATATCCTTATAATTTTTTTTCTCTGAATTAATAAATTATAACCATAGTATAAATAAACATAAAAATACATCTCATCAATTTATCAGTATATCATTTTTTAAAAGTATTAAAATCGTTAACCAATTGTTAAAAGTATTTTAATCGTTAATCGTTAAAAACGTTAAAAAATCAAATGCATTTAAACTTTTTGTACAAAGTGTGTTTATACATCATGTTTTAAAAAGTGCAATCATTAAATATTTCAAAATTTAAAAATAAAATAAAAAGCTCAAACAACTCTTACCATAGAAAAAGATGATATTGCCAAGCAACTAGACAAAATGAGTCTTGCGCTATACTTGTCGCCCAAATTCCCTAAAAGTATCTACAAAACAAATAAATTTCTGATTTACTAATAGTATGTTTAGACTGTTATTCAATATTTATGTTATTGAATTATAAAAAAATATAATAATAATAAATGAATAAAATAATAATAATAAATGAATAAAATAATAATACTATAAATATTTGAAGAATAAAAAACTTATATAAATAGAATTTTACTTTTTAATTTAATTGCAAACTTTGAATTATTTTGCAACATATTTTTTTTCTGGCACACAGTTTTTTAGCTTTGACTTGCAAGTCACAAAAAATGTCTGTAAATACAGATATTAGACTTAGGTGGAAATATTTTTGTGGACTATGTATGTATGTATGTATGTATGTATGTATGTATGTATGTATGTATGTATGTATGTATGTATGTATGTATGTATGTACGTATGTATGTATGTATGTATGTATGTATGTATGTATGTATGTATGTATGTATGTATGTATGTATGTATGTATGTATGTATGTATGTATGTGTGTATGTATGTATGTATGTATGTATGTATGTATGTATGTATGTATGTATGTATGTATGTATGTATGTATGTATGTATGTATGTATGTATGTATATGTTTGTATGTATAACCTCTGAATGCTAAATTTTTTTAAAATAAAGTAAAAATAACAGCAATCACATGATTTAAAGTTATTCTTCAATATTGTTGTTCTATTTTTTCTTCTTTGCATTTTTCCAGTCTTTTAATCAAGTTGTAGCGGCACAAAAAAACAAAACTTTCAAAGATTTACATACAAAGCAGAATAAGTTTTCTTTTTGCTGGCGTTACCACTAAGTGTAACCATTTGCCATTGTAACTTTCACCATTTGATATTTGGTCTGTGAAAAACGATTGAACAACAACAATTGTGATCCTTTGTAAAGCTGTTTCAATTTTAGAAAATACAGTCCATTTGCAGAATATTTTATTTTTTGGTCCTTGTGAAATCTAAAACGAATTATCGCTGTTGGAAAGAGTTTATGATAACTCAATATCATTATTTCAGTTAATGTTGAAGGCAAAAAGATTTGTTGTACTTGATTTCAGTTTTATGAAACCATGTTGGCATTTTGTGATTATATTATGGTTGTCAAAATTTTTTGCATTTCATTTTTTATAACCCCTTCAGATTCTTTACATGTTATTGATGCGATTGATACAGGTTTGTAGTTCGATGTGCTTAGCTTACATCCTTTTTTGAAAATTGGAGTCACATTTGCTGTGTGCCACTGTAGAGGTAAAGGTTTACTTTTCTGTCAGTAGCCCAGCAGTACGACCAGACAGTTTGTTAATTACAAAAGTGTTTTTATTAATAAAAACTTATTTAAACTATGAAGATTTTATTCCATGCAATTATTTAAAAGAAACCTTTAAAAAACATTTAAAGTAGTACACACTTCGTTTAACAGTGAGTTAATGAGTATACTACAGTGCATTACAGGCTTTCACAGGAAGACGTGTTTTAACGATTTGACCATGGCATATTTTTAAAATTTAAAAACGCGCTACAAAAACTTACCTAAACTTATCTGGAAAAAAATTTGAAAAAATAATAAATATTAACGAAAGAGAAAATAAAAAAAATACTTAGTTAAAGCAAAAACACAAAAAAATAAATATATATATATAACGCAACTAAAAGAAAACTCATCAAACTAAAATGCTTAGTCTATTTAATTTACACATTAAAAAACATTTTCAATCTTTGTTTCAACATTTTTATATATTTTTTATTTATTTAATATGTTCAAAAGTTAAATATTTCTCATAAAAAATACATAGTTATATAAATAAAATAAAAAAATATTTTATTAATATTTTTTTTTAAATTAATTAGAAGTGTTTTTTTTTACTTCCTTAAAAGCGTTTCGATAATATAAAAGCATTTAAGATCAAACTTATTAAATTGTAACGGTTTTCTTAAACTTTTTATTTTAACGAAATTTTGTTTATCTTTTTAAATGCATTAACTTTTATCATTCTTATATTTAGATTCGTTAAAGAGGCTTTCGTAGTTGTAGAATGTCATTGTTTATAAAAACAAAACAATTTTTTAATTTTTAATAAGATTTATTTTAGAAATGAACACTTAAACAATTTATATGTTTTAAACTAAAAAAATATATACAACTGTCAATTATATTTAAAAAAAAAAACTTTTTTTCAGTAAATTGTTACTTTATTTAAAATCATTTCGCTAATATAAAAACATTTGTTAAAAAGTTTTGATGTAATTAATTGCACTTATTTAGAATATTTTTTATTTAGCGCATTTTTAAAGTGTTTTTTGAATTAGCTGCGCTCAAACCGTCATAGCAAAATATAACAACGTGAAATCGCACCTCTTCCTGTGAAAGCCTGCATTATGTAATTTTACTAAACTTAATAAAAAGAAGCCGATGCGTGTTTAATATAATAAGTGCGACTGTAATGTTTTTTTAAACATTGTTGTTGTTGCATTTTGAAGCACCTATCTTCTCAATTTAAAATGAGTTTTAAAATTATAATTTCTTTTAATTCCAAAACTAAAAATTTTAATACCAGACTGTTTTAAAAATAGTTGTTCATAAAAATATCAAACTCTTCAAACTGTTTGAAAAGATTACAAAAACAAACAGCTCAGGTATATCTAGCACTTCTGAACTAATTTGAAAAGTTGCTATTAATAGATATAGCACAAAGAGCTCTAAACTTATCAAAAATGATATCTTGCCCAGGGCGACTACAATAAGAACTTGGGCTTTAACTTATGGTTTAACTTCAATAGAAATGTCAATTATATGGTAGCCTTTTTGATTGATGTACGTTTTTAAAAACTAATTTCAAGGGATTTGTTAAAACACAACAAGCAAAACACCAAAAAAGTTTAAAAGCTCTGAGAAAGATTAATTTAGTGAAGAGTTAATCTTTCTCAGTGAAAGACACCAATGAAACATCACCAGTGATTGATGATATATCTCCACCAAAAAATAAATTTTTTTAGTTATAATTAAATTACATATTATGTAATCCATTTTTACGTGTTTTTTCTTTCTTTACAATTCGAATAGTTTGCAATATTCGGCCAAATACCAAATAGTAAACAAAGTAGCCAAATAAGCCAATATAGCCTAATTCACCAAAGTCACCAAATATTTGTGACAACTCTAGAAAAATGTTTATAAAATTAAAAAAATATTTTTAAACATTCAAGTAAATTAGATTTGATTGAAAATTGAGAAAAAATAAAAGAATTTTTTTTTTTTTTATCAATTGTTTCTTGCAGTTATGGCTTTCGACTTTTTTGCTCCACATAATGAAAACTTTGTTAAGATTGATAAAAAGAAACTGTATGAAACAGATACCAACTATGTAAAAAATGACTAAAATAAAAAGTTGTATATATAATTATCTCTTTCTAACTAAAATTACTTAACAATATTTTTAACAGCTCACTTTTAATTAAACCATTTCTTAATAGATTTTCACATGAGAAAAAAAATACCAAACAAAATTATTATACCGGGACTACTGATTATCATAGCGGATGACTCAAATAAGTAAAAAAATTTCAGTTAAAATTTTTTTACAAAAACCTGCCCATATTTGTTACAAGCCCATGTTTATTCTATCTTGCTGTCCTGACTACCAATATTTATTTCATATGATGTGAGGTTGTTCTCTATGTATAAGGCAACTCCACCACCTTATCACCCGTCAGATCTATTTTTATTGTATATTGTGTAACCTAACTGTTAAATGGATGAGTTTTGTAACTATGTTTCACTGATTCCAACTATAATGGCTTTTTTTGATTTTAAATTCTTCCACTTTGTTGCCAAACGATGTTGCATTTGTATATAAACATGGTAAATATTTGCTATACTGCTTAGTTCTTTTACTATTCTCAACATTACGTTTAAACTTGGCAAGTCCAGTTCCACATATCGCATATGGAAAGAGATCATCTGGTTTTCTTGTTGCATTTTTGGTGTCTCTTAATTTTCTGAGCTCCATACATTTGTATTACTTTGCTTGTGTAATATCTGTTAAAACATAAACTTCTTTTTTATTTTTTTATTTTAATTCACCTCCTCAAGGCTGAGAAGGCCACTACAGACAAGGAGGCTACTTATTTGTGGCTATAACCCTCTCTCAACTCTATAACTCCGAAACACGAACCTTGTCGAACAAGGCCGCTGCGTGGAGAAACGAGTTGAGCGCGGTACTACCAGGGACATGGTGGGGATCGAACTCAGAACCACTCGTTTATGAAGCGAGCGCTCTACCACTACACCACTACCGCATTAGTAATTTGTACTATGGGTTTGTTTAATGCCTGAGTTTCTTTGCCTTGGCTAATATTGAGTTTCTTTCTGACTAGTCACTTAGTATAACTAACTTTTTTTTTTCCTGTTGTGCTTTTGGTGGTACAGCCTTTAGGGTTATGCCTTACGTTTGGGTCCAGGGTATGCCTTTGATTGAGCTTCTTTTGACTTTTTTTGTCTTTTTACATGGGTTGGTGTCTGCTCTTATATAATTTGATATTTGACTACCTCGTTTCTCAGTTTCTGTTTGTCTTTTTTTATCGGTCCCAGTAACTGTTGCTGTGATACCCGATATGATTATTGTTTTTCTTTTATCTGTCTTTTTATTCATTTATTGTTGCATTTACTAGGTGTAATTTCTTGTTCTTTACCATTGATGATCATGTAACTGGTTTGCTAGTAACTACTTTTTCAATTTGTGCTTTTTTTTTTTTTTAAAACATCTTTGCTTCAAACAAGGCTGCAAGCAACCACTAATTAGTGTTAAAAGTTACTGGAAGAGAAAAGATGAAGATTGTAGAGCAAGATAACGATTGAAAGACAACTTAAAAGATTGCAAATTATATGAATCAGGAAAAGAAGATGAAGGAATCGAATTTCATAGAACTGATGTTCGAGGAAAAAAACTAGACAAATAAGAGTTTTTGGAGCACTTAGGAACAGTAACAGAAAAAGGATGAGAGTTAATTGAATGACGAGTAACACAAGAATGAATTTTAGTAGATGGCACAAAAGACGCTAGCTTTTTAGAGCAGTGCCCATTATAGTATTTGTAGAAAAGAGAAAGAGAAGCAACATTACAACGATGTGACAAAAGTTGAGGGTTAGCTGCAAGAGCAGGTCCAACTATGTTTACAATGCGTTTTGCACCTTTTCTAAAAGAGAAAGGACATCATTCGAAGATTCGCCCCAGATATGGCAACAGTATTCCATAAAAGGCCAGATTTGAGATTTAAAGAGATAGAGAATAGAATCCAGAGTAAGAAAGTATCGAGCTCAATAAAGAGATGCAACTTTAGCAGATGCTAATTTTGCAACGGATTTGATATAAGGTTTCCAAGAAAGGGCTAATCCTAGAAGATGAAGGGTAGATGACTCATCGAGTACATTACCGTTTATATAGGAAGGTCTAAATTATCGCGATAATGATTAGCTGAAAAAAATTGAGTTTTATCTGAATTAAAGTTCATCAGCCACTGTGAGCCCCATACTATAGCAGAAGTGAGATCCTTTTCAAGCTCAAATACCCCCTGTAAGCAATCAGAGGGAGTTGGCTTCTTATCGTGACAAGAATAAATGGTAGTATCATCAGCGAACAATGCCACCTTAGATGTGAGAATATCTGGAAGATCGTTAATGTAAATTAAAAAGAGTATAGGGCCAAAGATTGAACCTTGAGGAACCCCAGAGGTTACATAATTAGAAGAAGATTGCTGTCCATCAAGGACAACTTTTATACTACAATTGGAAAAGAAAGGATTCAATAATCTTAAAGATGTTTCCAGATACACTGTAACAAGAAAGTTTATGGAGAGGAACAGCATGCCAAACTTTATCAAGAAATGTCAAGAGTGATTGCCTTAACCTCTCCAACTTTATCTAATGCATGATAAAACCTATCGGTTATTACTGATAGCAAATCAGCTGTAGAACAAGAATATCGAAATCCATATTGATGATCAGAAAGTTGTTAGATTCAAGATGAGAAATTAAGTGTTTGTTAATTAAAGATTCAAAAACCTTGCTTATAATAGGAAGAAGACTAATGGGACGGTAATTAGACAAATCAGATCGCTCTTCAGAATTTTTGAAAATAGGCATACAGATGCTGCTTTCCAGCAGGCTGGAAAACAAGACTCTGATAAGCACTTGTTGAATAGTTTTGAAAGTATAGATGACAGCTCCGGAAAACACTTCTGCAAGACTATAACAGATATGTTGTCTGGGCCACAAGCTGTAGAAGAGTCTAAGCAGGAAATCACTTTAGATACAGAAGCTGGAGTGATACGAATGTCAAGCAATAGATCAAACGGCTATATCAGGTAGAACGCAACTAGTGGAATCAAGAGATAATATTGATGAAAAGTTCTTAGCATACAATTCAGCTTTGTCATTAGGTGAGGTGACAAAGTCTGAACCATACAAAAGAGGTGGAATTACAGACTTGCCCTTATTAGTGATACTATTGAAGATTCTCCAAAAGTCACGAGCCTAATTTTTGTGATGAAATACGAGATTTCATGATCTGAGAATAGCGGGCTTTGGCGTTAGACAAAACCTTTTTACAATGGTTCCTAGCAGTAATAAACAGACGTCTGTTTTCTGGAGAATTGTTTTGCTGATAGACATGGAAGTAATGGTTTTGATTGGCAATTGCAGCAGCATAATGTGAGGAAAACCATGGAGAAGAGTGAGGATTGACCTGGAATTATCAAGAGGGAATAAAGGATTCCATGCCAACCTGAATTCATGAAGTTATGTAAGAAGTACATTTGTCAACAGGAAGACGAAAGATTTCTACCCAAGGGCCATCACGAAAAAAATCATGGAAAGAGTCCCAGTCAGCTTTAAGGTAGTTGTAAGTACGATGATAGGGGGATTCTGATGATGAACAAGAATGAGATAATAGTTTTAGAGAGATCAAACTGTGATCAAAGGCACCGAAGGGTGAATGTGGTGAAAATGAGCACTGACTAGGATCAGAAACAAGACATAAGTCGAGTAGAGAAGGTAAATGATTTGGGTTGTCTGGAAAGCAAGTTGGAAAGTTGACTATTTGAGTTAGAGATTGAGAAAGGCAAAGGTTGTGGGCTTTAATGCCTGCAGAGTCACTGACACTAGAGCCAAGCCATTCAGTGTGATGAACATTAAAGTTACGGACAACAACAATATTAGCTGATGGATAAAGAGAGAGAGCTTGGTTCATATGTTCAGAAACAACATCAAAAAGAGTGCAGTCTTGAGATGAAGGAGAGCGTTATAGAACAAAGAGAAAGTTGATAGAGTGAAGTGGTGCTAAACGAAAGCACATAAAAGAGTAGTCTGTGGATTTAAACCTAGTTTCCTGACAAATGGGTGAATTCTTACGAACATAAATGCCCAGGCCAAGCATGTGACTATTGGAGTCTTTACAAATTAAAGGAAGATAACCATCAACACTAAGATCACAATATGAGACAGCTGAACTCAAATTAATTTCACAAAGAGCAAGCAGATCTGGTGAACTTTGCAAGAGATATGACTCAAAAGAAGAAAAGTTACTTCAAAGACCACGAATATTAGTGAATGATAGGTTTAGCGAACTTGGTGATGACAGTGGTTTTTTGTGTTTTATAGTTTTTGTTACTTTATTCATTTTTAAATTTGTTAAAGAACTTGACTAGAGACATAGATAGTACTCAGTACACTGTTTAATAGCCCAAGCAATTGCATCATTACTATTAATAAACCTTTAGCCGTAACAAAGGGTTCCAATGTGGCCTTGGCAATGCACACCAAAGTACAAAAAGGGGCACCATCCATGCGCAACATGACACTGTTAGTACTTTGATATTTTTCAGCTGTTGATGGAATCAGTCTCTCTGAGAGCTACCACAGAGTTTGGGAAACCTGACTACCAGCCGGCCTCAGAACTATAAAACTGAGTTTTAGAGCTGTACCCTCATTAGGAGATAATAGAAGAGTTGCCTAATCATAAAAACAGAGACCACAAGCAAAACCCATGCATCGAATCAAGATCCAGCATTCAACATCCTAAACTGGAAACAATGTATTAAACATACATCTGCGCCAGGCTAATAGATGAAGAAGGGGAAGGAGGCTGGTCAACAGATAGAATCTGTTTACCCCTTATGTGTTTGTTTTGTTTCATTTTGTTTTGTTTCATTTTGTGTTATTTGTGTTCTCACTGTTTCATTTTGTGATATTTGTGTTGTGTTTGTTTCATTTTGTGTTATTTGTGTTCTCTTGTTTTGTTTCATTTTGTGTTATTTGTGTTCTCAACTGTACATTTTGGTTTTTTAGTTGATTTATTTTCTTTTCATAATCTGATTTATTCAAATCTAGAATACTTTTATTTAAGTTTTTCAAAGCTTGTATTTCAGATGCATACTCAGTTTTTAAATGGGCTAATGCTTTGTCTAAAGTTGCCTTAATGACAACTTTAAAAAATGATGTAGAGAGTTTTTTCAACATTGGAATTAATTATTTGGCAAAGTAATCAGTTCCAATAGCCAAGTATGATGTTTTTTCATGGATGCTTTTCAAAAAAGTATATAAATTGGAACACGTTGAAAAAAACCAACGTGTTCCCATTTAAGTACTTTTATACATGTGAAATTTTTTAACGTGTGTTTTAATTAATTTAAACTCAATGGAAAGATGAGCGCAATTCGTTTTTTATTGACGAAGTGAAATGTTTTTATAAATACTATAATAATATATTATAATATATTTCAATGTATTAAGAATTTTAAAATGTCATGTAGTGAGTTCTACAACTATGTAAACAAGGAAAACAAGATTTGGATTTAGGTAAAAAAGCATGACACCTTTTTTTAACTCTAATAGACAATGCTCAAGTTAAATCCTACTATGGTAATGTCAGATCTATTTAGTTAATTAATGTCAAGGAACTTGCATTTAGTTGTTGGATCAAACACATTGTTCTTGTTTTTAAATAAATTATGGAGGTAATCAGGGGGTCATGAGATTTTATTTTATGAGATTTTTTGCAGGAAAGAGTTAATTTAAGTTCCAGATCAGAGAGCATGCTAAATGGCGTATTACTTATATGCTACGAAAAACAAGAACATCTGAAAATATTATTGGACAGAGTAGAGCGATAACAAAGTCAAAGAAGAGTGAAAGTGAATGAAGAACCGGCTGAGTGAGTAAAAAAAAGCAATTGCTTTTACTCAGTAATTGCTCAACTTTATGTGAATAAAAATTTGAACAATTTTTATCAAACTTTTATTCACGTATAGCTGAACAATTACTCAGTGTTTTTGGAGCAAATTGCTCAGCTTTACATGAATAAAAATGTGAACAATTTTGCTCAAAAATTTATTCCATAAAACTGAGCAATTACTCCAAAAAAAATTTTATTCCATAAAACTGAGCAATTACTCCAAAAAAAATTTTATTCCATAAAACTGAGCAATTACTCCAAAAAAAATTTTATTCCATAAAACTGAGCAATTACTCCAAAAAAAATGTTTATTCCATAAAACTGAGCAATTACTCCAAAAAAAATTTTATTCCATAAAACTGAGCAATTACTCCAAAAAAAATGTTTATTCCATAAAACTGAGCAATTACTCCAAAAAAATGTTTATTCCATAAAACTGAGCAATTACTCCAAAAAAATGTTTATTCCATAAAACTGAGCAATTACTCCAAAAAAATGTTTATTCCATAAAACTGAGCAATTACTCCAAAAAAATGTTTATTCCATAAAACTGAGCAATTACTCCAAAAAAAATGTTTATTCCATAAAACTGAGCAATTACTCCAAAAATGCTGAGTAAGAGCATTTGCTTTTTTTTATTCACCTAATGCATGTAAAAAAATGTTTTGGTAAGCATGTATGTCGTTAGGTTCTGCTTGGTATATATGCACCCACTCAAAAAAAGCAAATTTTCTTGTTGAACAAAATGTTCTAGACTGAATAACTGAATATTTTGCCATTGACCAATCAGATTTTTATTATTATTTTGTAACAATAAAGATTATTGATAGAAGTTTATTTAAATGTTGTTGTTGGTTTTTTTGCTTTATTTTAAGGTGGAGAGGGGGGGGGTCTCAGTCGATAGTTCAACATTTATTGCAGCCCTATTATACTGCTCTACACAGCCATCAGATAAATAATGAACTTTTTTAATAGTGGGACAAAGATTAGTTTTTATATCATTAATGTTTTGATCCATAACTTGATTGATAAATCCAACATCATGATTCAAATCAACTAAAATTACATAAAAAGATGATGTTTCCAATTTGATTTTCTTATAATAGTTGATAATTAAATGAAGAGAACACTGACTCCTGTTCCAATGGTAACTCTGTACCTTGTCTTGTACTACAAAACTGTAATTTTCTGCAAAATCTGCCAGGACAATCAGTTCATCAATACTCATTGTTTTTTTTGAGATGCTTTAGATAACTAGATAGTGATTTTGCTAAAAATAAATAAAAAGTAATTTTACCAAGTTTTTCACACATGAGCTCTATAAATTCATTTATAGTAGGTTTGTTGTTAATAATTCAGTTCTATCTATTGTTGTCCACTGTTTTAAAAAGCAATATGAAATGTATGTATGCCAGGACAACTGATGCATTGGTGAATCATGCAAACTTTTGAGTTTTAATCATTTCAATGATTTTATGGTAAGACGTTTCAAGACCTACAGCACTTAACATCAATATAACACTTTGATGTATTGTACATACACAAACTAAATGTGTACCTTTTGGACCAGCAAGGATGCACCATTTAGTCTGAAGACTGCAAAATTAGGAGAATCTAATTTTATGGTCAGGGTCCTTATATGCTGCATAGAGCTCCTTTAAGTTGCACAAAATCAATTTTTTTAACATATTTTTTTTTCCAATACTGTTATAGTCTCTTTTACATGGCCTTTGCCTCAAATACTTATCATCACTGGAAAAAAGCTTTACAAGTTCTGCAATAACTTTGCTGATGCAAAGCTATTCATCCACAACAGGGTATGCCATGATGCTTTTTTGATTGCGTAAAAACTTTGCATTTTAAATTTTGCGTTTGGAAACTGAAAACTTTTTTACCACTTTTCTGATGGACCAAGATTTTGAGGTCAATGTCAAAATTTGCTGCCTTTTATTAAAAACTTTATGTTTTTCTTCCATGCATTCAATAATGCATGAAAGAAAAACAAGGTTCAATAATTATTTATTATAACTATATTTATACATCATAACTGAAGCAAAAAAACTATATCTATCTATCACAGTTGATGTCACGAAAATATACTTATACATTACAACCAACCTCATACACCACAATTTTATACACCACAATTGAACCCATGAGAGTCAGGCAACTTTAAGAATTAGTGAAAGCGGTACCCTGCTTTATAGTAACAAAACAAAATATTTGACTTCTTCCACTAGAACATAAAATATTCATTAAAAAGTACATTAACTAAAACCATAATGGCAGATATGGGGAAAAGCAACATATAGACATATATACATGTATATATATATATATATATAAAAATATATATATATATATATATTTATATATATTTATATAAATATATATATATATATATATATATATATATATATATATATATATATATATATATATATATGTATACATATATATATATATATATATATATATATATATATATATATATATATATATATATACATATATATATATATATATATATATATATATATATATATATGTTTAAAAGATTAATTTTAAAATTTTAAAATAAGTTGTCTTTTATATTTTAAAGAATTGCAATGCAATGCAATAAAAGTACCTGCATAAGAGCATATGGCAAGAGAAAGCAAGTATCTAGCCATCCAAGATCTGTTTTGGAAAGATTGTAAGAAGTCTGAAGATCACTTTTTACCTAAAAATAAAAAAAATCAACAGGGAGAATTGAGATTAAACTAGACTTAACAAAATTAAAGTAAAAAACTCAAAGTTGTAAGAAAATAGTTTGTTATAACAAAAGAAACTCAAGAGCGAACATATCAAACTTCACGCTTGAACTGAAATATCAGATTTTACTAATAGTGACCTATCAAATATATTTGCTGAATAATCTCAGATGATCACTTATGATATTTAAACTTTTATTTATTAATGAACTTATAGGTACAACTTACAGATAACACAAATGACAAATAAATATGGAAAACAGACAAAGTACACTCTTAGCTTTTTTATCTTTCAAAATTAAGTTATAAGCAAGCATAATCAGTTTGTCGGTAGTTTATTCTGACCAAAAAAAGTGATGTCATGAGTACTTTTTAATATACTCTACAGACTTTTTTGTGTGATTTCTTGAAAATTACACAAAAAAAGACTTGTCTGATATTTTGGACAACCAAGGATACAAAAAAAAAAAAAAAAAAAAAAAAAAAACAAACTATAAGAAGCAAAAGAAGAAGTGTTTAAGAATCCAAACACAAAAATTTCAACCTTAAAATTGTTACATTTTATTATTTTAATTGTTACATTTTATTATTTTACATTTATTATTAAAATTGTTATATTTTATTCTTTAAAATATTATTTGAAAAATACTTTTAACTGTTTTACTGACATATTATTGTACAATGATGTACCTAAAGTCTTGTAAAGAAAGTCTTTTCTCTTCATGTATTCTTGCAATAAACTCTTGGATCAACTTGATGTAATTAAGTTGTTTAAAATAACTGTTTTGTACAAGTAGGAAATTGAAAATGATTAGGTACTCTCTAATTCTTGCAAGCATAGTGGCTTGCAAGAATTTTACTCTCCACAATAAAAGCTCTTGCCTGGGTATTTTCAGGAAAAAAAGAAGATATTAAAAGTTATTAAGATTTAGATCAGCCATTTCAAGCATCTTGAGACCATTTAAATATTACATTCTTTTAAGTATATTATAAGTAAAGTATATTATCTCAATCTATTTGTAGTCACAGCTACTTGAGTGAAGCGTGTGTTGAATGAAACATTTGCTAGGTCTTTTTGTAAGGCCAAGAACAAGTTTCATAAAATGAGACACATGACTCTCATAAATGTAGTGTCTGCACATTAGCCAGAGAATAAACATTTCCAAAGCATGATCAACAACATTCTAAATGGCTACTTTATTCTTGTGGTGTCAGCACAAACCCTAATAATCTAATTTGAAATCTTATAGTATTCGACAACACTTTGAATGGCAATGACTTGGTGCATTTAATCTTGAAAATACCAAGCAAAAAGTCAAGCATTCGTTGAGACTAAGAAACACTTACAACAATTCTTTCATGATCCTCAGTTAAATACTAACTTGTACTTCTCTTGAAATCTGGTATTTATAAGAGGCGTAAAAGTATCATCTGAGTCAGTCAGACTGTCGCTGTTATAAACTAATATTAAAATAGGATTTAATCGTTACAGCTAACATATGAAAAATGTTCAAGTTTTTCATCACTTAAATTTTATTCAAATTTGCATTCATTATGAAAAATTTTAGGCATACGCCAACAGTTGCATAAGTAAAAGTAAAAAAACGTGACATCCATTTTACTGTCTTTTTTTAACAAACTTGTATATATCATGAAATATATATTATGGCTAATTATGTCTTATGGCATTGGTTTTTGGTATATTCTGCTAATAAAATGCTGACTACTTATTTTAATAATGCTTAATGAAAAATTACAACAAAAGTGTTAAGGTTTAGATATGCAAAACTATTAAATTCAACTAACAAGTTAGTTACATGCAATAAAAAAATTGTGTCAATTAACAGGATGAAAGTCATCAGTTCAACAAAACATGTTAACAAAAACCAAATTTGTTTGTAATTTTGCGCTATAAAGTCAAACTAACAAGCTAGACAACTGGTAAAAAAAATACTAACTAGTTCACAAAGAAGCAGCCTTCTCTGTTTAGCCAGCCCTTTTGCGCTCAAGTCTTTTTGCGCTTGCCCACACGCCCGCAAATACTTTGGCGAGGGCATAAAAAAGTTTGCCAAAAAATAAAAGCGTTTTATTTTAAATTGCAACAAAAAATTTTTTTGTTCATTTGTTCAACTTTTATAAAAAATGTTTTTTTTTTTACTAGTTTTTCTTTTAAATTATTTTATTATTTTATTATTATTTTAGTATTTATTTAAAGCATTCTTTTCAATATTTTTGTTTTAATTTAATTAGCAGGAAAAAATGAACTTTTTAAATCGCACAGGTTAACTTAAAAAAGCCAGTGCTTTTTCATGTGCAGGCATTAAAATTCAAACGGAGAAGACTGAAGAAGCCAAAAAAAAGGTTATAAAAATACCTTAACAAATAAATAAAAATTCTTTTGCACAACAATTCCGTTCACAGAAGGACTTACTTTCATTTTAATGCATTTTTCTAAATTTTTTTGATTTTATTCAACATATTAGAAATAATAGGAAAAATATTTTAAAATTTTGCTTTAACAATGTGTTCATTTTATGACTAGTCATGATAACGATTTTTCTAACTATGTTTTCATGGGTTATTATGCAAATAATTAATTTTGGGAAGCGTATATAACAGAAAATAAATAACTTAATGTTCACAATAAATTGCAACAATAAAATTGCAACAATAACATCTTGACCAGTAATGGGCACTAACTATACATCAGATACGATCTACAAAATTTTCATTGTGCAAATAAAATTTTGAATGGATTTGTATGCTTCAAATGTCTTGTACTCAAAAAAGCGAGTTGTGCTGTAAAAAAATTACCGCAAAAAATTAACTCAAAAAATAGCTTTTTTTAACCTGTTTTTTTTAATTATTTTATATAGTATTTATTCAAAGCATTCTTTTTTCTATTTTTATTTTAATTTAAATAGCAGAATGAAAAAAAAAATTTTTTGAATCGCACAGGCGAACTTAAAAATGGCCATCCTGCCAGCGTTTTTTCGGGCACTGGCATTAAATTTCAAACAGAGAAGACTGATAAGCAATCTTATGACACTTATCTAGAAAACACCCAGAATCCATAGTAAAGTGTTTTCTACCACAGAAAGTTAATTTGCACATAGCAAAAGACAAGTTTTTAGAAGCCTTAAACCAGCTGGTTTTAGTTGAAGGTTTTTCATTCATTTTCATTCATTCATTCTTGGTTCAAATTACTTTTTTGCTATTATTTATTATTTAATTTTAAAAATTAACAATTAAAAATTAACAAAAAACTAAAAAAAAAGTTTTTTTTTCACCTTTTTTAATAAACATTTACTATTCTAAAAAAATTTTAAAAGCTTTATAAAAAAAATAGAGAAAATATGAGAAATCAAATAAGCAAATTTGCTAAAAAGAATCGCAAACAAATCGAAAATAAAATATTGAAAAATATTAACTTATTTAAAAGTCGATTCTATAACAAGGCACATGAACCACTACCTCGGTATAAATGGGACCTGAATTAGGTAAAACTCAGATTTTATCTCCCTATAAAAAATAAAATATGCTTAATGAAATACATAATTCAGGTCCAATTGGTTTATCATTGATGGTAGTCATAGCTGAAGCATTTTTGCAAAGTATAGAAAAAAGAGCCCTTAATATAGACTTTGTTAATTCATTCCAACCAATAACTTACAAAAGATATGTGAATGATAGCCATGCTCAATATAAAAGAAAAACTAGAATTGTTTTTTAAAACTTTAAATGAACAAAACCCCTTCATAAAATATACTGTTGAACTTGAAAACAGAAGAAAACAAATGTTCAAAAAAACCAAACTTCAACATCAACCCAAGCATAACCACTGGCATCTTTAATGGTTTTTTATTTAGAGCAAAACAAATCTGTTCTCAAAAAGATCTCTCACAAGAAATTGATTTCCCCATAAATACATTTTTTGAAAATGGCTGTAACAAAAGTAATCTTATTAAAATAACCAAAAACTATTTAGACAGCGTTTCAAAAAATACTAGATCTAATCAATTTGATAAACAGTTTCTTAAACTACCTTGAATACCTATTATTGGCCCAAAACTGCAAAAAGAATTTAAAAAACAAAACATCAGAGTTATTTACTTCAGCTCCTAATTTAACATATTAACATAATAACATATTAACATATTAACAAAATAACATATTATGTAATAACAAAACAAAATGACCTTCGAACTCAAATTCGGGAGTTGACCAACTTAAATGCTCATGGGAAAATATATATTTTGGTGAGACAATAAAGAAGGAAATCATTTCTAAAAGTGCAGAACACCAAAGAGCTTGTAAAAACCAAAAATGGTTGAGTTCATGAGCCACAGAACATTTTAGAACATGTCGTGGTAACTTTGATTAGCTAAACCCTTGGCAGTCATTCCAGAATACAGGATCAGAAAAACTAGAGAATCCCTGGAGATTAACAAAGCAAGAGTTCGATATGAGATAGGTATTGGACAAGGTATTCTAAATCGAGATGACAGGGATAAGGTTAAAACAAGAACTTGGGGACCCATTTTGACAAAAATTTAACTGACATCATTATTATATTATTTGATTGGTTTTTATATTTGGCGCTTTTTAATGTCTCCTTTTTTAAACAATTTGTTTTATGTTATTTTGTAACGTTTTATTATTACCTGATGACGCTGACCACAATAGGTCAGCGAAATATCGTTAAGATATTGTTGTATTAAAATGTATTTAAAAATAATTATATGCTGCCTTTTTATTGAAATCAACTTACATAAAATTTGAAAATATGTTTATATTACAATTTTTTAAAAATTACTACATTATGCAAAATGTATTGTAAAGTATTAAATACATAAATTATTGGATAAATATATTATATACATAAATACTGTATTTAAATACATAATTAAATATGTAATAAAAATGTATATCAAAAAATTCTAAACTATTAAATACATCAATTACTATGTAAATATATTAAACACACAAATTATTAACTTTACTTATTAATTTATTAAATAAAGTTACAAATTAATTATAATGTTTATAATAAACACATTTTATTTAAATTATTAAAGTGTAATACACGTAACTACATTTATATAAATATGTAATTTTTTATAAATCTTTTTAAACTATTTCAAGGATTAATCTTATAATATATAACACTTTTAATAGCAAAAATGTTTAGCGCGAAAACAAATATTACGTAACAACTCAAATCTAATAGCGTAGTAAAAAGCTTTGTTTTCTATAAGCATTAAAATAACTATTGCATTAAAATTTTTATAAAATTAATTTAAAAGAGGTTTTAAAAGTTAAAATATTTGTTTGAAATTTATAAAAACCATTTAACAAAAAAAAAAAAAAAAAAACTAAACCATAAATTTAAATTAATAACTAATTGCAATGTTTTAATATGTATGATAAAAACTGGGCTACTTAATTCTAAAAAATGTAATGCTTTGGCGTCTTTTAAAAAATGAATCAACTCAAAAAAATGACGTATTTATAAACATAGCCGTGTGTTCAACTTCAATTTTGTTTTGTATGAAAAATTAAAAATTTTAAAAATAAAGTTAATACAATACTGAATTTATTAATAATTTTGGAACAACTAAATAATTAGAAAATAAATGCACATATAATATAAGTCGGACAAAATGATAAATGTAGTTTTTTACAGGACAAGTGCCAGACAATGTCCGATGTTTAGCGCATATATATTCTCCAATTGAAATTTAATGCCAACACACAAAAAAGTACTGGCAAGATGGTCATTTTTTAGTTAGCCTGCACGATTTAAAAAATTTATTTTTTTCTGGTATTTAAATTAAAATAAAAATAGCAATAAGAATACTTTGAATAAATACTAGATAAAGTAATTAAAAAAAAACTGGTAACAAATGCCATTTTTCATAAAAGATGCATAGATGAACAAAAAAATTTTGTTGCAATTTAAAACAAAACACTTTTAGTTTTTTGACAAGCGCTTTCTTACGCACTGGCAGTTTTTGCGGGCATGTGGGCAAGCCCAAAAAGACTTGACCGTGAAAGCGCTGGCTAAACGGAGACTGATATATATATATATATATATATATATATATATATATATATATATATATACATATATATATATACACATATATACACAGGCTTGGACAGGAATAGCGTGCGATCGCACGCTGTAACTGACCACGATTATATATATTTTTTTACAATTAGACTGCGGGGGTTTTGATGTTTTAACAATTTAATGCTATAAAAAAATTGTTAGGTTATGAATAACTTCTAATCGTGAAACTTCTCTAAAGTTTTTTATTTTGCGCAAAGGCTTTAAATAAAATAAAAAATTAATTATAGTGATTGTTTATTATAAACCCATTTTGTGTAAATTAACAAAAGTTATATTTAAATTTTTTTTATATCGGCATGTTTTTTATGATAAATTCAAACATTTGAAACTATTCCTTGAAATTATTCTGTGTCTTTCTAAAAATCTTTTAAAAGATACTTCTTTTTCAAAGTTACATTAAATTCTGAATAAGTTGAATTAAATCTTCCATTGCTATGAAATAATTTAAATGCTTGATTTTTTTTTTTTTTTTTTTTTTCTATTTTCAAAAAGAATTGTTTAAAACTTTTTTTTAAAACAAACAAATCATAATATATATATATATATATATATATATATATATATATATATATATATATATATATATATATATATATATATATATATATATATATATATATATATATATATATATATGTATATACATATATATACAGGCCTTGCGATAAAGCGTCGGGTGATGTGAATTTACATCGTCCAAAAGCAATTTTGCGTGTAGCTAGGGCTATTTGCGTCGAGCAAAAAATTTTTTGTTTGAGTATGTTTAAAAATATTTTTGAGCGGAATTTTAACGAAGTAATTTACGATTATTTTAACATTTATTAAAGTATTTTAAAAACCCCACGCAAATGATATAAAAGTTTGAATTACATAAAAATTAAATATGCTCATTATTTACAAGTAGGAAAATTTCAGATGAAAAAAAAAGTTTAAATTTTTTTAGGCAACATTTTAATAAAATTATTCAGCAATAGCAAAGTTGTTGATAAAATTGAACAAAAATACTTTCTTTTAGTTTTAGATTTTTAACTTAAATAATCATTTTACAGGGGTTTGTTAGGTTTTAAAATTATTCCATAAATTTAAAAATATTTATTAACTATTAGACGTATTTACTCTTAAAGTATTGGTAAGCGCAAATAAAAAAAAATAAAAGGATTAATATTAAAACATATTATACTTGATTCAATAAAAAATTACAGCTATTAAAATTTTTGTAAAAAGTAACTCGAAAAAAATTACTTAAATAATAACAATCGCTTTTTTCTTAATAGATATTGAAACTCAACGAAGCGTGCTCAAGAACAGCTGCTGAAAAATTTTTAAGAA
>NC_061168.1:30625688-30670763 GCF_022113875.1 Hydra vulgaris
ATTTTATCTTCATTTCTTCACAAAGAGCAAAATTGTGCAATAAATGGCCGATTTCCACATCTTTCGTAACAAAAAAAGTTTAAACTGTAATAATTTTTGAAATTGTATTTTCGTTATGGATTCAAATGAAGATAGTGGAGAACATGAAATACAACCTAATGAAAATTGGTATACAACAAATGCAGAAATAGCAAGTCAAGTCATCAGCAAGTATACTGGGGCAACTTCATCAAGCAATAAACGTAAACAAACTAATACGAAGCCATCCGACGAAGAGTATTCAAGAAAAAGAGCGCGTAACAATGTTGCTGTAAAAAAAAGTCGAGAAAAGGCAAAAAATAGGATAGTTGAAACACAAGTACGTGTGGAACAGTTAAGTCAAGAAAATGAAGAACTACAGACCAAAGTTACCCTTTTAACGAAAGAATTAAATGTTTTAAGAGCTTTATTTACTAATGGAGGGTTTGCTCTTCCTGGTGAACTTCAAATTGTTTCAAATAACAGTAATAATGAATTATCTCAAAACCAACATCAAAATAATGAACAAAGTACATCTAATGGAGGAAACCATAATCTTTTAAATAAAGAAGTTAAAATGAGTTTTGATACAAAAATACAACCATTAAAACCTATGCCTAGAGTATTTACAAATAGTCAAAAGTCCCTTTTATCTTCCTCACAACAAAGCAGTGATAGTTTTAATCCTTATGAACGTAATAATGAATCTCAGTTGTTTACTTATAATCCAAAATATACTCCAGCTACTGAATATGTAAAAAAAGAGACAAAAAAATCAAATTGCCATACAATATTAGTATCTCCTGATACAACGCCTCAAAGAAGTTCGAGTTTACTATATCAGAATGGCGCTGAGATGCGACATACTTCAGTTATACAAACAGTAACTTCACAACCCCAACAACAACAAAAGAGCTCTTTAACACAAAACTCATTAGGCAAATTTTGTATAATCCAAGATCCAGAAAAAGTTGGTCAAGTAAAAATAGTTCCACTTGATAGCTAGCATTGTTTAATAGCAAATAACAAATCATGTACATATTTTTATTAAAAAATTTTATATTGTTGTGTTGTAGTGTAAATTTAAAAATATTTTGTTTATATTTTAAAAATATTCTTACTGATAAAGAATTTTTAAGTTGCTTGGTGGTACTTTTAGAAGCTTTATCAAGTTATTGTATATAATACAAGTATTTATCTATAAATAGTAATTATTCAAAAACATTTAAATGTGCTGCCTCAAAATTTAAGAAGTTGTTAATTGAACTTTGCAAACATGGAATAGTCGAGAAAAATATTTTGGTTCGACAAATGTAAGCATGAAAACAATGATATGTATATTTGTTATATAATATGTAATTAAGATCTAATTAAAGTCATCATTTCAAAAATGTTATTAATTGTTGTTACATCTTTGAATAATTATAATTGTTTTATAAAGTTTTCATAAGAAAAATGTCTAAAAATAAGAGTCAAGTCTAGTTTTCTTGGGTATTTGCTTTTCTTTTATATAATTATGTTTTAAAAGTAACCATTACATTACTGAGTTTGTTTTTCACAATCATAGTATCTTATCTTATAAAAAATGTAAATGACCATTTTTTTAACAAAGTGGTATATATAACCTAACATTAGGCACAACACCAAAGATACAAGGACAATTTCTCCGGGTTCTATTTAAGGAAGAGACTTTGTCTGTCCTGGTCACTCAGTCATATATAAGATAAATCCGTAATTTTATCATTATATTTCCAAAGCTATCCCCACTAAAGGTTTAAAACCCTGCAATAACATCAAAAGTTAATAGTTATTTTAATAATCAGTATACATTCCTATAACTCTAGAGAGATGGTTGTAATTCAATAGATCGTTCTCCCCAAAATTTTAGTCACAAATCTATCCTACACTGATTTTTAACAGATCTTTGCTGCAAAAAAAAACCTAATTCCCTAGTTGCTTTCCTAATTGTCTTTTATTAATTCAAAACTAGATCATAAAAAAAGTTGTCTAAGATGTTTAAAATATTTGAAGAGTAGTAACCAAATAAGTTGGACTACAAAAAGTTAAAGCAACCTAAGTATGGATCAGGCTGTTAAATATAATACAAAAAGTTTGTAGTCACATGAAACAAGTTAGGTTGAGCATCATGGATCTAGAAATTTCTTTTATAATGTTTTTGTTGATGTTTTCACAAAAAAATATCGCTAAATTACCAACATTTACAAAACATACAAATCATTATGTCAAACAAAAAAGGATTACAAAACATACAAATCATTATGTCAAACAAAAAGGGCACGGGCTCCCTACTTCTTTTTTTTTTTAGAAATTTCAAGATATAGAAGATCGGCGGATTAACAGTTTCTATAGAATATGTGTAAATTTGTGCAATTAACACCGTTATTCAAAAAGGCACTATAATAGACAAGAGTGATTATAGTCCGGTAATCTTGACGTCAAATGCATGTGAACAAATGGAAAAAATTGTCAAAGATAGCATGATTTCATATTTAGTTAAAAATTATTTATTATTAACAAATCAACATAGATTTGTGAAGATAAAAACATACGTAACTAATTTAATTGTAACAATGGGTTTTATGACGACTTCATTAATATATAAGGAAAAATTGTTGAAAGTTGACGTAGTCTTTATGGGTTTTCCTAAGAGTTTGATGTCGTTTCCCATCGACATTTAATGTCTACACTTGAAAGCGTATTGAATTGTTTTTAAAAATTGTAAAAGAAAAAGACATGATAGTGGAGAATTTTTGTTTCTTTTGGAACTATGACGTCAAAAATCTATTATACAAGATAACATAAATTAATTGTCGAAATGGTCACATGGATAGCAACTCGTCTAATTTTATTGCATAGAAAGTTGAAATGCGGGTAAAGAATAATTTTCAATGATCTAAGAATTAAAGAGTTTAGGTTTTAAATTAACAAAACTCATAAATAAACTTCTACTATTGCTACTGCCATAAAATCCTTTTCAAAAAAACTAAAATATTATGGAATCAATGGAAATAATCTTAGGGTACTAAAAAGTTATTTAAGCAATAGAAAATAGTTTTTTCATTTTAATTTATCATCTCAAGGAGATATAATAGATCTATTATACCTCCTTTTATAATATTATGTATTACAATTCTTTTTATTGAAATGAATAATATTATATATTATATAAGGAGGTATATTAGATCTTTTTTTTTTTTTTTTTTTGTATGAACAATTAATAAAAATTTCCGAATTGTTTAAATCAAACAAACATATTTTAATATTGAATAAATAAAATGAACTCTTTTTCATCCGCACTCTAAAAAAAACATTTACTTCTAATTGAATTGCTTCTTCTTTTTATAAGTAACGTTCAAGTAAAAAGAGGAACAGTTACAAAGTTTTTGGGTATTTCCATTGAAGAAAACCTTACATGAAAAAAAACCTATTTAAAATTTGTTCTTCAAAATTTCCAAAAAAATAAGAATACTATTCAAAGCAAGAAGCATGTAAACGTACTTTAATTCAGCAGTACCACTCGTTCATTCGTTGCCAAATTAATTATGCGAATGAGGCTAGGGTTGTTGTAAATAAACGTAAATTGAAGCTTTGTCATCGCCAGCAGAAACGTTCTGCAGCTCTTATTAATTTTAAAGACCATATTTTGTCGTGCTAAGCCTCTTTTTATTGAAATGAATAAAAATTAATTTAATTTTTTTTTTATGTACTGTGATTTATGATAAAATGTAAAACTTGTAAAAATCCTTCTAATTAGGGAGAGGGGGTAGCAAATTTAGGGAGCTCATATACAAATTTAGGGGCCCATTTACAAATTTGAGGGTTTTTTATTTTTTTCTTAGTAATAACTACTTTAAATTTTGGGGTTCTAATGACAGATTTTTTTTTGAGATGAGTCTCCAACCCAATAGCCGCTGCACTGGTGTAACTATTTACATTTTAATTACCTATTATATAACAATCAATTTGGTGTCAAAAAACTTCTTCGGAACATGCAATCATTCAATTCGTACATGAGATTTCAAATTCTTTTACAATTCCCAAACACACATTTGGTATTTTTATTGACTTTTCGAAGGCATTTGATATAGTAAATCATACCATCTTACTTCATAAATTTAAACACTATGGAATAAATAACAAGGTAATAAAGTCGTTTAAAAGTTATTTATCAAACCAAAAACAATGTTTCCTGTAATGATGTTTATCAAAAGGATTTATTAGTTATATCATGTAGTGTTCCGCTAGGCTCTTTATTAAAGTTACTTCTTTTCTTGATTTCTATTAATGACTTGAATAAAGCTTTAAATTTACTTAGTATTATGTTTGCGGACAACACTATTCTATTTTTTTCTAATAATGATATTTGTGGACTTTTTTCTACAATCAATGACGAGCTTAAAAATGTTTCTACCTGGTTCAAGTATAAAAAAATAACTATAATTATTAATAAAACAAAATATATTATTTTCCATTTGCTTAAAAAAAATTCTTTATCTACCCATAAATCTGCTTCCAGATTTTATTGACCAAATTGAGATTAAAATAGACTGCATTACAAAGTTTTTGGGAATTTCCTGAATGAACACATTACATGTAACATCACATAGTTAGTTACATCTGTACCAAAATTTCTGAAAATATTGGAATTTTCTATTAAACTAGAGATTTTTTAAATAGAAAGTGCTTGATGTCCCAACTTTTTTTTTGAATAGAAAGTGCTTGTTGTCCCAACTTTTTTTTTAAATAGAAAGTATTTGTTGTCCCAACTAATGTCAATAAATATACCCTAGGAAATAATAGTTTGCTAAACCAAATTTTTTGTCGAACCATGTTTAATCAGTTTTGTATTGATTATCGTGCACCATGTCTTAGGAATAAAGTTATTTTGTAAAACTTTGATTTGCCTTCTTATTACCCTATTTTTAAAGCTAAACTTAAAAGTTTTATTCTTTTCGCAGACAACGGAAAGGGTCATAGCACCCCTTACCATAAAGACATTTACCGGGGTTTTTGAAAAATTTATTTTTTTAGTGTTGTTTTATACTAAACTAACTTATTTCAGTAATAATATATTTTTAAAAATATATATTTTTAAAGATTTGAGATGCTTTTTTACCCACAAATAGTTTTTTATTGCTTTCTTAAGATAATCTTTAACAGTAAAAAAAATTTTTTAGTTTTTTTTATGTCTTAAACTTTTAAATTTTTTTAATAAAAGTTTAAAATAGTTGTAAAAACATTGAATATTTTAAATTTTATCAAAAAATATTAGTATTTCTTGTATAACATTGTGTAATCCTTTACACGGTAGGTAATTACAAAAATTATATTAGTTAGCATTTACCGTTTCTGGAAATATTTTATCGGGCGTGTTTTATTTTTGAAGTTTTCTCTCTAAAAAAACATTTAAGTTAAACTAAATTACCAATTAAAGGTAATCTAACCCTAGGGATTATTTATTTGATATGATTTTTATACTTCATTTATGTGAAATGAATTCGATTAGAAAGATGCAAGGTTTAAAAAAGGAAAAAAATATTTGAAAAAAAGCTATTGTATTCCGAAGAATAACTGCATGCAGCACTTCAAGCTTTAAATAAAGGTGAAAAAATTTTATTTGTCAGCAAAAAGTTTAATGTTCCTGAAAGTACCTTACACGACAAATTATCTGGTAAAAGCCAATCTAAACGGCAAAATTCTGGCTTTAAATCATATCTTGGAGAAGAAATAGAAAATTAATTGGTTGTTTGGTTAATGCAGTGCGCCAACATGGGTTTTGTGATAACAAAAAAATTATAAATCAAGACAAAAAATAACTAAAGGGCGAGGTATAAAAACACCATTTAAAGATGAAATCCCAAGTAAAAATTGTTTTTTTAAATTTATGCGCCATCATAAGGTATTATCGCAAAAAGAGAGCAGAGTATATCAGTAGAGCCAGAGGTCTTATAACTGAAGCATTGATTAGAAAATGGTTTAATGAGTTGTATGAATTATTAGGCGATGATACGCAGTACCTTAATGATTCATCTCGTGTTTTTAATTTAGACGAAACTGGTTTTGAGTTAGCATTAAAACTGGAAAAGTAATTGGCATTAGAGGAAGAAATGTTTATGAAGAATGCAACAACCGCGATAAGGAAAATCTTACAACTCTATTTTGCTTAAATGTAAATGGTAAATTTGCACCATCATTAACGTTGTATAAGTATAATCGAATGCGAAAAACTATTGCTGCTGCACCACCAGGTTGGGGTTTCGGCAAAAGCGACAGCGGCTGGATGACCGGCGAATGCTTTTATGAGTACTTCATAAACGTGTTAGTACTACACTTGAAATCTATTAATACGCAATTACCAATATATATGTTCATGGATGGACATTGCTCGCATCTGTCTAAAGAGCTCAGCATGTATTGCTCTTCGGAAAGAATTCATTTGATTTCGTTGTTTCCTAATGCTACATACATCTTACAACCATTAGATGTGTCAGTTTTTGGACCAATGAAAAAAAAAAAAGCAAAACATTTGTCGGCAATTATAATTGGATAACGATTTAAATTTAACGGTAGCTCCAAACAAACCAGTAAATTAATAGAAGCCAACAAAAATGTATTGAACAATGAAATTGATAAAGAATCGTATCTAGATATTAGCAGTACGCAAAATGAAAATGTATTTAGTAATGTTAGCGAATTCGGAAAAAGCGAAATAATTGATGAATCCGGTGAAAGTAAATCTGCAACAGATCCACCACATTCAAATATGTAAATCCATTACACGACTTTCTTTTATGGCCAAAACAACCAATCACAAAAAAAAAGGCCAAAACAAGTTGAACGATTACCGAGCGTTGTAACTTCATCCAAATGGTTAGAGATTCAAATAACTGAAGAAAATGCAAAGGAAAAAGAAGATATCAAAAAAATTGAGCGTAAAAATAAAGCTGCAGAAAAAAAAGAACTGAAAGAAAAAAAAAAACAAGAAATATCTAAAAGAAAACAAGCTGTTACAAAAGAAAATAAAAATAAAAGACAAAAAAAAAGCATTTAAAAAAAGCATTTTAATAAGAAAAAAAGTTTAAATTCAGAAAAAAGCTTTGGTGGATAATTTTAGAACCAATGAGTTCTTTGTTTTGTAATCATATTAAATATATGTATTTGTTTCTTGATTTAAATAAATAAAACTAAAATTAAAATATAAGCTTTTTTATACACGTTAATTGCATAATATTCAACCTTGCCTCATATGATAACTTCCTAATTGTAGGTGCTAGTTTGGTTGCTCTTTTTTAGATTTTCTCAATCTTGTCAATGTCTTGTTTTAAAAATGGAGACCATGCCTGGACCGTAAACTCAAGATGTGGACGTATGAACGTTATATAGAGCATTTTTACCATGTTTACATTTAAATATTTAAAGCTTCTCTTTATGGTACCTAACATTCTGTTTGCTTTGCTGGTTGCTGAATCAACTTGTGGGTGCCATTTTAAATCGGATTGAACCATTATACCCAAATCACGTTCAGCTTTTGTGTTACACAATGTATAATTGTAATTGCAATCAATATCAGTCATTATAAATGTAGCATTTGGATTTTTTTTCCCAATATGCATAACTTTGCATTTTTCATAATTAACATTTGTGAGCCAAATAGATGACCATGCCGTTATATTATTTATATCATTTTGAAGGCTTATTGAATCATTAGGATTTTTTATAATATTTATTATTTTACTATCATCAGCGTAAAGTTTAATAGGGTTTTTGACTTGATCTGGCAAATCGTTAATAAAAATCAAAAACAGCAGTGGTCCTAAAACTGACCCCTGTGGTACACCACTAATAACTGCCAATCTGAGACAGTGTCGCCAAGGACCACTCTCTGTTTTCTGTTAGTTAAAAAGTTCTCTATCCATCCCAGATAATTTCTCACAATACCATATGATTGAAGTTTAGTGATCAAACGCGAGTGTGGTACTTTATCGAAAGCCTTTTCAAAGTCTAGATACAACATATCAACTGAGTGGCCATTTTCTAGTGCATCTGTTATGATATCAAGAGTTTCCAATAGGTTTGTTGTGCAGCTTTTATTTTTTCTGAACCCATGCTGATTTTCATTTAATAAGCTGTTATTTATTAGATAATCCATAATTTCATCTCTAATGAGTGATTCCAAAACTTTACATGGGATAGAAGTCAATGAGATTGGCCTGTAATTAGATGCAATGTTCGTATTACCTTTTTTAAAAATTGGTGTTATATTTGCTAATTTCCAGAGTTCAGGTAATTTTTTCTCAGTCAACGATTTTATATATATTAAATGTAATGGTTCACAGAGAGTACTATGACATTTATTTAAAACATATGGGCTTATCCCATCTACTCCGATAGCTTTGTAAACATCTAATTTTTTTAATTTTTTTTCAATAGTATGGCAAGTTATTTTAATATTTATATCTACTTCTAGAATAATTTCAGTCTTCTGCGGTATATTTGGTATGTTATGTTTATCTTCGTTAACACAAACTGAATTGAAACTATTGTTTAAAATATTTGCTATAGATTCTCTATTTGTTACAATGTTATTATATTCATTAGACATTGAAGCTATTCCTCTTTTAACTTTTTTGTTAGAATTTACATAACTATAAAATAACTTGGGATTTCTTTTTGATGTTTCACTAATTTTTTTTTTCATATTCAATACGTTTTAACCTCACCATGTTTTTAACTAATTTACTTTGTATTTTGTATTGCTGAACCAAAATGGGTGATTTTGATTTATTTGATATTAATTTGTTCCATAAGGTTGTTTTATGTCTGATTTCAGTCTTAATTTGTTTGTCAATATATGGTTTTAAAGCTATGTGTTTATGCACTTTTTTAGGTATATAACTGTCAGATAATTCTTGATATTTATTTACAAAAATTTTGTAGCATTCATCAACGTTTTTATTAGAGAAAATATGTAACCATCTTATACTATGGAATGAATTGTTCATTTCTTGATAATTTCCGGCTTTGTAGTTAAACTTTGATTTCCCATAGGAAGATTTTGATGTTGTTGGTTTTTTTAAGATGTAATTTCAATACAATATCTGATGTGCATTATTTAAATTGCTTAACGGAGGATTATAGCCTATGATCGAAATACGCTCTGGTGCATCGGTTAAAATCAAATCTAAGGTATTGCCTTTGACAGTGTCCCTGAATTAAAGGTTGGTTTTGTGACGTTTTGAGTCAAAAAGTTATCATTTAAATTGTCTAAAAAAATGTGTGCTTGTCTATCATTTCTTAACACTGTTTGGATATTCTCATCATTCTCATTCCATTTTATATTTGGGTAATTTAGGTCTCCGGCTAAGAGTAGACCTGAATATTTGTTGCAATCAACACTTTTTTTTAGCTATATTTATTATTTTATTTATTTTTTGATTTGTCGATTCTGTAGCATCTAGTGGACGGTATATGCTACCAATTAAGATATTCTCATTTTCTGTTTTAATGACACACCAGACTTGTTCAACTGTCATTTCTTCAGATGCTAGGTATGGATTATTATTGTTCAACTGTCATTTCTTCAGATTTATATGGAGTATAAGCAATGTATTTATTTTTAACATAAATAGCTACACCTCCGCCATGAGATTTAGTTGAATTAGATTTAGATCGATTGTTGTAAAAAACATTATACCCGCTTACATTTATGGCACTTGATGAGTTAAACCAAGTTTCAGTTACAATGAATATGTCTGGATTATACACTGCTATTTCTAACAAAAACAAATCGAACTTATTGTTAAGTGAAGTCGCATTTGTATATCTACAACATAGATGGTATTTGGGTATTGATTTGCATAATAATACTTCTGATTTAACATAATTAGATACAGGGTTATGTGTAGAAAGGACAGCCATTACTGCAGGTTGATACAAATTAATTGAGGATTGCTATTGCTTTGGTTTTTTTATGAGTTTCACAATTTTAAAATTTCTTATAGTGTAGTAGTATTCATCTTTTTGATTTAGGCTAGCATTTAACAATTTAACTTCACTACGTAGCTGTTTAATGAGATCTCTTTCGGATTCTGTCATATCTGAGTTAAATTAGATTTCATTTATCTTGTTTCTGTTAATTTATGCAGCTTTTAATACACTTATTTTGTCTGACGCATTGTCTAACTCAATGATAACTGGTGGTATTTTTGATGTGTCTCTTGTTTTGAGTCGAATGACTTTTTTTATTTTATCCTTGTCTGCATTTATTGAATCAAAAATATCGTTTACCATATCTTCATCACATTTTTTCTTGTCAATGTTATCATGATTTGCTAACTTAACACCAAAAATAATAATATTATTTTTTCTTTTATTACGTTCTTTTTCCTCATGTAGAACCGTGTTTATAATATCATTTTGGCCTTGATTTGTTTTAACTTTTCTTTTTACGACTTCACTCCAATTATTTAAATCTTTTGATTTATCTTGGTCTAATTTATTTTCTAATTCATTCACCCTTCCTTCAAGATTTTTTATCAAAACATCTTTCTCGTCTAGTTTTTTTTCCAATTGCTTTATTTTTTCTTGCATTTCTTGTAGTAACATATTTATGTCTGAATTTTTTGGTGGCATTTTAAGAGTGAAACCAAACCAAATCAACTCTCGTCAATACACCAACTTCAATTTCTCTGATAAGAGGGCTACCACCCTAAAACAGTGGGTTACCTCTGGGTCGTGAACTTGTAAACCTTATTAACACAAATTCAACGTAGAGTTCTTTTTTGTGTTTATATATATATATATATATATATATATATATATATATATATATATATATATATATATATATAACATATATGTATATATATATATATATATATATATATATATATATATATATATATATATATATACATATATGTATATATATATATATATATATATATATATATATATATATATATATATATATATATATATATATATATATATATATATGTGTGTGTGTGTGTGTGCGTGTGTGTGTATATATATATATATATATATATATATATATATATATATATATATATATATATATATATATATATATATATATATATATATATATATATATATATATGATTCTTGGTATTCAAAAAAAAAAACGTTTTAAAGATATTGTTGTTTTTATTAATATAGATTATTGCAAAAGTAGAATTAATTTAGTAATTATTTTTTCAAAGGTTTGAATCCTTCTTTACCTTCAATTGCCGCTTATGAAGTAAATTCAATTAATTCTTTTCTGATGGTATATTATGTTTTATTATTATTTATTTTAATTGCTATGTTTTCGACATCATGGTCAGAAACGTTTAAGTATATAATCATTTTTCTTAAAAACTTGAACACTTTGTATCTTCAATTGTAACTTAAAATTTATAGATCACATTAGGGTTGTTCGCCGAAAAACAAAACTTGCGAAAATTTCGCATCTTTATCTACCGTAATAGAATTGTTATTGCAGAAGTTGCACATGCAAAAATGCACATTCCGTAACGCGCTATACGAAAATATAAATAGTGAATAAAATTCCGTAATAAAGCATTGCGAAAGAAAACTTGCGAAACAAATCATTTCGTAAGTATACTTACGAAATAGTTCCTTACAGAAAAAGCATTCCGGAATGTGTAGTTACGAAAAAGACGCAAAAGATTTTATGTTACGATATATTTAAGATATTAACTGTTAACAGTTTAAATAATAAATAATAAAATTATAAAAAAATGCTGTCAAATGATTCTTCAAATGTTTATACAAATATACCTAATATATATATATATATATATATATATATATATATATATATATATATATATATATATATATATATATATATACACATTAACGGGATTTTACTGTATATATATGTATATATATATATATATATATATATATATATATATATATATATATATATATATATATATATATATATACATATATATATATATATATATATATATATATATATATATATATATATATATATATATATATATATATATATATATACATATATATACAGTAAAATCCCGTTAAGTTGGACTCTCAATGAACAGATAAACAGTATGCCTTTCTTTTTAAAAAGTATAAAGAGGATGTGTGATAAACAATTAAATACTTTATTATAAAGAACGAGAGATCTCTCTAACGGTAAATGATATCAGAAAGAGTAAAAAGAGAAGAAATATATGTGAAACAGCGGGATGTGAACCTGGGTCTACGCGGCCAAATGTCTTAACTGAATGAGGTATACGTTCATTCAACTAAGTGAATAGTAATATTTATTTAATATATAATTAAGAAACTATATAAAACAGAATTTACAGAAAGAGATACGTATGCAAATAGGATTCTATATATCAGGAAAATGAATAGTAATGTGAACATTTAGATGCTTATAATTAATATCTGGACTCAAAAACTAGTTACTTTTAATAGAACACAATAGGCTGTAGGAGCCTCAGGGAAATTATATTCAGAAATGGCTATATTAGACTCAGAGTTAGCTAGAAATTATTACAAAGTATTTAGGACAGATGTCTAGTACAAAAACCAAAAGATCTAAAGCAAAATGATTTATATTATTTGAAAAAGTTGTTTTACGTACATTTCATCATAATTTAAGTAGAACTTAGTAAAGCAAGGGAAACGTGTTGAATTAAGCACAATGAACTCAATCTTAAAAGAATAACTAACAGAAGAGTGGTTGTCACTATTGTGAAGGTGACGAAAGATCTGTAATATAGAACATGGAGGTCAAAAAATGCTATCTTAAGTAAAAAGAGTTTGATGAACAAAAGTTACAATGGCTGCGGGATGCGAACCCGGATCTCTGCGGCGAATTATCACGTATCTAACTGATTGAACTATACAATTTTATACTCAAATTTATATCTTATTAAAATTAAAAAACAATTATTTCTAAGATCTATACTTCGAAAAGCGTATTCAAACAGGACTCTACATACCTTTAAAATCTGCTAGAACTTTAGTAAGGTGCACACTTTTAGAAATTATTGAAATAAGTATATTTTATCAGAAATATGCTTAAGCTAAAGCATATTTTTGAGCCTCATTTTACTATTTGCTTAAGCATATTCGAACCTGTTTCAAAAATTTCATATGCTTTAAAAAAAAAAAACATGTATATTCCTACCCATCATTCTTATTTTTAATATACCTAATGAGCTCAAAAAACATCGTTGTATATATTTATTATGGCACGTTTCGTAAGTTTATTTCCGTTAAGAATTCTTTCGTATGTTGTGATACTTTCGTTTGGAAAGTATCACAACATACGAAATACTTTCGTTTGGAAAGAAATTTTATTTTTTATCAATAATTCTAAAAATAAAACCATAAAAATTTAATAGTTATTATACTGAAAGTAAAAATTTATTATAAATATTTTGGGATTTAAAGATGTTAATTTTTACAATTAAAATCAGTCTGGCAAACAAATTTTCTTTATAGACTTCAAAACGTCGTTTGGCGATAATGTTTGTTTCGCAAGTGCGACTTCCGAAACCGCTACTTTCGTATGTTGCAAAATAGTTTTGTTTCGTATGTCAACTTGCGAAATGCTAAATTTCGGAAGTGGCTTTTGCGAAATGAACATCGGCGATTTTAAATGTTTTGTAACATTCGGTACGAAAAAATGTAATTCCGTGTTCTCAATCTCCTTACGAAAGAATATTGTTTTTCCGGAATTGCACGAAATCCTCCGGTTAACAACCCTAGATCACATGAGTTTTTTTTTTATTATTATGTTAGGACCATCTTGAATTGACATTTTAACATGATTAAATTTTCACAAGACGTAGCGCCTCTCCCGTCGCTTCATTTTATAAAAGTAATACGACGTTGTTTTTTTTAATTTCGAGTATTACAACTTTCTTTACATATTTAAACATTTCTTACGCTACTTATAAATTTTGCATTTCTTACGCTACTTATAAAATTGCGTGCAACTCCCCAGTGGCCACTGGACCAAAAAAAGACGTCTTTTGAACGTTCAAAAGACGTCCAAAACGTGTATAAGACGGTTAAAAGACGTCTTTTTTTACTTTCGTGTCCATTGGGTCTGTGCCGTTAGAAATAACTCCAATTTAAAATTAACAAAACTGGATGTGTTTATACTTTTGAATTATGATAAATAACCAACCGTACAATTTCCTGCAACTTTTTCATATTTATAGGAAAGAGCTTTACGGGTTACGTCAGATATTAACTAAAAAGTTATGTGCAACTTATTGCTTTGCGAATGGATTCAGAGATGGCAAAAACTAAGTTTCTAAAAATTTTTAAAAAGATTTTTAAATTTTAAACTTGGATTCCGAGTGAAACAAATATTTTCCGAATATTCTCGTTTACAATATATAAAAAGTTCAACAATTTAAAGAGGATCACATCAACTGACATTAAAAATGTCAAAAAATTATATTGTTAATAGATTCACAATAAAAATAATAAAAAAGCTAAATTAAAATTGATTAAATGTCTAATTAAATTTAAATAATTAAATCTTTTAAAGTGTTATTTTTACACAAAACGTTTTTTTTATTTAAGCAGTAAACAGAAATTAAAAAAAAAATCCTTTAAGACTTACGACAGCAGAACATTTTATGAAACTATTCTATGGAACGCGTATGAGAAAACATTTAAAAAACGAACCAATGAAATTATTTGGTTGAAAAAAAAGCGGGCATTATTTTCGTACAAATACATTGACGAATACAAATTAAACTACTATTTATTTTGAAAATAATATATCTATAAAATATTATTATTATTATTATTATATATATATATATATATATATATATATATATAAATATATATATATATATATATATATATATATATATATATATTGGATTTATAAATGTATATATATATATATTGGATTTATAAACATATATATATATATATATATATATATATATATATATATATATATATATATATATATATATATATATATATATATATATATATATATATATATATATATATGTTTATAAATCCAATATATATATATATACATTTATAAATCCAATATATATATATATACATTTATAAATCCAATATATATATATATATATATATATATATATATATATATATATATATATATATATATATATATATATATATATATATATATATATATATATATATATATATATATGTATATATATATATATATATATATATATATATATATTGGATTTACAAATATATTTTGAAATAATCTTCTGAACGATTTCTAATTAAAATACGGTTAGAGTAGTATATATACCGTAAAAATGTAAGACAAAATTAACTAGAACTGAACCTTGTTAAAAACTTTTTTGATTTCAAAAAAAAAAAAAGAACTTGTTGAAAAATCTTTTTTTTTCTAAAAACTTCCCCAAAAAAAATTTATTTCAAAAAATTTAAAATCGTGTTTAAAAATTAATCGAGTTTAGTAGAAAGAATTTTTTTATATAAGATTACGAATAAATTTTATTACCAATAAATAAATAAATAATTTTATTTCATTCTCCAAATTTAAAAACATTAATTCTGAATACATTGATTTTATACGAAAGTATATATGCATGTTATTTTACTTTGATCAAAAAGCGGAGAAAACCATAAAAGTTTTCATTTAAAGTAACAAAAATTATGAAACGTTTGAATTACAAAGAGTTGATGATTTCTTGGACCAGAAACTGCGGTGTTTACTAATTCTTTTATAGATACCTCCATTTTTAAATTTTATATTTTTATATTCACATATTTTAGTAAATGCCATGCGATATATCCCGTTTTACAACATGAACAGTTTTCATTTTTGTTGGCTCTTGCAAATATACTAAATTTGTAGGCATGCCCTAAAACATTAAATGTTTTTATAAAAAATAAAGAACAAACTAAAATTAACAACATCTGAAACAATTATACTAAAAATAAGTTAAATAAAAGAATATCTACCTCGTTTATATGATCATCATCTTTATGCATTATTTTGCTTTCATAAGCCACAGGAACAACATGTGCAGGGGATTGCGGAGATGTCTGAATAACTGAGTGATACTCATATCCTCCTTCCTCCTTACGTCTTATTAGCTGCTCATTAATGGCCATATTGTTCATGCTTTGAGTCAAAGTGTTCACTCCTATCAAATAAAATCATTTGAAATACTAATAACCCGTGCATGAAATAGTAATAACCCTGCATTACATACTATGTTGGACCATTGTCAGTACAACGTCGAAAATATTGGGCTAACATTATCCTTATGTTTGAAAAAAGTGTTGTGCTGCTTGGGAAGATATGGTTATGCAATTAAAGTTATAAAAAAATCATCGGTTATAAAAAAAAAAATTTTAAATCTTTCGAAAAAAAATTCAACTTGTCAGTCGCTACAATTATTTATTTTACCAAGAAAATAAAAACAATTTTTTGTACCTTTACAATAACCTTGGGGTAATGCAAATGTGGTAAATTGTGGTACAGTATGTAAAGTATTTGAAGTATAGATTGGTTGAGTAAACACCTGCTGAGGAGTAACATTTTGTATTATTTGAGCAGTTGCAGAACTTGGTGCAGCTGTTGTTGGTTGGATAGGAACCTGCTGCGTATACCATGCTGTTGACGGATAAGGAACTGGTGGTGAATATTGTTGAGTATAATATTGCTGTAAAGAAAAAAATTGAAACTGAAAAATAAAACTAGAAATAGATAGAAAACGATGCTATTTTAATTTGATTGTATTTGTACTTGAATTTGTACTTATTATGTTACAGGAAGTTATTTTTTTCTTATCAATTATTCAGCCAAAAAAAAAATTGCATTAATTTTAAAAATATTTTTATCTTCATTTCATTGTGTAGAAAATTTTTAACTTCTTTTTAAATGGGAGATGTAAGCTTTTTGCAACAATTGCACCCTTTTGTAACAATAAGACCCTTAAGGGGTTAATTCTATAAATTACGTCCGCAATTTTCGACCGTCACGTAATTTTCGATCACAAAATTGTAACATTTAAGTAGCAAGTTTTGTATGAGTTGTCACAAAACTATTACCCCCCCCCCCCACCCCTAGTAGCATGACGTAATTTATGGACGACTAAGGAAATATGCCTGTTATGCTGATTTGTATAAAAGCTATGTATACTATACTTATATTATAAAATGCATGTTTTATTATTTATTATAATATGTTTGTACTACTTAAATTGCTTATTATAACTTAATATAATTTTATTATCAATGACTAATAAAATACCTCTGCCGGATAAAGGGGTTGCGAAGGTGAAGTCACAAAACTCACTGGCTGCTGATATTGTGGCGGTGCTTGTTGTTGTTGAACTAAATAAAAGTTTACACCGTCGGGAGAATAATAAGCCGGTTGTTGTTGTTGAACATACCAGCAACCAGAATTATACTGTTCCAAATTTTTAAATTTTATTGGTCTAATTTTTGCGTGCCCTATCACAACTTCTCGATCCTTAAATGGTACTGTGCCTTCTAATTTTACAGATTCAGCTATTGTTTGACTATCAAATGTTACAAATCCGTATCCTTTACTAAGACCTTGTTTATCCCGTATTATATTGGCTTCTATTACAATTCCATATATTTCAAAAAAGTTGATTAGATCATCTTCAGTAGTTTCTTTAGAGAAACCTTTTACAAAAATCCGATTTGGAATTTCAACATCACCAGGTGAATGTCTAAGATATGGATCTTGATTTTTTAAATCAACTGCTTGCTCGTCGGCTATTTCCTCATTGGATTCATTTTCTTCGCAAGAATTCATTTTGTGAAACTGTCAATAAATTTCAATGAGCGTTAAACGTTTAACGTACGAAGAAAAAAACATTTGCATTTTTTGACTTCAAAACATTCGAAAATCGATTTTTTTTTTCGATCAACTTAACTTTTAAACTTTTAAATTCAAAATTTTGTTCGAATTCTATTGAAACTTTTTTTTTTTTTTTTTTTACTGAAGCTAAATAACGTCGCGACCTCAAAAAAAAAAATTAAAAAAAAAAATTATTAAAAGTTAATAAATAGATAATTCTTTTTCTTCAAAACCAAAAAACATTAAAAAAAAAAAAAAAATGAATTAAAATTAGAAACAAAAAAAAAAAAAATTATTTTTGAATTAAAGAAATAATGTTTAAATTGAATATTTAAATTTAAAAAAATTATATATTTATGTTACGTCATAAAATAAGCAACATTAAATTTACGCTAGTTTTTCGCGCTTCAATTTTTAATGTTTAAGACCCATTGTCTTCAATTTTGAAGAAAAAAATATTGAATATCTCCAATTCCGTTTTTTTTTTTTTTTTACATATTTACTTTGTATAATAAATACAATGATAAATACAAAATATTTTGGTCTAAATATTTGTCGTTCGGCCATGGCGGTACTTTGAAAATCGGACGAACTTTAGTCAATTTGCTTAATTTGTATTATGTCATACTTTAAGAAGCTATATCTGGAATATTATATATTTTAAGATATTTTTTCAAATTATTTATTACAGCCAACTACAAGTTTTACTAGAAAAATAAAAAATAAAAAGTTATTCGCTGAAAGTACAATAATTGTGAAAAAGTACAAACTTTAAGAAGTCGTAAATATTGAAGTCTTCGAAAATCTTCCACTAAAAATATAAAATTGTGCGTGGTTGCAATCGCATCTCAAAAGATCGGCCGTGAAAAACATGTTTAGAAAAAAAATGTTCCAAATTTAGACCGCGATAAATTGAATGAAGATTACTTGACCATATATTTTGATTTTGAGAAAGTGAAATTTATCTAAAAATCACAGATAAAAGTCGCATGAGTCGTTTGGAAGACTATTTAATTTTGTTGCAAGCATCTGTAAGCAAGTGACTTCAAACTATAACGAAAGGAATGTCTAAGTTTCAACAGCGGTTCTCTGTGACAAGACCTTGAGGACTTCTTAGGGGCTGTCCGTTAATTATGTCAACAAATTTTTTGAAATTTTTACCTCTCCCCTCCCCTTGTCAACAATTTGTCAAATTTCCAGAGGCTCCTCCTATAAAATTACGTCAACAATTGATTATCCCCCCCCCCCTTCCTATACAAAGAAACTATGTTACAAACTCAGCCTAATTTTCCGTTATTTAAGCAATAAAACTCAATATATATATATATATATATATATATATATATATATATATATATATATATATATATATATATATATATATATATATATATATATATATATATATATATATATATATATATATATATATATATTATGGAAATAAGAAAAAAGTTATTGGCGGAAGTGAAGAAAAGGCGTTCAAACGGTGAAAATGTTTATCTTAGGTATGATAAAATTATTACTTCAAAAAACTCTTTACTTAAATTTAGTAATAATAAATCAAATCAAAATTAAAAAGTTATATATATTTTAAATGGGTATTTCTGCAGCCGCTTTTCGAAAACGCCTTAAGGTTAAAAAATATCACTTCTGACTTTTTTACAAAATAAGATAGTTTATATGTCTACAAACGTTATTGAAAACATATTTTCAAAGAGTTCTGAAAAAATTCATAAAAATTATTCGTTTTAAAAAGCGTTTAACAAAGAGTTTCTCCAAACAATTTTTTTTAATTGTGTTTTTCTCAAAATACGTATAAGCAAGTTTAGGCGTTTTGAAAAACAGCTGCGGATTTAAAGGCATACATATATATACTTTTTTTTTTTTTTAATTTATAAATGGCGGAAAATAATATTTTGAATGTTTTTGATATATTTACTAGAGAAAACACTATACTTTTATCAAATGGCTTTGACCCTGACGTGAATTATTTTAATAACTTTTTAATAGATACTGTTTATTTTAATATAAGTGATGCCTCACGATATTTAAATTCTTCATTATCAAATTTTTCATTATTAAATTTGAACATCAGGAGTATGAGTAGGAGAAATGGCGATGAAATAAATTCTAATTTTTTTCTACCAGGTTATAATTCAATACACCAACCCAGGAAAAACGACATTGGCGGGGGCGTATGTATTTTTATTCTTAATTCTTTTACTTTTAGAAAATTACTTAGCCTCAGTGTCAATGACGCTAATTGTGAGTCGTTATCAATTGAAATTCTTAATCGGAAAACCAAAAATATTTTTATAACTTCTCTTTACGCCTGATGGTAATTTTGAAGCATTTGAAAAACACTTAAAAAATATATTGCCAAAAGTCATTAAAAAACACATTTATATAACTGGTGATTTTAACATAGATATTCAAAAAATAAATAATGATAAATAATACGCTAAACGGTTAGTAAATACTCTACTTCAGAACAGTTTAATACCTGTAATCAACAAACCAACGCGCGTAACACGCAATACTTCTTCAATTATTGATAACATTTTTACTAATGTTGCTATGACTTGCCAAATCGAAAGTGGAATATTAAAAACTGATATTAGCGATCATTTTCCGAATTTTCTTATAAATTACTCTTTAATTTCTGAATCTAAAAATTCCTTTGTAACATATGTAAGACAAATAAACAACCAATCTATTATAAAATTTAGAGAACTATTAACAGAAATTGATTGGAATCTTTTAACTGAGTGCAATGATGCTAATGATGCATACAATCTGTTTTTACGTTTGTTTTCTAAACAATACAAAAGATCCTTTCCAAAAATTAAAAAAACAACTAATTCCATAAAAAAAAATAATCCGTGGATGACAAATGGTCTTAGAAAATCATCCAGAAAAAAATAAAGGTTATATGAAAAATTTAAAAAAAATAAAACTTATAACAATGAAATTAAATACAAAAAGTATAAAAATTGTTTTGAAAGAATAAAAAAGCAAATAAAAAAAAGTTATTATTCTAACCTCTTAGAACATTCAAAAGGGAATAGTAAAAAGACATGGGAAGTAATTAAAGAAGTTACAGGGAAAAAGCAATTACATAAAAGCACTATTCTAAATAGAATAAAGCTTAATTCGAACAGAGAAATATTTGATAAGAAAGAAATAGCTGAAAACTTCAACAAATTTTTTATAAACATAGGAAAAGAATTAGCAGCTGATATAACTCCTGGAAATAATTTTAAAAAAACTCACTATGTAATGGATGAGTCGGAACTGTCTCTAAATGAACTTCAGGCATCCTTTAATGCGCTTAAAATAAATAAAAGTGCCGGGTTTGACGATATTAATGTTAATGTTCTTAAAGCTGTTTTTGATGCTATTAAATTACCTGTTTTGTTTATCTTCAATCTTTCAATTACAACTGGTATTTTTCCTTGTCAATTAAAAATAGCAAGAGTAGTCCCCGTATACAAAAATGGTGACGATTCTATACCATCTAACTACAGACCTATATCTATTCTTTCTTGTTTTTCAAAGTTGCTTGAGCGTATTATAGTTATCTTGAAAAACATAATATCTTATTCAGCAAACAGTTTGGTTTCCGGAAAGGGCATTCAACACATCATGCAGTAACTGATTTAGCCAGTCAAATACTGGATGGGTTTGCTAAAAAAAAGTTATACACTCGGCTTGTTCATTGATTTGTCAAAAGCTTTTGACACTGTTGATCATAAAATTCTGTTGTACAAACTAGAAACATATGGAGTAACAAATAACTACTTAAAATGGCTACAAAGCTACCTTAAAAATAGAAAACAAGGAGTATCTTATGATTCAACATGTATAAAGTTAGAAACAATAAGCTGCGGAGTTCCTCAAGGCTCCAAATTCTTGGACCCTTACTGTTTCTGATTTATGTAAATGATATCTATCTATCTTCAAACATGCTTAATTTTGTTCTTTTTGCTGATGACACTAATCTTTTTTATACCCATTCCAATTTAAAATTAATTTTCTTTACAGTTAATCGTTAGCTGGAAAACCTAATGACTAGTTTAAATCAAACAAACTTTCTTTGAATATCAGTAAAACTAAGTACATTTTATTCCATAATGACTTACCCCTGCAGCTAATAATAAAAAACAAAATAGTAAACAGAGTTTCATCACTTAAAATTTCAGGAATAATATTTGATGAACATCTTAATTGGAAAAATCGCATTATGTATAAAACAAAACACCTACTAAGTAAAAAATGTTTAATAGATTTATACTATTGTTTTATCCATAGCTACATTAGCTATTGTAATATTGCTTGGGCAAGTACTTACCCTTCAGCATTGAAAATTGTATATATTAAACAAAAACAAGCCAGTAGAGTTATATTTCATGTACATAAATACGCCCACTCCAAGCCGTTACTCCGGGAAATTAAAGCTCTTAATGTCTATGAGTTAAACGTGTTCCAAAACTTGTTATTCATGTTTAAATATCAAAACGACATGCTTCCAAAATCCTTTAATAACTGATTTGTAAAAATTAATCATAAATACCTAACAAGGTACTCTACCTATAATTTTAATTTACCTAAGTCAACTCTTAAAACATCTACCTACTCAATTTCATATAGAGGCCCTCGCCTGTGGAACATAGATGAAAATATGAAAAGTATAACTTCAATAAATTTTTACTTGAATTAACAGACGCAAACATACTTTTACATTTTTAAGTTAAAAAAAAAAAATCTTGTAATATTTCTTAATATATCTGATTATTTATCTTTATAGGCTACTGTCGTTATTAATTTTTTTATTTAAATTTTATTGATGAAAATTGTAAAACAAGAACGTTGTAATATGTTTATAAAAGACGAATTATATAAAATATATATATATATATATATATATATATATATATATATATATATATATATATATATATATATATATATATAAATTTACAGATACAGTGGAATATGATCTTGGGTTGATTGAAATAGGTAGCGCAATTTGACATAAAATTTGATCTTCCTCGTAGTTAAGTATTTGCTCTGTTACTGGCCATTTGAAACAGTTTTTGTCACGTGTTGCTACGTATTCCATGATTCCATGCACGAAACACTTATGCTATTCTCATCAATCTGAGCAGTGAAAAAAATTATTTGAACGTTGTGTTTGAGAAGACACAAAATAAAAAAATTCAACTTTTGTAACTATACCAGTTTACAATATGCTATTATGTTCCACAGACACCCAATTGTCTTTCTTATACGCAGGTAGCTCATCAATAATAAAATGTACCTGAATAAACAAATGTGCTGATAAAAGAAACAATTCATTTATACTAAAAAGTAATAATGAATTCACTGATACAAAAAAAAAAGAATACATTAAAATTAGAGAGTTCTCTATTGTCGTCATTTAATGTCAGTATTATATCTTAAATACTGTAATAATATATTATATTATAACATTCACATGTTCTTGTATTGCCATTCCAAATTCATTTTTATCATCTTGTTATTTTCATCATCTCATTATTTTCATTATCTTCATTGTTATTTTTAATATTTTTACCATCGCAGTTATCGTAATTGTCTTTATTATTTGGTTCTTCTTTATCAATTAGTTGACTGCTTGCTGTTTCTTCCGGTTCTTTCAATGATCCTTCTTTATACTACTTTACCTGTCTGTGGACCTTCCATGAAGTACTTAAACAGCAAAGAATTTTGAGAATAAGAAAATCAAAAGGTGCTTTGTACTGGTAGAGCCCATTGTCTACACATAGTATACGAGTGGTGTCACACTTGGTTACTTAAATTAAACATTTCAAAATGTTGTGTTATCCATTATGTGTTATCCTATAAGCAGTTACTTTTTGGAAAATAATCAAGGTATAAATGAAAGTCTAAGAAGCTCTACTAAAGAGCTTGTTTTAAGAGTCATTTTTACTGGTTTATTTGTAAAAAATAAATATTTTATCCATAAAAAGAAAAAAAATTGATTTAACTCAATTTTTTTGATTTGTGGAGATAGAACAAAATAATTCTAACCTCGCGATTAGTTGCCATTGATTTAAATCAAATCCTTTCGAACCGTTAAAAAGTTTTGGTATTTTGTATCACATTTGCGTCTTCTAAAAAAAAAAAAGATCCTATATTTTAGGACTTTCAGATTATGATGGAAGGGAAGGGGGGATAAGCATACCTTCTCCTCCCCCCTCCCCGATCCGTCATTGATCTACAGAGTTTCACTGCTGAGTTTTTATAGCAAGAGGAAAAGAATAAGTTCGAGTAAATTTTGATTTTAAGATGTTTGAAAGAAATTACAGGAAAGACTTTTCAGTTACTTAGTCTGAAGTTTAGCTATTTCAAAATTTTAGAAGGGCTTGATTTAAAAGTGAACGGTTCAGTTTTAAGGTACTATTACTAATATGTTTGAGCGCAGTTGTTGAAATAGATTAGATAAATCATCGTTTTTGCGTTTTTTTAATTTTTTTTTTGATTTATTTATTATGAGTATGTTGGTTTTGTCAACAAAATGGTAGTTTAAATTTTTAAAGACATACTAAAAGCATTATTTAAAACAAGGAAAGGCTATAGTTTTTCTTTATTTTATAAATAATCTTAGAATGTCAAATGAGAACCCCTTTTATGAAAAAATGATTTGAAGATGTTTGTGAACAGCATTTGGACTTAAACTTTTATCATTTTGAGGAACATTTTTTATTAAATTAGACATTTCATTTTCACTCTTTGGATAAAGAATGTTGATGTTTTAAAGAAATTACAGCAAAGACTTTTCAGTTATTTGGTCTAAAGTTAAGCTATTTTAAAATTTTACATTCAGGTCGGGTGGTCATTATGATCACCCTGCTACTGGTAACACGTAACCCAGAGTAACCTGTTCCATGTCCTGCTAACTTTTGGGATTTTTTTTCTAAGCAAAGGCCGGAGGGAGTTTGCTTCCTGTCATCAATACTATTTAATATCGTTCATGTCTATAATAATAATAATAATAATAACAATAATAACAATAATAATAATAATAACAATAATAATAATAATAATAATAATAGCAATAATAATAATAATAATAATAATAACTGTAATAATAATAATAATAATAATAATAATAATAATAATAATATATATATATATATATATATATATATATATATATATATATACATATATATATATATATATATATATATATATATATATATATATATATATATATATATATATATATATATATATATATATATATATATATATATATATATATATATATATATATATTATGGTTTAATCCTCCTTTTAGTAAAAATGTTGTAATTAAAATTGGACACCTTAAAACTTAATTGACTAGCATTTTCCATTACATCATAAGCTCCACAAAATTTACAACAGAAATATAATAAAAATTAGTTACAGCTGCATGCCAAATATTCAATCAATTATTCATTCACACAACCAACAAATTTTGGGCAACAAACTTGCCGCTAATGGTAAAAATACAACTGCAATAAGAAAACCCCATATCTGTTAAATACCGTCGAATATATGTGATCCGATGATCACATATATTCGACGTCAGATGCCAAACTTGTATTTTTTATAAAGATTTTTATTTTACATTTTTGAATAAAATGGGTAATAATTGCCGAAAGGCATGAATTTTTAAGTTTGATTATAAAGTTGTGTTTTTTTATTTAAATTTATTTTAATATAATTTGATCTATTTTTTAAAAAAAACATAATGATCACTTTTAAAAAGACGAGAGTTGTATTTCCAACTCAAATATAGTATACATTTATCTATCTATTTCCAAGATAGAATACAACATTTATCTATCTATTATTATTACTAAATTAGTGCTACTTAGACCATATATATATATATATATAGCTAAGGAAAAAGCTTTATTTTAACAGTTATAGCCTAGAATGATTCGAGAGCAAAGACTGTGCATACTTTCAAAAAAGTTGTTTAAGTAACTTCTTCTTTCTCCAAAACTATAAATAAAACAGACCTTCGCGACTCAGTATAAACAAGGTTAAATATATAAATCTTCTAAACTTTTGATTGAATACTTTAACAGTTGTTGTTGATTTAATTTCAAAACCATAAGCTTTCGGAATGCCTAAGGAAATTCGTGAATACGATTGTATTTACAAAGCTCTACCTATGCGGTCATTAGGTACCTTAGGTGAAAAAAGTGTGAAAAGACTCGCATTTTTTTATTTTTAAAAAAACAAAAAATTTCTCTGAATTGATTGTAGATGGATTAAAAGCGTCACGTTTAATTTATTTTTACGTTGTTGCTCGCGCAACGGTAACGTCGCGTTAATTTTTTCCCTAAAATCAAGGTAGTGATTTCTGATTGGTTAATTTTCTTATCTTTGATTTAAAGAACACCACCCCAACCAAAAACCCTTAATCGATGTATTTGCGCTCCACTGCGACTATCCCTATATCAGTTGATGTATGCGTTCTCACTGCGCTACCTCTATATCAGTGTTTTATTTTAATCTTTATTATATTTATGTGCCCCAAGAAGTCCTTACAGTCTTATTACAGAGTACCGGGGATGAAGATTTGATTGGATGTTCACGTCTCCTTCCTAACTGATGTCGTAAAACTTGCTCCGAGGTGGGGTTTGAACCACGGATACTTTGTTTCTGAGGCAAGTGCGCTACGGCTGCTCACTATGTATGTATGTAAATAATAAAAAGCAATGTAACTTTCAATAAAAACAATAATAATAACTTTTAATAAAAAATAGTTAAAAAACAAAACAAAATTCAAAACAAATACTTTTAAATAAAGGATTCGAACCCCGGCCACCGTGCTGGCACTCCCAGGGTGTTTCGTAAGTTACATACGACATGGAATATATTTGGTTTATTTTAAAACTAAAACTTTTAAAATAAACCAAATATATTCGCTGCTGTTACTTTAAATGCACCAATCAGACTTTACTACCGTGACTTTAAGATGTAGCAACGGTACCGTTGCGCTAGCCACAAAGTTATTTTTACTTTTTTTTTTTGCGTTTTTTTTGTTCATTATTTTTTATTTACTTTGAATCACTGAAGTAACTGCAGATAATACTGGTGTTTTAACTTTGGTCAGCTTTACACAATGGGTTTCTATTGAGTTATTATTTTTCAATAAAATAAAGTTTTCAAATATTTATTAAAATAATATATCTCCTGAAAGCAGTAAGATGCTATTAAAAATTATTTTTTAAACTTTATTTAAAATTTATATAAAAAGTTATTTAAAAACACCGGTTTAAATTAAGTTCGATTCTTTAAAAAAACATATCATAAACTGATATAACACTCCATCGCAATTCTTAAAATTATTAAAGGTGAACTTTGTAGATAATTTGTAGATTCAATTTTTAATAAAGTTTAGAATTATGTTCTATATTCAATCAGACATTAAAGCGTCGTTTTATGAAATACTCAAAGTAGATCTTTATGAACAACCACCAAGTTGGCTTTGTACTGAATATATACTTTTAGCCACCAGAACATACTGAATTCATTCATTCATCACAGGTCATTCGCCTAAAAATTACTTAAGAATTTAACCACGGATGCATCAGACATTGAGCAGCTGTTGCTCGATTTTCAGGTACAAAATCCATCATTGGTTCCAAAAATTCTGCAAAAGCGCGAGCATCAGCGGTCGACCAATCATACTTTTCGCAGAGAACACTTTCAAGACTCCTAAAATTATATTCTTGTCATGTCTTTCAATAAAATTTTAAGATTTTTCAATAAAAAAAAAAAAAAAAAAAGTAATAAAAAAAAAAGGGTAATAAATATTGTCTCAAACCGAAATCGTGAAATAAAAACTTGCAATTTCAACATAATTAGGCGAGGTATTATTAAAAACACTTACCATGGTTTTAAGCGTTTGATATGTTTGAGTTCTCCTAAAAAATATTAAGATTCAAGGTAAAATTTATTATCATTTATTAATCACAATTTATTGCAAAGATTAGAAAACTTCTGCAATAAGTTGACAATACAGCGAAGAACCCAGACGTGTTTTTGTACCGTTTTACCGGTATGGGCGCCAAAAAAAAGCGCCCTAAAGTTATTTTAATTTTTTATGAAAAAAACAAAAAAGAAATTAGTTTTAAATGCAGTAGTATATAATTAATTCTGAGTTTAATTTAGCTACCTCATTTTTTCTTCAGGAAAATAAAAAAGAAATAGCTTTTTTACATATCTACGTGACGTAATTTGCCTTCGGTTATTAACTGGACATAACTTTAAAAAAAATGAAAGTCGTTACCGAAACTTAATTTTAAAACCACGTTGCAAAATTTTATAACAATGGAATGTATAAAAGATTTGCTTTTTTAAAAGTTAAAGCGTTTTTAAATATCCATTCAGCGTAAGGTTAATTTTTGTTTTTGGCAAGTAAGAGTAAACTGCTTTTGATAATAAATGAACAAAAGTAAAAAATAACTTGTAACTATCGCGCAAACTTGTATCTATCCTTGTAACTATCGTGCAAGTTTAATTTTTAAATGAATGAACTATTGATCTTTAGCTTGCTATTTTAGTTTACGTGAGGAAAAGGAAAAATCGAAGTATAAACTTTTTCAGACAGTTTTTTTCCTTTCAATATTCATTTTAAAATAATAAAAAAAAAGTAAATGTAATTTATTTATTTAAATGTAATTTTTTAAATTATTCTTAATAATTAAAATAATATATTTTTTTAAATATATGTTTTTAAAAATAAAATATGGTTTTTGATCAAAATAATAGAATATTTTAAAAATGTTTACTGTAATTACCTCTTTAATTATTTTTAATTTAAAAGGCGCCTTAAAATCACTTAAAAAATTTTACCTTTGGTAAAAGTTAAATGAACAGATTTACTAATATTTAAATCAAAATTTTAAATTTAAAATAATAGAAACTAAGTTTATTAAATGCTTATGTTTTTATTCGAATAGTTTATTAAATACGTTTATTAAATGCTTATCGAATTTGTTTATTAAATGCTTATGTTTTTAATTCAAATACAAGACGTAAAACTTTTTTTTGTTGATTTTACAAATATTACGCGATATAATATATGTATATATATATATATTATGTAGTGTAAATATTGATTCAAAATTGTTTAAAATATTTTTAATTATTATTTTAAATTAAATTCACTAAAATATAGTTAATAACTGTTTAAAATACTTTAAACAATTTTCAATAATTATTTACGTGGTATATGCAACAAAAGCGTTTGTTAAAATCTTAAGTAAAATAGTTTTCTTTTAAGTAACTTCGTCCACCAGTAAATTCATGTATTCAAAAAATGCCTTTAAATCAACACCTTATTATAGGATAAAACTGAACAAGATAAACATAAATGATTATTAAGAAAATGATTAAAAATTATTGTTGCGGCACCCGTTTAACTAGAGGAGAATGCGGGGGAGGGGGAAATCAAAAACATAATCCCCCCCCCTCAACATGGTAATTCCCCCTCCCCATTCTCAAAAATATGGTAGTGTCAAACCAAATACGCTGAGGATTCAAAAACTCTTTTCTCCAATTAGTTTTCAGAAAAGTATTAAAACTCTAAGGAGGCTTAAAGAAGGTAACTTTATTTTTTATTGTTTTTACCACTTTTTGGAACAGCTTTTTCTAATTCAATATGTGCTGATAGAAGGGAATTCATCAGACTCCCAGTCTGCATAATGTTAAATGACATCAATGTTAGTACTATCATTTTCAGTACTATCAAACAATGTTAGTACTATCATATTCAGTACTATCAAACAATGTTAGTACTATCATATTCAGTACTATCAAACAATGTTAGTACTATCATATTCAGTACTATCAAACAATGTTCGTACTATCATATTCAGTACTATCAAACAATGTTAGTACTATCATTTTTAGCAAGAAAATACTTTGCAATTATTAATTTAGTTGCAGAATGGTGTTTTGTGAACTGTTTTGATATATCTTGATATATCCCATACTAAGAAATATACAGATTAGTGGAGTTCATGCTTTACTTGAAACAATATTAGGTAGAAACTTATGATTTTACAATTACATAATTTAGATGGAAATTTTACATAAATTCTTAAGAAGTCTTGAGAATCTGATTATCTCGATAGGTAAAAATGACCAAGGATATATTTAAATATTAAGACTTTTCTTTTTTTTCTGTTAACATCAAACTTAATTAGCGGTTGTTTGCTCAGCCAATCACTGGAAGTGACTTTGTTTTTTAAAAACAAGAAAAAAATAAATAAAAATACTTTCATACCTTTTCTTGTGAAGAATTCTTTTGAGTATTTTCCGGATAGAGCAACATGACGAGGAATACGTCCAAGTAACTCCATAATTAAAGCTATATGATCTGCAACAAGAAACAAAGAAGCAATAGTAACAGCTTTTTAAAAGACTTTTCGTTATATTTTAAAAAGCATTTATTTTCCTTTAGAGCACAAAAACTAAAAGATTTTTTTGATTTTTGAAATTGAATTTTTGAAATCAAAAGTTTCAACACTGGTCAAAGTGACCTAGTTACCTAGGTTATCTAGGCTGAAATAATTTTCATTTAATCATTATTCCTTCCTAAAAAAATATTTCATAAAATCATCTTTAAAACATTTTCTTGAATAAGAAATATCAAGTAAAAACTAGTTTCGATGCTTGTATAATTTAATTATTGTTTAAAACGAAAAACAAAAATTAAAAAAACATTTTCCTGGTTGCTAAGAAACTGTTTGTAAGTATTTAAAAAATATTTTTAAATAGCAATTGGATCATATATAAGAAATTTTTTTAAATGGTAATAATGAAATGAAAATAAAATAATGAAATGAAAAAATGAAAAAAACATAACAAGAAAAAGTATATAAAATAGTTAGAAAATTCATTTTTTTAAATCATGTTGACTAAAAAAGGGAAAACTCAAACTCATTGTTTGAGCTAAAAAAAGGGTTAAACCCAAGCTCGTTGTTTGAACTAAATCTATAAAAAAAAACAACTCTGCATTAAATTTTATATTTGGAAATCCCTTTTAAAAAATAAATCAAAATACACTTTACCTTCATCACGTGACCAATCTTCACCAGAATGAGGCTCAAATAAAAAATCTCCAGTTACTAATTCAAATGCCTGAGTTAATAAACAAAATAACTAAATGATAACTTTCTTAAGGGTAGGTATATAAAAAATATCAAACTACAAAAAAATAGTCTAACCATGCATGCAGTACTCCAAATATCTGCTGGGGGTCCGTATCCAGCTCCTAACAATACTTCTAGACTGCGATATTGACGAGTTTGAATTTCTTCAGTGAAATGGTGATCCTTTTTTAAAAATACAAATACATATTTCAAACTAATTAGAAGTAATAGTTAACTAATAATTAGTAATTACATCTAATTATATCTTAAAAACCAATAAATTATAATAAATTTCAAAAATTATAGAAATTGTAAATGCATAATTAAATAACTTAGTACTGACTATTGTTGGTATTTAGTGTTATATTATTAATCATGCAAAACTATCTGATTCATTAAAAAAAAGAAAGAAAAAAAAGTAGGGTAGATTAGGCGAAAATTAGAACATTTTCAAAAATAATTATGCTGGATCCAAAATTTTTGTGAACAAACAATTTTTAGGGATCAATAATCATGATCCACTTAGATATTTAGGTGCCTGAAATTTTTTCTTTAAAAGACAGAGGTTTTAGAAAAGCAGCATATTACCTTAAAAGCTCATATTACCCAGACCACTTAGTAATGTGAGCACTTTAAATTAGCTCAAAAAAGTAACATTAATTAAGTAAAAAAATACCAACCTGACAATTAGAACTAAATTTTGAAATACAGGGTGACAACCATAAGGTGAAACACATAAAGTAAGCTATATTTTCAAATTTAAGAGTTATATTTATTCGAAAGTGGTATCAATAGAAAGCTACAAGTGTATTTAACAAGTTTTATTGGTTTAATTCGAACCTGTCGCCCTCTGCTTTTATGCAGGCTCGACATCTCTTGAAAAAGTTTTCACACGCGGCACGCACAGTTTCTTGTGGCATTTTGTCCCAAATGTCGATCAAAAGTTCCTTGAATTGGTCCAAAATTGTTAATTTATGCTTCCCCAGTTCTTGTAGCATGTATCCCCAGACAAAGAAATCAAGGGGATTGAGGTCAGGACTCGAAGCAGGCCATTCTTTGGTATCGATAAAATCTGGGAAATTTTGCTTGCAGTAATCTTGAACAACAATAGCCTTGTGTGCAGGGGCAGAATCTTGCTGGAACACCCATGGATCATCACCATACATTTCTTTAGCCTTAGGTTCAATCAAATCTTTGATCACATTCTGTAAGTAGTATTCTTTGTTGATTTTCACCCCTCTATCGATAAATTTCAGAGGAAATTTCCCCTTTTTCGAGATGGCCCCGAATACCATGACCGCCGAAGCATTCTGATAACGAGGGACAGTTCTAACGTTTAAAGGAACATCAGAGAGCTTTACAGCATAAACTCTGTCATTTTGTCTGTTCAACAGGCGCTCCAAAGTAAACATTTTCTCGTCCGAAAAAACAATATCTGCACCACCGTGCCGCTTCAATAGCGATTTGCAACGCTTGACTCTTTCCACCTTGTTTTTGTCAGTGAGGCTGGCAATTTTTTGTTTACGGTAGCACTTAAGTCTTAAATCTTGTTTTATAACCTTTTGCATAGAGGTATATGACATGTTCAGCTCTTAAGCTAGCTGCCGACCTGAGCGAGCAAGATTTCTTCGTAAACGTTTTCTTACCACTTTGATGATTGCTGGAGTGCGCTTGACGCGCTTTCTTTTTCTAGTTTTAGCTGGAATTGTTTGCCCAGTAGTTTTGTAACGAGAAATTGTTTGACTAATCAATGATTTGCTGACTTTTATATCATTTAGGCGTCTCCAAATATCAGCTTGACTTAAATTTTTTTTGTGTAATAAAATTATCAGCTCCCTGATAGGATTTAGATCTGTATTTTTCATACAATCCCTCATTTTTTCTTCCTCAAATTTTTAAAACTTTTTCTAAACAAATGTCAAAACAAACTGTAAACAAGGGGAAAGTCATATGGTACGGGGTTAATAAATGATTGGGGTTCGAAAATGTGTTTCACCTTATGGTTGTCACCCTGTATAATGAATTCATTATTAACAAAACTTATCATTAAAAGATCAAGTTTTAAGCCAGTTTTTGTTGAAACAATACTATGTTTTCCGGAAGAAGAAAAAAAAAAGTTAGTTTGTTAATTTTTCAATTATATTAACTCAAACCTTTGAACGATTGAAATTCAAATTTTTTGAATTTAAATTACAGAAAAATATTTAGTATTGTTAAAATAATAAACTTTTTTACTATGTTTTATTTTTATTTTATTTTAGGACTTTAAACTAGGTAATTTCAATGAAAAACTTAATTTGAGCATACTCATATTACACAAAAATGACATCTTTAAATAAAGTCAAAAATAAATGTTACTGTACATTGTTTTTCAAACAAAAATGAATTGGATTTTTAGCTAACATACTTTTCTTTATGAAAAAATTAATTTCATTATGATAGTACCAAATTTTTACCAACACAAAAAATTTAATAGTGTTTTAATTAGATGATTGCTGCTAATTACTGCATATAAATTTACGCTAAATGTACTGATTCTTGTTATCAACACATAAAGTCGATTCAAAAAATTTAAACTTACATCTAAGAAATCTTTAAGTATTACCAAGGTACTCATATTACTCTAATTTACTGACTATAATTAGTATTGGTATTACATCACCAATTTATAATTAATGTGCAAATATAATTATGTTGAATATGCAAACAAATAAATATTGAATGTATAGAACATAAAAAACAATGCTATTAACAAAACGTATAACATAAAAAAAATTAAAAACTTTTTGATAATCCAAAAATAAAGTCAAAAGCTTTTATAAATTTATAGTTTAATGAGTTTTTTTGTTTTCTCTTAATACTTAATTGATGTTCTGTCAGCTTAATACTTAATTGATGTTTTGTCTGCTTAATACTTAATTGATGTTCTGTCTGCAGATAAACTAAAATTTGATTAAACCAAAGTTTGAAGTTCATTTTTTTGAACTTATTTTTTTTTTCATTTGAAGTATCAACATCAATTTTTGGTCTATTTAAAGCATATACTTATAACATGTTCATATTAGCTATTGATGTATTTTTTGTTGTTGTTTTTATTTCTCTTTATATGCTATTCAGTGTTATATGTTCATCATGACTAGTCTTAGAGAAACATGTCAGGTTAGTTAATATTATAAAGCATGTTCTGATTGGCTGGTCTTTAAGAAGTGCATTCTAAATGGTCTCTAAAATTATGCAATTTATTTCTATATACATCGAAAGATTATCATTCAAAAAAAAAAAATTTCCAGATACTAAATAAAGCAGGACAACCTGAATTATTAAGTGTGAGGTATATATATATTTTACAAAAGTTACTAACATAAGATCTTACTTTATTAGTTTAAGACTAACAGTTTTAATAGCTGTTGTGAAATAAAATAAAGTTGTTTCCATGGTTACAAAATAAAACTTTTTTACTTAGATATTTTAAAACAAAATAATAAACTCAAATTAAACTTGTTCTATTTAGGTTGTTGAAACAAAATTTATTTACAAATGTTGAAACAAAATTTATTTACAAATATAAAAATACTAAATAAAAAAAGAAGCCTGTTCTGCGAAGGATAAACAACACCATTTTTTATAAATGTTTAAGGGTAGCAGACCCAATAATCTAGATCTAATGGGAGATTTTAAGATATTTTACGTAGCATGATGCAACTGCAATTTTTTGAATATTCATAGTGTTTTTATTATACATATATATATATATATATATATATATATATATATATATATATACATATATACATATTATAAATAACTTTTAAACGTTGATCTTTTCTAAAGTTTTTATCTTACGCGAAGGCTTCAAAATAAAACCAAATAATTTATTTTTTAATGATTGTTTACGTAAAAATGTGTGTAAATTAATAAAAAATGTTATATATACATTTTTTTAATGTAGGAATGTATTTTACATAATAAATTAAAGCGCTTGAAACTATTTTCCTAAAAATCTTTTAAAGCATTAATTTTAGAAAGATTTTTTAAAGCTACTTTAATTTATGAATAAGTTCAAAACCTTATGCAACTATTAACTTTTACACATTTACATTACAGCTTTTAAATGTGAATTATACAAGAATATAAAATAACTTTATTTACTTATATAAGCATGTATTTTGTAATGTTCATAAGATTAATTTTTATAATTAAACTTACAATTTTTTAAAATCTTTTAAACAAACATTTTATTTTTGAAAATTTTTTTTTTTTTTTTTAAATACGATAGGAATGAATGAGTAGAAATCATTTATAATAATTTTTAAATTCTTTACGTGAAGCGCTTATTAATAAATTAAAACTAAATTAAATTGGTTGTTGGCAGTTTATTTTATTTAAATTGCAGGCACATTTTATTCATTTTTTCCTATTTTTATGAATACAAGAGTTGGAAAACTATTTTTAAACTAGACTTACTAATTAGAGCATAAAATTATTAAAAGTTACTATTTTAAAAAGCCTAAGTTATTTTTTTAAACAAATTTTTTTTTCAACTTTTTTTGAAAAAATGTTTACAATTTAAACATTAAATACAACACTTGTAATAAAAATGATAAAATTTGTTCATTTATTAAACAATCGTTAGTAGTAATTTGTTTACAATTTTGTTTACAAAAAAATGTTTACAATTTAAACATATTAAATACAACACTTTTAATAAAAATGATAAAATTTGTTCATTTATTAAACAATCGTTAGTAGTAATTTAAAAGCGTTTTGCGTAACTTTAATAAAACATTTAAAAAAATTTATTTGAAACGTAATTAAAAACGTAACAAGAACTTTTGCTTCAAGTTTATTTTTACTTTAGTGCTTATATAATTTCTTTTTCGTAAAGAATTTTTTTTCATTAGGATTTTTTTTTTGTTAGTTTTTTTTTAAACTTTTTTCCTAGTTTAAGTTTAGCTTAGCGTTTCTATATTCAGCCGCCGAGGAAAAAATTATACTTTTGCTCTCACAAAAGTATAATTTTTTCTCTCAAAAGTTGTAATTCTCATTGTAACTAAAATAAAAAACGCAGTCATTTTAATAATTATCTTTAACAATTTTTAAAATCCCTGCATTCTATTACAATTAGAAAATATAAAACTTTTTTTTATAAGCAATAAAAACAATGCTTGTCGAAAGAATTTAGAGAAGCAGCTCACATAGCTCGCCATATTCATTTTAGGAGAGCTTTTCACCGCTCTTGCACTCATTTCTTCCCCCTGAGGCCTGCTAATAATATATATATATATATATATATATATATTCTCATAAAAATTATTACATTACATAAAAGATGAATTATACTATTATGTTAAAACATTTCTCATAAAAATTTAAACATAATAGTATTTTAATATAATCTTTTAATGCAAAAGATCTTTAACTTACTTAAAACACAACAACAAAGATCCTTTTTTATCCCCATGACAGTCCTTTCTTAAAGAATGTACAGCTGATATATATATATATATATATATATATATATATATATATATATATATATATATATATATATATATATATATATATATATATATATATATATATATATATATATATATATATATATATATATATATATATATTTTGATTTTACAAACTTTTGCAGTTATATAAATATGCAATAATTCTGTATTTCATAATAGCCTGCAACATATTAGAAATATTTTTGTAAAAAATAGATCAACAATATTTAATAGATTTGGTTCCTCAACTAAAAGTCTTGTTAACTTCAAAAGATATGGTACATTTAAAAATTATGGCACTTAGTAACATTAAAGTTTGAAAACATTTAGAACATAAAAAACAGTGAATTAAAACCCTTTTTATCAATATATTCAAATTTTTAATTTTCACTATTTAAAAAAAATATTACTTACAACCCAACATGCATTTCCTAAATCAGCGAGCTTTACTTGGATGTCTGGATTATCAAGAAAAGAAACTGCTAAAATGAAAATATAATAAATCCACATAATTTGAAAACATGTTTCTAGAACTATCATTGTGTATTTTCAAATATATCAGAATATATGTATGTATATATGTATGTATGTATGTATGTATGTATGTATGTATGTATGTTTATATATATATATATATATATATATATATATATATATATATATATATATATATATATATATATATATATATATATATATATATATATATATATATATATGTATATATATATATAAATATATATATATATATATATATATATATATATATATATATATATATATATATATATGTATATGATAAATGTGGGTTGCACACAAAATGTACAGAACAATATGGAAGGGCTGCAGTACATCAACTAAAAGTTTGGGCAGATGCAGTTTGCATTTAATAAACATTTATTTTATCGAAAAAAAATTTCACTTTTTTTCTTTTTTTTCTTTGGCTGAAAAAGTATTTGGATTAAAGTTTATATTTGTATGTAAATATATTATACACATACACACACAATGTAATACATTGTGTGTGTATAATATAATATACTATACATAAATATTTGCCAGTAAAGATATATTGATACAGAAGTGAGAAAATTGTATAAAATAAATTAAACAACTGCATAACTCAGTATAATTAAAACATAGATTAGAGTTTCTTACAAAATTCTGATTAAAAGATTTAAACAAATTCGTTAGGATATCCAAGGATATTCGTTAGGATATATCGCCAAAAAATAAACAAGAATACTATAGTGTTGACAATGATGTCATTAAAATTACTGATCAGAAATTTATTGCTGCAACATTTAGCATTGTAATCTTTATATTATTCCCAGACTTTTATGTTAGCTTTGTATTCTAGTTTGCATATAGAAAGGTGTCAGCGATTGCATAATTAAAGATTATAGCTTAAAAACATTTTAGCTATGTTTGTATTTAACAATTTTCTATTTTTGTATTTATATCCATTTGCAGAAATTACTATTAATCACATAAATTTCTGTGATTAATTGCGAAAATACAAAAAAATAATGAAATCTTAAGTATTGTATGCCTCAAGTAAAATATGTAAAAATATATAAAGAGAAACGAAAACTTTTACAGACAAAAAAAAAAAAAAAAAAAAAAAAAAAAAAAAAAAAAAAAAAAAAAAAAAAAAAAAAAGTAAATCTTGTAAAGCTTAAAAAAAAAAAACGAGTAAGATGAAAGAGTAAGAGAGTTTAAATAGAACAAAGAAAGTCAGAAGAAATCGAGTTAAAGATAGCATAGTGAAAGCGGACAGAAAATTGCACTGAATGTTAGAATGTGCAATTTATAATAATAATTAGATTACCTAATAAATGTATTAATATAAAACGCAGTAAACATTGTTGATGAAGCTTGTTTATACTTAATATTTTTTGTTTGTATGGATGTGTGTATGTATGTAATATGTATTTTTTTTAATTAATTTTTTTAAATTGTGTTTTATGTATATATATATCTATGTGTATGCTTTTGTTTAACTTTTTTTTTAACCATAATAAAAAGTAGAAAATAACTTTTTAATTTAAATTTAATAATTCTATAAACTAAAGATTGGACAGGTCTATTTTGAAAAAATTCTTGTGCAGTCCTGTCAACCTTTAGTTTAATGAACTATTAAATTTAAATTAAAAAGTTTATTTTTCACTTTCAGACTTTGCCCACCCCTAATATATACATCAGCCAATAATAAAAGCAATTTTTTTTAAATTGCAAATCTTTTTTGTTTGCTAAATACTTTCATGAAAAATCATAAAAACACTTGTATGTATGAATTATTTTATTTAAAATTTGAATAAAATGTTTATTTTGTTGTTTTAATCATAATTATTTTATTTAAATATTTAAACAAATTTAAATAAAACGCCCTTTTTTTCTATTTTGAATATAACTATTTTTATTTAGTGTTAATTTAAATTTAAAATTTTTTAGAATTTAATTTTAAAATTATACTTACAATTTATTTATTTTATCTAATAAACTTTATTTAGAATACAAATTAATTTTTTTTGTTTAATTTTTTACTTGTTTTTATTTTAGTTATTTTAATTTAGATCTTAAATAAAACTGTTACTGTTGTTTTAATGGTTTTTTTAAAATCATCTTATTTAGGATTTAAATACACACACACACACACACACACACACACACACACACACACACACACACACACACACACACACACACATACACAAACACACAGACTTAATCTGTAATTTTTATACTATCATGGTATTATAAGTAGATGCTTTAAAAAATAAACCAAAGAATATGCAACAGTTTGATAAACCAGATACCATCTCGCTCACTGGTTACAATCTTTAGTTTCTCTGCAAGATCCACCTCTACACTGGAACCTATGAAATACAATAACTTTCAACTAAACTTTTATAATACATATCATATTTTATGTATAAAAATTTATAGATATATAAAACTCAAAATAGAGCATACACGTGTATGCCCAGTTTTGCAGAAAATTTTAAAGGCAAGCTGCTATCGAAAAATAATTTGGAGACAAAAAGTTTTAATATTTAGGAATAAATACTTTATATTAATACCAAACATAGTAGGGCATTTTTTATTTTATCATGCAGTGTTTTTTGTGACATTTTTTAAGCATTTAAAACAGCAAAAGAAATACTGCAATAATAATAATTAAAGTTACTTAAACTCTACAAAAGATATTTACAAATCAAACCTTGTTTGATTTGTAAATATCTTTAGTAGAAATCAAGCTGTGGCTAGATGTTTTTTTTTTTTTTTGTTCAGTTTTATGGAAATCTGCGCATGGGATTACTTCAGATTTAAAACCTCGATCAAAAGCTTTGCATGCTTTATTTTTTTTTCAGTTCATTTTTTTTCCCAGTAAGTAGCATAACGTTTTGCTATTTTAAATGCTTAAAAAACTTTTATTTTTTCTCCAAAGAAGAATTTTTAAATGTTTTTTTAAATGCAAGATTAGTTTATGTGCAATACTTTGATGAATAATATATACATAACACTATTTTATATAAATTCAAGTCAAAAAAAAAATAAAATTCAAAGTTATTTCAAATGATATAAATTATTATAACATATAAAACAAAAATAAGCTTAATAGTATAAAAAATAAATACTAATTTGTAAATCATATAATCATTATAACTTTTGCTAAAATTATATTAAATAATCAAAAAAGTTGAATGGTTTTGATTGGTGGAGCAAACTTGGTGGTTTTGAGAAACATCTTTACCTTAATATAAAATCATAAGATAACATTTCCTTAACACTCTGAATAGTAAGAGTTTAATATGGATGAGGAAATCATTGTTTTGAGACCATTTTAAACAACAACAAATAGCTTTTGTTTAAAAAATTAGAAATTAGAAAAAGTAGTAACAGATGGAATTTGTAATTTAGTATAAGATGTAATAATAACTTATTATTAGTAATTTAATAAATGAAAACAATAATTTATTTTGGGTAAATGAGAATATGCTAAAAATGTGAAGAAAAAAAGTTAATTAAAAAATAACTATCACATTTCAACAATAAAAACTTTATTAAACTATTTTATTTAAAGTAATAAATTAAATAAATCAAATTGTTGATGATTTGGAGAAGAAAAAAAAAAGAAAAATGCGACACTTTTTGCGTTTGTACAATATATTGCACTAATACAAAAGGTATATTGATAAACACAACATTTCCTTGACAACCTAAATTTAATGAAATACCATGAGCCCTTGACAGTCTGAATTTAATGAAATACCATGAGTTTAATTGGTGAATGAGATAGTAATTTAGAATTAGTTCAAAACTAGAGCAGAATTAGTTCACACTGAGAAGTTAATACTGCTTGTTTTGATTACAATAATATTTATTAATATATTGTAATCAAAACAAGCAGTATTAACTTCTCAGTGTGAACTAATTCTGCTCTAGTTTTGAACTAATTCTAAATTACTATCTCATTCACCAGCTAAACTCATGGTATTTCATTAAATTCAGACTGTCAAGGGCTCATGGTATTTCATTAAATTTAGGTTGTCAAGGAAATGTTGTGTTTATCAATATACCTTTAATAAGATGCAAGGCTGTGATCGACAAAAAAGGATTCGCCACGAAATATTGATAGCGAAATACAGCTTGGTCAACATTTTGTGGAGTTGCACTTGTTTTGTCCAGAAGGAAATCAACTTTTTTTAATACTTTTGATTAGATTATTAATTTTCATGTACAAATAATGAACTTTGTGATGAATAAAACTTGAAGAACGTTGTCTCTAAACAGTTACATAATTATTTTGCTAAATTGAAAAAATGCAGCAATTTTATATAAAGAAACTAAATTAGCATTATTTGGTTGCACTTGTTTTTTCCAATTCTGTATATATATTTTTTTACACAGTTTATATATATATATATATATATATATATATATATATATATATATATATATATATATATATATATATATATATATATATGTATATATGTGGAATTCCATTTTTAACTTACGTTAGACGCGCAACAACTTTATCAAATATTTGCCTATTTAAACAGTAAATTAAACTTTTAGCTATTTTGTATAAAAGCTGTTAGTCTACAAAATAAAATAAGCTAAAAAATTTTGAGTCTGGCTGAGTAAGGGTGAACTTATTACTAAAAATGCCTCTTACATTACACGATAAACTAGGTAAAAAATTGCTTCAACTTTTAGGTCAGATTTCTGCGAATCAGTAAAGCGGTTTATATTAGAAACTTTCACAAGATGTTAAGAATTCTATGCCAATTTAAAAAATCTAAAAAATTTTATCATAGGTGATCGGGTAAGGAAAATAAACTTTTTTGATACTAACATGTGATAACTAAAAAGTTTGAGTAAATATTAAAATATGAAGGAATAATTTAATATAATTGCAATGACTTCTATTTTGTTACAAATTTAATTCTTTAAATGCATTATTAAAAAAAATTATTTAGTAATAATTAAAAATGAAAAAAAAGACTTGTAACAAAGACTCCTTTAGAAAACAAGTGTACGCATTTTTGGATTTGCATCCAGATAAGAATAAAAGCTTTATTGTAAACCATTTTCGAATGGAGAACATACAAAAATCTACTATTTATAATATACTTCAAAGAAAGGAGAATAATATACAACCAGAAAGAAAAGTTGAAAGTGGTCGCAAAGCAAAAAAGATGTCTGCAAAAGAGATAAAGCATCTTAAAAATTTGATTGATCAAAAGGACGGTATTTCACAGCGTGGTCTTGCAAAACGATTCCATGTATCACAACCGTACATATGCAAAATTATTCACAAAAAAACTCGTATTCGTTATCTTAAAAAAACTAAAACACCTAAAAAAACACCGACTCAAAAAGCAGCTGTTCATTCAAAGTGCCGTAGATTGGTTTCGATGTTTAAAAAAAAAGTAGTTACTATTGACAATGAATCGTATTTTTATTTGACTAACACCAATATTTCCAGAAATGCCAGATTCTATTCTTCTGACATAAATACAGCATCAAATGATGTAAAGTTAAAAAGAAAAGACAAATTTGAGCCAAACTTATTTGTTTGGATTGCATTCTCGACGAAAGGAATTTCTCAGCAGTACATTGTTCCGTCAGGCCAAGTAGTCAATGAAGATGTGTGTATTTCAAAATGCCTGGTTAGATAAGAGAAATTCATTGAAAAACATCATAAAAATGACAATATTGTCTTTTGGCCTGGTCTAGCTTCCACACTTTTTCGCGTAAAGTGCAAGGTTATCTAAAAGCTAAAAATATTGAATTTGTACTGAAAGAGCATAATCCTGCTAATGTACCAGAATTACATCCAATGAAGATTTTTGGTCTGAACTTAAGAGATTAGTGTATAATAAAAACTGGCAAGCTGAAAATCTAGGTAAACTTAAAAAGCAGATCAAGTTTTCAATTAAGAAAATCAACATAAAACGAGTACATCAGCTAGCTGCCGCAACATTTACAAGAGTAGACATTGTTCGTCGTAATGGCATGAAAAACTTATAATTTTATTAAATTTTATTATTTAAATATTTTTTGATATTATACTTTTTAAATTATTAAAATTGATCATTCCATTAAAAAGTGATATAATTTCTAATTTTGTTCAGATTTTTAGTTATCACATGTTATTTAACCAGATTTTTAGTTATCTCACTTACGTTACATCACTTACGTTACCTTGCGATTATTACCGTGGATTTTTACTTCTATTATTTTGAGTTAGAGTTATGTAACTAAACAATTGCAACGATATTGAACTCATTCATTAAAAATAATTAACAAAGGAAAATTTTAAAAACTGGTGGCACTCTTTCGGAGTGATTTTTTATAACATTTATAAAAGTTATCGAATCGAAAACAGTTTTTCCGCAAGACCAAGAGCAACTTTGAAAATTTTTTTTAGTATTACAACTTTTTAATACTAATTTGATTTGTTTAAATATAAAAATCTTTGGCTTGTTGAAGTTTTTACTTACACTCCTTACATTTATGTGTATTGCCTTGTTTTCATTAGGTTGAATTTTTAGAATGCTGCAAAATATTTACATTTAAATCTTTTGAAATATTTTTGAAGAAAAACTGCTATCACAGTTTAGAAGGGAGAGGGATTCAGGTATATGTGATCGTCTAGGACAGGAGAAAAGAGGTTAAAAATTGATAAATATAGGGTGACATGCTTTATGGATGACTCATAATAGCATTTACAAACAATTTGTTTTACTAAAACAAAAACAAAATTCTAACTGATTTTTTTTATATTAGGAAAATAGCAAATAAATCTGTTTTTTAAATGTCTAAATACAAATATTTACATAATTCTTATTTTTATTTATTTATGTGTATTTATGTCAAATAAAGTAAGAATACATAAACAAATAAAAAACCAATAATATAAATAATTTTAATTAACATTAAAAAAAATAAAAGATTTTTTTCTAAATTCTCCTAATATAAAAAGTTCCAGTTAAAACCTTGAAAACGAAATAGTAATTACTAAATGACGTAATTCATTTTGTTTACGAAAAAGCGCCAGAACTTAAGAAAATGTTTGTAGTTTTAACTTACGTTACACAAATTAAAAATAAAATTGTGCTCTAACTAAGCATCGTTATTCAAAATTTTAAATGCAAAAATGTTATATTTAATATTCTTTCGCATATATTATTAAAAAACTTAAGTTTTTTAAATAAATTTTATAAAACAAAACTTTATCATGTTTTTGTTAACTTATGTTACATGAAAATTGCAAAAGTTCATTTGTTATTTTCTTAGAATATGTTTATTTTATTAAGTATAAAATCTGACCAACAACAATTTGAACATGTTAGCTCCATTTTCACGCAAATTTAATTCCGATTATGAATATATATAAATTCATGGTTACAATAAGATTTTACAATGTCACCTTTTTTATCATGCGACAATGAGAAAACCGTAACTCTCAGAAGCATAAAAATGACTTAAATTAATTAATTTTAGTGCTAAAGGTATATTTTAAATAAACTTTTATGTGTCTACATCAATATTCATTTGCTAAAAATTGACAAAAAAGAGAATAAAATTTGACTACTTTTTCAATTTGCGCCGTGGAATTGCCCATATATATATATATATATATATATATATATATATATATATATATATATATATATATATATATATATATATCAGGCTTTGTGATGAATAAAAACTGCACGACGCATAAGCACGACGTGATTTTTGACGTCATTAAATTCTTTTTATTTGCTTTTCATATTTTCGACATTAACTGCACCAATTTACTTAATTACCGCAAAACTACTTGAAACCATTAATGTAGAAATGTTATTATTTAAAAATGTTTTGGAATGTTTCGTTTTTTAATATGTAAAAACATTTGTTTATT
>NC_061168.1:30671763-30694263 GCF_022113875.1 Hydra vulgaris
CACACACACACACACACACACACACATATATATATATATATATATATATATATATATATAAAACATCTACTTAATAAAATATACATAAAGTATAGAATAACGTACTTGTTTAATTATTGTTTTACACATTGCAATTGAGATGCCTCGATAGTTTGATTTTATAATATATTTAAGTAAATTATGTCCAAGTACTTCAAAAACCATGCAAACATCTTAATGTTGTTAAAGAATTAACATAATATATTAAACTAAACTACTATACATACTTTTGCATAAAATGTCATTGATAATATCGTACAAAAACATCTACAGTACATACATCAACTCAGGGTATGGGTTCAATGAGGTACTGATTAGATAAAAAGAACATTTATTAAAGCAAAATAAAATTTCCTTTTTTTATTATTCTAAATTTTTTTTATAGTTTTCAAATTTCAATTCAAATTTTGAAAATCAATTTACTTTTTCAATCAACATTTTTTGCTTATAAATGCCTCAACAGTTTTCAGTGTAACTAAAAAATTAATAGCTTTTAAATTTTTGCGCAAAAGATACGATTTCCATGAATGCCACTAATTTTAAAATCATCAAGAAGTTGAACAACATGTGGGTAGCCTTCATGATCAGGACAAGCAGTATGAACCTATAAAAAAAAATTATTTTCTACACTTGAAAAAATAAATTTTACTGAAATATCAGTGGCATGCTAGCCCAAATGCAGGAATCCTGCATGAGCCTGAAACTTTTTATCTTATAGAGGCTTTTTAGAAAAAAGTTATTTTATTATTTTCTTTAAATGATTAACATATCATTTTTTATTCACTTCATTAATGCTATCACAAATTAATTTTTTCAATTATCTGATTTGAGTGCTAGTGTATAACTATTTTACATAATAAAATGCAAATATTATCTAATGTCAGCCTCAAAAATAATGACAAAAAATGTTTTTTATTACATTACATAAGTCGCTTTTCACAGTTATAATAAGTTAAAAAAACAGCATTAAGGAGTAAATCAATCAGATGGGAATTCGCAGTACTGAAATTATTTAATTATAAGCTGATTTTTAAGTATTAAAAAAAAAATCTTACTACAACTTAAATACTTAATTACTTTTCTATTAAAACTATTTTTAAATTTTATTATTGCTTGTTTTGTTAACTATCGTACTACTTTATTGTTATGTAACCATATAATTGAAAAGTTTGTTTTTTGATCTTATAATGTGGTCAAAATATTTTCAAAATGATAAAAAAATGATTAAAAAAATTTACTTATCTAAAATGTTTTTCTATTAAGCCTATTTTTGTAAAAACAAAAAAGTTTATTGATTACTAATTAATTATTAAAAATAGTGCTAATTGATTACATTAAGATATAGTCCCACAAACAAAAAAAGTTGCCGTTAGATTAGACAATAAAAACTATCCATTAATATTTCTACAATCTCCAAAATTATCCATTAATTTGTCTAAATTCTCTAAAACGTTTGACCTCCCTCTGAAATCTATCCTTACATTTTAAAGCAATAATATCAGCAATAATATTAATGCCGATCTTTTCACAACGCATTATAGCACTACTTAGTTTACTTTCAGTTAAATGTTGTTATAAAAATTAGCGTTTTATATATTTATGGACCCTCAAATCAAGCATACATGGTTACCATGTATGCTTGATTTGAGGGTCCATAAAAATCTTTCAAAAACAGACCTTTCTCGAAAAATTCTGCATAGGCTTTTTGGAGCCAGTGCGCTACTGGAACATATAAACAATAAAAATACACGAAAAATAATAACAACACAAACTATGCAAAAATGAAAATATATAATGAATAAAATGAAAATATAAAAATATTTTTTATATTGAATAATACAGCAATATGTTTTATAATATTGTAATTATATAAACATCTTAAATAGTAAATTAATAAAATCAATGTCATTCATTCTGTTTGCAACAGAATTCTAAAAATAATAAGTTTAAAGTATAAAAGATTTTAAACTTATATTTATTTAAATTTATAAATAAGACAAAGTTATGTTTCAATCTTATGAACACAAGTGCATATTGTTTGCCATAGAAGCAGTTTTGTTTTAAAAAAGTTACTAATCCAATGCACCATGTACTCACTAAAATAGTGAGCATATGGTGTATGATACCATGTTATGACATACTTTTAATAACTGTAAGCGACTTATACTTTTATAAAACAAATTATACTTTAAATAAAACAGTTTTTTTCATTTTATCAAAAGTTATATATTGCAGACTTTTGCCCTTTTCAAAACCACTGATTCAATTATAAGCAGGATGTAAAGTTTCAAAAAAAAAATGGTCTTTGATGTCCAAGAGCTACAAGATGTTGACAGGCAAAATATTGAACATAAAATAAATGTTCAATAAAAATTTTTTTATCAAGTCTTCAAACCTATTATTTTCTTAAACTGGGCCACTTTATATAAAGATCTAATATTTAAAATTATTAAATAAATGTACCTAAATGTTTTTATTTTTTTTCACATAGCAGTCTATAACTCTCACAACAATTTGCACTAAGTAGTCTATAACTCTCTCAACAATTTGCGCAAAGTAATCCATATCTCTCTCAACATTAAAAAAATTTTTAGCACTTACTTATTTAAGCTGATCCAAAAAAAAAAGTTGGATTAAGGTCAACTTCATTTCCAGCTTCCAGCTCCATTTTCTTAAATAGGTTTATAAAACCTTTTTGTACTTTGTGCTTTATACAAAGCTAAAGGGTATGGTAGATGTTAGTCACTAAAACTTAACTTGACTCATCATGACACTGATGAAAAACAATAAGAGAAACAAGTTTTTAACAATTTCAAAACAACACAATCACAACCACAGTGACCACTGAGGTCAGCTGAGTAGGTTATTCGATTTTACTAACTTTCTAGTTTTTAAATTTCTAGCATCGATTCAAAAAGGCTTTATATATATATATATATATATATATATATATATATATATATATATATATATATATATATATATATATATATATATATATATATATATATATATATATATATATATATATATATATATATATATATAAGCCTATATTGCTAAAAAATATTGCAACTATGCTTGCCCTATAATTATAATAAAAATATTAGTTAAGATCAAATAATAAAAACTTAAAAAAAAAATTAACTGTTCTCAACAGCTTCATTTCATCTATCGCTGTTTCTGTATAATGAGAAGCACTTTTGACAATCTTCAATGCAACATATCGCTTTTCACTGAAAGTACAAAACACATTAAATATAGAACAATTAGTAAAATATATTAAATATAAAAAAATATATCAATAGGTATAATATATAATGGTATAAAGTATTATAATGGTATAAAATAATAAAATAAAAACTAAATTTAAGAATGCAATATTTGTTCAAATTATTAATAAATTATTATTAACTAATCACACATTTTATATTGCGAATTAGAATTTAAGCAAATTAGAATAAAGAATTCTAAATTTTAAAAAAGCACACTCTTAAAAACAAAACAAAACAAATAATTTTAATACTAAATATCATCTAAGAAAAAGGACAAGTAGGGTGTAATAAAGTAGGGTGTAATAAAGTAGGGTGTAATAAAGGGTTGTCTGAGTAAAAAAACAAGTATTTTTTATTAAAAAAAAAAATCATGTTTTTTTTTTTTGATAAAAACAAACTATGATTTAAAAAAAAAAATTGCATTTAAACTAAAAAAACCATGGCCTTTTTAGTTTAAATGCCATTTTTGTAAAAGAAGCTGTATTTAGTTAAACTTTCATTTAATTATAAACAATGTGTATTTTACTTAAGTAAAATACCTTCCTTAATCATGGCAAAATAGCTTTCAGTGTTAAACAGTTGCTTTACAAAAACTTTTCTTAGTGGAGTGTTGGAGCGTTATCATGTTATCTGTTTAAATATTTTTTGAATTGACAAATAATAAACTTCGAATTTGTGATGTGAAATATTACAGGTTTTAAATAATATCTGACATATTATTGACCAATATCAGTATCCCCTTTTCAACATATGTTTTTATTTCAAACCTGCCATGACTATTGTTCTTGCGTTCTTGCAAATAATAATCTTGACTTATCTCAAATAAAACTACAACTAATCCGCTGTAACAACATCAGGTAGTCTTCATAAATTGTTTCTGAAAAAGAATAAATGTTCCTTATATATTTCAACTCTATCCTTATGAATGTTTTATTTGTGAGTTATCCAATGAGATGCTGGCTTTGTTTTAAAAAAGGTTTTGAAAAAAACAATTTATTGCAAATAGATTGATATCAAGGCTTCAATTGTATCATGTATTGCATAAGGGTATCATGTATTGTATAATTCTTCAATAACAATGTGCAATTGCTCAATATTCTTGAAAATGTTTTCAGCATTTTTATTTCTCTCTTTTAATACAATGATGATTAGATGGTAACTTAATCCTCATTCAAGCATTTTAACTAATTACTTTTATTTAATTAAAATTTAATGTATTATTTCAAGTTGGTTTTGTGGATATTGTGAACTGCAGTTATTTCTTTTAATAATTGTATAATTTTATTATTACACACTGTTTCTAATACATTTATTCTTAAATACTATTCTATTTTAGGTCATTTGCTATATTCTTAAATATATTCACACTTAATCATCTTACCCATTTTATCTCTGTTAATATATTGATAATTAGGTGGAATGGTGTTTTGATGCCCATTTGACCTACAATAGTTTTGTAGTTCAAACACTCTTGAATGTAAATATCAGTGGTCAATCCTTCAAAAATAGGTATTTGTATAAAATTGAAAGCAATTAGGATTTGTATATCTATCGCAAATATTTGTCAATAGAGGCTGTTAAAATAATAAGCAACACATATTTGATCTTTTTTAGACTTCCCCCATTTTGTGACTTGTTAACCTCCCCCCCCCCTCTCCCCACATCTTGTATGTGCCGTGGTATTAATTTTAAATCAAAGCTAGCTAACCACCCTCCCCATTTAATATTTGTTAAAACTGTCAAAAACCCTCCCCATAAGACTGTCACATATTATTTGAATAGTCCCCAAATTTTTCAAAATAACTATTTCTAAAATATGATGATGGCATTCAAGTCCAAAAAGAGTTTCCATAATTTTTTATTGCAAGCATTTTCATAGATTGAATGTCAGATTTCTAACTAAAACTGAATTTTAACAAATCATTTTTCCTATTTATTTCTCTAGTTACAACTCCACTTTTGAGAGGTGCAAAAAGGAATCTTATAAAAAATTATTCGATTGTAAAAGGTGTTGATTTTTAGGAATGCATAAATGAAGAGAATTATACAAACAATGTTTAACAACAACTTTTAGTTAATTGTTTAAAATACAATTTTCTATATTGTCAGGGGCGCCGAGAGCCTTCATGCTGCTTGGGAAGGACAACCCCAATTGAAGCCCATATTTTTTTAAATACTTCCATATCATCATTAATGCATCTTTTTTTTTAGGTATCTTCTTTTTCTTTAGTGCCTCTCAGACATCTGCCACTAGGATAAACTGTCCCTTTCACCTCCCCTGTCATCATCATGCCTAAAACTGAGTACCACTTTTAAACAATAGTAACAACTAGTTTTTTTAACTGTGATGCAAAAAAAAAAAAATTCAAATCTCACCACCACCATCAAAAATTTGTGGAATTGTCACTGTAAACATTAATTTGTAGAAACATTTGTATTCCTGTTCTTTCGAATGAACAGAATATAAAATTAAAATGTGCTTATGAAAAAAATTGAATATAAAAAATTATATAAAAAACAGCCTCCATTCCCACATTCAATCTATTGACCATTTCCCTCCTCCCACAATCTTTACAAATTTGAACACCCCATAGACGGGACATATTTTCAGAGTATTATATTCTTTTTGAAGTTATCTTTTACATTCTCTTATATAATTTTTAATCACTAAATATACTATTTTTTAGGACCTTTTTTAAGATATTTTAAGTTACTTCTTTTTTTTTAATTTAGCAAATTAGTTCTAAAATATCAATAGTTTTATGTATTAACATTGTAATTTCTATTCCAGATTATATATTAAGTTATTATTAAAAACACATTTTCAAACGTTTTTAATGTGTAAGCATAAACAAAAAATAAATTTATGACATCATAAAAATTCATTTTATCTACTCTCCCTAACTATTTAAACTTTTCCCTATTTTTAATTAAGTAGATAAGAGTAGGTTAACAAATAAGGTTTGTTAAAAAGAAACCATATGATAAGAATAATATTAGTCACACTTAGCATTTTAAATACGTCATTCAAATTTTAATTGCATTAGAAATTTAGTAAATTGCAAAATAAATTTGTTTATGCATGGTAAAGTTTCTTATACATTATTTACATTATTATCTTGATATATTCTTACTATATCTCAAGTTGTAAAATATTGTTTTTATTTCAATCTTGCAGTATTTATGTTAAATAAATATTTTAAAAAAGAAGACATTTAAATTAAAAAATAAGAATATAAAAAATAAGTATAAGCTTAGACAATTAAAAACATAGTACACTGGTGTTGCTTGCTTTCCCGTTTTTTTTTTACACTTTACATTTGTTTACTTAAAAAACAATGGAAATAGGCCATTATTAGTAAGTATTATACCGAACAAATTAAAAAACGGAGCAGATGTAATGGAAGTTTTGTGTTTAGGATTTATTCAAATAACTCAAACTAAAAATGAAATTCGGCAGAACATAGAAATTAGCTACATAAACACTTAACAAAAAATGATTTTTATATTAAAAGGAACAATATTTTATGCAGCCACTAGTAAAATTGATTGTTTGAAAAATTTATGTGGGACAGTGGTCTGCCCTAATATATATATATATATATATATATATATATATATATATATATATATATATATATATATATATATATATATATATATATATATATATATATATACATACATATATGCGGTATATATGTATATATATATATATGCGTATATATATATATATGCATATATATATATATATATATATATATATATATATATATATATATATATATATATATGCATATATATATTTATTTATCTATTTATATATATATATGCAGCAGTGGCGTAGTGGTAAAACACAACGCTTCATAAGCGAGAGGTTCCGAGTTCGATCCCCACCACGTCCCTGGTAGTACCGCACTCAACTTGTTTCTCCGAGCAGCGGCCTTGTTCGTTAAGGTTTGTGCTTCGGAGTTATAGAGTTGAGAGAGGTTATAACCACTATTAAGTAGCTTCCTCGTCTGTAGCGGCCTTCTCGGCCTTGAGGAGGTGAATAACAAAATAAAAATAAATAAATAAATATATATATATATATATATATATATACATATATATATATATATATATATATATATATATATATATATATATATATATATATATATATATACATACTATATAAAACACTATATAAAATATCACATTAAAATCATTATTTACAGAAGATCCCATGCTAGCCATACAGTTGAAAAATGTCCCCAGCCAAGTTTTCTTATCACATGATATCTTCCGTGAAATAGATCTCCAATGTTGACAACATGATAACCTCCTAAAAAATAAATACAAAACTACTTAATGTTGTTACATTTATAAAACTGATGTTACATTAAGGCTACAAAATAACACTATTATTTTTTATTGTTTTCGTTTTTAAAATATACTGGACATTATTGATATTGAAAGTAGTAAATGACCGGGATTGGTATTTGACCATAGCCAAGGCCAGTTCTATGGAAAGGGCTCCATAAATATTGGTGCATATTGACTTATTTTTATACGTCATATTAATATGCATTAGTATTTATACAGCCTTAGCCATAAATCCGACTTTGAAACAGGTTAAATATTAGAATGTTTTAGATAATAATATCTTTAAAAAAATAAGTTAGGTGGAATAAAGTGAGCAACTGAAGACAGCATAAACAAAAAAATTTTGACTCAAAACTCAACTTGTAGAAAAAAAGCATAAAAAGACATTAGATTGCACAAAGTGAAAAGTCAGACCTAAAATAAATTAAAATGTTAGCAAAATATTGCAGCTAGATTTTAAAACTAATGATTTTTGATTGAGCTGGCAATTGAAATGGAAAAAAAAAACTCATTCTAGAAATGAAAAATCATAATTTTTCATTTCTAGAATGAGTGTAAATATTTACTGATTTCAGCGAATAGACACAGTGGAGTGCGCATACATCAACTGATTTTTGTTGGGATAGTCACAGTGAATGTACATACAACAACTAAAAGTTTAGGCAGGCAGCCTGATTACTTAATGATTTGTTACAAATTTTCAACAATCTTTTATAAGTTAAAAAGAGTTCAGGTGCTAAATATCTGGAACATCTTTGATGCATGTTATAAACTGCTAACTGCATTTTTTTTAATACTTGAACATAATGGATTTTTTGCAAATTATTATCATGCAGTTTGTCATCACAGTGTAACAGCTATGTAATTGCAATATTCAACTCAACTTAAACATTTTAAGTATTCACACTGCAAATAAAAGTAAGTTACAGTTAAGATAATTTCCATTTCTTGATATATTTATAAATCTAATATAAGTTACTTAAAACAATACACTCTATGTTAATCATTTTTGGAAATTTTAAAGTTAATATAAGATTGCAGTACACTTACAATATTTCTTTTCAAAACATATAAAGATGCATTTTTAGTCCTCATTAAAGAAAAATTAAATAACTCAATGAGTTGTTCAAAATTTTAAAATTAACTTATTTTGGGTAAAACATAAAATAAATTTTTTGGCTTTGGTTTATATTTGCTATTTTAATAAAGTTACATCTAAAAATATCTTAGATAAATTTTAGTCAGATATTTTCATCAAATACACATTAGACAAATGCCAATTACTATTACGGGTATCTTTTTATTTCCAAAACATCAAGCTCTCACCAAGCCTTTTTTATTATCCAGGATATTTAATTTCCAGATTGCCTTCTGAAATAAAAAAACATACTTTACAAAATAAAGTTTTTTTTTACCCTTGCAGTAATCACGCACATCTTCTTGCTCTTCGTCATCAGATCCTGTTATGTAATCTTCATCACTAGCAGAACAATAAGCATTTTCATCATTATCACCCTCATTAGCTGTCTTGTCAATATTGTTAGACACCTGACTATGATCAATGCTATGAAAAAATTTAAAAGGAGTAAATTGATATAAAATTGATATAATATAAATTTAAAAGGTGTAGTAATATTTATATTATTATTAATTTCTTTTTTTTCTTGTTTTAACTTTGATTTACTTTTTATTTAACAATTTTTCTTTATTCTAATTTTTTTCTCTCACTTTTTTCAAAATTTTTTTCCAACTGCGAAAAAATTTGTTTGCCATCAGCAATGTTGTTGCATATCGTCGCATAAGAAAATTTGTTTTATTTTATTTAGATATACACATTGTTGTCATTAGTTTAAAAAAAGTTTAAACCGAGACCATGAAAAATGCAAGAGAAAACAAGAGAAAAAAGACAACCCTAACATTTTGTTGTCTAGCAAACCTGGTTGTTTTTTTAAAACTTTTTTGCACAATATTTTATTTAAATACATTGTTTTGCTAGTTGTTACAGATTTATTATGTCAGTTTTCAAGACATATGTGTTTGTTTGTATTGTTTATACAGTTTATTGTGCTGATTTTAATTAGTTTATTTATAAACTACTGTATGCAATCAACTATAAATAAAGTTTTAAATAAATAAAAATAAATGACAATTTATGTGTTAGGGATTACAGCCAATAACATTGACATTTTGACAAGTAGACATTTGTTGTTTTGTTTTTTTTGTATTTCTTTATTTGGTTAAATTTAAAAAAAATTTTCTCTACTCTTTTTACTCAAAAAAAAATTTTTCTCTACCCTTTTATTACACTTGTTTCTTAAGAATTTTTTTTTTATTTTAATATCTTTGTGTTATACAAAAAAAATTGAAAAAAACTATTTTATAAAATTTTCAATTTACATACAACTTTATTTGGTACTCGGTGTAGTTAATGCAATTCACAAATTAATTGAATTCTTTTATTTGGAATTAGCATGCTTTTATCAGTGTATTATGTCCAAACAAGAGCTTTAAATGGTATAACTTTTTTTGCTTCAGGTTTTTTTAATATTTAAAGAAACTTTTCTTTTTTTTTAATATAATTTTTAAATTCTTTTTACCACCTGTAATAGTGAATCTAAAGGACACCATTTTGGAGTCTTTAGATCATTTCCACTCATCGGCGTGAATTTAGTCAAAATCTTTTGAAAAAATTCCTAAATTTACTATTGATCCTAGTTCTAATTCGTTCTGATGTATATTAACTATATACAAACTAAACTTCCGACCAAGAAAGAGCTTTCACCACATTCATTTCACCTGAAAAACCTATTTATTTAAAGTCTTATTAAAATTTGGACAAGTGATTGTGATTTAAAGATTTTTTTTTAAAAAAAAGAATCTTCAGTCTGGATTTTTTCGCTATAAACATTTATATTTTATGAAACCACAAAATTTATCATTTAAATTTTTTTTTATCTTTTCATAATTCACAGACTTGATCATTTAATGGAAATATGTGGTAGTCAACAAAATATCATGCAGATGCTATAATATTTTAAAATTGCAGACTACTACAACGACTACGATAACAAACTACACCAAGTAGCAGAACAATAAACATAAGAAATGCTTACAACCTTTTTTAAGCTTCAACCTTTGCAAATGAATTGATGTGGCAAGTTATTTCTAAAAGTACAGCAATAAGTTAAAAAGTGTAGTCATTTTGATGATAATAGTTGCTTTGGATTTTTTGAAAACCTTTTTGACAAACAATGTTGACTTTAGCTTGAGAAAATTTTAATCCACTTTCATCACTATTGACCATACAAAGTTTCATATCAATTATACTCTCAATAAATAAACTACATCAACTTGAGTAAACCATTAATAAGTTATTGCTGGTTGCAAAGACATTAATCCTCAGCTGCATGCTAATAAACTCTCATTCACAAAATTTTTCCTTTTATTTTATCATGAAACCCACTTTCTAATTTAAAAGGGTATAAGCCAGCCGAATAGCTATACGGCATATAGCACAGAATTACAAATGGGTTTAAAATTCCCAAAATTAAATGATCTTTTTTTTTAAGTTTCGAAAATTCCTCAATATTTTGTATAACAATAACGATTAGTATTCCCAACATCACAAAAATGCTGTAAAAAATTTCTCTGTTTACCTTTTTTGATTTTGCGTTTTACTATCTTGACTAGGTTTCAAAATTTCTTCAAAAATTTTTAAACCACAGTTAAAAGATCTTTTCTTTTCAAGATAAATATCAAAACCTAAAATTAATACAGTGGTTTTCATAAATTTAGACGCACTCATATTTGAGAATAGAAAATTTTAGGTATTTTAACGATAAAACAATGACGAAAAAAGATTTCGGTTTAGTTTTTTTTCTATTTATCAGATAAATACATACAAAATACAAAATTTAAAAAAAGTTTACAAAAAAAATGAAATACTAAGTAATAATTAGGTACAACTACATGGTATTAAAAAAATTAGACAAAAAAAATTATTCATAAACTTAGACGCACGATACATTAGAAGGCGTAATTTATGAACCAATCAATATTTTGTGTATCCGCCTTTTGCTTTAATACAACTAAGAACTCTTCTAGGGATAGACTGAACAAGATTTTTGCACATCGCTTCTGGGACCCCATACCAGGTCTCCTTAAGGAATTCCTTCAGCTGACCAAGTGTGGAAATTTGAACCTTTGCTAATTCACGATCAATCCAAGCCCAAATGTTTTCAATCGGGTTCAAATCAGGTGAATATGGAGGCCACGGTATTGTCATAATATTATTATCGTTGAACCACTCCTTTGTATAGTATGCAGTATGTGCAGTAACGCTATCTTGTTGAAGTTTCCATGGTTTATCATTGAGCATAAGCAGGTCAATTGATGGAATTAGGTTGTTTTCCAGTACTTCTACGTATATTCTGGAGTTGATTCTTCCGGTGTATGTTTGGCACATACCAATACCTTTGTAATTGAAGCATGACCAGATTCCTATCGAGCCTCCTCCACTTTGTACAGTTGGTCTAATGTACCTGGCGTAATACTTTTCGTGAGCCATTTTTTGATGTTATGTTAGATTTGCGATTGATAAGCTCAAAGTTACTCTCATCACTCCACATAATGTTTTCCCATTGATCTATTGTCCAATACCTTCTTTCACGACACCATTTTAGTCTCCTTTGTTTATCATATGGACGCAGAAGCGGTTTCTTCAAAGCAGTGTAGACTCCAATCTTGTATTTGATAAGTATTCGGAGGACTGTGCTTTGAGAAATAGATGTATTTCGCGTTGTATTGAATTCTGTGGTCAATTCTTTGTAACTAATTCTTGGATTAGCTCTGACAGCTCTAAAAAGAACACTATCGTCCTTTCTCGTGGTTGACAAGGGTCTACCTGGCGTCGTTTTCTCGCTGGCACCACCAGTGTGAAGAAAGTTTTGTTTCGTTGTCCGAACGCATTTCTCAGAAACTCCAATTAACTTGGCGATTTCTCTATTACTTTTGGTTCCTTCTTTGATGTGCGCAATAATTTGCCATCTTTCACCTTGAGTGATACGTCTTTTGCCCATTTTTCGCGTCTTTTTAGTGCAAAACTAACTTAACTTTTGTTTATTTATTAAATAATGATTAACTAATCCCAGGTAAGTCATATTTATATAAGGTTTTTTGACAAAATCAATTAATTTAGGCCTATTAATGAGAAATATGAGAAAAAAACTACTAATTAACTATCAATTAACAATATATAAGACTTTTTTAATTGTGCGTCTAAATTTATGAACAAAATAAAATCAAGTTTATCAATTAACTTTTTTGTGTTAATCGGTATAGAATGAGTAATAAACATCCTTTAAAAAAAATTATGGTACTCTTTAATAGAGTTTCATTTCCTCTTTTAAATTATATATCAAACATAGCGGTAGCACTTTTATTTTATTTTTATTTTGAGTATTTTCTTACATATATGAAAAAAAAAATGAATGCGTCTAAATTTATAAAAGCTACTGTACAAGCAGCTCCATTTACTACTGTATTTGCAAAAAATAAATTTTTTATTTATTCTAAAGTAGTAAGGTTTGTACCTTTTTCAATAAAAAACTTGAATTTGAAAAAACAAAATTTTGAAAAAATGGATTCTTTTTAGAAAAATGCTTTTCAATTGGCATCCTCTGAGAACCTACTTTAAAGAAGTTCTTAAATTTGAATAAATGCTATAACCTCTGGCACAACCTTCTTGTAAAGTTTTGATCTGGGTCTCTTTTGCTTCACTTTTTCTAGATCTAGATCAAAGCCTAGTTTAGATCTAGATCAAAGATAAATACAGTCTTTACAGTTTAAATTTTTACATTTATAAACATAATTACTTACAAATTAGTGTGCCGAAAAGTTATCGTTTTGTGGGTACAAGGACGATTCATATCAGAATTGCTGAGTCTTGAATAATAATTTTTTTGGCAGCAAGTCTTTTTCTACCTATAATTTTCTGATGAAGGAGTTTGCAATATAAAATGGAAGCTGAAAGTACAGCTCATTTTCAAATTTCAAACGATTGATAAAAATATGGTTTGTGAACATTTGATTTATAAAACTGATGCCTGAGATACAACTTATGTTGTACTTCAAAAGTACAAAACGTTATAATATTTGTACTTTTGATGTCTGTTAGATATTGCTATTCATAAAATAGCGAAAAATTATATCTTTTACCAGTGATATAGGACAAATATAACTTGTTTGTACTTTGGACTTCTATTGTAAGATTTGTACTTTGATGTCTGTTAGATACATAACTATAATATATACATTAGATATTATACATAATATAGCCACAAGTAATATTTTTTTATTAGCAATACAAAATTTTAACTATTGATATCTGTTAAATAACTTTAATTTGAAATTTATAAAACAAGTGTTAGAGACATCTGTTTTATATATCAATAATGTTTTTTATCATCATAGTTTCATAAAAAATGTTTTTCTAAATGATTATAAACTCTATGATTATTAAATCTTTTTTTTAAAACAAATGTTTTTAGATAAATTTGTTTTATCAGTTTATAACTGTTGGAAATAGGCAACATAAGCACCTTAGGAACCAATCATCTTATGATCATCTTTGACACTTTAGAAAGGTGCCTAAGATGCTTTAGTTAAAACAGACCTAGGGATCTACTAAATTGATTCCACTAAAACAGACTAAAAAACCTACTAAGATAACTCTGTTAAAGAAAACCCCAATAAGTTACAAATACAAAATTAGTTCAAAGGACTATTAAAGTGATTTCAATGAAATAGACCTAAAGACCTTGTAAGGTAATTCCATTAAAATAAACCTACAGATCATCGAAGATAACTTGACTAAAACAGACCAACAGACCTATTAAAGCAATTCTATTATAGCATGCCTACAGAACTACTAAAGTAACTAAAACTAAAGAATTGATTACAACTGATCTACCGCAAAATCTAAAACTAAAACTTAGAAAAAATCATAATCTAAAGCAAAAATATCTTAATTAGAAACAAAAATTTCAAGAAGACATCTACCTACCTTCCTTGTGCTATTGCATTTTCAATAGGTAATTTTAAATCAAGCTTTTGCACACCAATTATATGTAAAAAAATCCTGTTCATAAAGTCTGGAAGACATCGTTCTAAAACAGCCTTTATTGCTTTTTTTCTTCTCTGTATAAACTTTATGTTAGCAAGTTTGACCATGACAAATTTAAAATCTTTACATGGTCAATTTTATATTGTTTTTAAATGCTATAAAATTTCATTAAAAAAACTATAAAATGTTAGAAACATTTAACATAATAAAAAATAAGCTTTAAAGCTCAAATGAATGGCATTTATTTTTAAATTATATTTGTTAATATCAGTATTAGTTCTTCAGTTTTTTTTTTTTGCTTACATAATTCTGTATACCATAAACTGCCTAAGTTCGGTCACTTCGGTAACTTGAAATGTAACTTCAGTCATTTAAGAAAAAATATAAAAAAAGCATACAAAACTCAAATTTTACAAACTTTTTTTCCTCAAATAATATTTGTAATTAGTTTGTAAATATGAATCTTTAAAAAAATATATACATATTTATATGCAACCTGCTGAAATAATTCTTTAGCAAAACAACAATTTGAAAAAATGCATACTATTAAAATCTAAAATAAGCTAACTATTAAAATAAATAATCATATTTAATCTTAGCATTATTAAGAATCACAAATTAATTTTATTTACAAAAAAAAATTATTAATTTTTAAAAATTTTAAAAACTACTTTTTTTAATTAAAATAATGAAATTTTGCAATACTCTAACTTTGGTCATTCATGGAAAAACAACGAAATCGCGAAAATTTACAGGTAACTTTACCTGTAAATTTACCACTAAGTTTTGACATTTTTATAATTGATACTCACCATGGCATTTTATTTGAATAAAGAACTTGTTTATAATTTTAAAATTACCCTGTTTTAAAACAAAATTTACTGGTCAATTTGCAAGTAAATTTCGATTTCAAAAAATAATGGTAAATTTAAATCATTGAATATGAAGTAATTACAAAACAATAATATATATTGCAACGCATTGAAATAGTTTTTTCTCAAGTTAATATATCTATGTCGTCTATGGATTTACGTGAGAAAGTTCAGATGGCTTGTGGTTTGAAGGCTGTGGATAAAGGTATGAGTAAAAGGAAAGCAGGTATAACATTTGGCTTTAAAAGATCAACTTTCATCGACAGAAGTAACGGCAAACATACTAAAAAAAATTGCAAACCAACTAAGTTGAGCGAAAACATCGAGGGGATTTTAGTAAAAATTTTAATATTTATGAGTAATATTGGTTTTAGTTTGACTAGACTTAGAAATACTGTGTGTTGTTAACAACTATTTGGTTAATTCAAATCAAATGTGTTCTAACCGCAGCAAAGTTACACTTACCTGGTATTATTCATTTATTAGACATTATTGTGAAGAGCTATCGCTCAGAACTTCAAATAATATGCCGTCAAACCATACTATGTCGACTCAGCCAGGCACAATTGATCGATGGTATTTATTAAAATTATATGTTTATATGTAAATATATTTTATAATTAATTGTTATTTAATAAAATAAAAAAAGTGCAACTTTTAAAAGGTTAATTTCAACTTGATTGTAATATTTACAAATCGTCCTTTTTTTATAAACTGCTCAATTTATAGCATTATAATAATCTACTTAATAATTTTTTTTTATTTCTTAAATCAAGGTTTGCACAAGTGTCTGATATATACAATATACATGGATTCGCAACTAAGCCGTTCCACATTTTTAAATGCGATGAATCTGGTCTTCAATGTGATCAAGGCAAATTTAAGGTTGAGCATTGGAAAGGTTCAAAAGTGCCTAAAAAACTTTGCAGTAGCAATGAAAAGGCTTCAGTCACAATACTTGTTTGTTGTGATGCTTTTGGAACATTCTTACCAGTTCATGTTTTATTTCAAGGCCAAAGGTACTTATGATGAATTTGTGTATGTATTTTAAAAAGGATTTAAAACAAATGTGCCAATAATTCGGAAAACTCTGCATTTTAAAAACTACTATTTAATTATTTGAAATTTTAGATTGATGTCCAAATGGCTTCATAATACACGTTTACAAATGGCTTCACAATACTCGTTTACTTCTAACTCAGGACGGGCCTAACAGTGCTACCTATGGCGTCACACAATCTGGCTGAATAAAAGGACCTGCTTTTGCTGGATGGTTTGAAAAGACATTTGTCCCACATTGTCGCAAGCTTGAAGGATCCAAAGTCCTTTTTCTAGATGGCCATGCCTCACATGTAACGCTAGAACTAATTCATTTAGCAAAAGAAGAGAACATTATTATTTTTATGCTAACGGCTCATACATCTCACGTGCTACAGCCACTTGATGTATTTAGGAAGGTGAAAAGTAAATGGCACGGAATCCTAAACAAACATTTCATTCAAACGGTTTTAAAGATCTCACAAAACCTAGATATCCTGGGTTGCTCAAACAGCTTATTGACCAAAGCTTCTTGAGCGACAATGTGCTTTCGAGCTTCAAAGCAACAGGTATTTTTCCTTTGTGTCAGGAAAAACTGACTAATGAAAAGTTAGCTATTGGATCGATTTTTGCGCAAAGTACTCAAGCCTCACCAACACTGCCTCTACCAGTCACCACAATTCCAGAAATTCCTTCAAGTATACAAAAGCATAGAAGTTCAAGCACACAAACTTCTTTGAGCTCATTAAAACAAACTCCTTTAACATGCTGCACAACTGCTTGTGAGCATTTAAAGACATCAATTTTAAATGTTTTACATGTTGGCTTTCCCAAAGCTTCCGCATCAGAGTCAAAGCTAAATGTTTCTAATAATAACATGCGCCTCATGAAAAGTTAAACTATGACTTCTGAAGAAGCTTTGATAGAACTTACAAATAAGCAAACAATGGCACAAAATAAGAAGAACGAAATAAAGCAAGAAAAGTTTTGTGTGAAAAAACAAAACAGGAGGCTAATTCAATTAAGACTCAAAAACAGTTGGCAATGGAAGCTGGTTTGTTTAACAAACCTACTATTAAAAAGCGGAAACGACAACTAGTGGGAGTTATCGAAACTCCGATTATGTCAGAATCCAAAGCGACTTCTATATATCAACACTGTAAATCTGATGGTTCTTTGAATTCAAAAAAATGTGACATTTTTTTTTTGGAGATAAAACTGCAGCTCAACAATAATTAAGGATGCATTGTAAATCCTGTGACAATTGGATCTTGTCGTTCTAATTTGGTGAATGATATGTGCAAGAATTGCCAATAAACTATTATTTTTTTATAAAAAAAAATTTTTTATTAACTTTATTAACTAGCGGCATAGCGAACAGAGCCCCCAAGAAGTCCTTATGGATTTTTCTGTGATAAGACCATAAAGACCTCTTAGGGCACTTGAACAACAAAAAAAGGGGATAAAATCCAAAGTAATAAAATAGTTGGCTAATTATGATAAAAATAAAAAATAATACTATTTTATACTTAAAAAGGCCTTTTTTAATCTGCTCCCTCTTGTTTTCTTTGGCAACCCAAAAGACTTTTTTTTAGAGTCCGGGACAACTCCCTCTTTGGTTACTGGTATTACCAGATATTAAATCATTAATAAACAATAAAACAACATTTAAAAATCATTTTTTATTATTTGTGACTTGATGCGTTATTGTGAGGATTTATATAGAGACCAAACTTATGAGATGTTATTTGAAATTAAATATTACGTACTAGTGTTTATTTTTCATTTTTTTTAATTTTACAATATTGAATATCAATATAATTTTCTGTATGTTTCAGAAAAAAAAATTGAAATTTTTTAATTTATGCGTGATAAATAAATGTTCAAAGCTCAAGTGACCGAAATTAGGCGATTTTATGGTATACTGTATAATTGCAAAAAATATCTTTGGGAACTTTGTGACATCAAAAATTGTAACAATTTGCACACTTTTGTTTTAAGTTTAAACTATTGCTGGATAAGATATAAAGGTAAATAAGGTAAAGAGTATAATTTTTAACATTTGCATAAAACTGTCCCAAAACAAAATTTTAAACAGTTTAATTTTTTTGTACTGATATCCTTTTTAAGTCAGTGCACGTTTAATACAAGAAAAAAAACTAATTATATCAAATTTTAAATTTTATAAACTTGCACGATATATCTACTACACAATAATTCTAGCGTGCAACTACAAGCAATAGTCCCGTGCAATAGTCCAGTGCACAACTATTTTACCATAAACTTGTTATTCTAACATAAGGCTGGTGCAAAACTAATATATATGTTAATTTTTTAGTTTAACGCTTATGGTTTTGCACTGATTTGGTTTAAACAGATTTCCATAATAACAATTTCTTAAATGTGAAGTCTTCCATAATGTCATATTTAAGAATATATATGTATATTTTTTAAATACAACATTATGGAAAAGTTTAAGCAATTTCATACAAAAGAATGCATTTTCTGAATTTAACCGCTTTTGTAAATCCAAACAGAGTATTTTTATAGTGAGACCAATACTAGGAAGATTACCATACAAATGTTTTTCCTTTTAATTTTCTTTTAAACGAGAAAAAAACTTAACGACATTTTTTTTTTTTTTGATTGCTCGTAAATAAAAACTCAAAACTGTTAGTATAGTGAACAAAAGAAGTAATGATGATCATATTCTTAAAAACAAAAGAAAATGTAGTTAAATCAAAAATAGTAAAAATAGACAACTGCAGTTAATATAAACTTAACAAAAAGATGTCACACTTCAACCATCATCAAGCTTTCACAGGAGGGTATGCAATTGCACCTCTTTATATGACCAGGCAAATTACATTTTGCTATAACAATTTGATCGTGGCTAATTCAAAAAACATTTTAATAACGCGCTAAATGAAAAATATTCTGAAAAAGTGAAATTAATTACATCAAAACTTCTTAACAAATGATTTTATATTAGCGAAATGCTTTTAAATAACAATTTACTGATAACGGTTTTCTTTTCAAAAATATAATTGACAATTGTATATATTTTAATTTATAATATATAAATTGTTCAAGTGTGCATTTCTAAAATAAAGGTTTTAAAAAATAAAATGTTTTTTTTTATAAACGATAACATTCTACAACTACGAAAGTCTCTTCAACAAATTTTAATATAAGAATAATTAAAGTTAATACAATTTAAAATTGAGTTTTGTTTTATTTGGCTTATATATATATTTAATTTTTTTTGGATTTTTGCTTTAACTAAATATTTTTTTTATTTTCTCTTTTGTTAAGACTTTTTTTCTTTTTACAATTTTTTTTTTTAGATAAGTTTAGGTAAGTTTTTGCAGCGCATTTTTAAATTTTGAAAATATGTCAAAAGCTGTGGTCAAACCGTTAAAACATTATTTTTTGCTTGGTCATATAAAGACGTGTGATCGCATGCCTTCCTGAGAAAGCCTGCATCATTGTTAAAAAAAAAATTATTAGCCTTTAAAAATAAATATCAGAATTGTATGCAGAAGAGAAAACAAAAAATATTAAAAGCTTTTTGAAAGAATTTAATAAAAAATGCAAAAAAACAATAACTGAAAAGTCTTGACAAACAATGAATTTCAGAATATTATAATTGGCTTTATTGCTGGGAGAAAAATTATTACACTGATTAAAAACAAAATATTAAAAAAAGATTAAAAAGCAAAAAACATTTTTTCTGATTCAAGATTTTAGAAAAGTTGGATAAAAAAACATCACAATAGACAGAGGAGTAGATTTAGGAATAGCAATGACAGATAAAGGCTCAAAATAAGTGATTGGAAATTGTGTTATCTGGAAATGGTTTTGATCTTCCATAAAAGCCTCTGTATTTATCACAAAATTCAATATTTGTAATTCAATAAAAAATATTTAAATTGAGCTTGAAATTATGATATAAAACTTTATTACTATTACTATTGATACTATTAAATATTATGATTATGACTTCATTATTATTATTATTATTACTTTTATTAATATTATTATCAAAGATATTATTAAACATTATGATTAAAGTTTTATTAATTTAATTCATTTGATAAACCATCAGATAAAACTAGAAAAATAAAGCATACAAGGCAATGTAATATCAAAAATGAAACAACCACAAATCTTAACGGTCTAAAAAAGTTTTTTTAATGTCATCAATCCATGCCTTTACGATGAGCCACCAGAGCTGCATCTCAATGAACATATCACACAGGTATCAAGAGAAATATTTTCAAATAAGGCCTTAAGTGAGTTCTTAGAGGAAAAAATTGTTACTCTTTATGACTACAATGGTGGATGATTAGATGGATCTAATTGCCAGAAAGAAAGCTGTTTTAAATGGCATTAGATCCATTTTTTGGTGACAAGATTAGAACTTTCAGACTCCATAAACTACCTAAAAGATTATGCTTAGGAAAGGTTAAACATCAACATGTCACTCAGATGGAAGTATCATATCATTAAATATCACTTAAATAATTATTTGGATTGTCATCACATCAGAAGCTGTTCACAAAAACATTAATAAGACTATTATTAAGAGGTTCAGGGAAAGTAATCTTTTTCATGGAGAAAAACTGAGAAGAATGGTTGTAACATACACCTCCATGCGAATGTAAAGATTATGTATCAAATATCAGTTGGTTAAAATAAATAATAATAAATGAAGAATCCTAATAAATGTCCTTTTTATCTTTTTTATATTTTAAAAACAATGAAGATATGATAAGTTATGGGACATGATAAGAAACTATAATAACATATTTTGAAACTGATAAAAATATTTGTATACAATACTTTGCATTTAAATAAATAAAAATTGCATTTTTAATTTAATATCAAAATTTGAAATATGAAATTGACAAAAATAAATACATTATTATAACAATTTAAAATTTTAAGATTTCTCTCCTATTGGGTCTTTATGAGCTATCTGTAGAACTTAAGACAACAAAGTTATGGGGTGTAAAATTTATTAACATAAAAAAAAAAATCAGCAAAAAATCAATTTAGGAGCAGCTCCAGTTTTAACTTTTGGCTAGGATTATCCTATTATGCCTACCTGATAATTCTATGAGGAAAAATCCCACGAACCTTCTCCTTCAACCTAAAACCCTTTATGGTGGTAAATGTATATTTATATTGGCTAATGTGTGTGTGTATATATATATATATATATATATATATATATATATATATATATATATATATATATATATATATATATATATATATATATATATTATTACATATATTATATAAATTAAATTAGTAGAAAATCACCTATCAAACTTTTTTCACATCAACTCATCAAAAATGATCAAATTAATAAAACTTCAATTTATATCAAAAATTAAATGATAGGAAGTCATAAATGTCTCAACTACTCTAAATATTCACACATTTGTAAAATATGCTGAGAATATTATAAAAAAGAATTCTTTAAAATTGTTCATTTCTGTTTGTTTTTTTTAATATTTATATTTTTAAGAGTCATTTAATATAACTTTTTTTTAGCTCACTTATAGTTTTTTAGGACAAACTTTTCCCCTAAAAAAACTATAGAAACAATTTTTTTTGTTTAATAAACATTCTTGGTTGGCATGTATAACTATTTCAAATTTTTTTATACGTATAATATGTATTTTTTGAAAATATTATTATATGCAGGTGGTTTTAGAAAGATGGACCAATTCAATATAAAATCATATATATTACTGTTCAGCCAATATATTGT
>NC_061168.1:30699263-30805156 GCF_022113875.1 Hydra vulgaris
CAAATCAAAGTATCATAAAATAGTTATGATACTTTGATTTGATCACCAAAACTATGACAATACTATGTGCTTTACTTTAATTAGCAATACTTAAACTGCATTTTCTAACTGTATTAATGAAAGTTTTAACTGCAATCATTAACTAAGACATCAAAGACAATTTAGATAAAAACTTATTTCAAAACTTTAGATAATATGAAGGTAAATTTTTTATTTAATGTAGTTTTGTATAGCGTACTATTTTATATCGATCTTTAATTCATAACTAGCATTCCAATAATGCTAGCTTTTCCTTAACGTTGTACAATCAAATGTGTACCTTTTCTTTGCTGCCCTTTCAAATCGTTCATTATAGCTGTTTATTTAGAGAGTATGAAAAATTTCGGACAACGATCGCCCTTTTTTTGAAGAAGATATATTCTTCTGGAGTCAGCTATTAGCCAGTGTTTTTTTACAGAGATAAATATAAAGAATTTTTGTGGCCCACTACGTCGATTGTCACGATAGCCCGGATGCAATATGCGTCTTTTGAGTTTTAATCGACCGGTAATTTCTTTTCAAGGATACGACTTATAATCCTATAATAAATTAAAATACATATTTCAGAATATGTTGGTGTTTTACAATAATACTTTTTTTAATTAGATTCAGAACTAATTGTTTGGAATTTAAATGAAATTTAAGGATTTATTAATATGGAAAGTAAAGGTTTACTGGAAGGGGATGTTTAACCAGAAAGAAAGCAAGGTCATTAACCTAATTAGTATTTAAATGGAAAGAGGAAAAAATCCAATATCGAAAGCAGTTATGATTAAGATGCTTATGAACAGTTGTGAATTTCATTGATATTTATAAATGATAAAAAACATTAAATAATATAAAACTTATGGTATAAGTTATATTTTATTCATAATGTAAACCTGAGACGTTCTTTAAATTTGATTTTTTCAGATTTTTGGGTAATTATCGGGGCATACCAGGCATAATTTACTTTTTATTAAATATATGATAAATATATTAAACGCATGTTTAATATATTTATCATAGTAGATGTTTGTATGTATGTATTGCTAACTTTATATCTCGTGATCCCATACATTTCCCATTTACAAAAATATCTACATATACTTTCCTGACGAATAGCGTCAGTACAGATCTTAGTGTTCCCGAAAAGACGTGATTGCAAAGCACCTGCTTAATTAGATTTCACTTTAACAGTACAAATACTTTTCACCTTTTTTATCTTCCAATCTTTAGCGCTTTAACTATGTTTGTTATACTTTTATGATATAGACACTGTATTTAGTTTTATAAATTTTGTTTGTTAGTGCATATAAAGTTCTTGATATTTTATACTATCTATTTTTTTTTTATACTTCTTTTTTTATCTTTAAACTAGGAATACACAATTACCTATTTTTTTAAAAGTTTACTGATACAGAAGCGTAGTGATTTAGCTGCGTCACATTCCAGCAATTTATGTTTCGTGTGTGGGTTTCGTTTATTGTGTGAGCGTTTTTTACGCATTTTTTTTTTCCTTTTAGTTATATTAGTGATCAATCCACTAGCACGTAAGTACGTTATATACGCTGGGTTAATGGCACTTACATAATGCGCTTATTATACTCTCCCCCCCCCCCTTCCTAACATAGAGATTATTTTTCAACTTATAACAAGTCTCGCAAAGTTTCTGAATATCTTTTTTCTTTTTTTTTGGACTTTTACAAAACAATTGTACAATCTATAACCTGTTATTGGAATTACCTCTCCTATCTCTATTATAATAATAATAATAATAATATTATTTTTATTATTATAATCTCTCTCTCTCTCTCTCTCTCTCTCTCTCTCTCTCTATATATATATATATATATATATATATATATATACATATATATATATATATATATATATATATATATGTATATATATATATATATATATATATATATATATATATATATATATATATATATATATATATATATATATATATATATATATATATATATATATATATATATATATATATATATATATATATATATATATATATATATATATTGATTTGATTTCAACTTTGATAAATAAATGCACTTCTAAATTAATTTAAGCCATATATATTCGGATGTATACTCGGATGATACATATTTCATCGATTTTAAAATCGGATTTCCATTTCAAGTAGTTTCTTGCGTTTTTAAAGCTGATATTTTTTTTTCAATACAAGAGAAATATCAAAATTCTTATATAGAACTTCAGTTAGAATAGAACTCCAGTTCATGAAATCTCTATCAAGGATACAACATTTTTTGGTATTTGAGATATCTAACTTCCAAACATTGAGCAAACTAAAAAGAGTTTAAACATTTATACCTATGTCAAATAATGATGCTTTTCAAAAAATTGGCTTGATTAGAGCCTGGAAATAAAAAGCTCTGAAATTTTCTCCCCCATCCATCATTTTCCCCTTCAGCTATCCCCTTTCCTCCATTTATCGCAATTACGCTTTGGAAACTATCCTTATTTGAATTTAGATATCTTAAATGCCAAAAAAATACGGGATTATGGAAATGGGTGCCTAAAGTTTTAAAGAAGATAAAATAATATATATATATATATATATATATATATATATATATATATATATATATATATATATATATATATATATATATATATATATATATATATATATATATATATATATATATATATATATATATATATATATATATATATATATATATATATATATATATATATGGAATAACGTATCTTTGGATCTTCAAAAAAATGAATTGATACCAGTTCCAATTGATAATATTGAGAATGCTAACAACAAAGAAAAAATTGTATGACAGTGAACTAGGTACAAATCATGAGATAATTGAATACACTTTAGAGATCTCACGATTATTCGGTGACTATTCGGTATTCGACCTATTCGGCTACTTTTTTTAATATTCGAATATTGTAAACTATTCAAGGGAATACCGAATACCAGATTGTAACGAAAAAAGCGTATAAAAACAGAAACCAGTTAAGGAAATTTATTTATTTTTTATTTTAACAAATAATTGGCATATTTGATACTTAAAATGTATTGGTGGTAAGCTATGATAAAATTTTTTCATTGTTTGACTATAGCTAATAATTACGAATTCCTTACAAACTATACATACTTCCAAAAATAACCATTCACTGCGTACCCTGACACCGGCAAATAATAAGATTTTATGATGCTCTGTTAAGATAATGTTTTGCGTGTGCTGATCACAACTCGTTTAAAATTGTTTAATAAAATAAATTGCAATTTCATACGGTTTACCGTTGTGAAATTGCAATTATTAAAAAATAGTTTCAAAATTTTTTTAAAAATTGCAAGCTGTGCATGTGTTTTAGAGACTGCTAAGTTAATTTTACTTTTTAAAGGGTTCCTAACATTTTGAAAAAAAATTGAATTAAATATGTTTAAACTTCCTTTTTTTTAAACTTTTTTTTCCAAGATATGTCAAGTTGGGTCTCAAAAGAAGCGAAATTATATAAAAATTAAAAAAAAAAAATTATTTAATACGACAACTATTTTTTTAGATTTAGATTTAGAACTTATTTTTTTCATCAATATTTTGACATCTAGCCACTTAACTATTTAAATTTTTATTTTAAACTTTTTATTTTAAATTTAATCAAACAGTTTTATGTAAAAGGTAACATCATTTGCAATTGGACTTTTAAAGCATCTTTATATGTGTGCATATTTTTTCTAGAGATTTTTTTATATTGTTTTCATTTCTTTTTTTCTTACGAAGTGAAGCTTAATTATCACTGGTGTTACACAGATTGGTTTAGGATTGGTCAATATTTAGTCGAAATTGGTCGAAAAATGGATAAAACGCTTAGCGACCTATTATTGACTAAAAATCGACGCTTGATTTGAAATATATATTTTAAACTTTTTTATATATACGTTTACTAAACCGCTGATCTAACGTTTAGAATATCGACTTATATTAGTTAATATTGTAAACCTTTAACCGACCTTAATTAAACGTAAACATTTATAGATTTAAAACCCACGCTTTAAATCTTTTAATATATACGTTTATTAAACGGCGATCAAACGTTTACAATATTAACTAATACAAGTCTTTATTGTAAACGTTTGATCGACGTTAATTATATTATAATACAGTAATATAGCCATTGTTCATGACTGCTTAAGTCACGCGATTTAAATATAATAATTAAAATACAAAAAAAAAACTTATTAAAAAATTATTATTTATTGGCTAAGTAATTAAAATAGACTAAATGCGTTTTCAAGATTCACTTCTTTTACAACAACTAAAAGCAAAACGACTGATAAATAAAGAATAAACGAGTGTCGGGTGCGCCATTTTAATTCATGGCAGTCGTATCGCGACAATCTATCTTCCAAAATGCTAATAAATCAATGGACTCCGATGTTTTAGAAACTATTGATGGCCACATTGACACAGTTAAAAAATATAAGTTGCTAATCTCTTGTTATGAAAGTCCTACTGCAAGAACTTTTTTCGCACGTTTTATAAACAATTTAAATTCATTTTGTAAACGCTATGATTGTGTCACAATAATCAATAATCAAGAGGTTTAATAACTAAATATTTATTTTATTATTTTAGTTTCATTTTAGTTTAATTTGGTTACATTTGCTAAAGAAAATTGGTGGAACAGAGCTGGTAAAAACCTCTCCATATGTTATGTCGCGACGTTACTAATTTTTTAATGTCAAAAATAAGCATAGATGGTACAGGAAATTTCGGAAACTTTTATTCAGAAAATCCTCTATATGTAAAGTGGTTCTGTTTAATTCCAATATTGATTTATGAATTTACATTTAAACTATTTTATCCTAGTTTTTTGCGGTTACAAATCAGGTTACGAAACCAGACGATCAGGATACGCAGGTAGAAGATGATGTTGCAGAAACAGGTGCAAGATGAATAAGCGGTTGACGGTATTCTAGGAAGACTTTTGATTATGCATAAACCAAAGAAAACAGTGAACCAAAATATTTGTTTATGAGTTTATTAATTTTATTAGTAATCTTTGACTTAATCTTAATGTAATCTTTTATTTTATGCTGAGTTTTGTCGAACGTTGTTTTGACGTTTAATAGATGTTGGTGTGTTTATTAGGTATAGTCAACGGTGATGGTTCATCGGTGTCAAGCATCCTTTCACTGAGAAGACCTTTCGCTGACTTTATCTTTCTCGAAACATTTATGCTTTTTTTGTTTGTTGTGTTTTAACAAATCCCTTGAAATTAGTTTAGGCTTTAATTTCAGGTTGTTGTGAAGATATCATTTATTATTAAGTTGTTTGAAGATATCATTTATTATTTGTTTGTTAATAAGTTTGGAGTTTTTTGTGCTCTATCTATCTATAGTGACTTCTAAAATTGTTTGAGGAGTATGGTATTTTTATAAATAACTATAGTTAAAACAATTTGATGTAATATTCAACAAGTAATGCATGCTGCTAGACAACCTAGTCACAAATGAAACAAAAATATCTACAGCCAAATTTACATATGCAATTCAATAAAGTAGGTTTGAGCAATCAAAATAGCTAAGTGTCTCCGAATATTTGCTGCTTCGGCCGAACGCCTTGTCAAATATTCAGTATTTGGTATTCAGAAAAATTACTATTCGTGACATCTCTAATACACTAAGTTAAATGTAATGAAATAAGTTAAATTTTAGGAATGATAATAATGTGAAAAATAAAGATAGAGATAAATGTAAAACGTTTGATAATATAAAAAAACTATGTAAAGTTTTTTAACTAGATGAAATGAAAAATTGCAACAAAATCTTAGACAAAAAAATACTTAATCTGTTTGTGCAAAGGTTTTATACCCTTATATATACCCAAATGACTTTATACCCTTAACATTTTACAAATGACAAAGAAAATAGATCTGAGTTTACTATTACAGCAGAACACATTACAAAACACATATATAACTGGATTATATGGAATCAACATGGAATCAACTCTAGCTTCTTTTGATTAAGTTGCTATTGGCAGTAGTTCTACCAATAATAATACAGGTAAATGATTGGAGATAAATACAGATAAATATTTGGCAATAAATATTATACGCATGTTTGGAGGAGACAGAATTTAAAACACATCGTAGAAATGTTGGTACAATATAATTGAGGGGGAAAGAATTTTAAACACATTGTACAAGTGTTGATAAAAAATAATTGAGAGAGGCAGAATTTAAAAGGCATTGTACAAGCTTTGGTTAATAATAATCGAGGTGGAAAAAATTTAAACACATTGTACAAGTGTTGGTAAAACATATTGAAATGCATTATGGTTTGAAGTTCAGGTAAGAAATTTTGACTTTTAGTCTGATAATCATTTTATTGATTTTTATTAATAAAAAAAATTTATTAATAAAAATTTGTTTAAGTAAATGACTCGATAACCCACACCATGTTTTCAAACAGCTAATAGTTGTAAGAAAAATGCATTTAAATATTCACTAAAAAACTGACTTACTCTTCCTCTACCTGAATTGTTTACAATCCATTCTGCAAAATATTGCATTCTACAAGCACTACTTTGCAGCAAATATAATAAATAAAGGGAGTTTTAATAGCTTTCAATAAAAAGTTTAAGCTAGTACAACTATTAGAAAAATTTCATAAAAATAACACTGACGCTAAAATCATTATTAAATTGATCGATTAAATTGATATTTATAAAAATTGCACTGAAGTAAAATCAACGAAGAACAACTTATTAAGTTCTCAGAGGTGGATATGGATGTTTTCGAATTTTCTGTACATAGAAAACTTTTCAAAACAACTGTGATAAGTTACAAAGCACTGTTTACGGAAAAAGATATTGGAGATAGATTTATAGGGGTAACCAGGGCCGGCGCGAGTAGGTGTCACGGGGGGGGTACCATTACAACTTTTGCCGACTAAAAAAAAAAAAATGGTTCTGGTTTTTTCAAAATTTGCCCACTGCCACCCAATTGCCATAACGACGTTTGCCGACTAACTGTCTGAATTTACCGACTAACTTGTCGAAAGAGCCTACATTTGCCGACTAACTAGTCAAAAAGGGTCAAATTTGTCCACTAAATGAACAAAAAAATTATTGACGAGGGGGGGGGGGGGGAATGTCACACACCCCACAACCGCCTATCGCCCCGGCCTTGAGGGTAACATTGACTTAGGGAGAACCCCTTTCTATTTAGTACCTTAATACAATATGCTTGAGCGTTTTAAAGTAATAAGTTCCTATTTTTAATATATAACTAATACAATTTAACAAGTTCTTACAAATGCAAGTTGCTGCATTTGATAATTTATAACTTTTTGATGTTTAGATAGGTTGAGGGCTTGAAACTATTTTGATAAACTACAGCTATATATTATATATTTTAATTTCATACAAGATAATAATGCAAAATTTTGCAATAAAAAATAATCTTTGTAAACTTGTAAATTTTTATGTTAAAAATAGCTTTGTAATTGTTAAATTATCAATTACTTTATTCTCAAATAAATTCCGTCGCAAAAATCGTCGGTATTTGTACTTTAGCTAAAAGCTTAAGTAAAAATACTATTATAGACAGTTTTCATTTTTATGGGTTTCATAACTTAAAACAAGCAACTTTTGAATTTGGTTGTTAAAACTTTTAAAATATTTGCTTACAAAAAAACAAACAAACGGTCAGAGGCTAATAATTGCGTCTTAGCTTAATAACAAGTTTAAGATTATTCTCGAACAAAAACTAATAAAACATAATGTAGTGTATATTTAATGATTATTTCATTACATTGAAACCATTATAATTAAATTCTATACTTATACTTTACTTCAATATTTTTTTACTAAGCAATAGAAAAACTATAAATGTTGCCAACCTTTTAAAGTTATAAATAAAAAAATAATTCGTGATATATCTTTAAAAAATTTTAAAACGCTTCGGTTAAAAACTGAAATATTTTTTGAGTACTTTTTTAAATAGTAAATATTTTTCGTACGTCTCTTTTTTTTCTTCTTGTTTCCTGCTTTAGCTTTATTTGGAAAAGTAAACATTTTTAGAATTAGCGTGCAACTTAAATAAGGTTAAAAAAAACAACTTAAAAACGTAAAACGAACAGTAAACCATGAAAAATCTTCCTGGAGAAGTAAAAGCTAAAGACAAAGAACAACTTAAATGATGCGGCCGTGGCGCAGTGGTAAGAGTGCTTGCTTTCGAAGCAAGAGATCCAGCACGGCGCTATGTTTAGGTACGCATGCGTGAAAAAATGCGAAAATATTTTAAACTTTTAAAATGGCTACGGTTCTTAACTACAGAGCATATTTTATATGGCAACCGTCTATTTATTATTTGATTTCTGAAAACTCAGTATTGTAGCCTTATTTTTAATGTAGTTCAGTATATTATTACAAAAATTTCACAAAAATATAAATCAAAAAAAGGTAAAAAAGATCTTAGAGTACTTAAACTTTATTTTAAATTATCAATTTTTTAGTGTAACTCATAGATTTGTTTATTTATTTGAAATCAATTTTCTTGGAATCTGACTGTAGGATTTCGATAATTTTTTTTTAAACTTCAGATAAATATGTTCTTTATTTATTTTATGATATTTTTCTGGTCACTGCTTCAACTTTTTTTCAATATAAAAAATTGTTTATAATCTTATGAGTATTTACTAATATATATATATACATATATTATATGTGTATATATATATATATATATATATATATATATATATATATATATATATATATATATATATACACATATAATATATGTATATATATACACACTATATGTGTGTGTATATAATATATACACACACATATAATGTGTGTATTATAGTACACACACATATATTATATATTTGTATGCATGTATATATGTATATATATATATATATATATATATATATATATATATATATATATATATATATATATATATATATATATATATATATTATATATATATATGTATATATATATATATATATATATATATATATATATATATATATATATATATATATATATATATATATTTGTATTATTTATATTGTTTATTTATAAAGAGTTCCTATTATTATCAATTAAAAAAATCTTCAAAAGTGTATTTTGAAATTTCGGCTCAAATTAAGCGAAATAATGAAAATTTCAAATATGAATAAAATATTGGTAAAAATGGACATTTTTCTTTTTTAGTTACTAAAATTCATTTTTTATGGTGTTAAATCTAACATTAAAAATTTTCATATGATTTTGCTTCATTTAAGACTCAACATGATACACTCAAATAAAACATAATAAGTTCCTAAATAAATAAAGCATAACAAGTTCCTAAGGGTTATGAGGGAGTCATCAAAATATTTTTTATTCAAAAATTTTTAAAAAAAAGTTTTTTTTACCTGAAATGCAAGTATTTTTTCGCAGTAAAATTTTTAGCAAGTAATATAAAGAAATAAGTGAATAAAGATCTGCTTGTTATGATGCAAGTATTTTTTTATAACCGTATTAGTGCATATATTTGCATATATACAGTGGAGGATTAAGACTTCTTGTGGCCTGATGCTATTTTTGTTTTTGGAGGCCTTAAAAAAACTTTAAAAAAAAAAAAAAAAAAGTCCTCTAAATTTTTTGGGGGCCCCTAAATTTGCGGGGCCCGGGGCTATAGTCCCCCTTAACCCCCTTGATCCGGCACTGCATATATAAACTGTTTAAATGCATAGATTTAACACCATAAAAAATGAATTTTATTAACTAAAAAAGAAAAATGTCCATTATTACCAATTTTTGGCAATATTTTTTTTGAAATTTTCATATAATTTTGCTTCACTTGAGACCCATTATGATATAATTTATACATAATACACTTATATAATTTTTTTTAAATTATTAGGAACTGGTTAAGCTCCTAATAATTACTAAAAAAAATAAGGGTCTTGAGGGAGTCATCAAACTATTTTTTTTTTTCAAAAATTTTTAAAAACAAGTTGTTTTTTATTATATAAAACACATTAAGCATATACTGTTCAAAAAAGTTTTTTTTTGGGAAAATCCTATTAAATGATAATATTTTTTTTTAAATTTAGATATATATGTTTTATATATATCAGGGGCGGATCCAGCATTTTTTGGTGTTTGAGATAGCTAACTTCCAGACATGGAGCAAACTCCAAACATTTATATGTTTATACTTATATCAAATAAGGATGGTTTACAAAAAATTGCGATGATTAGAGCCTGGGAACAAAAAAGCCCCAAAATTTGAGATGTACCTGCCCCAAACGTGAGAGCAACAAGTTGATAAAATATTTTTTGTACTATTCTCAACAAGACTTACATTTATCCATAAATTTTAAATTTCATTGTAAAATATTTCAGTGTTCAAAAATTATGACCATGTAAAGTTTGAATCCCCCTCAATTCGAGGGGGTTACAATTTTTATATGGTCATAATTTTTGAGCGCTAACAATTTTACAATGGAATTTAAAATTTATGGATAAATGTAAGTCTTGTTGAGAATAGTACAAAAAATATTTTATCAACTTGTGGCTCTCACGTTTGGGGCAGGTACGTCTCAAATTTTGGGGCTTTTTTGTTCCCAGGCTCCAATCATCGCAAATTTTTGCAAACCATCCTTATTTGATATAAGTATAAACATATAAATGTTTGGAGTTTGCTCCATGTCTGGAAGTTAGCTATCTCAAACACCAAAAAATGCTGGATCCGCCCCTGTATATATATAAAACATATATATCTAAATTTAAAAAAAAATATTATCATTTAATAGGATTTTCCCAAAAAAAAACTTTTTTGAACAGTATATGCTTAATGTGTTTTATATAATAAAAAACAACTTGTTTTTAAAAATTTTTGAAAAAAAAAATAGTTTGATATATATATATATATATATATATATATCAAACTATTTTATATATATATATATATATTTTATATATATATATATATATATATATATATATAATATATATATATATTATATATATATATATATATATATATATATAAAATAGTTTGATATATATATATATATATATATCAAACTATTTTATATATATATATATATTTTATATATATATATATATATATATATATATATATATATATATATATATATATATATATATATATATATATATATATATATATATATATATATATATATATAATATATATATATATATATATATATATATATATATAGTAAATAACAATATAATTAATGAAATTGCACTTATATAAGGTAATCGTCATAACAGTATATAAGGAAATAGTCATATATATAAGTCACATATTTAAGGAAATAGTCATAACAGTAAAAACAAACTTTTATATAGAAAAAAAGTTGAAGAAAAATATCATACATATCACACAATATCACACAATATCACACAAACCAGAAAAATATCATACATCTAGAACATATTTATCTGAAGTTTAAAAAAAAATTATTGGAATCCTACAGTCAGATTTAAAAAAAATTGATTTCAAATAAATAAACAAATCTATGATTTACACTAAAAAAGTATTAAGTAAAAATACAATTTTAGCGCGCAAAGATTTTTGTTACCTCTATTTATTTATATTTTTGTGAAATTTTTTTATTATTTTATTGAATTACGTTAAAAATAAGGCTATATCATTGGCTTTTCAGAAATTAATTACCAAATAAACTGTTGCCATATGAAATATTCTCTGTAGTTAAGAACCGTAGTCATTTTAAAAGTTCAAAAGTTTTTCGTATTTTCTTACGCATGCGTACCTAAACATAGCGCTTTTTACTAAAGCTTGTTCTCCATTCAGAACTATTTGCGCTTAGGAGGAACGGAAGAGTTCTTTGAGCATGCGCAAAAAATTCTGATTGGAGAACGGGTTTAAAATAACTGTTTGCGCATGCTCAAAGAACTTTTCCGCTTCTCCAAAGCGCAAAAAGTTCTGAATGGAGAACGGGCTTAATATCTAAACGACCGTGCCAGGTTCGAAACGAGCTCTGGATATATTTTCGCGTCACGGTAAGGAAGGAGGTGTGAACTTCCTGGTTAAATGCACTAAAAATGTAATTAATTTTACAAAAGTGTAAAAATAATTACATTTGCACGGGTCATTTCAGAAACACCTTAAGTCAAAAAAAGCAGCTTTTGGGAAATGAGAAAAAACATAAATTTTTCATAAAAAGATTTTCAAAAAATTATCAAATATGCTTAATAGTAACTAAAACAAATAATAAAAAAATTTACTTTTTATCTATTTAGGGTTTTTTTTTATTTGACTGACTCACGTTGTTTTTTGAAATAAACAGCCATAAAAACTAAAAAAAGTTATTTTTAGGTATGGATTTGTAGAAATAAAGACAAAAACCAACAATTCAGTTTTAAAAACCCCCTATTTATGTATAAAATAATACTTTTGGTACCATGAACGAAATTTTTTACAGATAAAATTGTGTCCGTTTTGTAATGAAAATTTGTAAGGTAATTTTTAAATTACAGTGGCTCAAACTCTGAACCAGCTTTGTCTACAGTGGGCCAAGTTAGAATCTGGTCATAAAACACTTTAATATTTTCATTATATGGAATGTACAGCATAAGTTTATAGATGTCAGCAACCTGTTGCAATTGGTAATGATTATCAAAAACAAATATTGCAAACGATTATTCGAAAGGGAATTGGTTGTACAATCATTACAACATCTATTCGCGCTGATTTGTGATTCTAGAAAGGACTGCGTTAGTTATTCCATAGAGAAACACCATGAATCGGCGATTTAAGTTTCTGAATTCAACTACCATTCAAGCTCGCAATCAAAGACATAATAAAAGCCCTGACAAATGTAATTTTTTAAGGGAACTTGTATCTACCCTTAGCTAACACAATTCCGTGCTTAACTCATTTTTGTCCAAAAATGACTCATGGTGTTTCTGAAATGACGCGTTCATTTAGTAAGAATCCAAACTCAACAAACTCTACTTTGTAACAAAACAACAGCCTTGTGATGTATTTTGAATATTTTTGTAAAATATAATGAAAAACTTTAAAATAAAAATTTAAATCTATTTTAATTTATGTATGCTATATAAAAAATATCTTTTTTGATTTTAGATTTCAGTTTTCCCGAATACGACTTTTATTTTTATGATTCAGATAATGAATCTTACGTCACGAACCTCTCTTACGTCAGCTTGGAGCTTTAGATATTTATAAACTTAATATTCATCAAGTAATGTTATTTATGTTTAAAGCAAAACTTGGGTTTTCTCCAGTAACATTTCAATCCTACTTTAATGAAATCTCCCATAAATATCCAACCAAATTTTCAGTGAATAACTTTGTGGTTCCCATAAACCTTCTTAAATTAAGTTCGTACCAAATTCAATAAAAAATTTCTTCCAATCTTTAGTAAAAAACAAAACTTCGTTTTAAACTGCACTTTGCAAAGTTTTAAGGATGATTCAAAACGGCATTTACTGAACATGGAATTCGATTTATTAGATTTCAAATACCTTTTTTAAAAACAATTTAAAGGTTTAAACTAAATCACTTAAAAATAAATTAAATCTTTAACACTTTCTTTAGCTTTTACTAAAATGGTTTCAAACCATTAGTATAAAAGATAACGAATATAAAATTGTCTTTTTCGTTCATATTTTTGATGATATTAAATAATCAGCCCAAATACTTATGTTTACATTTATTGCTTTTTTTTTTAATTAAACAACGCATTTTTTTTGTGTTTTTATAACTTTCATGATTTTCTGTTGTTTTTACTTTTTTATTTTTAAAACTATTCTGCTGGAAGATTGTTAGCAACAAACTATTTTATTGCTGAAGTTTTTGATTTGTTTCTGTTTTTGTATTTATACTTTCTTTTTGTCTTTTATCATTTATTGTGCATGTAAGTTTTTGTTTGACGGGGCTCGGTGATAAGACAACCTGTCTTCTTCTTGCTCCGGCCAGGATTTTCTTTTATTGTAATTTCTTTTTTGTAATATTTATCAACGGCAAAATAAACAAATAATATAAAAAAAAAATTAAAAAAAATGATATGTGTTTTTGTATTTTCTATGTCATGTAAAATGTCATGATTTAAAAAAATAATTGAAAATCTTAGAAAAAAACACAAAGATGTTTGGTTTTTATTGTTTAATTATCAGATTTCGCCAACTATACAATACCAATATAATAATTATACAATAACAATACAATCATCATCATATAATATTTTAAGACTGAATTTAATACTGCCGGCTACTACTATTTATACTACTACTACTCATTCGTGAGTGTTTGACACGGAAGTCACAGCAGCCATTACATCCGAGTTAATGGCAAGAAAGAGTCGCTGCACTTTTTTCTATTAGAAAATATGAACAAAAGTGTATGCTAACTTTTGTAAACATCAAATTATGTAAATTATGTAGGTTTACAGTTTTACTTTTACTTCAAAATAAAATTGCGATTACATTTCCTTAATTTTGATTTATTTCATTTATTTGCCGTTTACCGTTGTGGCAAAACCTCCTTTAGTTTTACTTTATAAAACGGTAAATAATTGAAGCATTTATTTGCCGTTTTATAAAGTTATTGGTTGTATTTCGTGTTTTGTTATTTAAGTAGTGTTAACAATTTGCAGTTTAGTGTGTCTTAGCAGCCGAAGTGGTTAGCTTGCTGCGCTTTCGAAGTACAACGTGAGTGTTCAAATACTGTTACTTGCATATTAATTTTTTAAAAATCTTTTCCAACTTTCTAAAATACAAATTATCACATAATTAAAGTTTTAGTGTTGATTTATAAAGATATAATATATACTATAACAAACAAAAGGAAGAGAGTTTTTAAAAAGCTAAAGTGAAATTTTGACTTTATTGTTCGACAACAAAGAAACCTGTAAAATGAGAACTTTATATAATTTGATAAAAATTGGTGCGAATGTTACACATGACCGCACAAAACTCAAGATAAAATTTCAGCCGGACTGGCTAACTGTTTAAGAATTTATGGCAGTTTTAATTTATATTTTTATTTTTACAAGGTATTGATTCTCATTTTACAGGTGCTTTTATTGTCGCATTTAAAGTCAAAATTTCACTTTATTTAAATATTCAAATTAAATTATTTTTCGCGAACAAAATTTAAAGATTTCAAAATTTGCATCACAAGGTACCTTGATGTGTATTACCCCATATAAGTGGCGTTCTCGGGTCAGCTAGGTTGGTATTATCAGAATTTGTGCTAACCGTGATGGGTTACTATTACCAAAGCGTTATAGTATAACTGAGTTGATCTAAAATAAACGATCTGAAAATGCATCATTTTTAAAAGTAATTAAATAATTTTCAAATAAATACCACGTAATTATTATAATTTAAAGTTAATTAAGCACATTCCACTTTCAAAAAATATTATCCAATGATATTGTTTCAAGACGTCATAAGCAATCAAATAAAAAAGGAAGTTTAGAAAAAACGTATTTTGAATACGTATATTGAAAATTAGTTTATTGTTGTTTATTTATGCTGTGTTTTTTGAACAACTATTAATAAATTTCTCGATTAAAATTGAACTAATAAATATCTAGATAAGAATTGGCATAACTATTGCCGGAATTACAAAAAATGTATTTTATATCTCTATATTTAAAATATAACAATTAGTTTTTAAATCCAGCAAAAATTAGGTACGTGTGTAAAAATTTCAAAATCTACTTTATTATTGATTATTATATATCATTTAAAAGAGGCTAAAATTAATATTACTAGGGTTAAAAATTTCCGGAAATTTTTTGGGAAATTTTGCTGTAAATTTCCAGAAATTTTCAAAAAATTTTTATTGCAGTAAACATAGTAGCATAAATAAACATATTATATAGTTTTATAAAATTTATTTCTTTGTTTCAAAATATGCGTTTTATCATCGTAGTATGTGGTACCGAAATCAAAAGAGATTTTGCATTCTCTAGTTCGGTGCCGGAACCGAAACCAAAAAAAAATTCCGGAAAATGTTTTACCGAAACCGATACTGACATTTCGGCTAGTCAAAATTAATTTCGTAAGAAAATTTTATTTAAAAATGCAGTTTTACATTTACCGTTTTTTATACGTGTATTATGTTAGAATTGATTATACGTGTTTCACAAATTGAGATTTAATACATAAGTTGGCGATATACACGGTCGTTTAGAAGTGGAAAGTTATTATACGCAAGCGCAGTGTCAAACTCAAATATTATAATTTTAAAGATGGTGACGGCTTTTAGATACAAAAAATTTTCTGAGTAGCAACAACATTTTTAAAGTATATATATATATATATATATATATATATATATATATATATATATATATATATATATATATATATATATATATATATATATATATATATGTATATATACAAAGTATATATAGTTTTTAAAGTATATATAGCTCATTAGCATTAAAGTATATATAGCTCAAGTCTTCTGCGGCTGAAAATTTAGCCTCTCTAAACGCTTATAAATTGCTTCTCCGGCTGAAAATTAATGCATGCAGATTTTATACGCTTTCTTTTGTTTTGATTTTAAGTTTTGGTTTTTTAAATAATATATATTTTAAAAGGTTTATTTGGTTTGATTTTTTTTTTGTTGTTGCTGGTATTTTTAAGAAATACGGTGGGGTAAAAATTTAAGCATAAGGAAATAAAATGAAGTTATTAAACAACTAAAGACTTAGGTGCAAAAACGATGTAACTTTATTTTCGCAAATTATTCAGGAGAAAGAAAAAACTGAATGATTTTATATGTAGGGAATACGTATTTTTCTACCAAATCATGTGTTTAATGACAAAGGTGCTTTAATCTATGTCATTTTTATACTATCTGATAGAACTTCTTTTATATACTAATGATCCATTAAAGTTGATAGAAAGTAGAGTTTCTTTTTTTTTTTTTTTTTTTTTTACACCCATGTTTTTAGTTAGGGATCGACCATAAATAACGCAACACTAAATTTATTTAAAAGGGAGATCTTTTGCTCTTTTACACGGTGATTTTCATTACACTTATGCGTTGTTTTGATTTTTTATTTAACTTAAGGCTTTGCAAGCTAAAACTTTTTACCTTTTTTGTTTTGTTTATTAGTGAAATTTAGCGTTGCGTAATTTATGGACGATCCCTTACTTTTTTAATTCGTCTGAAAACACGACTTATGGACGTCTCAAAAATATCTTCTTAATGACGTCCTAAAAAGACATCGATTCCATTTGCTATTTAGCATAATTATGAACGTCATAAAATGGCTTCATTACGACGTTAATGATGTTTTGATAACGTCAAATAAAAGGCGTCTCAATAACTTACTAAGGTTACCTAAAAACACGCCAAGACGTGATTTTAGTACGTTATTTGAACGTCTTTAATAGTTAATTTTTGTAAATTATTAATTTTAAAGCAGCCGTGGAGTAGTAGTTAGAGTTCCGACCCAATCCAAAGGATTTGCATATTCATACAATCATTGCAAAAAAGCAATGATAGTTCTTTTTATGACATGATTGTTCTTTTTATGACAAGAATAAATGGATATCCATTATTACCTTAACTATCTAATCGCAGACACAGAGAAAAAGTTTTTATTGCTTTTATTTATAGTAAAATTAATATCCGTAATTATAATAAAGTTGTAAAGCTGATTAAATATTACACTTATATATGTTGTCACACTATTATCGTTTTACGAATGTAAATAATAAAATAATGGTAGACTTTTTCTTTTGCATATTTACAAAATTTTTGTTTAAAAGATGCAATTAATACTTTTTTATAAAGATTTTTACTCATTTTAAAAAACTTTACTTAGACCGGTACGGTCGACACTTTTTTCTAGTGAGCAAATCCTGGTCTCGCTTAACCCAGACCAAATTTTAAAAATAGGCAGTCTTTTGTCTGAGTAACTAAATGTGAATCAAATTGAGTAGTGATTGACCGAAATTCTGTTTCAACCGAAATTTCAATTTGAACCGATACCGAAGTTTTGGTTTCGTTACTTTTTATAAATTTGGTAAAAAAGCAAAATTTCGGTTTAAATTCAACTGAATACTGAAAATCAGAACGTTGAAAAATGTCCTATCGACCTCATCTAAGTTATTCAAGCTATTCTTTCACACGTGTACAAAAGTTGAAATCTAGAAAAATTTTGATTCAAAACTTTACATTTTGTTTTCTCTTTTTTTTCAAGTCGTTTAAATTCATTAAACCCATTGTTTAAAATTTGACAAGATATTTAAAAACAATATTATTAGGTTTCTCGCAAAAAAAGTTCTTTGAAACGTGTTATAGGGATCCCAGCTAGCACACCACGTTGGGTTAACGTAGTATACTTGCAAAACAATGGTTCCAATGTTTAACCCAACGTATTGTGCTAGCTGGGATGATATGCATGTTAACTCAATCTCCTATACTGTTAGACTTTTCCTGCAACCAATCTCCTTTGATAGTAACAAAGACAATGACGATTATATACATAGAATAAACAAAACATTTTTATAAAATTCTCACAGAAATAAACTCTAATAAAATTTACCTATAGGCGGCAGATATTTATGTATTAAAAACTATTTATTACTAACGTGGTTTAAAAACTGCATAACAGTATACAGAACATCAAATAAATAAAATAATAAAGGTTATTAGCAATCAATCTGTAATAAAAATAATTAAATATTCAAGCTAAGTATTACAAATGCATATATAAAACTATTTTAGTTAGTTGATCAAAAAAATAATTTATAACATATTTCTTAACAACAGCGAACAATTTTGTTAAATATAAATAAGTTTTTTACCATTCAATCATCAGCATTGAAAATTGTTGAACTAAATAGCCAAGCACACTATAACCTTTTGATTTAAGACGAATCTTTCTCCAAAATTGAAGATTGGAACATTCACATTAACATGTCAACGGTCCATAAATCATTTTGCAAAATAATTTTTGGATTATTGGCATGTATTAAATAACAATAACACAAATAAAGCAGATAAAACTGTCTTTAAAAAATCATTTATGTATCAATTGAGAAGATAGAAGCCACGCAATACTAAGTAATATCCTTATGTTTTGAAGTCTTCCAGTAATATCCTTTTGTTTTGAAGTCTTCTAAATAACAAAAAATAACCACAAAACAAAATAAGAAAAAATTCTAAAAAAATTAAATAATCTATAAGATTTAAGATTCTATAAGATTTTAAAACTGAAAAAATTCTAAAAAAATATCTAAAAATATTTTTAAACCTTTCTTTTTTCAATTTAATTGGTATTAAATCTAGCATTATTTTTTTATTCAAAAGTTAAAAAAAAAAAAGTTATATAAGCCTTTTGCTAGGGAAAGCCCAATAAACAATATGCAATTGAAGATACTAAACATTTTCCTATAAAGAGTACAACAACAGGTAAAAGATTACTACGTCTGTCCAACAACATCTGTAGTCCAATATCATCTATACACTTTTATCCATGATAATCTGTAAATTCAACAACCCTGTATAACATCTTTAGGAAAATGTAACTTTTCTCTAAGTCCAATAACATCTGAAAGAATTTTCTCCAGATGTAGTTACATCTGAAAAAATTTCATCTGGTTAAAATAATGCATTATGAGTTAATATTTTTTCCAGATGTAACTTCATCCGAAAAAAATCCTATATGTAACTACATCTGGTTAAAATAATGCATTATTGGTTAATTTTTTTTCCAGAACTAATTACATCTGAAAAACAACCCTATATGTAAATACATCAGTTTTTGTTGCTCTTAATTTTTGTTGTGCAATATTTTTTTTAAAAGTAACGCTTTCAAAGTTTAAGTCACAAATGGAATATGTAAACGAATAATTAAGGACATTTTAAAATTAAAATAGTTGTGTACCTTATATATTTTTAATTGTTTAACAAGTACCATGGTGAAATAGATCATTAAAATTTCTAAATTAAAAAAAAATGAATAAGTTAATATTGCTTTGATGAGCTAATTAAAGTTTTAGTTGTAGATAATAAAAATATAGATAAGTTTATTTATAAATACACTGATCAACTAAGTTTTTTTTCAGCTAATATAATTATGTCTCTATTTAATTCGAGCACGCTAAATCCAAAAATCGCATTAGTTTTTATCCTATACGTCCCAATGTCTTGGAATATTCGAAAAACGCTTTTAGTGTAAATGCTGCTTTTTGTATAAAGAAATATAAAACATAACACGAATAAGATATGGTTACAAGTGTTTAGAAATGATGAGCTTGGACTGTTGTTTATGAGTCTCTTGAGTGTCTCTTTTTAAAAACCAACAATAATTGGCCATCATAGCTTCATTCCATTTGCCATGGTCCAAATCTCCTGATGAAAGCTTTTACCATGTTTGTCTGAAACTGCACCTAAATTTTCAGGGAAAAAGTCAAGATGAGAATATCAGAAATGTAGCTTTAACAACATTCAACAACCCAGTTCACAAGACTTTCTACCAGATTCTTGAAACCATCTGCCCTGTTGTTTTCCAGGAAGTTATGAACCACAGCTTTAAATGACTGCCAAGCATTGCATTCAGATGGTGTAAAAGTTTCCTCAAATTTCCTATCTTTTAGGAGCTCTTTTTTTGAGGCCCATCAAACACACCTTTAATCTTTGCCTCAGAAATGATTCGAGAGAACTTTATTTGGACTTAAAGCCAGCACCGTTTTTATTCATTGCTTTTATGAAACATTTTACCAAACCCAATTTGATATGCAAAGGAGGAAGCACAATTTTCAGCCATTTAACAAGTGGAATGTGTTTAACCTTGTAGTATCCTAGGCTATATATTCTGTATGTTTGGGGCATATCTTCTTCACATAATGATTTTTAGTGTCTCGGCTATCCCAGAGGCAGACGAAACACATATACTTAGTGAAACCCAATTGCAGTCCGAGCAACAGGGCAATTACTTTAAGGTAACTACAAATAATCCACATGTGATTGGTATAGCTAACACAATCAAGTTCAGTTTTCATTATGCTGTAAGTTTCCTGGAGTCCCACTGTATGAGCTATTGGAATGGAAGGATATTCCAATATGAATTAATACTGCCTTTAGAAAGTACTTTGAGGAGTCGATAAAAAGATGCCATTGATTAGAGGAATAGACACATCCAAGTTCAGTTGATAATCCTTTAATATTTGTACAAAAGGTGATACTATTTTGTTTGATGAAATATTTTGAGTATCTTTCATCTCTGTTTCAGCAAACGGTCACTCTGGAGTCCGGTGTTAACAAATGCCACTCATGTAGACGAGAACCCAGAACCTCAGCTTTTGATTTTGATAGATGCAAGTCTCTAATTAGATTGCTCAGCTCCTGCTGGTTAATAAAATGTGAAGCTGATTCCAATTGGTGCAATTATACAAAGGCGCCCATTTTTTGCCATGATTTCCCACCATATATCCAAAGTAGAAGTCGTAAGCATTTTGATTTCATTTTTCTCTTGTCTTTTAGTGACATAATGATCACAAGTGTAACAGAAAGTGTTTGAACTATTTATACAATATCCTCTGCAGATTGAAGACATCCTGCAATAAAATACAAATAGGATCTATTTTTTTACTTTATTTTTTACTGTAAATAGAAATATAAACTTACATTTACACTATTTTAAAAAAAATGTTTGAAATTGAAAGTATGCAAAAACTATAACTTCAAACTAATTTAAGATAAAAATTAAAAATTTCAGAAAAATCTAAATGTGTAGGATTAAAATGGATTCCATTTTCTTAATTAGCTCAAAAATCTGATCTAGAAAAACCTAATGCTGTTAATTGAATCTAAAAAAATTTTTATTTTGTTACCCAGTGATATTAACAAAACTAATAATAAAATTAAAAAAAAATTAAAATAAGAACAAAAAGAAAAACTTAATAATAGTATTTAACTTTTAAATTAATAATTGTCTTTCTCAAAAATTAATAATTGCCTTTCTCAATCCCTAACTTAATTAGTCAACTTTCCAACTCGCTTTCCAGACAACCCAAATCATTTACCTTCTCTACTCGACTTATGTCTTGTGTCTGATCCTAGTCAGTGCTTAGTTTCTCCACATTCACCCTTAGGTGCCTCTGATCACAGTTTGATCTCTTTAAAACTATTATCTCATTCTTCTTTATCATCAAAATCCCCCAATCATTGTACATCTTAAAACTACCTTAAAGCTGACTGGGACTCTTTCCGTGATTTTCTTTGTGTGGCCCAAGGGCCACACAAATCTTTTGCCTTCCTGTTGACAAATGTGCTTCTTACATAACTTCGTGGATACAGGCTGGCATGGAATCCTTTATTCCCTCTCGACAATTCCAGGTCAAGCCTCACTCTTCTCCATGATATTCCTCACATTGTGCTGCTGCAATTGTCAATCACAACCATTACTTCCATATCTATCAACAAAACAATTTTCCAGAAAATAGACGTCTGTTTGTTACTGCTAAAAACCATTGTAAAAAGGTTTTGTCTAACACCAAAGCCTGCTATTCTCAGGTCATGAAATCTCGTATTTTATCACGAAAATTAAGCTCTTATGGCTTCTGGAGAATCTTTAATAGTATCAATAATAAGAGCATGTCTGTAACTCTACCTCTCTTGTATGTTCAGACTTTGTCACCTCACCTAAAAACAAAGCTGAATTGTTTTCAAAGAACTTTTCATCAAAATCATCTCTTGATTCCACTAGTTGCGTTCTACCTGATATAGCTGTCAAACAGGTTGATCCATTGCTTGACATCCGTATCACTCACACAGTTTCTGTATCTAAAGTGATTTCCTGCTTAAACTCTTCTACAACTTGTGGCCCGGACAACATTCCTGTTATAGTCTTGCAGAAGTGTTCTCCGGAGCTGTCGTCAATCCTTTCAAAATTATTCAACATGTGCTTATCAGAGTCTTATCTTCAGAATTTTTTAAAAATAGGGATAACAGAGTGCAAAGCAGCATCTGTTATCCCTATTTTTAAAAAATTCTGAAGAGCAATCTGATTCTTTTAACTACCGTCCCATCAATCTTCTTCCTATCATAAGCAAGGTTTTTGAATCTTTAATTAACAAACACTTAATCTCTCACCTTGAATCTAATAACTTACTTTCAGATCATCGATATGGATTTCGATCTTCTCGTTTTACCGCTGATTTGCTGAGAGTAATAACTGATAGGTTTTATCATGCATTAGAAAAGGGTGGAGAGGTAAAGGCCATTGCTATTGGCATTTCTAAAGCGTTTGATAAAGTTTGGCATGCTGGTCTTTTCCATAAGTAACATCTTTATGATTATTGAATCCTTCCTTTCCAATCGTAGTATAAAAGTTGTCCTTGATGGACAGCACTCTTATTATTCTGTAACCTCAGGGGTTCCTCAAGGTTCAATCCTTATTCTGTAACCTCAGGGGTTCCTCAAGGTTCAATCCTTATTCTGTAACCTCAGGGGTTCCTCAAGGTTCAATCCTTGGCCCTACACTCTTTTTTTAATTTACATGAACAATCTTCCAGATATTCTCACATCTAAGGTGACATTGTTCACTGATGATACTACCATATATTCTTGTATGATAACAAGTCAACTCTCTCTGATTACTTGGAGGGGGCATTTGAATTTGAAAAGGATCTCACTTCTGCTATAGCATGGGGCTCACAGTGGCTGGTGAACTTTAATTCAGATAAAACTAAATTTTTTTTGGCCAATCGTTATCGCAATAATTTAGACCTTCCTATATTTATGAAGGGTAATGTACTCGATGATTCATCTACCATTCATCTTCTAGAATTAACTCTTAATTCTGATCTTTCTTGGAAACCATATATCAAATCTGTTGCAAAATTAGCATCTGCTAAAGTTGCATCTAATCAGCTCGACACTTTCTTACTCTGGATTCTATTCTTTATCTCTATAAATCTCAAATCCGTCCTTGTATGGAAAACTGTTGCCATATCTGGGACACAAGAGACACTGCTCTAAAGAGCTAGCATCTCTTGTGTCATCTACTAAAATTCATTCTCATTTTACAAATCATTCAATTAAGTCTCATCCTTTTTCTGATGCTGTTCCAAAGTGCTCTAAAAACTCTTATTCATCTAGTTTTTTTCCTCGAACATTAGTTCTTTGAAATTTCCTTCATCTTGCTTTCCTAATTCATATAAATTGCAAAAATTTTCTTCATCTTGCTTTCCTGATTCATATAACTTGCAATCTTTTAAGTCGTTTGTCAATTATTATCTTTTCTCTTCCAGTAGCTTCCAACACTAATTAGTGGTTGCTTGCAGCCTTATTGGAAGCGAAGATGTTTAAAAAAAGAAATTAACAAAAGACTTTAGAAAACAAAAAATAAATGCTATAAATCAAGATTAAGGAGATTCCAAAAGTTAATCCAACCAACCATTTTGTCACCAGCATATAGTTAACAAAAAACTCCCTTGATTATTTTGTTTTTGGACTTCAACAACAATAACATGTGGTCTTTTAAAAAACTTATTAATTATGGTAACACTTTATAAACCTTTCATATGACTTTATTGGTCAACTGATAAAATAAACACCTTGCCCTTAACATAGATACTGTTAAAGATTGTCCAGAAGGAACGAGAATTTTAAAGATGAAATACGAGAATTCGAGACATGAGAATAAGTACTTTTATGCGAATTTAGTCTGAAAGTTTTTTTAACAATATACAGGAATTAAACACACACACAAAAATGTTCCAAATTATACAAAAAAAAAAAACTGGTTTGTACAATACATAATAAACCTGTTTTTGATAAACCAACTTCTTCCGTGTCCAAACTGCTTTAGGGTTGTGGAAAATACTATGGAAAAGTCTCTGGATTTTTTATTTAAAGTTTTTTTACGAAACGTCTTGGTATCAGGTTGGCAAGGAATTTATTGTTTCCTTTTGACAATTCAAACTGCTTCGCCAGTAATCGTGAGCGATTGCTCCCGCTTCCTGACCAAGCCTGTATATCTGGAGCAGATCTTCCAATGATGCCCTTTCTCTTTTAAACAAGGTGCAAAAATGCATTGTAAACGTAGTTGGTCTTGCTCTTGCAGCCAATCTCCAATCATTTTCACATTGTTGTAATGTTGCTTCTCTTTCTCTTTACTATAAATACTATAATGGGCACTGCTCTAAATAGCTAGTGTCTCTTATGCTATTTACTAAAATTTATTTTTGTGTTACTTGTCATTCAATTATTATCTTTTTACTGTGACTGTTCCTAAGTGCTCCAAAAAATCTCATTAGTTTAGTTTTTTTCCTCAAAAATCAGTCTTTTGGAATTCGCTTTCTACATCTTGTTTTTCTGATTCATATAACTTGGAATCTTTTAAGTTGCTGTTAATCATTATCTTTCTCCACAAATTTCATTTTTTCTCTTCCAACAACTTTTAACTCTAATAGTGTTTGCTTGCACCCTTGTTGGAATTGAAAATGTTGAAAAAAGTAATAATAATTGCTTGATGAGAAAAAAACCATGAAACAGGATGGTTTTTGAGTAGTTTCTGACTACTCTTCATTGTATCTTTTTTCATAATATTCTTCTGTAGAAAAAAAGTAAATTTGACGGGAAGGTACTTAAAAAAGCTTGTTGTGCACTTAATGTACTTAAGGAAGGAACTGTAAAATATGTAATTTTTAGAAGCGATAAATAATCAAAAATTAAAAATTTTTATCTTACCAGGCTTCAAACAAAATATTTCAAATTTTACAATGAATTTTACAATGAAATTAAAATATATTCATGTAAAACTAATACCTTTTTTTTAATAAGGTTCTCCAACAACCTTAAATACTTTAAATATTTAAGGTTGTAGGAGATGCTATTTAAAACCTTCCTAATTGTTCGTTTCGCTTAACAAGGAAAATTTTTTAACTTAAATGCCTGTGCTTGTATTTAATGTGTCTAATGTTCCTGTTTGCACCATATATTAAAATTAAAAGTGAGGGATATATTAAAAAGTTATTTATTATGAAAAATATCTTTGGATTTCCTATTTTTTTCCTACTATTTAGTAAGAATAATTTTTTAATAAACCAATTTTAAATAGTTTATTTGAAATATCTCACTCATTGCAAACTGAAAATATTATTCTAATTCAATTATTTAATGAAAAAAGCATAAGATTTATAAGATTTTATATTAAAAATTGAGGTTTCAAAAAGAAATCAAAGTTTAGAACTTTTTATAACAATGTTATGAAATGTTATTATGAAAAAGTTTATGAAAAGTAGTTTTCAGTTTTTTTTTCTTTAATACTCTTCGTGTTTTTTCAAACAACTTTTTTATACCAAGTTAAAAAAATGAGCAATATTGCAGAGATTTAAATTTGATCTTTTTTAAAAAATTTCTCGAAAAATCGAGTAGCATCCCACCCTGCCGAACTGATAGTTGTCTATAAGTAGAATTTTTTTAGACATAAAAAGTTTATATAAACAATGCGTATTAGGCAGTGTGAATAAAAATAAGCAATTGCTTTTACTAAGTAATTGGTCAGCTTAACATGAATAAAAACTTCAGGAATTTTCCTTAATTTTTTGTTCACGTAAAGCTGAGTAATTACTGAGTAAATTGCTTCACTTTACGTGAGTAAAATTTTAAGCAAAACACCTAAAGTTTTTATTCGCGTAAAGCGGAGCAGTTACTGAGTAAAAGCAATTGCTTATTTTTATTCACCCGGCCTAATGAAAAGTACTTTTTTACCTTATAAAAACAAACCTTGAAAGAAAATTTTCAGTTAACATAAACACACAAACAAACATTATGTACATATACTCTATTTTTACAAATCAGAATCAGACAATAATGCAGCTATATTATTTGTCTGACTGCTTTACTTAAATTTAAAAAAATTATATATATGTAAATGAATGTATTAAATTTTATTTGGAACAAAAAAACCTATCAAACTTTTGGTAAAACTTAGCTAAGAGTTGCTTCAACTCCTCAATTAAACAATAATATTCTTTTATTCAAAATAAAAAGTAAAATGTAATATATAAAAAACAGGGTAAGAGTATAAACCATTCCAAAAGATATAATTAGAAAAAGCCAATATTGGGACTCTCATTTTGATTGTTTTTTTTTTAAAAACCATTTTTAGCAAGATCTTCCTTTTCTGTTATTGTTTTTATATATCTGTTTTCAAGGTGACTTTATTTGGAAAAGATTTTTATGGTATCTAAATTTAACAAGATTATAATATTTAAATAATCACATTTTCAACTTCAAAAGTGACTACATTAACACATATTAAGAGCACATTATCTGACAAAAAGTTTGATAAAACTTTCTCCATTACATTATTTGTGAATAGTTAAGCATTCATTGCAGGGCTGTGGAGTTGGAGTTAAAGTTGTGACATTTTTAGCACAGAGTCAGAGTTGCTAAACAAAATCGCGACTCCGACTCCAATAGTAAAACTTCCCGGTATTACATGTGCATGTGCAAAACATTCAATCAACTTTATGTTTATACTAAACCTCAAAGAACGTTTCATAAATTTGTCAAAAAAGAAATTTTTAACTTATCATGTAATATTTTTTTAAAAATTCAAAGAATTTTTCAAAAATTTTGCTTTGGAGTTGATGTTGTTCAAAAAAATTTTAATAACTGGAGTCGGAGGCAGACTCAAAAAAAATCAAGAACTTGAGTCAGAGTCGTTACTTTTTTTTTACGACTCCACACCCCTGATTTATTGAAATACTGGTCTCCAAAGGAATAGAGTAGACAATTTAAAAATCTCTTTTATCTCAATTCTTTTGTAATTTAGTCAAATTGCCAAAGATACTTTTCATTTATTACATAGACAACAATCTATGTAATAAATGAAAAGCATCTATTTTATTGATAATTTTTATGTAAAAAAATTTTCTTTTTTTGGGAGGATATTTCCCGGGGGGATTTTTTCCGGGGGGATTTTTTCTCGGTGGGATTTTTTCTCGGGGGATTATTTGGGGGGGAAGGGGGGATTTTTTCCCGGGGGATTTTTTCCTGCTACCAAAAAAGTCTCTTTCGACTACAATTTTTATTACCTTATCTCTTAAGCTGTATTTGATTGTCATCGAAATGTCAAAGCATAGAAGTATAAAACATATGGAAGTTCAACCGCATTGAAATTCTTCGGGACTATGCTTGTAACCTTTTGTTTCGTAAACAATAAAAAAACGACATCAAGACTGTACTTAACGCTTAATCTTTATACGTTGACGCAAATAGATAGGGTAATTCGGGGCAGTACGAGACACTTAAGGATTAAAAATTATGTAAATAGACCTGGAATTAAGCAAAAAACTAAACAAGTGTACAGTAAATTTTACTTAGGGTAACTCTTTTCAAAACTTATAAGTAAATTTTTAAATTCATTTTTAATTGGATACACAGAGGATTTTATAAATAGCAACAGCGTGTCTCATGTTCCCCACCTTACGGGGCAAAACGAGACAGCATATGTTATGCAACTAAAGAGAAAAAATAAGAGACTTATCCAATTATTTTTTTATCATAAAAGATGTTAAATATAATTCATAAAAAATATAGTAACTTTAGCTTAAAAAATTAACCTGCTTGGCTAATCTAACCACAGTTAAGTAAGCCTTAAAAAACATAGGTTAAAATTAGAGATTAAATATTAAAAATAGATAATAATAAATATCAAACATAGATATTAAACATAGCTCAAACTTAAGCACCACCCGAACAAATTGATGCACAAGTTATACTCAACTATAAGACATAAATTAATGGATAATAGAATGTTTAAATATAATCATGGCACACACACAGTTTACACAAAAAATCTGTCCCTAACTTAACAAAATAAACTTCATGGTACCATAATTTACACCTAAAGCATTGGACACATTTCTGGCTAGACTCTGATATTTTTTGGTTTTCTCCATATTTAATTTTATCATCTTTTTTTAGTTTAATCTTTTTTTCTGATGGTCTTTTTTTGTTGTATTTAACTTTTTTTTTATGTTTACGAACCCCTCCTGCAAAGTTTTTTTATACGATGTGCTAGTCAAAATTTCTGACTTTTCTCCTTTTCTTTTTGTAGTCTTCACTTCAATAGCTGGAATTGATAATATATCAGTAAAAGAAAGCTGTTGAGAGTTTGAAATTGACAACGAGGCATTTATTTAATTAACTGAAAAACTAGCAATGGATGTTTGATCATTCGAATTTTGGTTCGGCCCAATTAAAGAATTAGTTGTAGATGATTGTTCAGGATTTATATCTGCTATTTCCTTAAATATTATGTTTGTATAACCAGGCTTGGTCGGGAAGTGGGAGCGATCGCTCTCCACGGAAATTGTATTTAGTTGCGAAAAACTGGTCAGGTTTTTTAGTCGTTTTGAGAACATTTAAATATATGTACAAAACAAAAATTTTTTTTTTTACGGACATACATGGAAACATAATAAACTTCAATGTTCTCAAAACATCTTTGTGCGAAAGAATAAAAAAAATATTCGCGAACACTAAAAACCCGCCAAATAAACGAAGTAACTAATTCTATTAGTTCAAAAAATACGCTGACTTGGCGAAATAAAGTTTTAGATTATCCTATTGAAATGTTTTAGAAATTGTCATATTCACGATTTGTTACGTTTTGAGATTTCTAGTTTGCTTGTTTTAAAAATTACTTGTTTACAAAAATAAATATTTTAGATATATATTAAATTGTCAAAATTTCAAAAGTTTATTATAAATTATAGATTTTATTAGTATATTCTTATTTTTTATTTAAAAAGTATGTATTCTTTATGTTAATGTAATTTTGTGCATCTGTTTTTTAGCGTAATGTATCTTTTAAAGCAATTTTTATGATTTAAACGAAGACAAAAATAATTGCGTTTTCAATAAAGTTATGATCGTTATAGTTAATAAAACTAATTATGTAACAAACATATAAGAAGTTTCTGGTTACTAAACACAAACAACGCATTCAAAGTAACTCGCGGATGAACAAGCGCCTGAGGTCACGACAGAACACAAATATATATATAGCAAATAATTAGAAATAAAGAAAAGTTTCTATATATTGGTTTACCAACTCTAATTATTTTCGCTTAAGTTGCCATCATTGAAACTCGTTATACTTTTTTCTGCTTTAAATACTAATTAAAATTAAAAAGCCCACTCACTAAACATCATCAGCGATATTGTGAAGCAGTTTCGCTTCCTCGTCATAAAGTATTTTTAACCTTTTTAGTTGATTTCTATCTTGTTAATTTAATTTCTATAGTAATTCAATGATTTAATTATTTCATTTGTTTATCTTACTAAGAAGAATTGCTTCAAATATGTTAAACTTTTCAAACTACGTGAAACATAAAATAGGTATTGAAAAAATTAACTTTTTTATTTATAAATTAACTTAGCTTAAATAAAACTAAAACTTGCGAACTTTGCTAAATAAAGAGCATTTGTTTCTTTTTTAAACAATCGCAAGTTGTTACTTTATATAAAAAACGTTGCTTAATTTTATAAAAAAAATTACAAAAGAGCGATGTTTCGAAAATATTTGTTCTAAACGTAATTTATTTAGCTTTAATTTTTTTCGCGTGTAAAGATATTTTATTTGCCTAACTTTTTTTTTTTTTTTTTTGTAATTGTTTCTCATCGGTCCAATTAATCTTATCCGCTTTTTTTTTTGCTTTTTAAAATGTTCTCAAAACGACTAAAAAATCTGGCCAGCTTTTCGTAACTAAATATTATTTACATGGTCAGCAATCGAGAGCGATCGCTCCCGCTTCCCGACCAAACCTGTATAACTATCTTTTAAACATGGATTTTCAAAATAATCTGACTCAGGAAGGATTTCTCGATTAAAAGGATTGATGTCTGTTACTCGAAATCCAGAAATAGCATTTTCCACTGTTGCTGCTTTCACATAAGCTTGACAAAATAGTCCTGAAAGTTTATCAACTGTAATTCTTCTTCCTGGGTGCTTTCTCATCCATGTTGTGCATACTAAGTTATAAGCACTTTTCAAAGATTTGAACAAAGTTCGATCAAGTGGTTGGAGCTTATAGGATGTATGTGGTGGTAGTGATAAAGTATGCAATCCATTTATGCTAGCATAATTGAGAAGATCAAGATTTTTGGTGTGTGATTTGTGACCATCAAGAATTAACAAACACTTATTTGTAGTGCTACAATTTCCATGTATTACAAAGTGTCTTATAAAATCCATAAACAAATTTGTATCTACCCAACCACTTTTAGAACAGCGTCCAAGTATTCCTGGTGGTGCGTCATCAATCAATGAATCTAGCATCCGTTTTCTTTTAAAAATAATCATAGGAGGTATGTAGTGTCCCACACAATTAAAAGCTAGTATAACAGTTGTTGTTTGGCCTCTCTCACCACTAGTTACTGAAGATACAACACGTTGGCCTGTAAAAATACAATTATAAAAATATAGACAATACAAAATAAAAATAAATACAGACACACAAATAATAATTTGGTTTTTCACTAAGGCAAATAAAAAAATTTGCAACTTCTCGTTTATTACCTTTATGAGCTATTGCTTTTAAAGGCTTGTGAACACATGTTAATCCAGATTCATCACAGGTTTAGATGCAATTACCCTACGTTTATAATAATTTAAAAATATAGTTTTTGAAGGTTCGCCAATAATATTCAAGAAAAACATTAAAAAAAGGCGCAACGTAACGGCAAACAACAATTTTTTTATAAACTTTATATTAAATGAATAAAGTACTACAAGAATGAATGGTGTTATCATAAACAGCTAATAAAACTTTAAACTTTAGTTACTTAATAAACAATTTTTTTGATTTTTTTTAAATTGTTTTAGTTGTCTTCAAAATGTCGTGTTATGACTTGAAGCAAGAAAAAAAAGCTTAAACTAACATATGATTTTAAAATCAAGTGGTTCTATTTAATTACCGAGTTTTAATAAACCTTTTGTTGAATAATTGCAATTACTAATGGTTAAAAATTTGCAACATATCCCTAGAATAATTCATTTTTTAATGTTTTAATAAAGGTCATTTCAGTGAATTTTGTTGTTTTTTATCCAGTGAAACTTGTTTTTTTTTTAATTGTCGGTTACAAGCATACTCCCGAGACGACTTGAAATTGCTTTGATGTTTGCGGCTCGATGAACTTCCACCTGTTTTATACTTCTATGGCCAAAGCAATTAATTTAATGCGAAAGTACATTAAATTTTATTGTTTTTTAAAAAACCCGCAATAATAATGACTAAAAAGTTTTTTTTAATTAGTGATGTTTTTGTTTTTGTTTTATTAAAAAACATTTTTAAAACATGTGTAAGTGTTGCTACATCAACTATCTTATAGCCTGCTGCTACAAGGGAGTGTTGCTACATCGACTATCTTATAACCTGACTCGCAACGGAGTGCTGCTACATCGACTGACTAATAGCCTGACTCGCAAGGGAGTCCTGCTACATCAACTGAAGGTTTGGTTTGGACAGGCAGTCTATCAATTGAAAAAAAAATTTTTTTTTTTGAAGTTTTTTAACATTTTCTGGTCATGCTTATTAACGCGCTCTTTAAAACAACAGTTTATGGGAAAAACTTTGTGACTACCATGCAAGACTATATATATATATATATATATATATATATATATATATATATATATATATATATATATATATATATATATATATATATATATATATATATATATATATATATATATATACATATATATATATATATATATATATATACATATATATATATATATATATATATATATATATATATATATATATATATATATATATATATATATATATATATATATATATATATATATATATATATATATATATATATATATATATATATATATATCTAAGTATATATATATATATATATATATATATATATATATATATCTATATCTATGTATATATATATATATATATATATATATATATATATATATATATATATATATTTATATATATATATATATATATATATATATATATATATATATATATATATATATATATATATATATATATATATGTATATATATATATATATATATATATATATATATATATATATATATATATATATATATATATATATATATATGGAATCACAGGAACTATATGGAATTACAGGAGTCGTTTTAAAATGTGTAAAGAGTTGTTTAAATAATCGTGCTCAATATGTACTCATTGACCAAAAACGTTACTAAATATTACTTGTGGCGTGCCACAAGGTTCTATACTCGGACCTCTTCTTTTTCTTATATATGTTAATGATCTTCATAAAGCATCCAGCCTGAGGACAATAATGTTTGCTTAGAACTTAAAAAGGTTTCCGACTGGTTCAAATTAAATAAACTTTCAGTAAATATTGACAAAACTAACTGGGGACTATATCGGGGACCGTATCTTTGGAACAAAATTGTCTTAAATAACTTTGATTTTTCTTTTGAATGAAATTACATATCTTTTAAAAAAAAGTTGAAAGAAGTAGTTTTTGAAATTGAAAATATACAAATGTACTTTTAAACCTTTTGAAATTCTTTTTATCTATTGTTCATATCGGTTTATATGATTTGTAATGTATGATTTTTCTTGACATGATTTGTAACTCAATTATTTACGATCTTCAAGCCTATTTTGCTATTACACTATCTGTCCAATTATCTTTAAGAATTTTTTTGTGAACTTTTTATTTTTTTGTAGTTTTTTTAATTTAAATCTTGTTATTCTTTTATTATTGCATAACACTTTTTTATTTACTACGTAAAATAATTAACTTGTAAAAATGTAACAACGTCTTTTTACCGCGGTACTCGACGACAAGATCTTACGGTCTTATATTTGGTATAAATATGCCACCACCACAAGTATACTAACTACTACTTTACATTATGAAACTTACTACTTCATCTTTTTAGCTACTAATATTATAAAAAAGTGCATAAGTTCAGCAAACGCTAATGGTGTTTCAAAAACAAAAAATGTAATCATATATTTATACTTGTTTTTCTGTAAGCACAAAAATTGTAAGTAGAATAACTAACTGAAATGAATTTTTGTTCAAAAAATCTTTGCTTAAGATATTTCCTTAAGAGTTACACAGAAATCATCAATCCAATTTTTCATTAGTAGGGTAGATTAGGGTAATATGAGCACCTTGGTAATATGAGCATACTTAAAAATTTATTAGATGTAAGCAGTGAAGTTAAAGTTGCTTCATGTTTTTCGAATCGACTTTATGTGGTGATAACAGGAATCAGTACAATTAGCGTAAATTTATACGCAGTAATTAGCGGATATCATCTAACTAAAACACTTTTAGATTTTTTGCTTTGTTAAAAAAAATCATCACGCGTGAATAATTCTGTGGCGCGATATTTTGGTGCTAAAATAATGAAATTAATTTTTTCATAAAGAAAAATATATTAGCTAAAAATCCAATTCATTTTTGTTTGAAAAATAATGCATAGAAACATTTATTTTTGACTTTATTTAAAGATACCATTTTTGTGTAATATGAGCATGCTCAAATTACCCAGTGCTTTTCATTGAAATTGCTCCCAAAATAGCAGTGGTTTTTAATTGCTTCTTGAATAAAAACAAAACATAGTAAAAAAATTTTAATATATTAACAATACTAAATATTTTTCTGTAACTTAAATCTAAAAAATTTTAATTTTTATTGTTCAAAGGTTTGAGTTAACAAAATTGAAAAAACAATGTATTAATTCTTTTTTTTTGGCGGAAAACATAGTAGTATTGTTTCAACAAAATGTAGCTTAAAATTTGATCTTTTAATGATAAGTTTTGTTAATCACGAATCCTTATATTTCAACAATTAGTTCTATTAAGCAGGTTGGTCTTTTTTTACTTAATTAATCTATTTTTTTGAGCTAATTTAAAGTGCTCATATTACCAAGGGGTCAGGGTAATACGAGCACCTTTGCTACTTTTTTAAAACCTCTGTGTTTTTAAGAAAAAATGTCAAGTGCCCAAATATCTAAATAGATTATGAATAGGGATCCCTAAAAATTGTTTATTTGCAAAAATTTTGGATCCAGCATATTTATTTTTGAAAATATTCAAATTTTTGCTTAAGGTGCTCATATTACCCTAATCTACCCTACTTTGGATTCTTCAGTTAATATTTTGTTTCTAGAACCACTATTTGCCGTTTTATCGGCAATCCATTTTTATATTATTGTTTAATTGAATAGATTTTAGTTCGTTTAAATCCAAGAATATTTACAATTTCTGATGGTAAATTTCCATTCAAATATCTTTGAACGGTTTTTATTGTTGACTGTTTCAATTGGCATTGCTGTTAATAAGTATTGAAAATGATATTTAAACTTTTTCTATAAAATCTGATCGTATTAAAGAGAGAAATATTTTGGATAATAAAAGTATTTTTGTTTTCTGAAAAAACTTATGATGTTTATAGTTTGATGGCAATTTATTATTGTCGAGGGATATTTTCTAAAATGTGGATATTTTTTTTGGCAATTAAAAATATTTAAATTTGTCATTAAAAATAATGAATATAGCAATTAAAAACAACTATTATGGAAGCTTAAAATAATTAATATCCACACTTTTTATTTTACATGTATATTTTAGGTATATTTAAATAATTATTTTTGAAACCACATTTCAGTATCCACTTTAAATATTTTAGAATTAAAAAAATAGCCCGTTAATTTTTTATTGTCACGATTAAATACAACCCATTATTATGGAACAAAAGTTTTCAACATAAATATAAAAATTTTTACTCAAGTTGTTGTGTTTTTAAATTGTCGAAATGTGATCGAACAAGGTCGAAATTGTATACAACAGTGTCGAAATATAGTGATACAATATCGAAATTGAATGATACACTCTCGCGGAAAGTGTGGAGTCCACATCAGTGTGTAGCTATCACTTCTAGGCACAAGTGTGGAGTTATTTTGCACACTTTTGTGGAAATTAACTTTTTCTAACTCGACATCTGCGCAGAAGTGTGGAGTCATTTGCACAAAGTTGTACAAAATAACTCTACACTTGTGTCTAGAAGTGATAGCTACACACCGGTGTGGAGGAAAACTCTTTCCGCGAGTGTGTAGGATGTCTATTATCTAATGAAAGCATTAGATAAGATTCAAATAAGTAGTAGAGAACTTTATCAAAAACTTTAAACATATATATATAGAGAGAGTAATCCACTTCGATTAGCACTGCTTTTAAAGGTTACAAACTACATTTCAAAGTTTTTCTTTTTAACTCAAAGGCATCACTTTGACTTGCTGCTGGAATAATTATACTACTTTAACTGTACCACAATTTTAAACAGTTTTCTGCTTCGTTCTCCCTTCAGCTAGTCTTTTATACCTCCCCGCTAATATAGTACTTTTTTATATCAATTCCTTTTGCCTCTTTTAAAGCGTAAGAAAGTTAACTTGAAAAAAGCCTGATTATACCGTTAAAGTGTTAAATCATTCTATATATGGCAAGTTCGTTCTCTATTTATGGAAATTATCTATATATGGTGAGTTCATTATCAATAAATAGTGAATTCATCAGAATTTTTTTAAAACTTAATATTTCACAGTTAATAATTAATATATTACAACTATAAACCAGTTATAATGTTATGAGGTTGATGCTAACTTAAAAAAATGGACTGCGGTCTTAAAATCATTTCTGAACCATGTCATGGCTAGGTAACTTGGTTAATTTGAGCGTTAAACAAAGTGTTAGAGCCGGTAATTTTTGGAACCTAGATGCAAGGTTTTTTTTTTTGAGGCGAAATCTTTTGGAGTTCGACCCCAATAGAGAGGCGCAAGCCATTGTTGGCCGTCTCTAGACGAACGAGTCGACATCCTGTATTTTTTGTTCATTTTGTTATTTACATGTATTTATATTCTTTTTTTAATAATTAGATATTGTGAAATTTGTGTCGCTATGATAACTATTCTTAAAATATGTTGTTATAATAATTATTCTTAAAATATGTTGTGATGATAATTATTCTTAAAATATGTTGTTATGATAATTATACTTAAAATATGTTGTTATGATAATTATTCTTAAAATAATGTTGCATAAATCTTTTAATGTTCATTAAAAATTTTCGGCCTATTAAAAGTATTGAAAAGTTTAAAACTTTTAAAAGTTTAAAAAGGTTTAAATTAAACTTAAAAAGTTTTAAAAAGTTTAAAAAGTTTTAAATCGAGCTTAAAAAGTTTTAAAAGGTTTAAATTTAGTATTTAAACGTTTTCATAGCTTCAGTGACGTTTCTTTTTTACGTTTCCAACCTATAAAATGCATTTTTCGTATATATTATTTATGGGTATATATACATCCTTTATATATATCCTCACAAAGGCGAGTTTTATCATTCACGTAGAAAGAGGCTCATTTTTATGCTTAGTTTACAATTAAGTATTGATTTCCAATAGACTGTCGTTCAGTTAGGTTATGCAAAAAATAGGTAGGGTTAGCTGTTTAAGACAAAAAGATTTTATCGCATAAAAAAGTGGTTAAAGAGTTAAGATAGATTGTATCACATGAAGAAGCGGTTATTAAAGCACTAAGAAAGATTGTATCACGTAAAGAAGTGGTTATAAAAGAGTTAACAGATCACGCAAAGAAGTGAATATAAAAGAACCAAGAAATTGTTGAAAATCGATAATAAGAATGCTATAAACCACTTGTGTTTAAAATAGTTCAAACAACAACATAATGTAAAGTAATGTAAAGTTTATCTTAATCACTTCTTTACTTTTTTTGACTTTTAAATTTAAATTCTATTCAACTTGTTTGCGTAAATTAACTGCCAAACTGTTTATAACAAAGTATGGATAACTTTTGTATGGAATTTATGTCGTTTATTTTTTATTATTGCTAAAAATTTCGACATGCTTTAAAACGTACAAACATTATAAACATACAAGATATCACATATTATCCATTCAACAATTCTTAAAACACTTTACTGAAAGAGTTACCTATTAATTAACAATAATTTATTCTTTACTGAAGGTAAACTTTATAATTTTTAATAATTTATTCTTTACTGAGGTACTTGAAAACAAAAAGTAGCGTAAAAAATGAAAAAAACATTGTTAATTAAACTCGAATAAAAAAATAATAATTTAAACGATTTTTTAAAAGACTTTCTAATGTTTAGATTTTCAGAACAATTCACGACTTCTACTATTTTGAATGGGGTGAAAACATTACAATCTTGTTGCAACCTTGACCTAGCCCATAACCCACATCAACAAACATTCAACAAAATGAAATGTATTTTGCAATAAAATTTTCAAATTAGAATGAAGGAAAGTGGAGAAAAGTGGGTCGTGGTAAAAGTGGGACAGCCTGAAATTTCTTATCAAGAGTGGTACCTAATACTGTTATTTAAAGTGAACAATTAAATTTCCTCCCCTATATTGCTTTGTTTCCCTGCGTGCGCTAGAAGCCCTAATTTTGAAGTGTACCTTAAAAAAGTGTTAACATTGGGGTGAAATGGGACAGAAAAAAGAAACATTTATACCCCGTTTCTACCCGTCGCTATTTGATTATTTATTGGTGAAAGCTTTTAAACATTTTTTTGTCGATTAGATGATTTTATGTTTTTATTAGTTTCTATTTAATAGTTTGTGTTAAAATGTTGTTTTAAATTTATTTGTCCCACTTCTACTAACATTTTACCTCAATGGCACGATTTCTCTAAAGCAAAAATTTATATACTTAGTTATAATTGGCTGAAACCTAAGGGGATTGAGTTGGTGCCTAAAATAACTGTTTATTCGTAAAAACTTGTTTGGTTCAGTTTATACATCAAACAAAAAGATAATGCAAGTACTCGAAAAAAAAATTAACGTGTCCCACTCCTCCCCACTCTCCCCTACATATATGCATTCTAGTTTAATATCTATATATGCTTATATACACTTGTTAAAGATTTTGCCGATAAGATCAGTTAATTTTAACTAAAGTTAAAATGAAAAGTACTTGACCATTGAGAGAATTGAATTTTTCAGTTTATATTTAAAATCAAAAAAGTATAAGATATATAAAGAAATATAAAAATTCTCCTCCATTAGATGGAGGCGGCGAAGCAAGGGTTATTGCTTTTGACATATGTAAAGTTTTCGATAAAGTTTAATATGCTGGTATTCTACATAAGATTGCTTCATATGATGTATTTGGGAAAGTTTTTGAGAATATTAAATCATTTAACCGTTTAAATAAAGTCATCCTCAAAGGCCAACACTCTTCTTCATTTCCAGTAACTTTTGGGGTACTTCAAGGGTATATCCTTTTTGCTGTTTTGTTTCTGATTTACATTAATAGTTTTTCTGACAACTTTACATTTAAAGTGGCTTTATTTGCTGATGACTCGATTTTAAACTCCTGTCTTAACATATAGTCTTCTCTTTTCGATCGCTTAGAACAGCCTACCGAACTTAAATCTGATTTCATTTCTCTAAGAGACTTGGGCTTGCAGTTGCTTGTAAATTTTTCTTTATCGAAACTCTGTAACTTACAGAAATTTCTTTATTAATAAATGGAAACCCTCTCATTGAGTCCTCGTCTTTACGTCTTCTTCACCACTTGAAAAGATTGCATTTGCTATGGTTAGTTCTCTTCACCTTGCTCGCCATTATCTAACTCCTGATTTCATTCACTACCCCTGCAAATCACTTATTTGCCCCTAGATAGAATACTATTGTCATATTTGGGCTGGTTCTTCTAATGATACTCTTTTTTTTGTAGACAAGGTCTAAAAACTCATGTAGACGTAGTTGGATTTGCTTTTTCTGCCAAATTTGAGCCTCTATCTCATCTTTGTAAAGTTTGATCTCTTTTTTTTTTTCTAAAAATACAATCTTAGTGGCTGCTCAAAGGAGCTCTCATTTCTAGTTCAATCATCCAAAACTCATTTTCACTCTATTTTTCATTCTGCAAAGCCTCATCTTTCTACTGTATCTCTCCCCGCATGCACTAAAATTTTTTATTTGTTTAGTTTTTTCCCCGCATTCAACCCTTTGGTACTCTCTCCCATCTTCATGTTTTCCTGACTTATTCAACCAACAACTTTTTAAGCCTTCTGTCAGTTTTTCAACTCTTTCCTTCCTATTTAACTCTATTCTTTGTCTTCTAGTAACTCTTAACTTGATAACAAAATTCTGGATGATTTTGTGGACATAACTCTTAACAAAATTCTGGATGATTTTGTGGACATCGTGAAAAAACATGCAAATGAAAAGGAAGTAGATAAGTCAGAATTCTTAAAAGAAGTTGTCCAAAGATACGACAAAAGATGCGGAAAAGAGGAAGTAGTAAGATTTCCAACAATATCAGTACAGGAAGCAACTGCTTTAATCTACAACTTGGATTTATCTATAAATATTAGGTAAACTATGCAAGCAAATACTATTGCAGTTAATTTTTTTGATAATTGTACGTTAAAATTTTATATATTTCCCCAGGAGCTTAAACTTGAGCTTCTTCCAAATCTAAAGTTGTCAACAAGAAATAATGTAGATGCCTTAAAACGTACTTTGCTACCTGAGAAATTGGGCTGTGAAGAGAAACAAACTTTAACCCCTGTGAACAGTGTTATCAAAGATACTGTTGAGTCTTGGCTTGATATATCCGGGTTTTGTGCTGAAAATTATTCTATACATGTAGAGGGTAAATTTGAACTTAATGGTTCTGGAAATCACAACTATCGTCATCAGTTTTCTAATTTTCAAAATGCAGACTTAAAGGGAACAAACTATACTTGTTCCTTTTGGTGTTTGGTGTTTGGTGTCCCCTTGAAATTGAATGTTAAAAAAAACAAGTAATCTGGACTAATCCAATCACTAACTCCATTAATTTTTCCAGGTCTGGAAAATTTCTATGGGCTATGCCTAGCCCCAGTTTGCTTCAAATGTGCGCACATGCCTGGAAACTGTTAATTATTACAGGTTAACTATCTATTGCCAAGCAGTCTGAGAAGTCAGGCAAAAAGTGGAATAAATATATTTGGGCTTATAAAACTGGAACAAGTAGTAAGTCAAGACAGATGTCTTTGCAAATAAATACACATGACATTTATTGCAAACTGATGATAAGAACACATCTAAAGATTGCCAGTAAAAATAGATTTTACAATGTGGAACATGTGGAAAATTTGGACATACCACAAGAGGGTGTAAAGTAGATGTGATTAACGTATTTATTGAGGAAAAAATGATAATTTAAGAATGATTTATGTGACCATATAAAACCAATAAGACTTATATCTCTGTATATTTGTGTTAATATAAAATCATTAACTCAAATATATGTCATTTTGGATAAGATATATTATCTTTTTTCAAAAATTTGATTAGCCAGCTATTACCAATATACTAGTTATCCCACATCCCACATCCAATCATGTTGACCCTAAAGCAATCTAGCCAGCTATTAGCTTGCTGGTCACAGGTGTCGCGGCGCTATTTGTAATATAGGTGGGGTGGTGGTAAACAAATTAAAAATTTTTTTTTTGAATTTATATTTTATAATTTATCTGAAAAATTTAAAAAGAGTAAGGACATAACTCTCGTCGCCCTTCGCCCTCCCCCACCGTTGCCCCATTCCCTGGGTCAGAATGCACACACGTAAAATTTAACCTGAGAATCAGATTCTTCGTCCCAATAAAGTAATATACTAAAACTTTGACAAGATTTCATTAGCAACTAATGAATTTATGAGTTTTTTTCCAATAAACCACATTCTGGGTAGACTTTGTCTCATTTATTATTAATCCCCATTTACTTGAATTGCTGTATGACCCCTGACACCAAGATGAAATTTTGTAGCAACTTCACTTATTGCTTTTATTAATCTGTCTCTTGATAATGACAGTTGCAGCTCATCTGATCCTTTTTTTCTTGTTAATGGTGACGGGAATTTTTTATCTTCTTTACTAGATACATCGAAAAATGAATCATTAGATGGACTTTTTTTTATTTACAATTTTGCCAATAAAAAAAATTTACAGTCGTAACATAAAAAAAATATTTACATGACCGGGGCTAGAAGAAGACAAATTTAGTCTTATCATTAAGCCCCAAAAAACGCGTCATTACAAGACAAAATATAGTTTAACAATAAAATATAGTTTCAATGTATATATCTCTGATTTATATTATAAAAGAAAACTTAAATATATTGCTTATCGTTTAAAACTTATAGTTTTTTAAAGAATAAGATTTAAGAATTGTTTTGTAAAATAAAAAAAAATAAAAAAATTTGATAAAAATATTAAAATGATAAAAACAACATTTAAGAATTGGTTTAAAAAATAAGAAGATTTTATTTTATAAAATCTTTTTATTTTGTTGTTTTATATGCGACAAAGTTGTGTCTATAGACCAACTTTGTCGCATATAAATGGTATAAATAAAACAATTATTTCGGTTAAGCATGCTGTTGATAGAAAAGCGTATAGTTGTATGTTTTAACTGATTTCTCAACATTTGAAGCATCTAATAGAAAAGGAAGAAATATTCGGATTTAATTATTACAGACTTTTTAACAAAAGTAATCAACTTATCTATTTACCGTTTGCGATGATAATGTAAAAAAAAAAAAAAAAAAAAAAAAAACTGGGTAATTAGTTATCAATGGCAATCAGCCAGTCAGTCGCAGTAGACTATTTCATTAATTAAAAACATACGAGGTCAATTGTAATGTTCTTAAATAGATTGAGTCATTTTTGAAAACAGCGAACTGTATTAGGTGAACATTCTAGCAACTGGACCGATGTTCTAAGCGGAGTTTTTCAAGGGTCTGTACTTGGTCTAACATTATTCATCATCTATATAAACAATTTAAGATAAGATGAAATCATTTCATAATATCTATGCTTATGACACTAAACTGTTACAAGAAATACGATCTGAGTTTCACGATGTTGATTGTCGGATTTTTTAAAACGATTTAAACATTGTGAATGGTCAAAGAAATGGCTAATGGAGTTAAATGTTGCAAAATGTAAATATACACACCTAAGCATAACACCTGATTAGTAATCATGAATGTGTAATAAAAAATGGAAATACATCACTAACTCTTGTGGCATTGAAAATTAAGAGAGACCTGGGTATCTTTTTATCTAATAATTCAAAATGGAATCAACACGTACAGGTTGCAACACATAAAGCGAATAAGACACTTGGCCTATGGAAAAAGTATTTAGATCAAGAAATATGAAGCTTTGGAGTAAACTATACACATATATATGTATGTTAGGCCGCATCTGAAGTTTGCTGTTCTTGTATGGTGTCCTTACTTAAAAGGTGACATCAAGGAAATTGAAAAAAAGGAGGTTAAACTTTGGGAAATATTGACAATCGCTCTATCTCTTTACACTAACTCGAAAATTTTTTCAAAATATGTTCATCTTTAAAATTCTAATTGGATCTTCTAATACCTTTTCTTTCAATTGTTAAATTGTGGCACCTACTGCGCACAGTAGGTACCAAACACACTCGGGCCAGTAGGTGGACAAAATGGGAAAAATTTTAGTTGTCTAATCTTGAAAACTTATTTAATTTTAGTATCTAGATATTAGGAGAAATTTATTTATATTAAATCCCTTAGTTTTTTTTTTTTTTTTTTTTTTTTTTTTATTCAACCAATAAAATTTACAAATTTCATCGTAAATTAATATAAATTGGTTAGGTGTCACTCATATAGTTACAAACTAGTCAATGGAGTGACACCTAAAAAACATAAAAATTTTACGTAAAAATAAATAAGTAAATAAATAGAAAAAAACAACATAAAAAAAAAAAAAAAAAAAAAAGGAAAAACTCAACAGTATATATAAATAAGAGAGAAAAGGAGAAAAGATTGTTAAACAAATAATAATGATTTATTTGTAATAATAATAGTAATAATACAAAATAATAATAATAATTATAAAGTACCAATAATATTAAGAATATTATAATACAATATAAATTGTATGTACAAATCATAGATGATAATTACATATAATAATAACATAAAATGTAACATTAATAACAGAATAATATAAGATAGGTTAGTAACATTAATAACACAATAAATATAAGATAGGTAAATAATAAATAAAATAAAAATCAAACCACTTGTTCGTTAAAGAGATTATATATTAAAGACAGCTACAGTACAGAGAGAAATTATAAAGAAATACACTCCAACAATATATTTTTAAATTGAATTCTGTTGAGCAATAAAAAATTCGTAACAAGTGGATATTTTTTCTTAGAATTTTTTATTAATGCAGAAATACACTGGTTCCATTGAGAAATACATTGTTGTTTTATGGAAAACTTACCATACTTGATTGTGTTGAAAAAAGAATAGTATAGCTTACTATTTTCTGTATTCCTGGTGTGATGAATATGAACTTCGTTTATTTTAATAAAAAAATTTGAAAAAGGGCTTGGTAGTTTATTTTGGAGAAAGTCAAACACAAAAAGACAATTATAAAACTTTACAAGATTTTGGAGTTTTAGGATTTTTAGTTCAGAAAATTTTTTTTCGATATCAGATCTCATTTGGGACAACGTCATTATTTGAATAGATGCGCATTGTAAACTAGCAATGTTATTAAGTAAAAAGTTTCTTTTTTGACCCCAAACAATACAACAATAGCAAAGGTGAGAAGAGAATAAAGAAAAATAAATCATTCGAAGAGTTTGGATAGGAACATAGTAACGAATTAGAGAAAGCATTCTGTTAGCTCGTGTAAGTTTTTTTTTTAGATGATACAGTTGATTATACCAAGATAGGTTTTTATCAAGATATATTCCAAGATACTTTATATATTTTGATGGAAAAAGTTTTTTACCGTTAATTTTAATTTTAATATGATCAATAGTTTTTTGAGGGGAATGAAAAATAATGTATTCAGTTTTATTAACATTCAAGGAAATACGGTTACTATTTAACCAGTTACATAAGCGATGAAGATCTTGATTAACTTTTTTACAAAGAGTCGTGAGGGATTTGTTGATATATAAAAGATTGGTATCGTCAACATAATGATGTATCATAGAATTTTTTAATGAACAAGATAAATCATTTATATATAATAAGAACAACAACGGTCCAAGAATGGAACCTTGTGGAACGCCATATTTAATAACTTTATGTGTGGATTCAAATCCATTAATTGAAACAAACTGAGTGCGATCCGTAATATACGAAGAAAACCAATTATTAGCAATACCACGTATTCCGTAGTAGTTTAACTTTTTTATTAGAATGTTGTGATCAACCGTATCAAAAGCTTTTTGAAGATCTATGAATACACCAAAAGCAAAAGAACCACTGTCAATTGCACCACAAATCATTTTAGTAATGCTAATAAGAGCGTGAGAAGTGGAGTGATTTGAGCGAAACCCAAATTGTCGAATATGAAAACAAGCAGAATTATTTAAAAAGTTGTAAATACGAGAATACATAAGTTTTTCTAAAAGTTTGCTGACATTTGGTAATAATGAAATTGATCTGTAGTTATAACATTCCAGTTTTGAGTCTTTTTTATGAATTGGGATAACAGAAGCAGTTTTTAAAATATTAGGGAATACACCGGTTGTGAATGAGAGATTAAATAGTACAGAAAGTACAGGAGAGATATCATTTGCAAGAGCTTTAAAAATAGGTATTGGAATGCTGTTAGGTCCCGAAGCCTTGCTGTCATTAAGAGAATGAATAATCGATAATACTTCGTTTTTGTCTGTAGGTTTTATGAACATTGAATTAAGATTAAGATTTTTAAGATATTTATTAAAGTTGGATGAATGGATCTTATTCGGTAAATCTTCCGGAACTGAAAGAAAGAATGAATTAAAAGATTCCGAAATTTTAATGGGGTCGTATACCATGGAGTTGGTAGAATATAAGCATGAAGGAGATGAGTTAACTCTCGAACTAATGTTTAAAAGGTTCTTAATACCATTCCATGTAGATTTCAAATTTTTGGCATTTTCAGAGAAGAACTTAGAGTAACGGTTCTTTTTACTACGACGGGTGAGAGTAACAAGTAAGTTTCTATATGTTTTATAAGATTTTTCTAGATTGAATTGGTTATTAGGATTCTTTGCTTTAAGAAATTTGTTAAATATTTTATTTCGCATTTTAATAGAAGTCAAGATTCCTCGTGTTATCCAAGGTTTGAGACCCCTTGATAAGCAGCGATTGCTGACTTTTTTCAATGGTGCATGTTTATCTTAAAGTTACCATGACTTTAATCATTTGAATGTTGAAATTAAATAAGTAATTTACGGTGACAACAACTTTGAAGAATTAAATAAAAAACTGGTAGAAATTCAACTAGATCCTCACTTGGATGTTGAACAAACAACGTCCAACTGGTATGAAAAACTCAATAAAATTTTAGATGAATTTGCCCCATATAAAATTATCCCTAGAGAAAGAAAAGATCATCATGGATAGACATTGAAATAAGAAAACTCATTGAAAAGAGAAAATATGTGACTAGAAAATTAAACCAAAACAAGCTCTCAGAAATCCAATACCAAGATTATAAAACTCTAAAAAAATATTAGAAGTCAAATACGAAAAAAGGAAAAAAAAAGGAAAAGAGGCATTTACAAGTAAAAACCCAAAAGATAATTGGAAATTCATAAAAAAAGTTACTTTTACAAGCAAAAGAGCAAATCAGATGAATGAAAAAATATTAACGTTGAACAAATTAAATGACTATTTTGCTTCAGTAGTACATCAACCTGAAAGAAAAATACTAGAATGGCCAACTCGATGTGATACTCTTAATTCCTTCCAATATGAAAAAATAAAGATAAGTTAAACAGAAAAACTACTAAATGCCTTAAAAACAAATTCAGCTTCCGGTTATGATGGCATTAAAGCATCTTTGATCAAAAAAGTTTCAAAATAGATCTCTTATAATCTAACTCAAATTTTTAACAAGTCTTTAGAAAATGGAATTTTTCCATCAATTTGGAAAAAAGCTCATATTAGCCCAATATGGAAAGGAAAAGGTAGTAAAAACGACGCAGCTTACTATCGACCAATTTCTATATTCGGTAGGGTTTTTGAATAATTGGTAGCCATACATTTCTCAAGTTTTAATGATAATTATCAACTTATTCCAAAACAACAACTTGGACTCAGGAAATTCTCGGGAGTTGAAACTGCTATTCTCACAGTTACAAACTCATGGTATAAATCAATTGAAGATGGAAGCAAATACCTGCTGACTACCAAATTCTATTAGATGAAATAACATTAAAGCCTGAAAACAATTTAAAATTATTAGGAGCACCCCAGACAGCAAGCTTACATTGGCCCAATGTAAGTTTTAACATTGGCAAGTTTATTCCGTTGGGCCAACATTTAGCCAATGTTTTTTTTCGGCGTATTATTTTCAATTTTGCAAGTCGGTTTTTTGCAAATATCGTACAATATTGGGCTAACATTTAGCCAATGTTTTTTTTTCAACGTAATATTGCAATTCTACAAATCGGTTCTTTGCAATTATCGTACTACGTTGGGCCAATATTTGGCCAATGTAGTTTAGGCTTAATATTTTGCCATAAAAATCTTATACCGTAGCCAATATTCGGCCAATGTAGTTGCGGATTAGTAACATTATAACATTAGTAACTTTAGAAACATTTTTAAAAATGGTATCGTTTGACAGAATAAAAAAAGGTTTTGTTTTCTTTTTTTTTTAATTATAAAAAGAAGAAGCTATATTTATTAATCTTCTAAGAATCTTAAAAGCTTCCTTATAAGAAATAAACTTCAAGAGATTCTCGTGACTTGATGTTTTGTTTTTTTAAATAATAAAATATTTGTTAACATTTAAATAATATGCTTAAAACATTTTTTACTACAATCTAAATTATTAATGTAATAATAAAGGCAAGAATTAAATTATTTTTGTGTAAGATCTTAAATTTATTATTTTATTTTTATTACTCTATTGGCATTTCAAATGTTTGATTTATTTAATAATCTTTATTAAATAAATGAAACATTTCGAATGTTGGATTTATTTAATAAAGAAGACATTTTAAATGTCTTCTTTATTAAATAAATCAAATATTTAAAATGTCATACAGTATAAGTTTTTTTTTTTCATAATTTATTTATAATAGTTTAGATTATATAGCTATTATAAGATATATTATTAAAGGTATCAATAATATATATGTGGCATTGTCGATGCCATTGTCAATGCCAATGTCAACTTCAATGCCATTGAAGTTGTTAAAAGCTGATATTTTACATTTTAAATATGTCTCTTTTGTTTGATTTTTTTCTGTGTTTGATTATGAAACCCCATCTACTAACATATTAAAACAGTGTACAAAAAGTGATGTTACTAGAACTTATAGTCTACGTATGTAGAGCTTTCTAATATTCCATGTTTCTGAGGTTTAATTATTTTTTAATTTAACATTCAAAAATGACCAGTCAAAATAAAGATTAAAGAGACAAAAAATTGTGTATATTTTGGTGTAGATGATTTATCTTCATTTTGTTATAATAAAACAAAAAATGTTGAGAAGTTGAATAAACAAATTTATTAAATGGTAAGTTTTTATGTAAAAGTCTTTATGTCTGATGATTGAAAATCTTTATTCATAGCTTTAGCTTTTACAACTTTAAAAACTTTTTCATATATTACGGTCAAAAAGTCATAGTGTTAATTAACGTTTTATTGTGTAATAATCAACATATCAAAGCTTGGTCGGGAAGCGAGAGCGATCTCTCTCTAATACTGACCACGGAAAAACTGGCCAGGTTTTCTAATTGATTTAAGGTAACAAAAAATTTTTTTTGGATTTCAAAGTTGGTGTCACCAACTTTGAAATCTATTTGAATTAAACTGTTGAAAAAAAACAACAGAGTATTCATATCAGTTTAAAGTTTTAACAGTTGCTGGTGGTTCATTATTATTCAATATATAAACGTTTATTTAAATTTATATAATAGACGAAGGTAATACAATATTTTTGTAGATGATATTATTTTTAAAAACTGTATTATTAAAATTCAGAATTAAAATAAGTAAAAAAAATTATTTACAAACATTGGACAACTTTATATTTCAAATAACCACACTTTTTATGAAAGTGAGGTTATTTGAAAAGAATATTTTTTTTTAGAAAAAGATCAAATTATAAGATAAAATAAAGATTTTTTTTGGATAAAAGAAACAATTTTTAGATAAAATAAAATAAAGTTTTTCACAGGAGAAATGTTTTTCATTCTCTTGTAAAATTTTAATTTTGTGACGTCATATTTTCAAAAGACAGCACTCAATTAAGCTATTATGTTTTTTTTTGGTGCTACTCATTTAATTTTTCTGAAACTTATGTTTTTCTTAGTGTTCGTTCTTAGTCATCCTTAATAATAATATCCATACTAACATGTATAATAAGCTCCATACTAATATCCAACTTAACTAATAGCTAAGTTTTAAAAGTTTTGTCATTGAAAGCATGTACAATCTTAGCATTTCCATTACAGTAGATAGTAATTTTAAACATTTTGTAAAAATGATTGTTAAAAATGGTCAGGGAAATTCATTTGATTTTTCAAAAAAGTTATTGATTTTTATATAAATTGTTGGCTACGAACCCTGTTGGAGAAACATTGTTTTAATATGAATTTTTTTGTTGTACAGTGCAATCTGTATTTTATAAGAAACACAAAACAATTCTCGTTAATGTGTAAGCTTAAACATTAACGAAAATTGTTTTGTGTCAGTGCCAGAAATTAAATGCACACCTGCAAATTTCATAATTCATAAAAATATTATGAATCCATTAGCAAGTATATAATTTTATCATTAAAAATTTGACTTTCTTTCTTTAATTTTATCTGTTTTATTAGTGATTGTTGTATTTACTTTCATAAATTCTAAATATAATATGTAATTAGTTGTATAGTTTCTTAAAAGTTGTATCCTTGAAAGATATGCTGGTATTATTGGCACAATGGGCAAGCATTAAAGTGCAGCTTGGTGAAATACAAAACACATCAAATTCAGTTATAAAAATTTGAGTAACAAAGGTAGTATTTTTTTATGATCTGTTTAGGCATTTTGTATGATATCTTAGTACAACTTATATACTTTAAATAAAGTACTCTTTGAAGATTTCTTGTAAATGACATTTTATATTAATTTAAGTCTAAACAAAAGTTACTTTAATTATTGCCAGGTTGTGTATTTTTGCAGGTCAATTATTTGGCACAATTTGGAGTTAAAGACAAAGGAGATTGTATATGTTATTTACTAAGAATTGTTTTTTAAAATGGCATAGCTGTAAAATTAAACTATACAGGGAGAGGACAAAAGTTGGAATAGGAAAAAATGTTGATTGCATATGTTGCTATTGGTAAGTGGTTTAGAAAAGTTTATTTTTTCAGTCTCAATTTTGCATTACAGAAATAATTTCAATTTGTTATGTTTCTTTGGTGCATAATTAAACAAACAACTATTTTTTTTGTAGAAACTGTGAAGTCAAATAAGCATGGCTTATGCAGACATGTGATAGAGATAGTGGAAGAAAAAATAATAATAGTGGGTGCCAAATATCATAAGCTAAACACGATTCAATAACAAGTAGCTCAGCCAATATCGAAACTACTCTATAAATTTTATAGTGAATTTTTTTATTTGAAACTCAATGTGTCAGTTTTTGGTTTAAGTTTAGTGTTTGCAATGTGTATATTTAACCGAGAAATTATGTTAAATAAATACATTTTTATACTTGTATCATACATTCTTTTTTTTCTCTATAAATTTTTAATGTAGCGATGCAAGTCATCTTATTTGTAACAACGATCTAATGTTGCATAAAACGTTAGGCCGATATACGATATACGATATTGGGCCAATGTTGTATACAACGTTAGGCCAATTTTGTATAAAACGTTGGGCCAATGTTGTATACAACGTTGGGCCAATGTTGTATGCAACATTGGCCTAACGTTATATACAACGTTGGGCCAATGTTGGGTAAACGTTGTATACAACATTGGGCCAATGTTGTACACAACGTTGGGCCAATACCTAACCAATGATCAAACCTGCATTGGGCCAACATCGATTTTCAACGTTGGGCCAATGCATCATCATGCATTGGCCCAACGTTGGTCCAATGTAAGCTTGCTGACTGGGACCATTGGACCAGCATCTAACCTTTAAACAGCAGATTGAGTCGGTAATCAGAAAATGCCACTATTCCCTGGGAATGTTGGCAAAAGCATTTGCAAGCCTACCAAATAATTCTCTGAATGAACGATTCACGCTTCTGGAAACCCATAGCAAAAAATTTCAGTTTTTATATGACATTTTAAAACTCAAGGATATAGATGACAAAACGCTAGAAAATTATTGTTCCAGTCTTGAGTTTATACTTTCGGTTGAAAATGAAACAGATATAAATGCAAATGACCTTAGAGAAGAATTGCGTGATGTATCCAGAATGCTACCATATTCTACGAAACCTTTGGATGTTTTAAATTATTTATGCCAAAATAGCTTAATTAGTTTGTATCCAAATACTGTTGTAGCTCTGAGAATTTTATTAACTCTCCCTGTATCTGTAGTTAGTGGGGAAAGAAGTTTCTCCAAATTAAAATTAATAAAAAACTACTTAAGAAGTTCAATAGGACAAACAAAACTTAAAAATCTGGCATTAATTTCTATTGAATCTGCAATGGCTAGCACTCTAGACTACACATCAGTAATTAACAAATTTGCTAAAGTTAAAGTTAGAAGAGTAAAGCTGTAATACTGTACATTGTTGTAGTTTATAGTTGAAATCATTATTTTAAAATTTCAAAATAAAAAGTAGAATTCGTACATTTTGTGCAGTTTTTTTTAAAATCACAATCGAAGGTTATTTTAAAGAAAAACATTTAAGGGGCGGCATTTCAAAGATTTGCCTCATAATGAGAAAATCTACCGCACGGGCCTGTTATATATATCGATGTCTTAATACTGAAACAAAACTTGTATACTTTTTACTATACAAAACAATGCTTAATACTGTATTAAATTTTGCAATCTTTATATAATATTTATGAAAACTACTTTTATTAGTTTTTTTAAGAACCTATAGGTTCTTAAAAAAACCTTCTTAAAAAAACCTTCTTAAAAAAAGTTAAATGTCCTCAATGTTATAAGTGAGAGTATATCTTAATAAATATTTTTTTTACGGTAAATAAAAGATTATGTTAATAACTCTTTTATTAAATTGTACGAAGTTATAACAAAGTTGTACTTAGTTTATACTTAGTTATTCAAAGTTCTAGCAAAGTTAAAACGAAGTTATTTATAAACTTTCATTAGTTTTTTTAAGAACCTATAGGTTCTTAAAAAAACTAATGAAAGTAGTTTTCATAAATATTATATAAAGATTGCAAAATTTAATACAGTATTAAGTATTGTTTTGTATATATTTGTTTTTAGTAAAAAAAAGGTTTTAATATTAAAAAAAATTATTGTTGCTGTTGTTGTTTTAAAAGGTCATTTCAAAACTCAAAGCTTCTGCTATAAATAAAGGCTCTGCTTCAAAAGAGGTTAAACACGGCTGTTTCACTCAATATAAAAGCGAGCCTGACGTCACGAGTTTATCAAAAAAAAAAGTATTTCCGCATAAAAAGTATAAAAATTCATTAACTTTAAAATAATAGTATTTTTTTTTCTATAAATGCTTTCATCTTCAAATAAAAAAAATATAAAAGATCTATCTTTCCTTGTTAAATAAACATTTACATTAAACGGAATAAAAATGAAAGCTGTAAAAATATTGTTAATAATTTGACATCACTTTTCTGATTTTTGCGATTTTTACGCAAAACCTGTCTTAGGCCAACTAAGATTTGATAACATAGCTACATGGTCGATGGTTGAAATTTAGAACAGTTATTAATGAATGTCTGTTCTATCTAGATTTCCACAGACTTTGCAAGTTTTTATATAGAAAGTTAGTTTTTAATGCATTTATATTTTTGTTTTTATTCGTTTTGAATAAAAAACATAACATTTTTGAAAAGTCTGTGGATTTAGTAATACTTCAACCTTATATGAATAAGAAAATCAAAAAATTATTTTCTGTACCTCTAGCTATGTTATCAAATATGTTTTCAAACTTGGCATGTTTAGCGACATTTTTTTTAGTTTTTTTTGCATAAATTCTTGTTTACATTTTAAAGCGGTGACGCAAACTCGGATCGTTACGTCCCCAACGATTATCGGATGCATTTTAAGAAAACAAACAAAACAAACGAGACACATTTTATAGAATAAATAACAAAGTTTCGCGGATTAATTTCTCTTGGATATTTGACTAATTTCAGATAAGTTGATTAATCCGATTTTATCTAGTGCATCTATTTGTCAATATTATTCTATTTAAGTTGTTTGTATTATAATTTTATTACTATATCAATAAAGATTATAAAGCAAAGTTTCGTGGATTATTTCCTCGTGGATATTCGACTAATCTCAGATAAGTTGCTTAATTCTTTTATTTTTAGTGTATTTATTTGTAAATATTATTTTATTTAATTTCTTTTATTATATTATTATTATAATATCATTATCATTATTTATGCGATGTATGCAACTGAGAGGGAAATTTTGAAACTGTACATCGGTTGGGAAGATGGTTGGGAAAATGAGTATAACTTTAATTTTGTAAAGCGAGTAATTGACACTAGTAAGATCACTAACAATGTGATTTCAATTTTATTAACAGTTTTTCATCCAAAAGCGTTGTTTACTTTTTTAAGTTTTCTTTTGCCAATTGAGTTTAATATGCCTAATATTGATGTGTTAAATAAAATGTGCCGAAAAATAAAACAAAGAAAAAAAGATTCTAAAAAGTATTTTGAAGCTTCAAAAAACGAAGCATTTTTTAAAATGCAACTGTCTCCAGCTCCACAAACAAAAAAACAAAAAAAATCAGCAGATGCAGATAATTTTTATATTTTAAATAGGAATAAGGAACTAAGTAGTCAAGTTGAACAATTAATTTCTAAAGAAAAAAATAATGTGGAGCAAATAGATAATTTAAAAATACAGGTATCAAAGTTGGAAACTGAAGTTATATATTTAAATTCTAAAAACAAGGCTCTCAACGCACATTGTAACTCATTAAGTTCTCAATTAGAGACTATGAGTATTAGGCTAAAACAGGAGGAGCAGTTCCAACTTTTAAAAAAAAAAAAATTAAAAACAGCACACCGTAAATTTGCATCTGCTCGTGCCAAAAATGTAAGATTGCTAAAAAAATTTAAATTTGAAAAAAAAAATGCAAAAATCAGTGATATAAACAAGAACAGTTGCTAAATTTGCAAATATTTTGCTAGCAGTGATAAGGATTTAGTTGTCGTTGATTCTTATTTAGACTATGACAACATTGGTTCCTCTGAATTATTCTGTGGGTTTAAATTAAGTAATCCACAGACTATATCAGTTAAAAAGCCAATAGTTGGTAAGAAATATACTTACATTAAGTTAGGAGATGGTAAATCTTATTCTAAGTTAGGTAGGCATGCTGCAGCTAGACGATCTAAACTTGCTTTTATATTCCTTCGATTATTAGCTTGTTCAGATTTGGAAAGTGATTTGTCTATGTTGTTTTGTGATTCTGTGTCTTGTGAAAAGTCTATGTTTCATTGTGTTGCAAATAAGTTGGGTTTAGTTAGGCAGTTAAGTGTTTCTGATGCTGTAGAGCTGCAGAGCCAATTAAGGATGCCCACGGCTGAATTCCGTAGGCTAAGACGTATTCTGTGTAATCTTGGTGCAAGGATTCTCCCATCTGAGCCCAAGATAAGACAAGAACAAGAAATGCGGACAATGCATGTTAGTAAAGAACATGTTACTGTAAAGTCCATGTTGCTTTATCCATCTGCGAATGAAGCACCTTGTTTAGTACCTGTATTGATGGTCAAGAATTTGATAACTTATATTGAAGAGGTTTTCAATAGTCTGCACGTTCGTGACCACTTCAATTCTGATGTCGGTTTTTGCGAAGAGGTATGGCTCCTTTTTGCTGGGGATAAGGGTGGGAAGTATATGAAATTCCATTTTGAAGTTGTCAATTCTAAATCATCAGGGTCTGTATATGATGTTCATTTATTTTGTATGTATCAGGGTTCAGACTGTCGTGAGAATATTGCCTTAGTTCTCGGGCATTATGCCAACGACATTAAAAGAATTCAGTCGTCAGATTTTAAGCTAAAAGGCAAAATAGTCAGGTTGTTCTTAGGTGGAGATTTTCATTTTATCGATGATGTTCTGGGACACCAGGGTTCAGCTGCTAGCTTTCCTAGTTCTACAGACCTAGTTAAGTTGAATTCTCTAAGAAACCATGCTTCTATGCCTCACACACCTGCTAATTGTAACATCTTAAGGAGGACAATACAATCTCTGGAAAGTGCTTACAATGAGAACTTGTGTGATGATAGACAAGGTGGAAACCTAAGAGCTCTAGGTAAGTTTCATAATTCAATTATTGCTCCTGTGATTTTCCCCATAATAACTTTAGATAATGTAGTGCCACCTGTTTTGCATATTATGTTAGGAGTTGTGTTAAAACTTTATAAGTTATTGTTGAAGGAGTGTAAGATTTTGGATTGTCAAGCTGTTTCGTCTTTGTCGCATAATGAGAATGTGAGAACGAATGAATTGTGGGCTGCTAAAAGCTTTGAATGTTCTAAAACAGCAGACTCTTTACGTTTATTAGGAAATCAATTTGTAGACGTTGCAAATCTACAGACTCGTTGGTTAGCTTTTGATAAAAATATTTCTGAATTGGAATGCATATCTCTAAACTCCTCCAATAAAAAAAAAACCTGTAAACAGCAAGAAAAGTGTGCTAGTATCAGGTGTTTAATTACTAAATATGATTGTAACATTGATTGGGTGCAGTGTGGTACGTGCCAAAAATTGTTCCATCAATTTTGTGAAATTATTGGTGGTTCGGAAAAGAATGTATTGTGTGATATAGAGAAGTATGAGTGTTTAGCATGTCAGGGTGAAGATTTAGAATGTCTTGACCTTTATATTTCTGAAAAAATTTCTTTTATACGCGCACAGCGCGAAGTTTTAGACGTTGAGTATATTCGATTGCAGATAGAGTGTGACGACCTAGAAAAAATATCAATAAGTAGCATGGGGACTCATGAGAGGTCTCTTTATAAGGCCCTTGAAGATATGAAAGTTGAGCGACAAGCTTACCATGGTAATGTATTTGTAGGTAATCATTGTAAAATAGTATTAAGAAACCACTATAAACTTTGTAGTGTTATTGATGATGAAGCAATTAAAAATAGATTTGTACGTGTGTTTAGTGTTTTTAATAACTTGCAACCTATTCTTTTTAAGCGAAAATTTCTTTCTGATGCCGAAATTTCTGAGCTTCATCAATATATAAATTTATTTGCTATTGAGTTTCATGCTTGCTTTCCAAAAGAAAGTATCACGCGAAAAATGCATGAACTCATTTTCAATGTGCCACTATTTGTAAAATTGCATAAAACTATTGGGTTGCTGAGTGAAGAGGAGGGAGAGTGTTTGCATAATAGCGTAAATAAGGAATTAAGGCAGTTGCATTCAGTTAGAAATCAGGAGCAAAAGCTGCATCTTGTTTTAAAACGCTTTGAATTGCACAGCAAAGCTGATAGGAAGCTTCAAGCCTCTGAGGTGAGAAAGTGTGTTGTGTGTTCAGAGCGTGGCGAAAATTCATTTTATAGACAAGGTCTTTGTCTTGTTTGTGGTCATCAAATTTAGTTTAAATGTTTGAAAAGTTAAAAAAAAAAATTAAACTTTTTACATCTAAGATAAATTATATAAGATCCTTAATTTACAAATAAGAGAATTCTATTCTGTTTTAATGCCTGTAATGTTTGTTCAAAATAATAATAATTTTTTATTACAATGATTTTATATATTAGGTAGATGCCCATTCTGTTCCTATTTTCAAAAGTTTATTATATCTATGCAATGCCTTTGCTCAGGTTAAAGAATGGAATAAAAGTCTAGCATCAAATGTATAGCTAACTATTTTAATTTGTGATCAGAGCAACTGGTATGTTTGTTGGATATGATTTTGTATGTTTATGTAGTTAATTCAAAAAACGTTTTATCCTTTGTTATGTAATATGTAACATTTTTTATATATATTAGATCTCCGTTTAATTTTTATCATCAAAAGTTAGTTCTACCTTCGCAGGACCTCTGCTCTACATACCTCCTCTCTGGTTAAAGAATGGAATATAAGTCTCATTTATCAAGTTGGTGTAAAAATTTAGCTTGATAAATTAAGAAGTTGTAAACTTTATTATCACAATTGCCAAGTTGACCAAATGTTCTTCTGGTTTTAAATGAATTATGTATGAGTCTAGTATCATCTGGGTGTTCAAAGATAGTTTACTGCTTGAAGAACATATCAATGGACCAACTAATTATAAAACAGTTTTTAATGAAAATAAAAACGAATTATCAAAAGATTTAATTCAGCTATTTGTGTATATTTAAACACTTTATTTTTTGTGAGAAGAGATTATTGATACAAGTACCATAAAATAATTCTACTACCAAAAGCTAGGTTAATTCAAAACCTTTAACTCAATTTTGGTCATGAATTATTTTATTAGAATTGATGAGTTTTTATTTATTAACTACCTAACACCATATTATTAGAACTTTATTTTGTAATGTAATGATTTTATCAGCGTTCCAAAATAATTTTCTAAATCAAGAACTTCTATATTAAAAAAAGTACTCATTTAACAACTAATCCCCCCTTATAACGACGTTTTTCATAATTTTGCGAAAAATGTGGTTTGCTTTCACAATTCGATTAAGGCTGTTTTAGTTAACCTTAAATAATTAAGTAAGGTTTTTTTGTTTTCATTATTGTCAAACAATAAGTGTATTTGATAATAACTATTAGGAATATATTTTTCTATTTTTTTTTTGATAAAAAGTAACATCAAATTACAAAAATTTAGCCAAATTCAATATATGTCATATTTATTCTAAACTAAAAGAAGTTTTTCTACTAATGCATTAAATGTCATAAGGTAAAACATTTTATTGATGTCTTAATTGTTTTTACAAAACAAAATTACCTCTTATATTTCAAAAGTTATAAAAGTTTTAGTAACACCCCTTTAGTCAATATTTTCAAAAATTAACAAGAAGCCGTTAAGCTCGGTTTGAAACAGCCGTGTAAAACTTGCAGAAAAGTTAAATGTCCTCAATGTTATAAGTGAGTATATCTTAATAAATATTTTTTTTACGGTAAATAAAAGATTATGTTAATAACTCTTTTATTAAATTGTACGAAGTTATAACAAAGTTGTACTTAGTTTATACTTAGTTATTCAAAGTTCTAGCAAAGTTAAAACGAAGTTATTTATAAATATATATACATGTATATATAATTATACATATATATATATATATATATATATATATATATATATATATATATATATATATATATATATATATATATATATATATATATATATATATATATATATACATATACATATACATATACATATACATATACATATACATATATATATACATATATATATATATATATATATATATATATATATATGTATATATAAATATATATAAATATATATAAATACATATATATTTATATACATATATATATATATATATATATATATATATATATATATATATATATATATATATATATATATATATATATGTATATATGTATATATGTATATATAAATATATATAAATATATATAAATACATATATATTTATATACATATATATATATATATTATATATATATATATATATATATATATATATATATATAAATATATATATATATATATATGTATATATATATATATATTTATACATATTGCAAATGGGATGCTAACAAAGGTAAAACATAATGTAGAGACTGTGAAACCATAGTAATATCTGGTCTTTGGCTCACATCATAATTATTGATACATGGGGACAAAAATATTCTATAAATTAAAAAGAGTAAAGAATTCTACAAAAAAAGTCTATGAAAAAATTTAACTAAATAACGTTGACAGTCAATCAAAAATAATGAAATTAGATCAAATGATCTACTTGCTGAACAATGCCTTTGCATGAAACATTATAAACAAAAATAAATTGTTTCAACAATTAATTAAAGTTTACAGTTATCATTTCTAACCAGTCTTAAATTAGTATGAAAATCTTATACCAAACAAGTAAAGAGATATATATTTATCAAACAAGTAAAATAGTTTATCATGAAAATATCTGAATAAACTATGAAACAATTTAAATAATAAAAACTTTATTATGACCACAGTTTCTTCAACAAATCCTAAAATCAAAAAATCGGTACTTAAAACGTCATAACTTTTTGTAGGATAGTTTGATTTTGAAAATTTTTTCACTTTTGGAATATTGAATTTAAACTCTTTTTAGTGATATATAACAACCTAGAATTTAATTAATTTAAAAATTTCATGTAACATACCTAGAGATATAGGACAACCGCTAAAAATTATACTATAATATTGTACATTTAAATTTTCAAATAAAAAAGAATTCTTTAACAATATACAAAATACGCATAAATACATATACAGTTTTAACAACATTATATGCCAATATTACTAATCATTACAAGTTTGAAAATTGCAAACATCGAGCTTACGGAGACATAAAATTTGTGAAATGTTTTTAAAATGTTACTGAAGTATTAGCAAGTCGATATAAGAATTTAAAGTACATATTTCAAAATTACAAGGTTAAATTAATATATTTTTTATTTAAAACAGACCAATTCCATCCTCAATTAAATATTTTAGTGCTTCTGAAAATCGGCCAGGACGCGGCCAGATTTAGGCCGCTTTACCCTAATTTTAATGAATAGCTCTAATATTAAATTAGTTATGAATTTTGTCCAGTAAAGTGAATTCCATAACGTATAATTGGTTACGGCGTATACACGACGTTTTGTATCGGTTCACTCGGTTCTAAGAAAGATATTCTTTATGACTTAGGTTCTGAATACCGCGAATAACATTAAAATTAAGCATCTATAACAATACATAAATGAATGTTTTGTTTGAAGATACTTTAAATTTATTTTTTAAATGCGACGCAACGTTTGCTTTTATTTCACTAACTATTGCAATAACATTATATAAAGTTTTTTCAAAATTCAAATCTTTCAAAGCATCAAAAAAAGAGAACTTGATATGTTTAAATGAAGTTGTAAAATTCCCTTTTTCAGTCTACGATGAAAATACCAAAATAGTTACAACAAATGAATCCGAAGATATCCCGAGTTTAATCAAAACTGTTTTTCAAAATGTTATTATATATGTCTTAAACAAAGCAGAAGATTGTAATGCCGTTTTAGAATGTTTTCAAGAAAACTTGCATTTTGTTGGACTTGATTGTGAATGGGTTTCAAATGAAAAAAGCCATGTGGCTCTTATACAATTATCTTTAGGAACAACTTGTCTTATTTATAGAATCCCACAGTTGTCAATTAACGAAGAGTTTCCTTTTCAATTAAAGAAGCTGCTTGAAAACCCCAAAATTTTAAAATTTGGTGTAGCTATTTATGAAGATGTCCGAAGACTGCATTCCCACGGTGTTGCAGTAAGAGGTTTTGTTGATTTAAGGATTTTAGCTCAAAGATGTTTACCATTTATCACAACAAAAAATTCTGAAGATGAAAATAAGTATGTAAAGTTGTTATTTTGTTTATAATATTGTAAATAATAATAATAATAATAATAATAATAATAATAATAATAATAATAATAATAAAAAATGATAATAATAATATTAAAAATTATACTTTCTTTTTTTCATTTAAAATGTAAACCATGAGTTTGGGTAGAATAAAGTGTTGTATTAATTATTTCTTATTCTATTTTTAGATATAAAGGAATGGGGTTGCAATCATTGTCATATAAATTATTAAATATGAATCTTGACAAATCTCGAAATATACAGTGCAGTAACTGGCATGCAACAGACCTTTCAAAGGAACAAATTCTTTATGCAGCAAAAGATGCAATAGCATCACTTGAAGTATTTTATGCTCTGGTTATTTCACGAAAATATCACCAAGTCAATTTTGATTCTAACAGTTTATTTTTTATCTCGATATTAAAATCAAATATTTATATAAAGGGAGATGTATACAATTATTGTCATAATAAAGATAAATTAATAAATGAGTTTAATACTCAATACAACTTAACTCAACCATCAGTTTTTTTAGTTGAAATGGCATGCTCTATGTGTCAAGGCATTGTGGGTTTGAACTTTAAGCAAAAAAACATTAAACTTAACAACAAAGTGAGTAAAACAGTTGTAATAAAAGAGAAAGTTTTTAAACATCCTTGTCGTGAAAAACCATTGTATGAAAACTGCTATTTGTTAGCTCCAGATGGTAAAATTTTAGCCACTATCAATCAAAATAAAGCTAAATGGTATTTGCAAAAAGGTTTAGGTATGGTTTTTTGTGATGTTAATTAAATTTGTTGAAAAATTGTTTAATATTTTCATATATGGAAATTTATTTATCATATATTACATAATAAAGTTTGATTTTCTAGGTTTTATTGACTGTGAGGAACCTTTCACTGTACGTCTTTTATTTCAACCACATTACGGTACTTCATCAGATGATGGTGAATACTATACTACAGTTAAACAAAATGTGTGCGTAGTCTGTGGTAGGAGTGAAAATTTAGTTCGTAAAATGGTTGTACCGCATGATTATCGTAAGCATTTTCCTGTGGAACTCAAAGGTCACACTTCACATGATGTGCTACTATTATGCTTACATTGTCATAGGTAACTTCAAAATTTTTTTAAAGGTATGGCAGTATTTTTCTAACCTCAAATTTAGTGATTGGGTCCGTATGTAGATAACTAATTATAAGGCAGAAATTTGATTTTGCATTTAAAAACCTAGCATGAGAAAGAAAATTGGTGTATGTTTAAATGGTTGCTTAAAAACTTGTTTCAAAAAAATAACCTGAAAGTTCATTTTACTTGTTTTTTTAAAGCCTGGTTTTTTGGTTTTTTAAATTAAGTTTACAGTTTTTTTTTTTTTTATGTGCAAAAGAAATTATAAATAAAAAATTCTATAAATGTTGATAACAATTGTAGTAGTCAGGGGCTATAGACCGTTTTCGACAGCTTTGACTGTATTTAGGCGCTGCCCAAATTAAAATTTGAGGACCTTTTTTTTTACGTTTTTTAATGTTTTTTTTTAATGTTTTTACGTCAAATTGGATTTGTCCCTGGTTATTGCTATAACAAACAAATATATTAGGGTTTAAAGAGAATTTAAGTTTAAATTAACAAATCTAAATTTTGTTTGAAATAACACAAAAGAGAATAATTTGTATATTTTACTTAGGAATCCTATTAATACTTAGTATCAGAGTTGTGTATCAGTGCTTGGCCTTGGCCTGGCCTTAAGGCCAAAGATTATGGGCTTGGCATTGAAACTGTTGGCTTTGGCCTTAAAAATTTTGGCCTTGGCCTTAAAAAAATACATATTTTCTTACTGATTTTGTTGAATTCTGCGCATAACCTTGGTCTATTTTTACAAAATGTGGTTTTAATGTCACAGCACTTGCAATTTACAGTTTTGATAATAATTGGCCTTAATGTAAGACAATAATTTAAGTGTTTAGTCTTGTAAATGTTTCCGTAGGCCTTGGCTTTGAAACTCTTAATCTTGACTTTAAAATTCTTGGCCTTGTAACTTTTGGCCTTAATCTTGGCCTTGGCCTTGTAGCGTGTGGTCTTGGTCTTGCTACTTTTGGCCTTGTTAACAATTCTGCTTAGTATACTTCTTTAAATAAATATTTTTTTAAAAATGGCTTATCATACCTTATACAAGAGTATTTTGAATTGCATTCCAAAATACTCTTGTATAAGGTATGATAAGCCTTTATCATACCTTATACAAGAGTATTTTGGAATGCAATCTAAATAGTTGTTGTGGTTTTTATTTTCTTCACCTGAAATTTAGCCTCTGTAAGCTTTAAAGAGATTATTGATGAATTTAAAGTTACAGATACTAATGTTTTTATAGTGTTGTGATGTTTATATTCACTCCATGTTAGTTTCTGTAACTCTAAATTTTTGGGTATTTTAATAAAAAACTCTGTTCCATCTGAGATTTAGTGCAATTCTGAATAATTTAATTTTTTAAATCTGTTTGGCATGGTCTGTGTTAAAACATCTTTACTTGGAAAAAAAAACATGTGTTTTATAAATGAGCTAGAAGCTTTCACCCGTGTAGAAAATATTGTACTGCCTAATCCTAAAAATATATTAAACCTGTCAGCAAGATCAATTGTCAGTAATCCAACTCTTAACTTCATTAGCATCATTAAAAATTAATCTTTGCTGCATAACTTTCATTTTGGTCAAAATAGTTTAGGTTTTTTTTTAAATTTTAAATAACGGCAGTAGATGTTTTTTTAACATCCCTCTTTTAATTAATTACACCCGATCCCTTCTTTTAATTAATGGTGATATTGCACTATGTAACTCATGAGACACACTGACAGTCGTAAGGCGAGTATAAAAGTCGCAAGATCTATCTATACTTTTTAATAAATGTTTTTATAAGAGTAAACTGCAGTAACATGATTTGTTTGCATTATGTTTATATACAAGTTTGTCTGCTTTCATTGTAATAACTGATGTGGTTGAGGTTAATTTTTCTTATAAATTTTTATTTATTGCTCTAATATAAAACAATGTTTAACATTAAATTCAACATAATCTGATAAATCATTGTTTGAAAAAGGTGTGATACTTGACTGAACAAAGTTAAAATTGATATCATCAGCAACATCAGAAACTATTTTATTATTTTTTGTTGATGAAATCAGTGATTCTTGTGATGAGGTTGTTATTTGTGATTTATAGCTTATTTTTTGTCAATAATTATTTACATTTAATAATATTATTCTTTGAGCATTGTAGCCTAAGCTTAACAAAGAATTTTAAAACAATAGTGCTCTGTCCTGAAAATTGTTTAAACATGCTCTCATTTTAGATTTTATGGTGATTAATTTATGTGATAATGTAGGAGTTAAGCGGTTAATTAGTTTTTTTCATATTTTTCTCTGAGCTTATTATAACTCTCAATAATTTAAGTTTTTAATTAGTAATTAAAGTTTGTTTTTTTTTATATCTTTGCATCCAATAAGGCTGCAAGCAACCACTATAAGAGTTGGAAGTTACTGGAAGAGAAAAGATGAAGTTTGAGCAAGATAACGATTGACAGACGACTTAAAAGATTGCAAATTGTATAAATCAGGAAAACAAGATGAGGGAAGCGAATTCCAAAGAACTGATGTTCGAGGAAAAAAACCAATAAGAGAAGTTGAAGCACTTAGGAATTTTTGGAGCACTTAGGGGTCATTCCATGCCAAGTGAACCAGGGTCCAACATGGACCCCCTCAGATTTTGATGAAACTCGGTGGGTTGGTTTATATCAATGAGAAAAGCAATTCCTGAAAATTTCAACTTAAAATTTTTTGTGGTTCATGAGATATTGCCATTTGAAATTTCTGATTTTTCCAAAAATTAAAATTTCATTAGCGAAAACATGTTTTGTTCATACTTTGAAGCATTGTATTTTAAAAATAAAAATTCAGAAAACCTTCTAGTTTTTTTTGTTATATACAACTGTAGGCTTACCTTTTTAAAACCTTGACATTGAATTTTTTTAATGTTTGTATATTGTTGTATATCTGTGTGTTGATAATGAATAACAAATGCTTACTCATATGGTAGTTTGTAGTTGCACAAGTTAGAGCTTTGTTTAACATTGTGTACACATAAATCTTTCCACATTTCTAGATTGTATTCGCTATTTTTACAATCAATGACAGCGCGTAGGTTTAACAGGGTGGCCACAGTTCTTTTTAAATCCTCCAAAGTCTTCTTTTTCCAAAAACCTCCTCTAAAATCCTTTATTATCTTCTAAAAAGTTATAAAATGTGATAAAATCTCCTCTTTAACTACTCTTTTTCATTTTTTTGTTTCTTGATGGAATTATACTATTCAAAATTCTTCATTTGCAAAACTGATTAATGTCTGAAATGTGTGTAAAAAATCAGTTTTAGCTAATCCATGCTATCTAACATACAAAATGACATTATTGACTTTTAAACCCTGGATAAAAACATTTAAAAAACATTTAAACAATATTTAAAAACATTTAAAAAACATTTAAAATAGTTAAAAAAACATGGATGTTAAACCTATAAAAAATATCCTCTAAAATTTTTGTTTAAAATTTTGTAGTTTTGTGAAAAAAAATCTTCTAAATTAAATGCAAAATCTTCTCTAAAATCCTCTAATATCCTCTTTTTCTTATGAAAATTTTTGGCCACTCTTTTCAGTATTTACATTGTTTTCCATTATGAACCTCGATGACTTAAACTGTTGAAATAATGTTTGTATACGTTTTTACTTTCAAAGAATTTAGAAACAATAGACCTTTTCACAGCTCCGATATAAAATTTATACGCGCGCAGAAATGGCACTAGCAAATCAAACTTTCTTTTTTTAAAAAAGCATGGATAACAAAGTGGAATAGTTTTTTTCTTATAAAAAAAACTCTGTAGCAAAATAATCAAAAAGTTATTTAAACTAAATACTTTGTCGCACAATTGAGTTTATAAAATTTTGAAAGTTTTAAATTCGTACTTTTAGAGGTTATTATATTACACACGATTATGTGATTGAGAGTTCAAATCAAAGATAAAAGCAGTTTCTTTACTTCCGAAATTGTGTTTGAAAGACCACAAATACCTGCTTTCAGAGTAATTCTAATCTCCGGTATTGTTTTACCATTACCGGCAATTTTATTTGTTACCGTTACCTATAACGATTTTTTCAATTTTTTTCTCGATGTTACACTTAAGTTTAGTAAAACACCTTTTTTTTTAAGTTTTTCTTTTAAATTTGTCAGTTTTTTATTTTGATTTATTTTTTTGTTATTTGATTTAGAACTGCGCAGCATGCTGATGATGCCCTTCGCCAAGAACTTGCGGCCAAACATCTTGCACCTCTCGGTACAAAAGAAAGAATGATTCTTATAGACAATCCTGTTTTACTTAAAATTCGCTCGGCAGCCAAAGCTCTCTTTAATCAAAAATCAAAAATTCCATACCTCAGAAAGATTGAGCTAGAAACTATCATTAAAGATTATTATGGTGTTGACACAATAAGCGAAGATTTGCTGCGTGATGCTTTGAACATGAATGTCAAAATAACTAACGAAGCTTTTCAGTACCTTCATGGAGAAAAGGTTGTAAAAGATATTATTCGGGAGGACCGTTTGTTCAATTTTATTCGCATGTGGCGTCAGCATTTTCTTGACGTGATGCAACCAAAGTTCATGCCTGAGCTATGGTCTGTTGATCATAACATACAAAAATATGATAATCTTAAAATAGCAGTTTAGAACATGGTTGTAACCTGTAGACAAAATTTTTTTCAAGTGTTTTTATGGACTGGAATGGATTCAGATCTATAATTGTCAAATATTTTTGTGGTATTGTTCAAAGTTGCAAATAACAGCACAACAAAAGTTTTTAATGCACATTTTAAAATGCACAAGTTTAAAATTTTTAATGATTTAAAAGACTAAAATTTTTTGAATATATTGTGAAATGAATGCTGCTGGCATTGTAATTATTTTGCACTGAGGCAAGTTATGCTAGTTTGCTCATGTACGCTTGTTTAAAGTTAATTAATCCTCTTTTAGTTCTTTAAAAGGAAAATAAAGCGTTCCTTTTAAACCAGCATAAACCTTCAAATATCTGAAGAACTGTTATAAATCATAAATTTTTATAAAAAAAGAATTAAAGCAATAACAAGTGACACGATCATTTCTAAGATCAACGAGCTGATAGAGACAAACCTCTAATCGTTGGGTAAGTTTATCAGTAGCAACTATTAATACTTCAGAAAAAGCTACGCTCTTCATCAATAGTTTTGCCTCAATTTAGTCTTAAACTCATGATGTGATGTAGTTGTTTTAAGTTTATTAGATAATATTTTGTTCTATACTTTTGGTCCTCGAGTAGAAATTGAAAATTTAGTCGCAGCAAAATAACTTTTAAGTTGAATGCAGCTGTTATTTAAGGATCTGATTTTTATATCTGTTCTGATTTATTTTGAATAGCAGGGGAAATATTTATTTTTAAAAATATAATATATTTATTTGTTAGACATTCATTATATTTGAATTAAAGTGGTCTTATACTAATAAAATCAAAATTTTAAAAATGCATTTATATTTTATGATTTTATAAAATATAGTATTTCATATTTAAAGCACAGTAAATAAATAAAATTATTTTTTTCGGGGTCAAGATTTTAGGTTTATGGACCCTAAATATGGACTACTTGTTGAAATAAATAGCCTATGAACTAATAATGATATGACCATGAAATTTTCATGAACTTTTTAATATCTGATAATTACACTCACCCTGCCAAAATCAAATAGTTTAACAAATTGTTCAAGCTTTTGAAAGAAAACTAGTTTAAGGTAGGGTTGTTAACCGGAGGATTTCGTGCAATTCCGGAAAAACAACATTCATTCGTAAGGAGATTGAGAACGAGGAATTACATTTTTTCGTACCGAATGTTACAAAACATTTAAAATCGCCGATGTTCATTTCGCAAAAGCCACTTCCGAAATTTAGCATTTCGCAAGTTGACATACGAAACAAAACTATTTTGCAACATACGAAAGTAGCGGTTTCGGCAAACGACGTTTTAAAGTCTATAAAGAAAATTTGTTTGCCAGACTGATTTTAATTGTAAAAATTAACATCTTTAAATCCCAAAATGTTTATAATGAATTTTTATTTTCAGTATAATAACATATTAAATTTTTATGGTTTTATTTTTAGAAATATTGATAAAAAATAAAATTTCTTTCGAAACGAAAGTATTTCGGATCACAACATACAAAAGAATTCTTAACGGAAATAAACTTACGAAACGTTAATAAATATACATAATAATATATATTATATAACGTTAATAAATATAAATTATATAACGTTAATAAATTTAAATAAAATTATATAACGTTAAAATAAAATTATAAAACGTTAATAAATATAAATAATAAATATATATAATATAAGTAAATAACGTTAATAAATATATATATATTACGAAAATTAATAAATATATATAACGGTGTTTTTTGAACTCATTACGTATATTAAAAATAAGAATGATGGGTAGGAATATACATTTTTTTTTAAAGCATATGAAATTTTTGAAACAGGTTCGAATATGCTTAAGCAAATAGTAAAAAGAAGCTCAAAAATATGCTTTAGCTTAAGCATATTTCTGATAAAATATACCTATTTCAATAATTTCTAAAAGTATGCACGTTACTAAAGTTCTAGCAGATTTTAAAGGTATGTAGAGTCCTGTTTGAATACGCTTTTTGAAGTATAGATCTAAGAAAATATTGTTTTTTAATTTTAATAAGATATAAATTTAAGAATAAGATCGTATAGTTCAATCAGTTAGATGCGTGATAATTGCCGCAGAGATCCGGGTTCGCATCCCGCAGCCATTGTAACTTTTGTTCATTAAACTCTTTTTACTTAAGATAGCATTTTTTGACCTCCATGTTCTATATTACAGATCTTTCGTCACCTTCATAATAGTGACAACCTCTCTCCTGTTAGTTATTCTTTTAAGATTGAGTTCATTGTGCTTAATTCAACACGTTTCCCTTGCTTTACTAAGTTCTACTTAAATTATGATGAAATGTACGTAAAACAACTTTTTCAAATAATATAAATCATTTTTCTTTAAATCTTGTGCTTTTTTTACTAGACATCTGTCCTAAACACTTTGTAATAATTTCTAGCTAACTCTGAGTCTAATATAATCACTTCTGAATATAATTTCCCTGAGGCTCCAACAGCCTATTGTGTTCCATTAAAAGTAACTAGTTTTCGAGTCCAGATATTAATTATAAGCAACTAAAGGTTCACATTACTATTCATTTTCCTAATATATAGAATCCTATTTGCATACGTATCTTTTACTGTAAATTCTGTTTTATATAGTTTCTTAATTATATATTAAATAAATATTACTATTCACTTAGTTGAATGAACGTATAGCTCATTCAGTTAAGACATTTAGCCGCGGAGACCCAGGTTCACATCCCGCTGTTTCACATCTATTTCTTCTCTTTTTACTCTTTCTGATATCATTTACCTTTAGAGAGATCTCTCGTTCTTAATAATAAAGTATTTAATTGTTTATCACACATCCTCTTTATACTTTTTAAAAAGAAAAGCATACTGTTTATCTGTTCGTTGAGAGTCCAACTTAACGGGATTTTACTGTATGTATATATATATATATATATATATATATATATATATATATATATATATATATATATATATATATATATATATATATACATATATATATATATATATATATATATATATATATATATATATATATATATATATATATATATATATATATATATATATATATATATATATATATATATATATATATATATATATATATATATATACAGTTAATATCTTAAATATATCGTAACATAAAATCTTTTGCGTCTTTTTCGTAACTGCACATTCCGGAATGCTTTTTCCGTTAGGAACTATTTCGTAAGTATTCTTACGAAATGATTTGTTTCGCAAGTTTTCTTTCGCAATGCTTTATTACGGAATTTTATTTATTTATATTTTCGTATAGCGCGTTACGAAATGTGCATTTTTGCATGTGCAACTTTCGCAATAACAATTCTATTACGGTAGATAAAGATGCGAAATTTTCGCAAGTTTTGTTTTTTGGCGAACAACCCTAGTTTAAGGCCAAAAAAATAGCCCCGAAAAAGCTCATAATATAGACCTTTTTTTAAGAACTAGTTTGCTAACATGAATTATTTTGGTAAAGTGAATGTACATATATATTATGAACAACTCCTAAACATTTCAACACAATCAGACAAACCAATCACAATATATTTATCGCAGTGTGAAAGAAACTCATGTAATAAAAAAAACAGTTGAAATTTTTAATAAAAAAAATTTAAAAAAACTAATATAAAGGTCAAAATATTATTGGAAAACAATAAATATAGAACATTGAAAATACAGAAAAAGGGAAAAATGTGAAAACTCTAATATTTGAAAAACATTTAACCAAAATAGAATCATTTAATCAATAATAAAAAGCTTTAATTTTAAAATACAATGTATAAAAACTCCGTTGAAATAAATTTAATTAAAACAATAAAAAAAAGCTAAAATCGAAAGCACCCCTGTCTCATAAGACTTTCATTTACTATATCAGTAAAATTTTGTTGCGCACGAAACTGGTTTGTTTAATGAAGTCTGCTTTGTCTTCTTTGCTTTATTGAATCAAGCAACTTCTTACATTACCTTTATTTTTCCTTGGTCTGTCTTGCAGGGTTGCCGAGAGGGAGGGGCTACCGGGACAGTTTGTCCCGGGGGGCAGATATCTAAGGGGCGCCAAATGAAATTTAGGTGTCTAAAAAAAAAAAAGAGGTCCTTCATATTTAATAAACGTAAAATTTGATAAATAAGGGCGCCAATCAGAATTGCTGTCCCAGGCGGCGTGACAGCTCTCGGCGGCCCTACTGTCTTGGTACAGTACCGAGTAGCAAATGTACACGATGTAACATTTCAATATTCAAATATGTCCAATATACCAAAAATATCAACATTAATTGAAATTACTGCTGATGCAATACTTATTTTATAAAGCAGTACAATCAACAAAAACTTCTTTAGGATAACGCTTCATGTTTTTATAAAGATTTGCGTCGCTATCTTTTCTCGATTCCCATGCTGCACACGCATTGCATATTTATGAAAAAACCTGATAGTTAATACATTTCCCCGAATCACTAGCAATAACAATGACAAGACCATTAAATGAGGAATCATTCTTTTTTTGCCAAGTTCCATTAAAGAAAACAACAACATCAGTTGCTGCATTAATATTAAAATCATTTTTTTGTCAATGTTAAATTATCAAAATTCATTTGTTGCATTTTTTATTTTCACAGCTACATTTTGATATATGAGAAAGATTTTATCTTCAATATAATTAAATGCTTTTATGTTCATTGGAGGAAGTATATTCATTAAGGTGGTACAACACCAAATAAATAAAAAAATGAAATAAACCTCCAAAATAAAAATGTTTTTAAATACAGTTTACTCAAATGATTTAAATAAAAAAAAGCAAAAAAAATTTTTTTTTTTTTAATTAGCATTAGGACCATAATGGCGGAAAAACTATTAAAAAATGCGTTTTTGGACTAAATTTCAAAACATAATATCTAAGGCTAGCCATCATTATATGACCTGAAATTTTGTACACTTACTCTAAACACTATTTTATTCCATTTAACAGATAGATTTTTTAAATATCAAAGTAAATGATGAGTTATGTAGTTTTTCCTCATATTTTATTTATTTTTTGACGTTTTAGAGAGATCTGACTAAAAAAAAAAAAATTACTGATCATAAAAAAAAATCCATCTGTTAAATGAATTTTATAGGTATTTCGAGCAAGTACTGAAAATTTCAGATCAAATGAACAATGCTAACTCAAGAAACTGTGTTTTGAAGTTTAAGCAAAAATAAAAAAACGCGAACTGAGATAAACAGCATTGAAAAATTCTTGATATAATATTTACAATATTAATTTAAAATCCTCCTGAAATATAACTGTCGTTACATTCTTTTGCTTTCTCCTCATCTAGGTGACCTTTTTTAATGGCTCTAAGAGTTTTTCTTCTTTTTTTCCCCTTCTCTGATGACTTGCACCTCATTTGACTAATCCTTTTTTTATTTTTAGAAGTCGCTGAAATATTTGATACCTTACCATGTAAACCAAAATGTCTAAAAACACTAATAACACCCTTTGCACCATCATTGTATGCTAAAATAGCTGAATACGTTCCCATTTCCAGTGTTGATTTAGAAACAAAAACTCTTTTTGGTACACGAGCCCAAATAAGTCCATTAAGTGCCTCGTTAGCATTTTGTGTGTTTCCATGTAAACATTTTGATAACAATTCATCTGATTGTAAATTTATAATTATTGGTAGAATTAAATCTTTTATCCACAGAGGTATGGTAGATTTGGGTTTATAATTCTTTTGATTTAGCGCCCAGTATTTGCACCAACTATATTTTCCACGAGGACAAAACTGGTGGCGTGTGTAGGAATCAGGAAAATTGGTGAAATGGAAAAGTATGGCATAAACTGCTTTTTTCATTGAATACAAGTTTCCCACATTAGATCTGATTGCAAGACCATAGAAATTTTGCATTGAATTAATGCAGTTTTCAGTGAGTTTACCTCTGCCTGATATTGGTTTTTTAGTACCTTTTTGGGCTTTGACAAGGTTTCGTAGACGTGTTCCTAACTGTTTTTGAACATGTCCAACACATTCCAGTTTTACAGGCATAATACCATACTCTTTGTAAGGATCTGCTTTTATTACATCATTAAAAGAAGATGTATCCCCATCTCCTAGATATTCTTTATATATCAACTTATTTTTTTGTAAAGATCTCTTAAACATAGCCACAGCTCCTACAGATTCCATACTACCCGATGAACCCTTGTGATTCACACTGATGAACCCTTCGATTCACACTGGTGATCAACCAACCAACACTGATACTCTGGAGTTCCTTTTTTAGATCTCCACATTTTACATCCATTGCAATGTTTGGTAAATATCTCTGCATCAATACATTTATCACTACAAACAGCAGTTACAACACCATTCAACGAATTATGACCTCGCTTTTGCCATTAACTATCAATAGAAATTCTAACTTCTTTCATTTCAAGAGAGTTGTTTATTGATTTGGTTTCAAAAGCAGCTTTTTGCATACTTTCCTCAGCAGCAATTTTGTATACTAACATGGCAGTTTTATTTAACTTATTAAAGCCATTAGGCGACAAACAATAAAGATTCATACAGAAGGAAAAAGTTTTCATCGACTCATGACCAGCACCTATTTCTCGCAATCCGATGACAGCTCGCAGGTTGATCTCATATGGCGATTCTAGAGATGAAAGTTCTTTTTTATAAATAGGAAATACAGTATCAATAGGAAACTCATTTGTGTTTAAAGAACTCTTTGACTTTGGTGAAGTTCTAAAATTTTTAGAAAAGTTACACTTTGTACACTTCATCTCAAGTAAATGACAAAAGCCCATGCGAGAATTAACGTTATCTTTGATTAACAAATTTCCAATAAAGCAATTGGGGCAAACAGTCTGTGCAATTAATTTCTTTAACAATAAAAAGTTAATAAGTATAAAATAGTCGTCAGAGTCACATTTATCCGAGCTGAACGATAAATCTAACTTTCTTGAGCTAACACAAGAAATCTCATGATCTGCAGGTTTTGATTTAAGAATATCAGATGGTTTAAACCCATTCCATTTTCTGCTCTTCTTTCTAGTACTATTTTGTTTATTTGGCATTTCTTTTAAATATATTTATATAATATATATATAATATAAATCCAAAGGGTAAACAAACAATAACACTCCAAATCTTTCAAATCTGTTAGCTGTTACAAAAGGTTCGGTGTCTTTAAAGCGAAACTTTTAAGAGCGAAAATTTTGAAAGCGAAAGGTCGGGAAAGCGAAAAAGTTAAAAGCGAATGCGATTGGTTAAGCGAGAAAATTTTTTTAATAATATTAGTAACATCTTAATAACCTTGGTAACATCTTAATAACATTTTAATAACATTGGTAGCATTATTATTTTTATATAAATATATATGAGTTAACCTATTATTCTTTTTCATTGAATTGTGTCATCTTAAAGTTGTTACAATTGAAGTGAGTCAATTTCAGAAATAAGTTCATGAAGTTTATTATAAACTTTAAAAGTTTATACTTTATAGAAAATTGAGTAGGGCAAAATTGAATTGTTTAGAATTTTGCTCCAAAACAAAGCGTAAAAGTTAGATGTGTATACCAATTATAATAGGGAAAATTAGTTGTTTTCGCATAAAAAATTTAGTTAGTTAGAAGTGGTTCTCTTTCATGTGCCAGCATATCGGCCAGTTATATTTACTGTTTAATTATCTGCAAGGCAAAGTGATTATTTTAATATTTGTGTTTAAAATAATTTTAATAATTGTTTCACTTTAAAAATATGAATTATAGCTTAAACTTTAAGCTTTTAAGTTAAAGCCTGTGTCAAAAATGACTTTTATATGTTGTATTTAAATATGACTTAATGACATTATTTATATGACAAAAATGGCTTTTATATGGTGCATTTGCCTGAAATTTGACTTTTAGTCTATTAGTCAAAAATCACAATATAAGTCTCTATAATAAAGATACTTATATTGTGACCATTATGTATGGCATTATCTTGATCGATGTTGTTACACTTGGAATATGTTGTTTCAACTTTTAGGTATTTTATTTTGCTACAATTTTTTTATGATGTTGTTTTGATTTGATTTGTTCTGTAAACAGAAAGCTGTACAGTGTCCTTTTTTTTCCCACCTGTTGAATTTCAGCAACATTTTTGTCAAAATTATTTATAGTTCATTTTACAAGAGGTAGTAGAACATTATTTTATTTTTAACTACTTTCTTATTTTGTAATGTGGTTTTTTTTATTTTAGAACAATTTAAGAGTATGATTTAATTAATAACTGTGTGAATCTTCTTGGTTGATGCCTAAAAGATTTTTTGAAGGCAGTTCTACATTTTATTGAAATATAAAAACATGTCAATATCCCAAAAATTATTCTGCGTAATGTTTTTTGGATTGTTTGCATGTAAAATTAAAAATTCAGTCATTAATTGTGAAAAAGACTAATTGGCTAATTAGTTTAAAAAGTTTCAATGGTGATGATTGATTGGTGAGAAACTTATTTACTTTTTATGTTTTAATTACATGATTTGTAAATATTTATGATATGAATTGTTTGTGAGCTCAGTAAAGTTTTTATTTCTACATTTGTATTACTTAGCACAAATATTTTATAATTTTGTCTACAGATTGGTTTGTAATAGCATTAATTATAGAGCAGTGTCCATAATTGTATTTATAAAAAATAAAAAGAGAAGCAACATTATGATAATATTCTAATGGTTGGAGGTTGGCTGCAAAGGTCAAGGTGCAAAAACAATTCCTTTTTGTACCTTGTCTAAAAGAGAAAGGCCATTACTGGAAGATCTGATTAAGATATGGCAAAAGTGTTCCATGCAGGATGGATGTAAGATTTATAAAGATAAGACAAATATTTATAGAGATGTTTGAATTGATGTATACTTTTAAATTTAATATTGTATCATAAGTTGACAATATATTCAAAGACTGAAATTTAGCACAATTGTTTTAAGCAAAAGGTCTTTGCACACCACCAATTAAGCATTTATATTTCAAGAGTTGTTTATTGATAAAAGCTAGCCTTAATTTACATAAATAGTAATATTTGTAGATATTATTATCTACTAGATAATAATTTATATTAAAAACTAACCTTTATATGTCTCGTTTTCAAATATGTTGTGTTGATATATTTGCCCTGGCTTTTAGTTTATGACTCAAAATTTAAACATCAATTCTTGAGGTTTAACTATCTCATCATTTCTAAAAGTATCAAGGGTAGACAGCCTAACTCGCCATACCTAATCAAAACAAAAGAACATTATAAATTCGTATCTTTCTAAATTTATTGCTATTCAATTTTTTGCTTGAAATCTAATGCATAAATTTCAAAAAACAAATTAAAATTAAATAATATCAATAAGAAATTATGCAAATCTTTTTTTTTTATCTATAACTTATTAACTTGTAGTGCAATTATAATTTTTATGCAAGATTTTATACCTTTTTGTCGCAATGTAACTTAAGTCTCAGCTAGAATACCAAATTAATAAATAATTCTAAACTATATGTATTTAATTCTATACTAAAACTAAATACATAAACACTAAACTATATACAATAAGTTTTTTTTATTTATTTAATCTAATAAACTCTAACTGTAACTATAACTCTCAGCTAGAATATCAAATAAATAATTCTAAACTATAACTAACTTATAATTATAAAAATATTAACAGTTTAAAAAAAATAAAATCCAAACGCTAAATAATCTATAACATAACATTGAGATAATAACAAAATCAATAAAATCCAGTTGTTGTTGCTGTTGAACTTATCGCGATTCTCGATTTCCCGGTTTTCGCTTTCAAACTTTTCGCTTTAACGTTCTTTCGCTTTAAAACTTTTCGCTCTTACGTTCTTTCGCTTTTAAACTTTTCGCTCTTACCTCCCATTACCGTTACAAAACGTGTTTAGTGGTTAAGAACAATGACTTTTAATTGAATTTCAATTTCGGAAAACATAGAAGTGACATCAAGCTTACAAAGCTTGAAGACTCCAGTAAAATTGAGCTCATTTTTAGGGAGAAATTGCCCTAACAACCATGTTAAATATTTAGTATCTCCGTTGCTAAAGAAAAAAAGATACACAGTGTTCTAATAAAATGCTCATATCTAAAGAAAGATAAATTATTTAGCTCTGAAACTTTGGCTAAACGTTCTTTGATTAATTTGACACATATTTTATGCAAAATTGAAAAACTCAAAAAAATTTTTAGTTTTCTAGTTTTTTTGGTGTTGTACCACCTTTCTAAAATTGAATGACCTTTTCCTATCTCTCTTATGACAATGACAGATCTATAATTAATTTTAAATCGTGACATTCCAGGAACTTGCTTTTCAATCTCTTTGCTGGAATAAAAAGACTGCTTCTAATTGCACGAAAATTTATTTGAATTGTTTAAAAACACAGACAATTATTTCTTTTTTGATAACTTAGTTGAGATTTTAATTAAATTATTATGAAGTTGAAGACCATGCTCAATCTAAGTTACAAGTGATTTTAAAATGCCCGTGCCAAAAAGGCTAAAGTATGAAGGAAATTCATTTGAATAAAATGTTAATAATAGTAATAGTAAATGTCAATACATTTACTATTAGTAATATTACTACTATATGTGATAACTTTTTTGAAGATGTTGATGTAAAGATTTTTTATTAAATTTAATTAGTGATTTCCATTTGAGAAGTCAAACCATTTGAAATGCAGAATGTTGATGCTGAGAAATATTGATTTCCTCTAAAATATATATATTCAAATACCCTGTTACCACCTGCTTTTCTTCTTAAATTTGAATCATATTTATTTTTTCCTATAATAAAAAAAAAGCAAGGTAAATAAAGGAAAGCACAAAGCTTATAGTTTTTCTATAAATAATATAAGTAAACATAACAATCGTTCTTTAAAACTATGACTAATTCACTCTAAAACACCTATTTTCTAATATAAACAACCCGTTGCTAAGAAAATTTTTTTTAACTTCATTACAAAGCTTGTTATTTTAAAACATTTTTAAAAATGATTTGGAATGTCAAATGTTTGGGTTTCAAGAACATGTAATTTTTGAAAAACCCTTTTTTTTTTCTTTTTTTTTAGTAAAGAACCAACTTAACAAATAATACTTGGGAATACACTTTAAATACACCTTTCCAACTTAAATTCTACTATTTTGCGCGGCGGGGACTGAACTCTAATTGTGGTGGTAAAAATCTGAATATTGTATAAAAAGGCTTTTCAAATATTTGCAAAAACATAGTGTTTATACCTACTATTAAATTCAACTCGATGGGAAGAGGTAACTATTCAGTCAAAGGTTGTTCGAATAGCCTTTGTAAACTTTTTAAGTGGAAAAAACAAGAATGTAATGTTCAAGGTTTAAAAAAAGAACAATATGGTTGTAATCGTCCTTTCTAACTTTACTGTTTTCCAAATTCTATAAAAATTTTTTTTTTTAAACATTTTTGCCTCCAACAAGGCTGCAAGCAACTACTAATAAAGTTACTGGAAGAGATAAGTGAAGATTATAGAGCAAGATAGCAATTGACAGGCGACTTAAAAGATTGCAAATTATATAAATCAGGAAAGCAAGACGAAGGAAGCAAATTAATAAGAGGTTTTGGAGCTTTTAGGACCAGTCACAGAAAAAGAATGAGACTTAATTGAATAACGAGTAACATGAGAATGAATTTTACTCGGTGACACAAGAGACGCTAGCTCTTTAGAGCAGTGCCCATTATAGTATTTGTAGAAAAGAGAAAAAAATGCAACTGCGACAATGAAAAAAAAAATGCAACATTACGACAATGTTTGTGAATAATGGTTGATAATTCTAGAGAAAGAGAAAAGTGGAAAGTTTTATCAAAAAGGGAAAATACAAGAAAAAATGGAATTCGTGTGACAGTGATCGTGTATGTTCTATTCATTTTTTAGATGGAACAACTTCCATTGCCTATCCAGAGCCTACTTTACGTATGGGATACAGTTGTACTGATATAAAACCAAAAAAAAATTATATAAACTTTTTTTTTAAATCAAACTTTTTAGTTTCGAAAGATATTAGCACAAATGGAATGAATACAACTAAAGATAACACCATTGAGTTATGTAATACTAGTATAAAACCACTGTTATGCAATATCATTGGGCTATATAATGCTAATAATGATAATACAATTTATTTACCACCGCCAATTTGTGAGCATTCATATGCTAGAAATTCATTGTTAAATATGTGCTAAGGATGTAATGTAAAAAATTCTTTAATTGATTCTCTCGTTAAAAAAATAAACTCCTTGAGCATATCCTTGAAGCAACTAAATTAAAAATCAAGTTTCAATCTAACTTAGAAATTTTTTTATGTAGTAAAGTAAAAACAGACAAAAAATAAATTTTTCTTTACATGGATTTCTACAATAGCTTTATATAATACTATTTTCTCCCTTATTAAACCTTTTCTTCCAAAGCTGAGATACTGGCGAAGACCCAAACATATTCAGATTATTGGAAAATTAAAATGCAAACTTCAATCACCTAAATATAAAAAACTTACACATCCTGATGAAAATTTTTGAAACTTTTATGCGACTTCGCTTTGGAATTCTTAATGAAGACATTGCAGAACGATTCGGAATTTTCCCTACTACTTCCTCTAACACATTTACTACATGGATTAAACATTTAAGCAGTATGTTAGGTAATGCTCTTATTGTATGGCTTCCACGTGAATCAATAAGGAAAAAATTGCCGACTGTATTTAAGAATGCAGGGTATCACAAGTGTTGTATGATTATTGGTTGTGCTGAAGTTTTTATTGAATGACTAAAATCTCTATTAGGACGAGCCTCAACATGGTCTGATTATAAACAACATAGTACTTTTAAGTTTCTTGTTGAAATTGTTTCCAGTGGTTTCATCACTTTTTTATCTAATAGTTATGGCAGAAGATTTTCTGATAATTTTATAACAAAAGAGAGTGGTTTTTATGACTTATTAGAGCGCGATGATGAAGTCATGGCAGATCATGAACTTTAGATCCAGAAAAAACTTTTATTAAGGTTTTGTACTTTAATTGTCCCTCCAGGTGTAAAAGTCAAATTATTGCATCTGAATGTAAATAAACTAAAAAAGTAGCTAACTTAAGGATGCATATGGAAAGATTAATAAATAGATAGAAAACATATAGAATTTGAAAGAATGTTTTACCTTTAACAATGTTGCGTCATGTTGTTGATATTGTGAGGGTGTGTTCTGCACTATATAACTTAAAACCTGTGTTGGTTAATAATACAAGAGATGGAAATATAAAAACTTAAAAATTAAAATAATAGTTTATTTAAATTTTTCACAACATTTTTTTTGAAAAGAAAGGCCTTTCAGTTTTATGTGAAACATTTTTTTCTCCGGCAGGTCTTGGGACAAGAATCCCTCCCCCTATATCAGAATAGACTTAACACAAGGAGAAAAACATTTTACTTAGTTGCTAGTTTTTTATTCAAGTTTTATTCTTGTGTGGTATAGATTTTAATGTCATTATGCTATATTATGTTGGCTCTAAAATGCCATTTAAATGCCATTAATAATTGAAGCAATATTTCACCCTTACTGATATAAATATGAGTAGTTTATACTAGATTACATGACCAGTAACAGCTTGCACTAGCTTACATGACCAGTAACAAGGTGACCTGACCTAGTTGCAAAGTAATAAAGTTTTTGAATTTTGTTTGCATATTGATTAAAAAATACATTTTTAGAAAAAATTGCATTAAATATCGTTTTTAAATATAAGTTTGCATTATAGAAATAATTTCAGATTCTAAAAATTGGGGAGGCGTTCATAATAAACAGAAAGGGAATGTAAAAAACGAAGGGGTAATAATTCACAATGTAATTTTTAATATACAATGAATAGAGTTAGTAAAGACTTACTTAATCACTATTCAAAATGCAAATTAGAAATTTTCATATTTAAAAGCAAAGAACTAACAAATTGATATTTATAAAATTATTAATAAAGTGCTTCAGAAATGTATACCATAATATTGCTGAATTCATAGGAATTTTCTGTCGTTAAGATCGAACTCGTTCACAACACAAGGAATTCAATGAGCTACGAAATAAAATAAAAAAAATAAAACCTAACGACGTCTGTATTCACACGTAAAAAACAAGCTTAAGGTACATAATCACAATAGTATGCTTGAAACTAACAATGGTAACATCACCAAAAATTCTAAATTTATAAGTTCAACGACAAACAAATATTTTCATTCATTTTTTGTCGATGAACCGCCAACACCTTTACCAATATTTGAAGAGAGAACAACATCAACTTGCAAAATCTATGAAAGTTCGTGTTTTAAAAAACTGCGCAAAAGCTTTTGCAATATCTCATTCACTCATTTTTAGGAAATTCTTTTAAACTGGAAATGCCCCAGATCTTCGGCGTAAATCAAATGTTATTTTATATCTCTTATCTTCAAAAAAGGAAACAAACTCAAGGCTTATAGTTATAGGCAAGTGTATCTCACCTCTGTACCGTGCAAGATAATGGAGAGAGTTATAAAAGAGAGGATTATGAAACACTGTACACTACAAAATCTAATTTCAAAGTCTCAAGGTGGATTTGTAAATCACAAAGGTTACCTTACAAACCTAATTGAATCCCGTGACATTCTCACGGAGGCAGCTTACCGTAGACACCTAGTTGACATAACTTTTACAGACTTTTGGCAAATTTGGCAAAGCTTTTCACACAGTGCCACACAAAAGACTCCTTCACAAGATTCAGGCCTACGGCATTAGAGGCCAGCTATTCCACTGGATCTCTGCTTAGCTAAGTGAAAGAAAACAACGTGTAGTTATTGGGGAACAAACTTCCGAGTGGAAAAGAGTGACAAGTGGAGTCCCTCAAGGATCAGTACTTGGACCACTGCTATTTGTGCTCTTTGTCAATGACTCTCCATATGACATTAGCAGTTATACCAAGTTATACACCAATGATAGCAAGATTATATGAATAATAAATAATAATCAATCATCCTCTGATTATGAAACACTGCAAACGGACATTGACTACGCTGTAAGTTGGTCACTTAACTGGCTTATGCACTTCAACATTGAAAAGTGCAAAGAACTGCACGTTGGTTGCCGCTAAAATAAATCAGTACATATCTACCACGGCTGATATCAACGGAAATCGACATAATCTCCAACACGCATTGAGCGCAACCTTGAGATACTAATATATAACCTTAGTATACTAAGAAATCATTTAAAATAAAGTCCCCAGGAATCGATGATATCTCTTGCAAAGTAGTGATAGATGTTTTTGAGGAAATACGTAATCCTATTTACCAAATATTTAACTCATCAGTTACAACAGGTATTGTACCTGATCTGCTTAAAATATCAAAAATTATACCAATCTATAAATCAGGAGAAGCCAACTCTTTAAACAATTATAGACCTATTTCAATCCTTTCGGTAATCGCAAAACTTCTTGAGCGAATTATCTACAATAAATTAAATAAATCTTTAAAAACTAATAAAATTATTAATAAAGGTCAATACGGTTTTGAAAAGCGACACGCAACAGAGCATGCAATCCTTGATCTCTCAAATAGGATTAGTAAATCATTTAAACAAAAAAAATTCACGTTAGGTATCTTAATTGATTTGTCAAAGACGTTTGACATCGTCAACCATGAGATTTTACTGACAAAAATGGAAAATTATGGCGTTAAAAATAAAGCTTTAACTTGGTTTAAAAACTACCTTAATGACAGACACTAGTGTGTTATTATAGATAAAAAAAGCAACTCGAATTTACTGAAAACAAAATGTGGTGTACCCCAAGGGTCCATTCTTGCTCCTCTTTTGTTTCTTATTTACATAAACGATCTCCCAAATGCCTCTAATATTTTCAAAACTATAATGTTTGCCGATGATACAAATTTATTTTACTCATCAAAGACTATTGAAGACTTATTTAAAAAAACAAATAATGAATTGAAAAAAATTAATATATGGTTTAAATCAAACAAACTATCACTCAATATAGATAAAACTAAATATATTCTATTCCAGTCTACTCAACAAATTAAAAAGCTTCCCCTTAACCTACCAACAATTAATATAGAAAATATAATCATCGAAAGAGCTCAAAATACAAAGTTTTTAGGTGTTCTAATTGATGAACACATCTCTTGGAAGCCCCACATCAACTATATAAATACAAAAATACCAAAGAACATAGGTTTACTTTATAAGGCAAGATCTTTCTTGACACAAAAAAGTCTAATACTCGTTTATTTTTCATTCATATATAGCTATCTTATGTATGCCAATATAGCATGGGGCAGTACCCACATAACTAAATTAAAACCGCTTTATCTGCGTCAAAAGCACGCTTCAAGACTAGTGTTCAACAAAAACAAACTTACTCATGCTCAACCCCTACTGGAGCAAATGAACGTTTTAAATATTTTTCAAATTAATATTTATCAAAATATATTTTTCATGTTTAAATATAAACTAAGTCGGGTTCCAGAACATTTTACAGCACATTTTTTTGAAAACAGCGTAAACAAATACAATACAAGAGCAACGGGAAACTTTAAGATACCCTTTGAAAAAACTAAACTCTCAAAATTTTCAATAAAACATCGTGGTCCCTATTTATTTGAAAAAATAATTTCTAGAATCGCTAATAAATTTAAGCAACAAACAGTCCCTGAAAATAAAGTTAAAGTCTACAATAATCAATTTAAACAACTACAAGGAGTTTTTTTAAACTCCAATTTAAAATTTAAAAATAAAAATAATATAAAACAACCCTAATAAAACAAAAAATGTAACTTTTCAAAGGAAACAATAAAAACAATACTAAAAGGAGATAGTAACATTAATAATTTTAAGGCATATATGTACCACATACATATTTACCACGTATGCAACTGATTTTTATGTGTATTACACGTCTAGAAGGTACTCGATGACAAGACTGACCCCAGTCTTCTGCGAGCTTTCTATAACTACAAACAATTAATTATTATCTTCAATCTTATACAAATCTTGTTTTTATCATACTTTTATATATATATATATATATATATATATATATATATATATATATATATATATATATATATATATATATATATATATATATATATATATATATATATATATATATATATATATATATAATATATATTTTAAATGTTGACATCTTTAATAGATTTTATTTGTATAAATATTTTAAAATAAAACTTCTTTTTATGGATTGATTTCTATTTGCAAAAATTATATTTATTTTTGCGATATTTCGAGGGAATATGGATACCCTCGTTATCAAGTATATAAAAACCGTTCAAAAAAAACGGTTTTTATATACTTGATAACGAGGGTATCCATATTCCCTCGAAATATCGTAAAAATAAATATAATTTTCAAAAATAGATATCAATATATATATATATATATATATATATATATATATATATATATATATATATATATATATATATATATATATATATATATATATATATATATATATATTATTTTAGTTGAAAGAATATAGAAGGTTTATTTCTTGGGTAAATTTTACGTTCACGTTATTCTATTGTGTACTTTGTATTTATTTTTATCATGTCTCAAAGTTGAATGTAACAATGTTTTAGATTTATTCCTTATTTATTTTGGACTTTATGTTTACGATATTTATATTTGTATATCTTTATTCGCCAATCGGTGATTGGCCAATTGTAAATACTTTGTAGCTGTAAAATAAACATGTTAAAGAAAAAAAAAAAATATCCGACAATCTCAAAGTGAAAGCACAAGTAGAAGCAGCAGCTTCGGCCGGAAATCAAATGCTTGGTCGCCTCAAAAAGTCATTTTGATTCCAGCTTTGGAAAAAATTGTACCAGCTATACGTTCAACCGCATCTGGAGTTTTGCGTACAAGCCTGGTCTTCCCATCTTAAATTGAAAATCGTACTTCTTGAACGTGTGAAAAAACTTGCAACAAAGATTATATCGTCGATTAAATATTTTAATTGCGAAAAAAGACTCCAAATACTAGATCTAACCACGCTGGAAGAACGCAAAATTCTCAGTGACCTTATACTTCAATACAAAAGGTCTCATCAGTTACAAGAAGTTGAATTTAACATACCACAATTGTGGTATGTTAAATTCAAAATTGGTTAAAGAGTGAAAAAACTAGCAATTTTTGTGATCAAAATATTTATCATATCAAGCTGAAAATTGGTTTATATACTAATGAGGTATATACCTCATTAGTATATAAACCAATTTTCAACTTGATATGATAAATATTTTGATCACAAAAATTGCTAGTTTTTTCACTCTTATTTTAAATAACTGGCTAATCGAGACATTTTTAAAAAGTTGATTCTTTAAAATAGTTTATAGAACAAGATTTTTTGTGAAAAATATAAATCAAAAAAGTTTTTCTATCAAAAGTTTGCCTATTCTGTGGACCACCTTAAGCTTGAGAAAAAATTTAAAATTTATTTAAAATCCATACTTCAAAACAACAATTTTTTCCATGTAAAATAAAAGCTGTTTATTTACAGTTTTAACAATTAAATAATGTTATTTAGAATTAAGTTGTATTATTTGGAAAAAGTGCCTTAAAAGTGTAATTGTGTCAAAGAAAGTATTAGAACTAAGTGTATTTTTATCCAAAAATAAATTTAATAATGGATTTATTAGAATGGAATCTTTTTTTGGGCACGCCATATAATTTTGACCTACAAGACCCAGTTTAAACAGGGTTAAGTTGTACTAGAAATGAGATTATTTATTTAATGATCGTATCATCTTAAGACGAACCTTTTTTGTTTTTATAAAAGTTGATGCGCTATCTGGAAATTTGAATAGATTACAAAATATATATGCACTTTCAACGGCCATCTCATCAAGTCCAAAAAATTAAAAGAATATCAATAGTTTTTATAGATAGGGGAAGACAAAGCAAGATATCGAACGTTTTAAAAATCATGGGTTATTGCAAATCTTAGACCAATGAAGCAGTAATATTTTGTCAGTATGCTTGTTTTATCATAATGATTCATTACTTCCATAAATTTTGAGTTTGCAATTAAAAAAATTGGCTATTAGTCATCGGAGCACGATAATAGAGCAAAATAAATTTGCGTAAAAAAAAAATTACAAAATTATACCCATACAATAACACACATTGGCATTTACCCTAAAACAATTTTATCTTTTAAGCGTGAAAAAATAAAAACTTACAAGTGTATAAATACTTGAACAATATTTAAAAAAATCAAAAACTTGTATTTTAAAACACAATCTTTATATACAGATTTGTTTCCACTCAATTTTAAATTTTAGACCCACTTCGTCCTACTCTTTTTTTTTTTTCAAAAGTATTTGTTGTATAACTAACAGATTTTTAACCGTATCATACCAAATGATACGAAGCATATTACAAGAATCTTTGGTACGCTTCCAAGTAAATTTAATTTAGTCTTTATAATTCCTGGACCTAATAATAGAGCAATTTTTTTAAATGTAAACCATTTTATATGTCAAAAGCCGATTTCTTAAAAAAATTTTGTTTTATTAGGATGTTCTCAGAAGTCTTAACCGTCTTATCATCAGAAGTCTTTAGCATCGTTAAGGACTTCTGATGATAAGACAGTTGTTAGTTAAAAAGTTTTTACCATCAATATCACAATATAAAACAAAACTAAAAAAGAAAGAAAAACTCTAGATCTAAAGATAAATCAATTAAGTGAAAATGATTGCTAATTAATTCCGCTCTACTCTATGTATATATATATATATATATATATATATATATATATATATATATATATATATATATATATATATATATATATATATATATATATATATATATCCTTTAAAAAAACATAATTTTAAATGCAACTAACATTCAACTTAAAGCTGACAATCCTACAATTGTAGATTGCATGAGAAATTTCAATTTAATATTTTGATAAGTTTTAATAGTTCGTTACACTTAATTGAATTTTATATATTGTAAAAAAATTCAATTAAAAAAATCAACCAACTTTGTTTTAAATCAGTAATCTAACTAATATATAATAAACTTTTTTGAACTAGAATATACAAGTAAATGCATGCAAATGCAATTTATTAAACTTTTTCAATAGTAACATATTTTCAATATAAACTCAAAACACATTTTTTTTTGATTAAACCTTCAGGGTTTTGTCACAACCTTTTAGGTCTAAATTTAGTCTAATATTGGAATCTAGAGTCTGTTGTTGTGAGTTGATGAAGCTTTTTAAATCTTTCATATACGACTTTATTGCTGGAACAAGACACTAAATGTGAAGATATATTTAATATAATACATAAGTTTAGTAAAATGCATAAACTTGTATAAATATATATATATATATATATATATATATATATATATATATATATATATATATATATATATATATATATATATATATATATATATATTATATATATATATATATATATATATATATATATATATATATATATATATATATACACCAGGGATGCAGAGTCCTAAAAGGGCTCCTATAAAACAAAAAGTCCTTCAAAGGACTCTTGCTTTTAAGCGTGAAGTCCTGGAGTCTATGCCGCCTTTATACCTTGGACTTCGGGTTCAAAAATTATTGTTCTACTGATGTATAAGTCTTGATTTTTTTCCCCATTAGTAGCCCTTAGGCCTTTTTATATCTTTAAAGCTACTGGATACTAAAAACTAGAAAGAAGTAATCTTTTTTTGACCTTTAACTCCAGAGTCTTTTTTTAGGGATTCCGCATCCATGATATATAGATATAAAATATGAAAAATTTATATATATAAATTATGAATTTATATGTAAAAATTATGAATATTGTTTAAAGACAAATTATAAATATTATATACATAAAAATATAAATGCAATAAGAGTAAAATTAACTATAAAACCTAATGATATCTTTGTACAAATATACAGGATCAAATTGATATAGTTTTTAAAACCACGCAAATTAGTTTGTGTTGTAATTCTTGAAGATGATTGATTTTTAAACTTTAAATGTTGTTTTGATAACAAATCTTTAATGTCAGAATCAAAGCATTAAAAAATTACATGCCATTTTTTGAAAAACTTAAATAAGCACTTTTAAATTTTTCTGAGAAATGACACATTTTAATTGTATTCAAATGCACATTTTTACACATGATGTAATATTGAGTTAGTAACTTTAAAAATTTGAACTATAACAATCACAGAACATTTGAAAGTACTTTAAAGAGCACAACTTAGTTTTTTATTTTCCCCAGGATAAAAAACTCAATTATCTCTTTATTTCAAGTCTTTTTTTAAAATTTTGCATAGTACATTTTGTTTGATTGTGCGATAACAAAATTTTCACTACAATAAAATTATAGTTGCTGTAAGTATCGTAATTTTAACTAACTTTTAGGACAAGTCTAAAAACTAATTAATAATTTAAAAGCTAGGTAAAATAATCGGGTTTTCCATGAATTTCTAAAATAAAAAATAAAAAAAGCAAAAACTAAAGTATTAGTGAATTTCTTTGATTTAAAAGTGGAATTGAATAGGGTTTGTCCATAAATTATACAACGCTAAATTTCACTAATAAACAAAACATAAGAGATCAAAAGTTTTTTTCTAAAAGTTTTGTCATGTAAAAGAATTAAATATTATCTACTTCTTTTTTTAAAATCAACTTTGCATTGCAAAATATATTAAACTTGCCAAACAAAATAGTAACATTTAAACTAAACTATTGTAAATATGGTAAAACAATTTAATGTCTTTTAATTGTAAAATAAGCATCATTACCTTTTAAAGAAACAAAAGATAAAATTGTTGGAGTATGATTAAAAGTTTTCGCCAGATATATTACTTAAATACACATAATAATACAAGAGAATACACATAAAAAATACACATAATAATACAAGTGAAAAATTTAATTTTTTTAAACTAAATCTTTATATTTAAGAAGAAGACAGTAATAATATAATTTCAAAGATTTTAATTTATATTTACACATAGCTGTTGTAAATATAAATTAAAATTTTTGAAATTATATTATTACTGTTTAAAAATATACCATCTATAATTTTAACACTATATTCGTAAATAAAAAAAAGAAAATAACTGAATTCTTATTTAAAAATTACTTGCAAATAACAAGTTCCGCATCTAAACTTTGTCAATAGAGTTCTTTAAAATAGCCATCTCTAGATTAAATTTTGTCTTGAGTAAAAAGGACAAAATCTAATCTAAAAATAATCTTTATGAATAAAATCTTTTAATATTGTAAACAAATACTAAACAATCATATACTTAAGAAATAAAAATTATAACTTTTATGCTAACTTAAAAGTGACTGAAACTACTCTATTATTTACATTATTATTATAAGCACATTGTATATTATTAGTAACATTATTATAAGCATATAAAATATTATTAATAATATTATCATAAGCATATAGTATATTATTGATAACATTATTATAAGCTGGTTAAATTTGTAATGTTTTAGGTGAAATTTTAAGTAGAAGTTTACTTACACAACTTAGATTCTAGCTATCTAGTATCAGAGTGGTTTAAATAAACTTTTACTCAATTGTTAAGTAGAAATCGATATAAATCACTTTGATTCAGGCCAGCTTATACCTTTTAGGTATATCACAAATTGATTTGTAAAGTTGGATAAACTTCAAAACTGATTGTACTCAAATATATCTACACACTTTTTAGTTAATTGGTTTTTTTGTGTAAATTTTGTAAATAAAAATTAAATAAAAGAATTTTAAAACTTAAAACACATGTGTAATTATATAGGCTACTGATATATATTAGATTTCCATAAATTTACTTCTCAAAAATACAATTTTGTTTTAATATCAATATTTTACTTCACTCACCAAACAAATTTTTGTCTGCTCAATTAACTTTGAACGAAAATTATTTTGAGCCGGCTGACGACGTAACAACTTAATAAAAAAAAAAAAAAATTGTTCAAGTTACAAAACCGAACACAGAGTTGCAATAGCGAACAAAAAAGTTGCAATAATGAACAAGAGATGCTTTACCGAACAAGCGTGTTGCAATACAGAACATTTTAGTTGCATTACCGCACATCCATATGATCATCATCATCATCATCATCATCATCATCATCATCATCATCATCATCATCATCATCATCATCATCATCATCATCATCATCATCATCATCATCATCATTATCATCATCATCATCATCATCATCATCATCATCATCATCATCATCATCATCATCATCATCATCATCATCATCATCATCATCATCATCATCATCATCATCATCATCAAGCTTTAGCCTTCTCTTTTCAGCTGTTTCTTTAATATATACAATCTTAAGCATCATCTTTTCCTAACTAAAGTTTGTTCATACCATATTTAATGTATTCTCTACACATTTTCTTACTTCTACCTCAATTATTATGAAACTCTCTACATGCTGATACCTAAATCACTTAAATCTTCTCTGAAAAATATTATTCAATACAATGATTTTTCTAATCTCTGTCAAAGATTACATTTCTTTTTCTTGCCTTGTTAGAGTCATACCACACATCCATCTGATCATCATCTTCTTTTTTTTTGCAAATACTACACCATATAAATACTAAAGTTTATATAAATATTTAAAGATATTGTATTCCAGCATCTAAATATATGGCAAATATAAATGTTTATACCAATATATATCCATATTATGTATACATAAATGCATCTCTTACCTAAACTCCTGGATTCAAGCAGGTATGTAAGCTTTTATTCCTTCTTTGTTGGTTTTAAGTCAAGCCATATTCTAATCGACACTTTTTACCTTCTTGTGCAGTAGCTATAATAATCATTTTTTTTTGCCTTTTTCTTTACAAGAACATCTCTTAACAACTTTATATTAGATGTTTGGTTCTAGAGACTTTTGGAGAATTTTCAACAGTGTCTATTACAGTAAGTCTAACAGTCCATTTCTGAATTCACGATCTTATTACTTTTTCCACAATTAAGGCAGAGTTATTTGCAAAAAACATTTCCTCTAATTTGATTATTATAATATACCATATTCTCCCTTCCATTCCAGTTAAACAGATTAACTCTTTTTTAGGTATCCATATCACTTCAGATTCTGATTCTGAAGTCAATTCTCAATTAAACTTTTCTACAGCTTGTGGTTCACACAACATTTCCATCACAGCCTTACAATTTTATAGAGAATTATGGTGTTCTCCATAATTCTCAATAAACTATTAATAAGTATTAAATAAAGTGGTTCTGATTTTTAGATACTATAGATCTCTAAAATTACCTTACAATCAGTCTTCTCTTTATTATTTGTTTTTTTATACAAAGGTTTTGAGATGATAAATTATTCCTTTCTAACCAAAGCATTTATTATTTAAGGTCTCACTCGTCTTCATTCCCAATAACTTTAAAGGTAACTTAAAAAGGTATTGGGAATACATAAAACAATAACTGGAAATGAAGAAGAGTAACTTTAATGGTTACTTGAAATGAAAATGGTTACAAATGCAATGTTCTTTGCTCCTGTACTGTTTCTTAACTATATTCCTATATTCACAAATAACAATCCTCTCACTCTCAGAGTGAGAGGGTTGTTATTTGTGAGGTCTGAAAGCACATTGTAAATGTGGTTGGACCTGCTTTATCTGCCAACTTTGAGGCAGTCTTCCATCATCGTAAGGTTGTATCTCTTTTTTTTTTTTTAAATACTATCATGGTTCTGCTCAAACTATTATATACATATATATAATAGTTTAAGCAGAATACATATATACATACATACATACATATGTATGTATGTATGCATGTATGTATGTATGTATTTGTATGTATGTATATATATGTATGTATGTATGCATGTATATACATATACATACATACATATATATATATATATATATATATACATATATATATATATATATATATATATATATATATATATATATATATATATATATATATATATGTATATATATATATATATATATATATATATATATATATATATACATATATATATATATATATATATATATATATATATATATATATATATATATATATATATATATATATATATATATATATATATGTATATATATATGAATATATATATATATATATATATATATATATATATGTATATATATATATATATATATATATATATATATATATATATATATATATATATATAAATTAGTAGAAAATCACTATATATATATATATATATATATATATATATATATATATATATATATATATATATATATATATATATATATATATATGTATAGTTTAGCACTTACGGGGACAGATTTTACAAAAAAATGAACACTTACAAGGACATTAGCATTATTGGGGACATTTTAGTGTACCCGTTAATTTTTTGTACCCGTAAGCATGATTTTTTTTTGTAAAAAAATATACCTGTAAGAAACTTTTATAGAGAATGAAAATACATACATCGACTGACAAATAGCCTGACTCGCAAGAGAGTGCTGCTACATGGACTGAGGGTTTGGTTTGGCCAGGCATCAAGGTCAGGCTTAGGGTTAGGATTGCAATCAAGGTTTAAATTTGGTTATATTATTGTAATTATTCGTTTTTGTAAATAGATGAAGTTAAAAATGAAATATAATATAAAATAAATAAAAATAACAAAAATTAATAAAAAATATATACTTAATATAATAAAATAATAAATTTAAATATGTATAAATAAAAATAGAAATAAAATAAAAATTTAAAAAAAAAATCTAAATATGATAAAAATAGTATAAAAAAAGTAAAAAAAAACAACAGAACAGGAACAAAAATAACGTGTCCCCGAAAGTCGCCAACTAGGATATATATATATATATATATATATATATATATATATATATATATATATATATATATATATATATATATATATATATATATGTATATGTATATATATATATTATATATATATATATATATATATATATATATATATATATATATGGCAGTATTTAATAAATAGTAAATGTATGTAAATATATAAAATATTATAAATTTTTCTGAAGCCGGTGCTGGGTTTGAAAAAAGTATAAATTTTAGCCAGAGCCATGGCCCCAGTCACTTACTATGTATCAGGCCCATAGCAACCGGGTGGGCAGGAGGGGCATTGCCGCCCCAATAATTTTTTTAATAATCAATTTTAAAGAAATTGACTGAAAAAATGATTAAAAAAAAAACAAAAGGCCTTAAAACTATTTTGGGGTAGCGCTGTTCTAAAATATAGATAGAAATAAAATATAATATGACAATATTCACACTTACTTTTTTTAAGTGTAGAGCTTTTTTAAAATTCCTTTGAGCTGGCTCTTTTAAAATTTCTTTGAGTTGCTAAGCTATTTATACCAACACCATAATACTTGCAAACATATTCGTAGGTGCTTAATACACGGAGGGAATATTCATTAATTTTTGGAGATTTTCCCCACGCACACTTTGCTTGCAGGTTATTGTTTCAGCAAGTAGGATGTGTTAAATCTTTACCATAGGCCCACCACCAACTCTAAGATAAACCCTCTCATATTTAGTAATGGTTCCGAATAAAAATATAACAACTGTTTATTTATAAAAACAACAACTTTCAGTGTAAATTATATTGACCTTTAAAAAATCTTGTAAACTTGTTAAAATTTGTTTTTTCTATTTCTCACCTTAGTAAATAACTTATGTAAACATATTAACCTTAGTAAGCATATCACCTTAGTGAAAAACTTATGTAAGCATATTAAATTCTATTGAATTATATTGAAACAGCTGTTAAAAATTGTGCATTTGACTGCAAGCTACACTAGAATTAAATCCTGCTATTCCCACTGCCACCCACCCTATTGTATTAAGCCCCTGATATTACCTACAGTGTTAAATGGTGAAGTCAGAAACATCAACAATTTTTTGCTTTACTAATTAAATAAAATCAGCAACCTAAAAAAAACATGAGATAGATCAGAATAATTTGCTACAAATTTTTCTGATCTTTCTTCTGACAAAATCAGTTATAACAATGTTTTGAACAGGATTCAGAGTCTTAAGAAAAATAAAGCCTTCAGACACGTTAAACTTCACCTTGCCATGCTAAAGAATTTTTCATAGGTTTTTATGAATTTTTAGGTGCTATGAGTTGTTTACATTTCCTTTAACATTATTCTTTTAGGTGTTAAGAGGTGTTTACATTTCCTTTAAGATTATTCTTCAGAGAATCATTAGCTTTAAGCCAGCTCCCAATTTAATTTAGATCTGCAAATACAACTCCTCTTTTCAAAAAAGATGACAAAGCAGTTGCAGCTAATTATAGACCAGTTTCCTTCACTCCATCTGTGCGCAAAATACTAGAAGATGTTAAAATATAAATATGAAACTTGTTTTTACAAAAACAATTTGCTAACAGAAAATCAAAATGGATTCATAAAGAATAAATCATGCACAAATCTATTGGAAACAATTGATTTTATAACATTAAACATTAAAAATCATACTCCAGCTAATGTTGTCCTACTAGATTTTGCAGAGGTATTTGACACAGTTGCTCTACGGTATTAATGGATTAGTACTGAAATGAATTGCATCTTTTCTTACAAATAGGAGACACAGAGTAATAAAGGTGACATTGTCTGACAAAGCATTTCAATAAACTTAAGACTGGTTGTTAAAATTCAACATAAACAAGCGCGTTGTGATGCATTATGCCTCCACCAATAAATAACTATCCATTTTTCATTAATGGTATACAACTTCCTGATTCAAAGTTTAAATGAGATCTTTGAATTAAATTTAACTATGGCAATTAGGAAAACAAATAAAATGCTGGAATAAATAAAGAAATTATTTGGAAGTTTCGATTGTCAACTTATGAGATCTCCTTATTTAACATTCTTCCACTTCTTGAATTTGCAGTTCTGGTTTAGTCTCCTTATAAGAAAGGAGACTGTAATGCAATTGAAAAAATACAACATAGAACAACCAAAATTCTTTCATTAATTAGCAGTCTTAAATATGAAGATCAACTTATTGCCTTAGGCTTGACAACTCTAACTGAGAGAAAAAAAAAGAGAAGATTTGATAGCATTACATAAACTTATGCACGGTATTGACAAGATAAACAGAGTTAAAGTTGTTACAGCAAAATCGGTTAATTGTTTTAGAGCTGCTATGCTTAGCTAGCAATCAAGGGTTCTTGATTACTGGCTAAGCATAGCAGCTGTCATAGTGAGTGCAGCAAAAAACTCATTAGATTTGTTTAGAGCAACATTAACAACTAATAACTAATATTACTACTATTTTGAAAACAATATTGTTGTTCTGATTTAAAATTGGTAATGTCAGAACAACTAAAAGTTGAAGGCTTACAGGATATTCTTTCAGCTACTAGGTTGTGTTAAATCACTACCCATACGCCCACCATCAATTCTCAGATATACCCTCTAATATTTAGTAATGGCTCAGAATAAAGTATAACAACTATTTGTTATATAAAAGTTACTAATTTAAAAAAAAACATTGTTTTATGAAATATGCATTTGCATATTTCATAAAACAATGTTTTTTTTACAGACAATCAGATAAGAATTGACAAAGTTATAATAAAAACCTCCTTTTTATAACTTGTTACCTAAAACCTAATATACTTTAATTTAGCAAATAAGATTATGAGCAATTTAGTATTTAAATTTAGTATTTCTATTTAAAATCATTTAATTTATGTCACTTACCTAAAATAGGCGATTATGTTAAACATGATCAAAACATGTTTGATTCATACTGTTCTTCTTGTATGCCGATTAATTCGAAGTTATCTTTGCAAACTTTAGAAAAGCTTCTTCTACTTCTTCAAAAAATGAATAAGTAGCACCGTAACAGAAATTAACCATTTATATCAACAAGATTGTTGAAATTTCAAATATTAAATTTTAGAAACTAATTGTGCCTTAGATAAATTATAGCTGTCAAAAAGTTTGATATTTTTTTACGCATATTAATCAAAAGTTAATACTTCAATACTTTCTGACATAAATATAAACAGAATCTGACATAAAAAATATACAGTAGACTAGCATTTATTTTTGTATATGAATTTATTTTATTCCTTGAATTAATCAGCAGAGTGGCGCAGAGGAAGCGTGCTGGGCCCATAACCCAGAGGTCGGTAGATCGAAACTACCCTCTGCTACGAAAAACTTTTTTCATTATTTCGAGTGGTGGCACGTATAGAAAATTACTACCAGGTCTAAACATTATTGCTATTAATTGTAAATTTAATATTAATTGTAAATTAATTTAATGAATTGTAATTTATATTATAAATTAAAACCAAATCTCCGTGAATAATTTCTCATAATTTATAACTTCTTATAATTTATAACAAAAACAACAACAACAACAGTATATTTACCAGAAATATGGAAATATAAAAAAATTAAATAGATTAAACTCAATATTCTGGATGGTTCACTCTCTTATAGCAGAGCTAAATCTCGGAGAGCGACCGCAACAAACAAACAAAAAAGATAAAAATAAAAGTAATAAGGATAACATACAGGCCCATCTTTACCATTTAACATATACAGGCCCATCTTTATCCATGTCCAGCAGTGGCGGACTGAATGTATATATACTACCGGCCATGAAAATAACACTGATCTCAAAATAATAACTCAAAATAAATAGTTATTATTTTGAGATCAGTGGAAAATAATCAAGGGCCCTCTCGACCATACATATATCGCAAAGACTCCCCGGTCTGCAACTTTCTAAAAATAAGTCTTAAAAGGAGCAGCTAAATCACAGATAAATAAAATTATATTGAATTAAAAAAGTACAAGTGACGCGTAAAGTATAGCAATAACTATTCTTTAAACAGTTTGCTCGATTCAGAGGACGAAGATAGGTTTTATCGTTGAGTCTATATGCAGCAAAAATTCGTAACACACAAGATGGACACAATTCACATGCTCCATTAGTATGCTGAAAACAGCGCTGTTCTTCTACGTCACCCTTTTGATCTGCAGTCTCTCGCAATGTTGTCGTTAAGGGTAAAGACAATTTCAAAATCTCATAGTTAGTATCGAATGACAACAGTTAGGTCTTTATTTCATCAACGTCGGCATCTGGTAAAAATTTGAAAATGCTGTAAAAACTGTTTTCAGGAATTCCCGAAATGGCAATATCACCAAAGTTTGAAGTATCAAAACATGCCATTTACATATATAATTGTCGATGTGAAGTGAAACGTGACTCAAGACTTTGAACTACCTGATCTATCACCGCATTGTAAGTGTGAATTCTGTAGTGTTCCAAAGCTTTAGATTCGTCACGTTCGTCAACTGTATGTTCATCTAACATCATTGATGTCTTCCGCTTCCATTTAGCTGGTAGTTCTATCTTCCTTGAAAGAAATAGAAGGAAAAGAGCATCAACTACCAATTTATTCTTTTTTTTTAGTAACTTAACTTAATAGGTGGAGAATTTTATAAATATTAATAAAAAAAAACATGTTTTTAAGAAATAATTTGGATTCATTTTATAACAGTTCTTACTCTCTTGATCTATAATCATGTTTAAATTAATGAATTTTTAAATTTTATTTATAATTTTTTAACAATTTGAAGCAACAGAGCAAAATCCTAAAAAATTTCAAATATAGATTTAATAAAAATCTAAAATTCTGTATAAACAAAAATAATATATACATATTTTTTTCTTTCAACACAAGCAGAAGTAGTTGTAATAAGAAATACCTTTTCATGTATTTTATTTTATCCTAAGTTATAGATTGTCAAAGTTTAGGATTTTGCTAAAATTTTCGATTTAAGTTTTACTAATTCACCCTATTAGGGCAAATTAGTAAAACTTAAATCGGAAATCAGCGGAGTTAAACTACGCTGAGACGCTTTAAGCTGATTAACATAAAAAGTGTTATTTATGTGTTACATAAACAGTTATGCCTATAAAAAGTTACAGAAAACTTGATCGTTCGAAAAATTTTTTTATCCCCTACCTTCCAAATCTTATCATTTCAGGTGATTAGTTTGATCGGTAGCCTTTAAATAATTGTATTGAGCGCGGAAGTTGAATAAATATTTTTGATAAGTTTTAGATTAAACAAAGATAATAAATTTTATACAAATTAAAATACCAACCTTAAAAGAAGACTAGCATTACTTCAGTAAACTGGTTGATCGAGTTTTTGTGATGAATCATTATTTGTTTAATTTTGGGGTGAATATTTAATTCATTTTTTAATTAATTAATTCAAGCACCGCAAATGCAATAATATTTACAAAGTTAATTTGTTAATAATATTTACAAAGTTAATTTCCTTAGGAAAATCATTACTTATTCTTGAATCAGATAATCATTAACAATTGCAAAACCTTAGCCATTCCCTTATGACAATTATATGTAAAACTCTCCTTTGACAATCAATTTACTATAATTACTATCAATAGATTATTGCGCAACATGAAGCAACAGTCATAGCAACCCAAACTTTTGTGAATATACATCTATGTATCTTGGGGCAAAGCCTCCCCTACCCCATGGGGGTAGTGCCCCAACTTGACTTCAGTACTAATAGGGTTATCAATTACAATCTTTTATTTTGGGAGGGGATGGGGATTACACTTCTTCTAAATACCTTTCCCCCCTTCCCCATGCCTACCCAATAATTTATGTAATTTTTTTATATTTTAGCCTAGTTGAACAGGATCGCGTTGAGGATTCACTCTTTCTGGCAATAATCTAAACAATTTATCCGTAAATGGAGTGAACAAAATAACCTTTACATATGTGATGAACATTTGTACTCAACTTTCCAATATTATTACGTTTTATCTAACCAATCAGTTTTGGTTTTTTTTTTTTTTTTTTTTTTTTTTTTTAACATCTTCGCTTCCAACAAAGCTGCAAGCAACCACTAATTAGTATTGGAAGTTACTGGAAGAGAAAAGATGAAGATTGTAGAGCAAGATAACGATTGACAGACGACTTAAAAAATTGCAAATTATATGAATCAGGAAAGCAAGATGAAGGAAGCGAATTCCAAAGAAAAGATGTTCGAGGAAAAAAACTAGACGAATAAGAGTTTTTGGAGCACTTAGGAACAGCCACAGAAAAAAGATGAGACTTAATTGAATGACGAGTAACACGAGAATGAATTTTAGTGGATGGCACAAGAGACGCTATATATTATAATATTTGTAGAAAAGAGAAAGAGAAGCAACATTACGACGATGTGACAGAGGTTGAAGGTTGGCTGCAAGAGCATTATTGCGATAACGATTGGCTGAAAAAAATTGAGTTTTATCTGAATTAAAGTTCACCAGCCACAATGAGCCCCATGCAGTAGCAGAAGTGAGATCCTTTTTAAGCTCAGATGCCCTCTGCAAGCAATCAGAGGGTGTTGGCTTCTTATCGTGACAAGAATAAATGGTAGTATCATCAGCGAACAATGCCACCTTAGATGTGAGAATATCTGGAAGATCGTTAATGTAAATTAAAAAGAGTATAGGGCCAAGGATTGAACCTTGAGGAACCCCTAAGGTTACAGAATAAGAAGAAGAGTGCTGACCATCAAGGACAACTTTTATACTACGATTGGAAAGGAAGGATTCAATAATCTTAAAGATGTTTCCAGATACACCGTAAGAAGAAAGCTTATGGAGAAGACCAGCATGCCAAACTTTATCAAACGCTTTAGAAATGTCAAGAGAGATGGCTTTAACCTCTCCACCTTTATCTAATGCGCGATAAAACCTATCGGTTATTACTGTTAGTAAATCAGCTGTAGAACGAGAAGATCGAAATCCATATTGATGATTAGAAAGTAGGTTATGAGATTTGAGATGAGAGATTAAGTGTTTGTTAATTAAAGATTCAAAAACCTTGGTTATGATAGGAAAAAGACTAATGGGACGGTAGTTAGACGAATCAGATTGCTCTCCAGAATTTTTTGTTTAATCCTTTTTTCATATCTCAATTGTTTCATGCATTAATTTATAAATCCAATTTTAATAAATTAGAATTTCAAAATAATTTTTAGAAATGAAAACCCAAAACAATATAGTTTTGGGTTTTCATTTCTAAAAAAAGAAACAATATAGTTTGAAATATATATATATATATATATATATATATATATATATATATATATATATATATATATATATATATATATATATATATATATATTTATATATATATATATTTTTTGTGTATATATATTTAATTTTGTGTATATATATATATATATATATATATATATATATATATATATATATATATATATATATATATATATATATATATATATATATACTTTTTTTTACACTTTTTCTTAAGGGACTTAGTGGAAAGACTGAATTTGTCTTTTTTTTGCCCCAGCCATGTATTTATGTAGGGAGAGTTACTTTAATTGGAACAATTTAGGAATAAATATTTTTTAACTAAAGATGGCTTACCTGTTAAAACATTTATGATTTGATAGATACAAACAGACATCTCTACTACACTTTTAACTACAATTTGACTTAATTACAGGGTTTTGCAAAGTTATAAGTGCATGTTTGCAAAGTTATAAGAGCACGTTTGTAAAGTTATAAATGCATTTATAAAATTAATTTTAACTTCTATATTTTAAATATCAATGGAAAGAAAAGTACGGAAAACAATTACAGAAGAAACTAAAAATACGATTATTTCAATGAGAAATTGTGAAAAATATTCAATCAAGGAAATATCCAACGCTTGTAATTTAACTCGAAATGCTGTTAGTCGTGTTATAAAAAATAGTAATATACCCTTCGCGTACAGTAAAAAGCAAAGAAACGTATAAAATCAAAAATTCTATAAATACAAACATTGAACAGACAATGTTTAATTCCGTGGTCTGTAACAATAATTCCGTGGTCTGTAATAATAATTCCGTCGTCTGTAACAATAATTCCGTGGTCTGTAACAATAATTCCGTGGTCTGTAACAATGCCGTAGTTCAAAAAGAAATTTAAACGCAAATTTTAGAACAACATAGTAAAAACGTTTCAATCTCGTTTGTTTCCCGTAAGTTAAAGAAATTATATTTGACACGAAAAAGATTAGCAATCATTCCTCAAGAAAGAAACACCATGGAAAGAATAAATCAGAGATCAATTTTTGCGGCAGAAGTTGCTAGAATTGCTGATTCAAATTTGGTTTTTTTAGACGAAACCGGATTCAATAAACATACAGTGCGCTCATATGGCTATTCTCCAAAAGATACAAAAGCGTACTTGACAGTTCCTGCAAATAAAGGACAAAATGTTAGCCTCGTGTGCTTAATTTCCAATTTAGGAGTTGAATGTTACCAATACAAAAGCGGCGCATACAATACACAATCATTTATTGATTTCATCAACAACATACTAGTACCATTCTTTGCAGTAAATCCAAATAAAATCCTTATCCTAGATAATGCAAAATTTCATAAAGCAAAATTGCAAAAATGCAAAATTTCATAAAACTGCAGTACTTCAATTACTAAGAGAAAAAAATATTACTCACAAGTTTTTAGTACCATACTCCCTTGAATTGAACCCGATCGAAAAGTTCTTTTCAATGTTAAAATCCAATTTCAAATCCACGAGAAATGCTAATCCCGATATGACTGTTAAAGAAACTCTAGAATATATTTTATTACCTGATAATAATTATAGTCAACAGTGCAATGCCTTTTATATAAATATGAGAAGATGGTTGAAAAGGCAATAAGAAGAGAAGAATTTATCTAATTAAAATATTTAAAATGATTTGTTTATTTATTTTTTTTTATTATTATTTTTTTTTCTGATTAACATTGTATAATATTATTACAATGCACGTATACATATGGAATCTTATAAAATAAAATATAAAAGTATATACATTACAACAAAATTAAGTTAAATCAGATAGGGGCTCAAAGAAGATAAGGATAACATTACGTTATCGCAATCTTTTCATAACGGGTGGTTACTAAAAATCCGGACAAACTTTTAAGTGCAATTACTCCCAAAGTTTTTATGGTAGAGATTAAATAAAACTATCATTAAAAAGAGTTTTTAGTTATTTATTTATTTTAATTAAGTTTGTCTTCAACCTGTCTGTTTCTTCGGATTCGGCCAACTCTAACACGAGTTGACCCAAAAAGTGAAAATACAAGGTTAAGGTCAATTTTTTTCAGGCAAAGCTTTATTCTGGTTCGTAGTTGTTTCACGTCTTTTGCTTGCCAGTTACTCTCATACACTTTGCCTTTCAAAATAGCCCAAAAGTCTTCGATTGGGCGACACTCCGGTACGGCTGGCGGATTGTCAACTTTTTTGATAAAATTGATGTTATGAGTCTCGTAGCAGCTGGTCACGGTTTTGGCATAATGCGATGAATCCAGGTCCGGCCAAAATATGTAATTACCATCGGCATGATAAGCGTTGATGAACGGCACTAATCTTTTTCTAATACAATTCATTTTATAGATGGCTTTATTGACTGCAAGGCCGCTGGGTATAAAAAATGGTTTTGAAACACTTTTGTCAGAAGCGGCCAGCCAGACAAGCACCTTGGGTTCGAACTTGCGCTTTTTGCGATATTTAACACTTGGTGGAGTCTTGTCTCTGTTGCTAGAGTAGTAGGTGCTGTTTCCATTAATTGTTGAGTGTGACAGCGTGAAGTAACTCTCATCGTCAAGGATGACCGATTTTCCTTTAAAAACGCGATAAAGACGATCAATTCCAGTTTTGATTCGCTCATTCTGGTTCTCTTGTCGATGAGGTATACCCTGTTTTGTATAACCTTTGATGTCAGTGTACTTGGCAAGAGTTTTAATGATATGTGAATGACTGCATCCAAATTTTCGACCAGCTTGCCTCATCGAAACTCGGTCACTGTGATCAAATATGGCTTTCAGGCGCTTGATCCTCTTAGGGGTCATGATTTTGGCCACACGACCACTTCCTTGCACTCTTTTGTGCCCAGAATCATTATCAACACGTTTGATTATATCATATATAGTGCTTCTTGGGATTTTTTCAGCATTGAAGTGAGCTACTGTGAACTTTTACCTTGCAATTTATTATTCAAATAGAACTCGTAAATCCGTTTTCTTACCTCTTCTTGCTTGGTCATCATTATTTTTTTAATTATTATTAATTATCTAAAAAAAAAAAGATTAACTTATAGAGAATTAAATAAGCTATAAAATGGATATAAACATGAATAAAAAAGATTTAGCTTGTGGCATTTAAAATTCAGTTAAAATTTGTCCGGATTTTTAGTAACCATCCGTTAGAACCCCTTGGTACAAGTTTAAATAAAACAACGTAAGAATAAATAGCTTGTATAAAAATATAATAACAACAATGTTATCATTAAAAAGTCAAGACAAGGTTAAATTAATCGAAAAAGTAAAAAGAAAAAACTTTATCTTAAGTTCAAATTTTAAAAATTTCTTTTTTTAATTGAAACTTAAATGAATTTAAAGACTTCACCATAAATTTAAATTCCTTTTGACAGTCATTCCATAATTTAGGTCCTCGATAAGATATACAAAATTCTGAGAGTTGAAGCTTGCGTACTTGCCCATGATATATTTGCATAATTAATAAAACAGTGTATCAGTCCAAAGTATATTAATTTGAGACTTAAGATATTGACGTATGGTCTAACCCTATACATTACGCCAATAGTTTCGGTAACTTTTGAATGTATGTAATTTATATAAGGGAAGCCAAGATAAATTTATATCAACAAGGATTCCTAGGAATTATATACTTGCTTGCTTTTTTATAATTGTATCATTTAAGTACAATTCGCGCAATTTAAAAAGAATGCTTATTTCTTGCGTTTTTTTATGGAATAGAGTATAGTTGGTTTTCTTAACATTAAGTGTGAGTTTGTTAGCTTTAAAACAACTATTTACTTTATTTAATTCTATATTCATATCTGTATATCAAAGATGTTTAATATGATTATTGGTAACAAATAAATTAGTATCGTCTGCAAACATTATTGAGTTCAGTTTTAATGATGCATTACAAAAGTCGGTAATATAGATTAAGAATAAGAGCGGACCAAGGATTGATCCTTGTGGAACTCCGCAAACGACATTTAATATTCCGGATCGCACATTATGAACATATTGCTTTCTATCAGTAAGAAAACTTTTAATTCAGAAATAGTTTGTATTATTTATACCATAATGCTTAATTTTTTGTAAGAGAATGCAATGGTCGACTGTGTCAAATGCTTTGGATAGATCTATAAATACTCCTAAAGTAAATTTGTTAATGTCACACCCATCGGTTATTTGGTTGACTATTTCAATAATTGCATGCTCAGTCGAGTGATTTTTTTGAAATCCGAATTGTTTTGGGTAGAATAAGTTATTTTTAGTGAAATATTCGAATATTCTATTATAAATTACGCGTTCAAACAATTTTGAGAATACAAAAAGTAAAGATATAGGTCTATAATTTGTAATGTTCGAATGATCGTTACCTTTGTAAATTGGGATTACTTTAGCTATTTTAAGAGCATCAGGGAAAACACCAAACTTTAATGAGAGTTTTAGTATATGAAATAAAAGTTTGCTTAAGCTAGTTTTGTTAAAAATAACTGTTGCTAGGTATTTCATCATATCCTGGGGATTTTTTTTTTTTTTAAGATGAGCATGCTGTTTCTAATTCTTTATAGCTTAATTCATTGTCATACAATATTTTGTCATTCGTTTTTAGGTTTTAGGTAGGTTTGAAATGAGTCTAATGTTGGTGTTATCTTATTAGCAAGATTTGGGCCAAAATTTGTAAAATACTTGTTGAACTTTTTTGAAATTAAGTTTTCATTGTATATATCAGTGTTATCAATATTAATTCTTTTAGGTATAAAGATGCAATGTTTTTTTCTTTACCGATTATATTATTAATTATGGACCATGTTTTTTTCCTATTAAATTTGTATTTGGAAATTAGCGTACTGTAATTTTTTTTGCATTTTTAATTAGTGCTTGGTAAAAGTTTTTATATTTTTTGTAATTTTTTTCGTTTTCAGTGTTTTTATTTTTTAGGAATTTATTATACAATTTTTGCTTTTTTTTAGACCATTTTAACAGCGATTTATTCATCCACGGATTAGCTAGTGTTTTCGCCTTAATTTTTATATCCTCGTATGGGCAGGTTTCATTGAAGTGCTTCAATAATGTACTTAAAAATTTTTTAAAAGCCTCGTTAGTATCTTGACATTTATATACACTTCTCCACGTTTCTTGTTTTAATTTACATGTTAATTCATTAGTATTGCTAATTTTTAGGATACGTTTTTTCAAATTGATAACATTTGGTTGACTATCGGACGCAGTTTTTAAATAGTTTACTTTTAAGAAAATAGGAAAGTGGTCACTGATATCTGTCTGGAATATTCCGGATTCAAATGTTGTTTCTAGGTAGCTATTAATGAAAATATTGTCACTTACAGTTGCTGAATTTTTTGTAACACGTGTGGGTTTATTAATAATTGATAAAACATTGAATTTAAAGAGCATATCAAAGAATGATTTATCGGAGACATAGACCCCTAATCCTCCACATTTTTTTTCCGCTGGCTCTTGGTTGACTAATTAAATTATAAGATGGCAGTTTATAGTTAGTGTTTAACTCAATATAACTTTCTGTATTGTGCCAAGTCTCTGTAAGAGCTATGACATCAAACGCATAATTTACAATCCTTAAAAATTCTTTCAATTTTTCAATATTTTGCTGGATGCTTCTAATGTTTAAGTGCAATACAGAAAATGAACTATGATCTTTTGTTACTTTGAAGTCAAAAGGATTAAAATTTGGTGTGTTAATTAAGTTCATTTGAATTTCTTGAAGAATATTCAAGTTATCATTTGATAAGTTATCATTAATATCCTGAAAAGGGTCAAAGTTTATATTTTTAAAACCTTTGTTGATTAAAGTGCTCATTCTTATTTTTGAAAATA
>NC_061168.1:30806156-30843656 GCF_022113875.1 Hydra vulgaris
TCTTTTTTTTGCCCCAGCCATGTATTTATGTAGGGAGAGTTACTTTAATTGGAACAATTTAGGAATAAATATTTTTTAACTAAAGATGGCTTACCTGTTAAAACATTTATGATTTGATAGATACAAACAGACATCTCTACTACACTTTTAACTACAATTTGACTTAATTACAGGGTTTTGCAAAGTTATAAGTGCATGTTTGCAAAGTTATAAGAGCACGTTTGTAAAGTTATAAATGCATTTATAAAATTAATTTTAACTTCTATATTTTAAATATCAATGGAAAGAAAAGTACGGAAAACAATTACAGAAGAAACTAAAAATACGATTATTTCAATGAGAAATTGTGAAAAATATTCAATCAAGGAAATATCCAACGCTTGTAATTTAACTCGAAATGCTGTTAGTCGTGTTATAAAAAATAGTAATATACCCTTCGCGTACAGTAAAAAGCAAAGAAACGTATAAAATCAAAAATTCTATAAATACAAACATTGAACAGACAATGTTTAATTCCGTGGTCTGTAACAATAATTCCGTGGTCTGTAATAATAATTCCGTCGTCTGTAACAATAATTCCGTGGTCTGTAACAATAATTCCGTGGTCTGTAACAATGCCGTAGTTCAAAAAGAAATTTAAACGCAAATTTTAGAACAACATAGTAAAAACGTTTCAATCTCGTTTGTTTCCCGTAAGTTAAAGAAATTATATTTGACACGAAAAAGATTAGCAATCATTCCTCAAGAAAGAAACACCATGGAAAGAATAAATCAGAGATCAATTTTTGCGGCAGAAGTTGCTAGAATTGCTGATTCAAATTTGGTTTTTTTAGACGAAACCGGATTCAATAAACATACAGTGCGCTCATATGGCTATTCTCCAAAAGATACAAAAGCGTACTTGACAGTTCCTGCAAATAAAGGACAAAATGTTAGCCTCGTGTGCTTAATTTCCAATTTAGGAGTTGAATGTTACCAATACAAAAGCGGCGCATACAATACACAATCATTTATTGATTTCATCAACAACATACTAGTACCATTCTTTGCAGTAAATCCAAATAAAATCCTTATCCTAGATAATGCAAAATTTCATAAAGCAAAATTGCAAAAATGCAAAATTTCATAAAACTGCAGTACTTCAATTACTAAGAGAAAAAAATATTACTCACAAGTTTTTAGTACCATACTCCCTTGAATTGAACCCGATCGAAAAGTTCTTTTCAATGTTAAAATCCAATTTCAAATCCACGAGAAATGCTAATCCCGATATGACTGTTAAAGAAACTCTAGAATATATTTTATTACCTGATAATAATTATAGTCAACAGTGCAATGCCTTTTATATAAATATGAGAAGATGGTTGAAAAGGCAATAAGAAGAGAAGAATTTATCTAATTAAAATATTTAAAATGATTTGTTTATTTATTTTTTTTTATTATTATTTTTTTTTCTGATTAACATTGTATAATATTATTACAATGCACGTATACATATGGAATCTTATAAAATAAAATATAAAAGTATATACATTACAACAAAATTAAGTTAAATCAGATAGGGGCTCAAAGAAGATAAGGATAACATTACGTTATCGCAATCTTTTCATAACGGGTGGTTACTAAAAATCCGGACAAACTTTTAAGTGCAATTACTCCCAAAGTTTTTATGGTAGAGATTAAATAAAACTATCATTAAAAAGAGTTTTTAGTTATTTATTTATTTTAATTAAGTTTGTCTTCAACCTGTCTGTTTCTTCGGATTCGGCCAACTCTAACACGAGTTGACCCAAAAAGTGAAAATACAAGGTTAAGGTCAATTTTTTTCAGGCAAAGCTTTATTCTGGTTCGTAGTTGTTTCACGTCTTTTGCTTGCCAGTTACTCTCATACACTTTGCCTTTCAAAATAGCCCAAAAGTCTTCGATTGGGCGACACTCCGGTACGGCTGGCGGATTGTCAACTTTTTTGATAAAATTGATGTTATGAGTCTCGTAGCAGCTGGTCACGGTTTTGGCATAATGCGATGAATCCAGGTCCGGCCAAAATATGTAATTACCATCGGCATGATAAGCGTTGATGAACGGCACTAATCTTTTTCTAATACAATTCATTTTATAGATGGCTTTATTGACTGCAAGGCCGCTGGGTATAAAAAATGGTTTTGAAACACTTTTGTCAGAAGCGGCCAGCCAGACAAGCACCTTGGGTTCGAACTTGCGCTTTTTGCGATATTTAACACTTGGTGGAGTCTTGTCTCTGTTGCTAGAGTAGTAGGTGCTGTTTCCATTAATTGTTGAGTGTGACAGCGTGAAGTAACTCTCATCGTCAAGGATGACCGATTTTCCTTTAAAAACGCGATAAAGACGATCAATTCCAGTTTTGATTCGCTCATTCTGGTTCTCTTGTCGATGAGGTATACCCTGTTTTGTATAACCTTTGATGTCAGTGTACTTGGCAAGAGTTTTAATGATATGTGAATGACTGCATCCAAATTTTCGACCAGCTTGCCTCATCGAAACTCGGTCACTGTGATCAAATATGGCTTTCAGGCGCTTGATCCTCTTAGGGGTCATGATTTTGGCCACACGACCACTTCCTTGCACTCTTTTGTGCCCAGAATCATTATCAACACGTTTGATTATATCATATATAGTGCTTCTTGGGATTTTTTCAGCATTGAAGTGAGCTACTGTGAACTTTTACCTTGCAATTTATTATTCAAATAGAACTCGTAAATCCGTTTTCTTACCTCTTCTTGCTTGGTCATCATTATTTTTTTAATTATTATTAATTATCTAAAAAAAAAAAGATTAACTTATAGAGAATTAAATAAGCTATAAAATGGATATAAACATGAATAAAAAAGATTTAGCTTGTGGCATTTAAAATTCAGTTAAAATTTGTCCGGATTTTTAGTAACCATCCGTTAGAACCCCTTGGTACAAGTTTAAATAAAACAACGTAAGAATAAATAGCTTGTATAAAAATATAATAACAACAATGTTATCATTAAAAAGTCAAGACAAGGTTAAATTAATCGAAAAAGTAAAAAGAAAAAACTTTATCTTAAGTTCAAATTTTAAAAATTTCTTTTTTTAATTGAAACTTAAATGAATTTAAAGACTTCACCATAAATTTAAATTCCTTTTGACAGTCATTCCATAATTTAGGTCCTCGATAAGATATACAAAATTCTGAGAGTTGAAGCTTGCGTACTTGCCCATGATATATTTGCATAATTAATAAAACAGTGTATCAGTCCAAAGTATATTAATTTGAGACTTAAGATATTGACGTATGGTCTAACCCTATACATTACGCCAATAGTTTCGGTAACTTTTGAATGTATGTAATTTATATAAGGGAAGCCAAGATAAATTTATATCAACAAGGATTCCTAGGAATTATATACTTGCTTGCTTTTTTATAATTGTATCATTTAAGTACAATTCGCGCAATTTAAAAAGAATGCTTATTTCTTGCGTTTTTTTATGGAATAGAGTATAGTTGGTTTTCTTAACATTAAGTGTGAGTTTGTTAGCTTTAAAACAACTATTTACTTTATTTAATTCTATATTCATATCTGTATATCAAAGATGTTTAATATGATTATTGGTAACAAATAAATTAGTATCGTCTGCAAACATTATTGAGTTCAGTTTTAATGATGCATTACAAAAGTCGGTAATATAGATTAAGAATAAGAGCGGACCAAGGATTGATCCTTGTGGAACTCCGCAAACGACATTTAATATTCCGGATCGCACATTATGAACATATTGCTTTCTATCAGTAAGAAAACTTTTAATTCAGAAATAGTTTGTATTATTTATACCATAATGCTTAATTTTTTGTAAGAGAATGCAATGGTCGACTGTGTCAAATGCTTTGGATAGATCTATAAATACTCCTAAAGTAAATTTGTTAATGTCACACCCATCGGTTATTTGGTTGACTATTTCAATAATTGCATGCTCAGTCGAGTGATTTTTTTGAAATCCGAATTGTTTTGGGTAGAATAAGTTATTTTTAGTGAAATATTCGAATATTCTATTATAAATTACGCGTTCAAACAATTTTGAGAATACAAAAAGTAAAGATATAGGTCTATAATTTGTAATGTTCGAATGATCGTTACCTTTGTAAATTGGGATTACTTTAGCTATTTTAAGAGCATCAGGGAAAACACCAAACTTTAATGAGAGTTTTAGTATATGAAATAAAAGTTTGCTTAAGCTAGTTTTGTTAAAAATAACTGTTGCTAGGTATTTCATCATATCCTGGGGATTTTTTTTTTTTTTAAGATGAGCATGCTGTTTCTAATTCTTTATAGCTTAATTCATTGTCATACAATATTTTGTCATTCGTTTTTAGGTTTTAGGTAGGTTTGAAATGAGTCTAATGTTGGTGTTATCTTATTAGCAAGATTTGGGCCAAAATTTGTAAAATACTTGTTGAACTTTTTTGAAATTAAGTTTTCATTGTATATATCAGTGTTATCAATATTAATTCTTTTAGGTATAAAGATGCAATGTTTTTTTCTTTACCGATTATATTATTAATTATGGACCATGTTTTTTTCCTATTAAATTTGTATTTGGAAATTAGCGTACTGTAATTTTTTTTGCATTTTTAATTAGTGCTTGGTAAAAGTTTTTATATTTTTTGTAATTTTTTTCGTTTTCAGTGTTTTTATTTTTTAGGAATTTATTATACAATTTTTGCTTTTTTTTAGACCATTTTAACAGCGATTTATTCATCCACGGATTAGCTAGTGTTTTCGCCTTAATTTTTATATCCTCGTATGGGCAGGTTTCATTGAAGTGCTTCAATAATGTACTTAAAAATTTTTTAAAAGCCTCGTTAGTATCTTGACATTTATATACACTTCTCCACGTTTCTTGTTTTAATTTACATGTTAATTCATTAGTATTGCTAATTTTTAGGATACGTTTTTTCAAATTGATAACATTTGGTTGACTATCGGACGCAGTTTTTAAATAGTTTACTTTTAAGAAAATAGGAAAGTGGTCACTGATATCTGTCTGGAATATTCCGGATTCAAATGTTGTTTCTAGGTAGCTATTAATGAAAATATTGTCACTTACAGTTGCTGAATTTTTTGTAACACGTGTGGGTTTATTAATAATTGATAAAACATTGAATTTAAAGAGCATATCAAAGAATGATTTATCGGAGACATAGACCCCTAATCCTCCACATTTTTTTTCCGCTGGCTCTTGGTTGACTAATTAAATTATAAGATGGCAGTTTATAGTTAGTGTTTAACTCAATATAACTTTCTGTATTGTGCCAAGTCTCTGTAAGAGCTATGACATCAAACGCATAATTTACAATCCTTAAAAATTCTTTCAATTTTTCAATATTTTGCTGGATGCTTCTAATGTTTAAGTGCAATACAGAAAATGAACTATGATCTTTTGTTACTTTGAAGTCAAAAGGATTAAAATTTGGTGTGTTAATTAAGTTCATTTGAATTTCTTGAAGAATATTCAAGTTATCATTTGATAAGTTATCATTAATATCCTGAAAAGGGTCAAAGTTTATATTTTTAAAACCTTTGTTGATTAAAGTGCTCATTCTTATTTTTGAAAATAAACAAATAAGATTATAAAAAAAAATATATATTGATTTATTAACTCTAAATACAAATATAAATCAATCTGATCAAGACTTTAAATTTTGAGCGCCGTCGGAATTCTTATCTTTAAACTCATGAACAACGAGCTTGTTATATACCACTTTTGCAAAGTATCCGTTTTGCCTATGAATTTTTGCTTTAGTAAAAAATTCTTTACGAATTTTTCTTGTGGTTTCGCTGTTATCCTCGTTAATATATATATTGCTACCTTTAAGATAAAAAGCTTTATCCAAGATAATTTTTTTGTCCTTAAAGTCATGTAGTTTGAGTACAATGATGAAAGTCATGTAGTTTGAGTACAATTGTTCGCGCACGCTCATTATTAGCAAACAACAAAATTTCTCATGAAAAAGTTTTTTAATTTTTCTTTCGTAGATTCCCACTCTTTTTCATCAATAGTTTCTTTAAAACCGTCAATTCGTAAATTGCACCTTCAATTTCTATCCTCTATGTCAACACTTTTTAACTTTAACTCACTATTATCGGACAAAATTTTCCCTTGTATTTTTTTAATATTAAACAACTCATCACTTACTTGTTTAACTTTTTCTTCGTGCATCTTCATTTTTTCTTCACACAGGTCACCAACAAAATTCATACCAGTTTTTATTTCACGAAGTTCATGACTTAAGCCGTTAATATTTTGTTGCAGAGCTTCAACTTTTAGATTAAAGTCTTTAACTGTTTCTTAGAAAAACGACATTATGGTTTCTTTTTGAACATTAAGAAGTTCCCTCATCATTACAATGGAGACATATTCAACTGATTTACTCATTTTAATTAATTTAATTATATAATAAATAATCAATAAGATAAATTTAAAGGTTTACAACTTCTTAAATTTATCCACACAACAAAACACGACTGATCGCTTCAGAGTTTTGAGCATTGAAATTAGTCTCCCATTTGATGGAATAATCAAGGCCGGCGCGAGTAGGTGTCACGTGAGGGGGGGGGGGGTGGTGCCGCCATTACATTTTGCCAACAAAAGATAAAAAAAAAAAAAAAGGTCCTCTTTTTCCAAAATTTGCCGACTGCCATTGCGACATTTGCCGACTGTCTAGATTACCGACTAACCTATAACAAAAGGGTCGACATTTGCCGACTAACTAGTCTAAAAGGGTCTAATTTTCCGACTAAGGGAATATTTTTGCATGCCTTTTTAAAATATTATGATTAAATAATGTATACTATTTTTTTAAAATTATAAAAGTATTTCGTCTAGAAAAGTTATTGATATATAAACATACGCTAAATTAAGTAAAAATGTAAAGAATTTTCACTAACTAATCACTTTAAAAAAAAAAACAAAAAAAAAACAAACACTTATTGATTGCTATGCTGTAATTTAATTTAATATTATGCGCAATATTATTAAAGCTAAAAAAATAATTTCCAAAAAAATGTATATGCATTTATAACTTTGCAAGCGTGCACTTATAACTTTGCAACCGTGCACTTATAACTTTGCAAACATGCACTTACAACTTTGCAAAACCCTGTAAATGCATTGCTATTGGAAATCAATTTGCTTTTGCAAAGATACCATTTTGCTCTAATCAAGGCAACTGGTTACCTAAATTGGAGCACTTTGATTCCTTAATCAGAACAGGTCATTTAAAAAAAACAAAAAAAAAACCCAGTAAAATCAGTAAAAATATTATTTATTTTTACAGTGAAAATTTAAACAGCTAATTCAAAACTTATTATAGGATTAGCATTACCTTGAGAAACTCAAAGCCTACAAACAAAAAATTGTATAAAAGCTTTAACTGCTCTTAATTTATTGATTAAAAATCACTAAACAAAGTATCATTTTAAAGGTTTTATGGTTGTTACTAAGTATTTTTTAATTGCACTTGAACTATTTTTACAAACTTTTGATTTTATTACTGATTAGGTAAGGAAAGCGTTATTGTTCCAATCAAGGAAACTTTGGACTATTTTGTTATATCACTGCAATAACATGCTTGCAGCAACTCATAAGATAAGTTTATATTGCTATTTTTCATTTTAAATAATAGAATTAAACACAAAAAACCATATAACCTATAGCACCACAGTTTACCCAGCGCAACCAATATAGTGTGAACACAAAATTAGATGACTGAAAAAAAATGACACAAAAAAACTTTAAATCAATGGTGCAAATGCATTTTTTGAGGAATAGCTTTCAAAATGTGTCAAAACCTAGAAAATAATGCGTTTTACTAAAAAAATGCAAAATATAGCCATAATTCATTTTTTTTTCAAAAATAAGTGCAAGTGTTCCAATTAAAGCGCTGTTGCAATTTCGGCAACTCTCCCCTATTTGTATTTGCTTAATCTCGTAAACTTTCCTTATCGTCGAAATACATTAAACCCGAAAAGTATAATGTATAAAAAAATTGTGAAAAGAGAACATTTTATAATTTATTCGGTGGGTAATCTTGGCGAAAAAAAAATTAAAAAAATTATTTATGTAGGAGTTATGGTTGTTTTAGAAAATAAAAGCGTTTTAAATAATTTAAAAAAGCGCCATTGCACTTTTACTTTTATTGTTATAATTTATAAGAAAAAAAAAAATTGATTTCTTGCTGGCCTCTCTAAATGTCTTGGCCCCGCAGCGGCTGCCTAGACTGGACATGTGTAAAAACGGACCTGGTTAGGCTGCCAATCAGGACTGACGTTATCAAGCATTTCCTCTACCTGAAGGAGAAGAATGGTCCAATTTCACGACTTGTTTCATGTCCTTTAAGTAATAGCTTTAGGTAACTTTTTATCAAGAACCTAACACAAATATAGTATAGTTTTTCAATTTTTTTTTCATAGTAAGCAAATATTAAAAATTGTTTCATTAAATATTGTTCATTCAAAAATTTTAAAGGCAATTTTATTTTATTTTTGATATGCAACTGAGGAAAGATTTTTAAGAATAAAATATTTTTGGTTTAGTGAACAGTTTTTTAGTCATAACAGGGGTATGACTAAAAAGCACATTTTTTTTGTTTCGGAAATGGCATAGCGGCAAAAGATGAACTTTTACTTGTATTAACTTAAAATAATAATACTTTTTTACAAATCAAATAAAGATTCACACAAATGCAGATAAAAATTATTCCCAGATGTCTAAAATTGCAAATAACTCAAGTTTTTTCATTTATAGTAGAGAGAGGATCACTTAACAAAATTTCAAAAATACCATGAGAGTTATTTTTGCAGCTTGATCTATCTACTTTTAGATTATGTTTTGTTTTTTGGTAAAAATGATGGGAAGAGTTGATCTTAACCATTTGTAGTCATGCGTATATTTGAGAGGTTGGGCGAGGGGGAGAGCTTTCTAATTTTATTTTCATGAACTTTAAATATAAATTTTTTTTTTAATTTTACATTTTTTATTTAAAGAAAGACTATTTGATGGTTTTTATCCAAGATTTTCTATCAGTTGTTTTAAATTTTAAACAATGATAAGCTACAACTATTAAGTTTGCTTCTCCGTCTACTTTTGTTTCTAAACGTTTCAATGGGTTATTTAGAGTGAGAGGAGGAGGGAGGAGAGAAAGGAGGAGTCAACAAAGAGTTTTGTGAAATTTTTAAAATTTTTTTTGTAAATAAAAAAATGTCAACAAGCAATTGTTAAAACAAAATATCTCATTCTGATGTTTTTCATGTTGGAAAAAGAATTGAAATTATATATAACACATTACACGTAGTACATAACCAATAAGACTTGCTTATTAAGAAAGCTGTCCTACAGAGGTTATCAGATGTGTTAATTTCCCAAATATTTCTACAATTAATATAGCTTCATGTCTGTTTTTTTATGGCTTAATGTATTGAAATAGGATATTGTCTCTTGCTAAAAAATTTACTATGCGCCCTTTATTAGGTGAAGAAAATACTGACTAACATATCAGATGTTTACTATATTATAGTAAAATGCTTATAAATTTTCAATTCTGTCTAAATTTGACTTTAAATTTATAAAAATATCAATATATAAATGATTTTAGTTACAATATCTTTAATGAATTCTTTTACTTTTGATACGTCATTTTGAGACAAGATCTCTGTTTTTTTATTTTTCATTAATAAATCTTACAATTTAGAGACTATTTAGGGGCAGGAATGTTGACCTAAAATAGGAACTTAAGCAAACGCAAAACCATAAAGGCAAGAATGTGGTTTTAAAAGATCAAGATTTATTTAATTTAAAATAAAAAAACACTTCATCTTGATAAATAAAACACAAGTTTTAAAAAGTAGACAAGAAGATGTAGATTTTCCTAATGATCAGAAAGGATTGCATCTTCAAAAATGTCGCGCGAAAAAACATTTTGCAAAATAGAAAGTGAAGTAATTTGAAACATCCGAATGACACCCACTCTTGCGAATTGGCGTAACATTTGCTAGTCTCCATAATTCCAGTATTTTACCACTATTAAACTATAACTTAAATAAGAACAGAATTGATTTAGACAGTGAATAAAATCAGCTAGACATAACATGAGGATGAACTCCGTCAACGCCACATGAGTTATGTTTGTTTATTTCTTTTAGTCTTTTTTAACCACCTTTAATTTAAAAATATTATCACTATTATCATCACATTTGACGTTGATTTGTATTGGAAATTCTGAAAGCTCCTGAAGCTTTGATGCTTCGTTTTTTGATAATGAAAGAGTAAATCATTTTTGGGTTCGATTTTGCGTTTGCAGCTAATTTTTTTTCGTACTTAATTCGTTTGGACCTCCTTTGCTACTTTCTTTTTTTGTTTCCAGGTATTTAAGTTTCAGATCATGTTTGAAACCACTAACTTTTAATTTGAACCAGAGATTTTTTTCGTTTTTAGTTAGCTCTATTAGTTGTTTGTTGAACCAATATTACTGTTTTTGCATGAAATTTAAGTTTTGCTTTTTTATGAACTTTTCACATCCATTGTCGTACATTTCAACGATATTTTTGTAGTTTGTTTCAAAATCAAGATCATTGTTGAGTTTATTTTTCCTATCAAAATATTTTTGAAAAATGAACTTAGATCTTCGTAATTGCATCTTTTGTAGACAAATTTTTTGGTTGAGCATCTTTTTGCGTATTATTGTTTGTTAAATTCAAGTGGAATGTTAAAGAACGATTTGCTTTATTAATTTGACCTAAAGGAGCTCCAGTTTTCAACTCGCTGACTCTCTCATATACTTCCGTGAAAATAAGATCGAGTATATTTGTTGTTTCACAATCGCTTGTTTGAAAGGTTGGTACATACACGCGTTGAAAAAGAAATGGGTTTTGGATAGCGCTTAAAAAACATTCGAGTTGTTCATCTTTTTCTAGCAAAGAGGGAACACCATTTAGATCCAAGGCTATATTGGTAAAGTTGAAATGACCTGTTATTATTGTACCGGTAGTTTTTCTACAATCGTTTAGTTTCCGTGTTTCTTCAATTGAGTTAAGTATCCACTATTATTCCTTGCAACCAGTCGCGGATTAAGACTTCTTGGGGCTTGGAGCTATTTTTGTTTTTGGATGTCTTTTTATGGACAAGAACCTAAAAATGACTTAAAAAAAATATATATATATATTTAAACTATATATATATTTTTAGGAGCCCGGGGACTATAGTCCCCGGGCCCCTAAATTTGCGGGGCCCGGGGCTATAACCCTCCCCAAGCCCCCGTTGATACGGCACTGCTTGCAACTCGGCGGTCTGTAAATACACCCTATAAGGATTCTTTCAGTTCCATATATGAGTTCACATCAAATAACAGACCTATTTTTATAACATCAGTGGTCTGTAGAGTAATGGAGAGCATTGTAATGTACAAAATAGTAGATCATCTTTTAACAAATAGTTTAATATCAAAGGATCAACACGGCTTCGTTAAGGGTGAATAATGCAGAACAAACTTGCTTGAGTTGTTTGACCTAATTACAAAAGCTACCGACAACGGCATTCCAGTTGATACAATATTTAAAGACTTCAGTAAAGCATTCGATCAAGTACCACACACGAATTTGTTTAAGAAAATTAATAGCATACGGAATAGTAAATAAGATGCTCAACTGGATAATTAACTATTTAAAAGATCGAAAACAGCGTGTCATACTAGGAGACGCCATTTCGAACTGGATTCATGTGATTAGTAGCGTTCCTCAAGGCTCGGTTTTTGGCCATTACTGTTTGTAATTTTGTTAAACGACTTGGCATCACAAATCAAAAATAGTCCAAAACGTTTTGCAGATGACACAAAAATGATTGGAGTCATAAAAGACAAAAACGATTCAATTAGTTTGCAAAATGATATCAACCTTATATCAAAATGGTGCGAAATATGACAAATGTCTTTGAATGAGAGCAAATGTAAAGTAATTCACATTGGGAAATAAAACCAAAAGTTTAATAATCAGGTAAATGGGCATCAATTATTAAAAGTAGAATTTGAGAAAAACTTAGGAGTGATCATCACCTCTGACCTAAAGTGGGATCGGCAAATCTAGTCCGTAATAGCAGCATCTAATCGTATATTGGGTCAGCTTTAAAACTCATTCAAATACATAAACATTACCACTTTTAAGATGCTCTTCACGTCAATGGTGAGGCCGAATCTGGAGTACGGGGCTTCAGTATGGAATACAAATAGGTTAAAAAATATCAAAACAATTGAGTCAGTCTAAAGAAGAGCAACTGAACTAATCCAAAAAGTTAGTGGTAAAACATACGAGGAAAAGATCCGCTGCCTTGGTCTAACAACACTGGAATAAAGACGATTAAAAGGAGACCAAATACAACAATTCAAAATTAAAAATGTACTAAATAAAATAAAATTATATTCAAGTTTAAGCCAAGAAAAACACGATCATGGCACAAGACAACAAAAATTTCTAACCAGAGATCAAGACAAGTCTGATATCAACTTCTACAAAAGAAGGAACAACTTCTTCAAAAACAGGATAGTCAAATAATGCTAGTATACTGTCAAAACTTAAAAACAACAAACATTTTTAAAAACAATTATGACAAATTTATAAAAAATGCATATCTACAACTACCATAAATATTCTTTATATAGCCTTTTCTCACGACCATATCGTTGTAGTTGGATAATAATAATAATAAAAAGTAAGAGCAAAAAATTTAAAGGTTATAAGAGTCCTTTAGGAAACAAACAAAGGTTGGTAAGTAAAAAGTTTGAGCAGGCAATAAAATATTTAGATAATGGAGATAATAAGATAATGAAGATAATAAGATAGACAGTATCTCCAGCCTTTTAGAAAATTTAAAAAGTATTCTTATTTTTGTTCATTATCTGTAATGGTATTACATAAATCATTATCTGTAATGGTATTACATAAATACATAAATTACATAAATCAGCATTTGAATTAGCTCAAACAGAAAAGTACGCAAGTTATATAACAATTAAAGATTTTTTTTACCTGAAACCTGATTTTTCTTTGATTTGTTAAAAATGACATAACTTTAGACAGAATGGCTGAAAACCATTTCATAAAACTGGAACAAATTGCGGCTGTGTAATAAGTAAGAAATATATAGCGATGTATACAAATGTGCCATTTGTATACATCGCTATATATTTCTTACTTATTTCCAGATAAAAAATGATTTTTAAAAAATATTTCACTGGTCTTTTTGTTCTACATTACAGTGCAGACCGTGCTTTTAATTCTTGTCAAGACCTCATTGAAACTTTTAGGAATAAAAGTAGATGGAGTAACAAACTTAATGGTCGTAGCTTATCATTGTTTAAAATTTAAAACAACTGATAAAAAACCTTGGATAAAAACCATAAAACAGCATTTCTTTAAATAAAAAATGTAAAATTAAAAAAATGTTTTATATTTAAAGTACATGAAAAAAAAAACTAAAAAGGTCCCTCCCAACCAATCAGTTGTACACATAATTGCAAATGGTTAAGATCAACTCTTCCCATCATTTTTACCAAAAAACAAAACATAATCTAAAAGTAGATAAATCAAGCTACAAAAATAACTCACATGGTATTTTTGAAATTTTGTTAAGTGTATAGCCCCTACTATAAATGCAAAAGCTTGAGTTATTTGCATTTTTAGACAGCTGGGGTAAAATTTTCATCTGCACTGGTGGGGGAGTTTTTTTTCGATTTGGGAAAAAATATTATTATTTTAAGTTAATACAAGTAAAAGTTTATCTTTTGCAGCTATGCCATTTCCGAAAAAATGAAATGTGCTTTTTAATCATACCCCTAGTGTACAGTGTACCTATGTGGATTCTCCTTGCAGTAAGGAATGTATTCTAAGCTCACTATAGTTTCCATGGCTAAGATCAGGTTTTCTCATGATTGGACCTGTTGCCCTTCAAAGGAGTATATTAAAATTTATTAACAGATATATGAACCTTAAGAAGATCCGGCATAAGAGTCAGAGAGGGTATGTTCAATCACGTGTGCAGTTTGTGAGGTCAGTGACAGGTTTTTATCAATTTTTTTTTAAATTAATATTTTATTATTTATTATAAATTATTGTTTTCTGAAAATGTTTGAATATTTTAAAAATCAAGATTTAATTTTCTTGGTAAGTTTTAAAATGATTTTTTATGATGAAGACTGTTCTGATTGAGTGATATAAAGAAAAGTCTGATAAAAGCTATCAAAGCAGACAAGGATAGGCTTCCATCTGATAAGTATAAGGATATAGTTTTTCTGAAGGATCAGATGGGAGAAAGGAAAATGACTCTAGCACCTATTGACCAGCGAAGAAAAAAGATCGAATTGAGGAGAATGGAGCGTGCAAAGAAATTATTTACTGTTATTGGATCTACAGAAGATGAGTATAACTTTATTATTAGACACTGTTTTAAATACCATTTATTCTTAAATAATATTCTATTATAATTCATCAAAGTTTTTCAATTATTATTTAAATCATTATTTCAATCATAGTTCATAAATATTTGTCAATATATCATTATTTAACATTCGATAGAGTGTGATTAGATTTGCTGCTTAATCAACATCCATCAACTCTGTAAAAAAAGTGGGATCTCTCTTTTAAGTATATGATAATATTCTTTTAGTTAAAGAAACATTTACTTTAAAGATATATTTGTTAACATAGTTCCTTGTTTTACTTCTCTTTTTAAAATTTTTTCTTAATTTAGTTTAAACCAGCATTTTTAAAAAACGGTTTAAACAAACTAAGTAACAAGTTTGAGCTGCAGCATGTAAATGTAAATGCATTTAAAACAGAACTAATGTAACATAAAAACTCTTTTTTTTTAATTACAAATTACTAATTTTTACCAGCCTAAAATAACAGCAAAAAATAGTACAATATTTAGGATTTGCACATTAGTTTGAAATTTTATGCTCATTGACAAAAATTTTTTTTTTTAAGTGTCCTGCCAATATTCAAAACTAGATTATGTTTACTAAAAACTCAATTCATTTTTATTTTAGAAACTGTTTCTTAATTTAAGAATTAATTTACTTTTTAAAAAAAGACAATTTGAAATGCATCTATTTTTATATGAATGTTATTCATTATACCTATAAACTCGCGAAATAACATATAGCAATCACTTGAACAGCGCTCGAAATAATGGCCGATCAACGATCGGCTATTTTTAGGGAAACTTCAAAAAATTCAAGGGAAAATAACCTGTTTTTATGAAAAAACAGGTTATTTTAGGGCCTGCTATTTGCAAAGCTGATTCATTTATCACTGGTATTCGGCTTGCAAGTCTTGAGATGCATGATGTACCACTGCAATGCAGCATCACAAGGTGAGCGACTCGGATATATTGGCGCACAGGCTCGGTTCACAACAGCAAATATTGTGCTGCAGCAAGTTGCAGAATTCTACCACAAGGTCAATATTCTAATTGTGACAGAAAGAAGAGCATGTGATAAAATAGTTAAAATCCTTGATGATAACAACAAACTCCGCTCAATTGATAAAAGTTGCCGTGAAACTCAGGCTACGCTTGGCAAACTTGAGGCTTTGCAGTCTTTGTTGGCACAACATTGTAACTGTGGCCGACAAACGTGGAGACGTTAGTGACAATATATATACATATATATATATATATATATATATATATATATATATATATATATATATATATATATATATATATATATATATATATATATATATATATATATATATATATATATATATATATATATGTAAATATATATATATATATATATATATATACATATATATATATATATATATATATATATATATATATATATATATATATATATATATATATATATATATATATATATATATATATATATATATATATATATATATATATATATATATATATATATATATATATATATATATATATATATATATATATATATATATATATATATATATATATATATATATATATATATTAGTGATGTGGGATAAAAATTAGCCTCAAGTGCTGTAGCTATTTGTTTTAATGGTACATAAAATTGTGTCAAATTATTACTAACAGCATTGCTTTTAGTTTGCAATTTAACCAATTACCTTCTTGATATAAGTCTAAGTGTGTTATGGAGTCGATAACTACAAAATCCTATTTAAATATTTTTTTAAATATATTTTTGCAAAACAGTCAGAGTATATTGTAAAAAGGAAACTGATTTATACGGATATAAAATCAGTAACACAAAATGAAATAGTTACAGTAACGAAAGAAAAAAAAAAAGGAAAAAAAAAATTAGATTAGTTTTTTTTTATTTTGTGAAATAATTTTTTAATGATGATAACGCTTTTTATTTATCTGAAGCAAAAAATCTTGGAAGTAGAGGTAAAAGATAAATATTTTACATATTCCTTTTCAGGACATTTTGCTATTATTAAATAGTTAATTACGAGCTTATTATTATTCAATTATTATTTAAAAAATTATAACAATAATCGTTTTATTTGAAATATTTAATTGAAAACTTACTTTCATTGTCTTGATAAAATTTTTATTTGAAAGTAAAAATATGTCTAAAAAAAGTATAGTGTGGAAGTTCTTTGATATAAGCACTCCTGTTCATATGTGCATATGTAAAGTATGTGATAGTTTAGTTTCGAGAGGGGGAAAATCCTTAAAGTCTTATGGAACTTTAGCAATGGTAAAACATTTGCTCTTAAAGCTCACCAAAGAGTTTGATCTGGAGGAGAAGAAAAACGTTAAATTGTCGCTGTCTCGCGCTATAATCATAGCGCAAGACAGCGACATAGGGATGAGCTTTTACTGACTTTTAAATTTAGTTTTAAATTTAGTTTGCCGCGGAGATTTTTATTTTTTTATCTTCAAACAATTCATCATACATGCTAGGGATAATGTTTTGACTGAAATATGTTCTATATGGGAATTTATAATTGGGTAAGCATCCTTAATTAGTTCATTGAATCCCACATCTTCAACAACAGAAAATGGCTGAATATCCAATCTAATAAATTTTCCTATTATTTTATGGATATCTAACTGATCTGTGGTCATTGAAATCCCTTTTTTTTTTTTTGTTTTTTGTTAAAAGCCTCAATAATGTTGTTTTGTACTGTATTAATAGTACAAAGCAACATTATTACCACATATCATTCCTAATGTTATCTATACTGTTTTCCTTTACGTAAATCAAAACTCCTTCACCTCGTTTATTTTTTTGTCTCTAAAAAAAATCTAAAAAACGAAGATGGTAATCAGATTTACTATGCTCAAAAATGCTTTAAAATATTTTAAAAAGTTTGAAATAGCTTAATCAATCAATTAAACCTTAAACAATCACTTCAACTACAGCTGTTTGTTTTGTTTGGAAACTTATTCTGTTGGTTAAGTTTTGTCTAAACATTTTAAGATAGACATTACTACTTTCTTGTGATATATTTATTGATGTATTTATCAATCAATTTTATTTGCTTTTAGTCAAAATGTCAGACGTTTGGAAACGCTACACTTTTCCTTAAACAAAGGAAAAACAATGACTTGCAAAATATGTGGAAATACCAGTAAATACTCAAGTTTTGTAACTGGAATGTGGGATCACCTAGTCAAGAAATATGGCATCAAAAAAGAAACAGAAAAATTTGACAACAAAAGCTGTAACAGAATCAAAAAAACCTAAGATTTCAACTTTTTTGCAAATTAATTAATTAAGAGATTTCATAGCTTATAGCACTGGATGGATTTAGTGTCCACGATATTGTTAACAGCTCTTTCACTCGGTCTGCCATATGGCAAAAAGGTTATGATTTAAACATTAAAAGTACAAGCAAGCATTCCAGTTAGTTAAAAAGTTTGCAGATGGCGTGAGTAATGACCTTAAAAACACTTTTAAATCTTTAGTGACTATTGGAAAACGCTTTTTAATTACACTGGAAAAGTACGCTTCTTTGAAAAATCGAAGGTATATGAATGGTAATATTTATCATAAACACACATATTATTTGGCAGTTCAAAAAGAAGCCTTTCTGAAAAATTGATAACAACAAATTGCAAGTAACAATCGACGAAAATGAAGTCAGCAATGACAAATCCAAACCTGACACACTTAATGCTACTAGTGGCGGCGCCAGCATTTTTTGGTCTTTAAGGTAGCTAACTTCTAGACATGGAGCAAACTCCAAACATTTATGAGTTTATACTTATGTAAAATAAGAATGCTTTGCAAAATATAACGATAATTGGAGCTTGGGAACAAGAAAACCCGAAAATTTGGCCGACACTGCCCCAAACGTGAGAGCAACAAGTTGATGAAATAGTTTTTGTACTATTTGCAACTTTGACTTATATTTATCGATAAATTTTAGGTTTCATAATAATCTCTCATCGTTCAAAAATTATGACCATATAAAGTTTTAACCCCCCCCCCTCAATTTGAGGGGGTTGCAATTTTTACATGGTCATAATTTTTGAAGTTTTTAAATTTTTCACAGCAGAAATTGCTTTGTTTCCCTGCGTGCGCTAGAAGCTCTTATATCTGAAATTTACCTTAAAAAAGTGTTTGTCGATTAGGTGATTTTATGATTTTATCAGTTTCTATTGAATAATTTGTTTTAAAATGTTGTCTTAAATATATTTGTCCCACTTCTACTTACTAAAGTCCCACTTTACCCCACTGGTACGGTTTATTACGTTTTTTATATATTTTTTTAGCCAATTATAATCAAGTATATAAGTTTTTGCTCTATAAGCAAAAACTTATATAGTTGATTATAATTGGCTGGAAACCTAAGGGGATTGAATCGGTGCCTAAAAAGAAGGTTTATTCGTAAAAACTTGTTTGGTTCAGTTGAAAAAATGTAATGCAAGTACACTAAAAAAAAATTACGTGTCTCTCCCCACTCTCCGTTATTATTATTATTTTTTTTAAGTTTAAAATACAAAAACATGTTTTTGTCTGTTCATTCAAATAAATACTGTTTAACTATATTTTTAAAACAATTTATTAAAATTATACTTTTCATATTTTTATCAAGAACTATGTTCCACAGACGAGGTCCTCTATATGAAATTGAGTAATCGAATGTTTTAAAAGCTGACTTAAATTAAAGTTATGGATAGAGCACCTCGTTAAATGTTTATTATTATTTTTTAGGAATCGGTTATTAAAGGATTATGGAAGCATATCATTTTGATATTTAGATATGAATAACAAGTTTTGGAACAACCTTAACTTATCGACATCAATAAGATCTTTAGTTTCCCAAAGTTACGGTCAAATAATTCTAATAGCTTGTTTTTGTTTAATATATATATTTTTCTATGTTGAAGGACAAGTGCTTGCCTAAGTAATATTACGATAGCTTATGTTAAAGCTATGGTAAAATAATAATACAAATCCATTAAACATTTTTTACTTAAAAGGTATTTTGTTTAGTGCATAATGCCTCTTGTTTTAGAAACTTTGTTTTCAATCAGCGTAATGCGATTTTTTCAATTAAGATGTTCATCATATAATATTCCTCAGATTTTAAGTGATGCAACTTTGTTTACTATATTGTTAATTATAGTTAGCTGCAGATGTTATAGAGACAAGTCATTGGATTTAGATTGTTGACGAAATAAAATAAAATACTTAGTTTTACTAATATTCAAAGAGAGTTTGGTTGATTTGAACCAGCTATCAAGGTTTTCCAGCTCACGATATACTGTAGAGAAAATTGTTTTTATATTGGAATGGATATAAAAAAGATTAGTGACATCGGCAAAAAAAAATTAGGCACGCTTGGAATAGGTAAAAAAGAAAAAAATGCCTTGAAACAAAGAAAAAAGCCTTGAAACAAAGAAAAAAGCCTTGAAACAAAGAAAAAAGCCTTGAAACAAAGAAAAATGCCTTGAAACAAAGAAAAGCCTTGAAACAAAGAAAAAAGCCTTGAAACAAAGAAAAAAGCCTTGAAACAAAGAAAAAAGCCTTGAAACAAAGAAAAGTCTCGAGAAACTCTATAGATTATTGTTTCTAACTTTGTGGTTGAAATCATAATATATTTCTTGTTTTCTATTTTTAAAGCAACTTTGTAACCATTTTAAGTTTCTATTTATTACTCCATATGATAAAAAATTTGTGACACTACCTAACAAACATTAAAAAAATAAAAGAAGATTTTTTTAATTTCACTGCCACTTGCAACTAACATGCAAACATTAACATGATCCTCTGCTTCATTATAAGATATTTATTTGTAAATACAACGATTAAATTACGTTTAAATTACGTTTAAATTACGTTTTTTATATATTTTTTTGTTTTAATTAGTTAAAATTAAAAATAAAAATGGCTACTATTAAAACATGAAGTAAAAGTAAACTTGGTTTTCTTTGACAATCAAAATCACTCCAAACAAATTAATTACCAACTTCGGCTTATATTTGCAAAGCATATAACTATTTATTTAAAAAATACAATTGTGCAAGTGTTACTGAAAGAGCAACAGTCATAGCTAATGAAATTAAAGTGCTGTACAAAAAAGCAAGTAACATTCTTCCTGCCTTTCTTCTATCTTATAAAGCAGTGTTATGAACTAGGGAAGAAAGAATAGGAGATTCCAACCAGCGTTGCAAAATAAATGTTATTTTGCTGATTTTGAGACATTCTTTTCAGAGGAGCTGAAACAGATAAAAATGTATCAATTCATCACTTTTTGTGTGACAAAGTAATTGACGCACGAGCTGCATCATAAAATAGCAAGCCGTGTCTTTGACAAATCAAGCATCAAGCTTGATCCGGAAGCATTGTCATTCATAAAGATGATCAACTGGTCAGTAGCTATTGCAACACCACCACCACCAACACCACCACCACCACTAGTTTATCAACTTTCTAAAATGATGATCTTGAATGTTTCCAGTTCCACAATGTCTACGTTAATGTCCATGCCATTTTCAAGGCAGTTGAACGTACCATTAAAGACATCTCAGCAACAAATACTAAAGTTATTAGATACAAATCACAATATGAAATTTTGCAGTGCCAAAAATCTCGAGCAGAAATTCTCAAAATTGACTCCAAGTCTGACTTATAATAAATAACTAAAACAATATGCTGTCATTTTTTGCCTTATAAACTGTAATTATTTCTCATTCAATAACTGTTTGCATTGTTAAATTTAACGTAACGAGTAGAGTTGTCCCGAAGGTGTTTTCCATGGGGGAGGGTATTTTTTTGCCAACTAGAGACACCAAAAAAAACTGTAGTTCAAAACTTGCTCAATGTGCTAACTCGAATGCTTATATGACTGTTTTGGGTAGAAGGGGGAGGTTGGACAACCCCTACACCCTCCTTCGGGACGGCCCTGATACACGAGATGTGGAGTAGTGAAACAGTTTAAACCAATGCTATGTTCCACTACTCAACATTGAAATATTGCAATATATATATATATATATATATATATATATATATATATATATATATATATATATATATATATATATATATATATATATATATATATATATATATATATATATATATATACATATATATATATATATATATATATATATATATATATAACCACAAATTAACCCAGATAAACAATATGTCAGCTAAACCAAAGGCGATTAAAAAAACGTTATGCCAGCCACAAAAAATTTTTTAAGCATAAAATATACGCAAAAGAGACTGTGCTGTCAAAAAATATCTGTCAACTAAAAGAAAAAACATTAATTTTAAATTAGACTGGTGTATTCAAAAAATTGCGCCGGCCTGTAAAAATATTTTCAAAAAGTGTAAACTATGTTTGCAAGAAAAGTTTGAAATTATTATCCATACGGATTCAGAAGATTTACTAAACAAAAAATCTAAATTATTTTCTAAATGCAGGCATAAAAATAAGTACCTTTTAAAAAATTATAATAACAAATGCTCTAACTAAATTTATCCTAATTCTAAAGTATTGTTTTTCGCAACTAATTTTTTAATTTATTACAACTTTCTGGTTGCAAAATAACTATATTTATTATATAACTAAAATTATATAGTTATAGTTATAAAATTATACATGTATAATTAGATAAATATAAAAGTAGAGTTCCACGTGGTTATTAAAACAAATCTCGTTTTAAAAAATAAAAATAATGAATTTTTTTTTTCATTACTATAATTATATAGTCTTAAATGTTAAAAAAAAATAATTAAAGAAAAAAAAAAAAAAATTGAACAAGCTATTTATAGATTTTAAAGTAAACGGAAAAAGTATATTTTCATTTAAGAAAAAGTGTTTAACTTTCATTATTTTTTTAAAATCTTGTAGTGATCCAAAATTTTTCCAATTAGTTTTAAATTGGTCGGCTGCAAAGCTGGTTTAATATGTTAAAGCACTAACATTTAATTTTTTAGTTATTTCACGCGATATAAGCAAAATAGTTTCTTACACAATCATGATGCGTAGCTGACCGCTGGGAAGGAAAAGTTGTCTTTTTTCATCAAATTAATTTTTTTTTTTAAAATTCTTGTCGATTATTTACGTCAACTAATTAGCCATATTAAGGTTTTGCAATAATTAAAAAAAATTGGCATCAAATAGTTAAAAAAAAACCACTCAACTTCCTGTTGCGTAGCTGACTGCCAAAACTAAACATTTAAATGTCGCAAATTTTGTCAATTTTTTTAAATGCAACAAATAGTTTTGCCCAAACTATTTTGAACTTCAAAACATTTATAGTCAATTAGAAATTATTTAAAACTCCAAAAGACTTCATAGTCAATATAAAGATATGGGATCACTGCAGGAACCAGTTGCTTGCGCATCCAATGAAAATAAAAAAGGTGAGCATTGTGTTTTTATAGAGTTTTTAAGTAATTTTTACATTTATTTGAATGTTTACTTTTTTTATTACAGTCATAAAGATAAAAAATAGAAAAGCAATGAATCAAAAGAATTACATGAGTAGAAATCATGAAGAAAAGAAATACAAAGCTAAAGAAAATGCTAGACTTTGAAGACAAAGATGGAAAAAATTTTTTTGAAAAATTGCAGCTGAAAGATTAAAAAGTTTAGAAAGAATGAGAAAATTTCGACTGGGGCAAAAAGACGCATCTTTATCTCTCGAATCAAATCACTCATCATTTGCAAATGTGCAAGTTAAAGGAAAGTATATAAAAAAATTGAATCGCTCTCTTCCCAAAAGTCTTGTTCAGTAAAAGGAACTGTTTTGTTGTTTACTTGATGAAACTCAACCATTAACTTACTCAACTCCTTAATCAACAAACAGTCTCCGAGAAAAAGACTTAGTGGTTATACAAAATTTTTATTGCGACGATGAAATAAGTCGAATATCCCCAAGAACAGCAGATTATACTTCTGTAGTGATAGGAGAAAAAAAGGCGCGTGTTCAAATTCGACACATGTTATACACGCTAAAAGAAGCTTTCGAAGAGTTTAAGCTAAGCAATGCAGATATTAAATTAAGCCTGTCAAAATTTTGTCAGTTGAGACCAATTTACGTTCGATGTGTATCATCAATTCCTCATAACGTGTGCGTTTGCATGTTACATGAAAATATGCGTTATGCTCTTGAATCACTTTTGCGGGGTTCAGATATATTCACTACAATTAAAACGGGAAACTCTATGATTCTAAACTTTATTTGTGAAAAACCAACAAAACAATGCTTCAATGCCGTTTGCAAAGAATGTGCTGTTTGTAATATGTTTGATAAATTATTACTTCAGTTCGAACAATTTGAGTTAGATGTTTCATGGAATCAGTGGCAGAAACCTCAAGCAAAATCGTATATTAAAATAGAAAAGGTTAAAAAAGAAGGAACAATTGCAGTTTTATTATCACATATTAAAGAAATGCATGCAAAGTTTATTATTCATTGTAATATCAAGAGCAGTCAATCGTCCGTATTTAAATTTAATATAGAATAAGCGATTCAAAAATACTTATATAAGGCTGTTATTCAAGTTGACTGGGCAGAAAATTATACTTGTATTAACCAAAACGAAACGCAAGCAGCTCATTTCGGTCAAAATCACATTTCTATATTTACATGTGCAGTTTGGCATCGTCAAATTAAATCTTTTGCGCTAGTTTGTGATTCAAGCGATCATACAAAATTATCTGTTGTTCCAAACATAAATAAAATTATCGAGCTTCTATCAGACGATATTACAGAAGTTCATATTTTCAGTGATAACGCAACATCACAATTTAAAAATAAATATATTTTGGCATCAATGAAAATTTAAAAAAAAAAGCATACAATTAAAATGCACAGGCATTTTTTTGCTGCAATGCATGAAAAAGGAGTTGTGGATGGAATTGGAGCCACTGTAAAACGTGTTGCCAGAAAAAATGTTTTAACTGAAAAATATATAATTTCTAGTGCTAGCGATTTGGCAGCCGCAACAAACAATTTAAAAATTACCGTTATATTACTGACTGATAAAGAAAAGCTAGAGATAAACAACTCTCTTGGTTTGAGCACCTTTTTTAAGAAAAAAAAAAAAATTAAAGAATTGCATAAATGCCATTACTTTCAGGTTTTAGACGGTAACGTTGTAGGTGAGCAGCTTTCGCCAAATATTGCATAATATCAAAGGAATAGAAGCGTCTAGACATTTAGCAGTGATCAAGTATTTTAAAAATCACCTTAAAAAGCTGTAAAAATTTCTTAATAAAAGCCATAAATAAATATTAGATTTGTTTTGTTTTGCGTAGCTGATTGTTGCGTAGCTGACTGCATGATTTCTTAAAACGTTTTTTTTTACCTGTTATTGTTATTCTATTGAAAGTCTTACTTATTTTTTTCAATACTTTTCAAGTTTTCTTGGGGTGACTTTTTTTGCGCAACTAAGCTCGGAAGGTTTATTCAGTTTATCCCTAATACATTTCGATCAACAACAACAGCTTACACGTTTAAAGAACTTCTAGTTGTTGCTTTTTAAATTATTTTAGTTGTTTAATTATTGTCCAAATACTTTATGCTTTTAAAGCTCTGAAGATCAAAGTTCCAAAGTAAATGCAAATAAAATGAATGTATTTATATACATCTTTGAGTTAAAAACGTTTATATAATAAGATTGTGAACAGATAAAAATATCAAGAGTACATTTAAAAGGAAATTGTATTACCTACCCCCTAGCCCCATTATTTAAAAAAGTGAGAGTACTGAAGCATCTAAAGCCCCCTCCCCCTTTTCCACCCCGGGGTCCAGGTTTCTTTTAATGTAAAATTATCTTTATAAACTTTATAAATAAATTTTATTGTTTCTAAATACAAGCTATAAATATAGTTTTAGATTTGTTTTGGGTTTTAATTTGAATTATAATAAAAATTCGCATGTTGCGTGGCTGATTGTTGCGTAGCTGACCGCATAGTTTTTTGAAAACTTTTTATTTGACGTGTAATTAATATTATATTAAAAATTTTTTATAAATATAACTTCAATGAAATAATTGTTTTTAAAGAAAAAAACGTTTTTATAAAAAAATAAATTATAGATTCGGAGAAAAAATAATTCAATCTTTAAATAAAAAAAACAAGCTTTTTTGCGCGTTGCGTAGCTGACCGCTGTCTTTTATTTCTATTTTACTCAAATTGTCTTCTTATCCTTTTTTTTTTGTGAATAATAATAATAAAGGATAATTTGAGTGTAAACGTTAAAATTATATTATAATTTTTAAAAAATTAAAAATTATAATATAATGAGTCAGTTAAATTTTTAAAAACATGTTGCGCTTATTGCGTAGCTGACCATAGAACTCTACAAAAATATACTGTTCTGATATAAGAAGTATCAGTGTATCAAGAAACTTCAAGAAAATATTATAAACAAGATACATCAGGACTATTTTTCATAAAAAATCCAAAAAGTAAACATGGTAAAACACAAATATCTATAGAATTGAATAAGCTACCAAGGCCAACCTATCCTTACACCAAAGGGGTGTAAGGATAGGTTGGTTGGTTTCGTGTGTGACATCCCATCAATGAACTTGTAGCTCATTTAGTAAGCCAACTTGACTCTTTTAGATAAGTAAGTTGGCAAATGTAGATTTTCAGAACAGTCAGTAGGTAAATTTAAAAAAACAAGATTTTTTTTTTCCTTTTTCTAGTAAGTAAAATTTTAACGGCACTCTCTACGTGTTACCTACTTGTGCCGGCCCTGTAAGCTACAGTATATTACAATAATTCGGTTTTATTATGTGCCACTTTTTTGGATCCAAATTATAAAAGTTTTCAATTCTTTGAAAAGTACAAAGGAAAAAATTTTTTTAAATGCGTTAGAGAATTTTTGTCGAAATTTCATTAAACAAAAAAAGTTTGTGATATAAGTCTATTTAAAAAGGTGACAAACAAATTAAAAAGTTATCATTTGACGATGAAGATGATATTTCCGGAAACAATAGTGACAAAATAATAAGTTTAGATTTAAAAAGAGATATTAGTGGTTATATAAATTGTCAGTAAATGAGCAAAATGTTTTTACACTTTTGGTATAAAAATTAACATGTATTTCCAATAATGTATTGTATTTCAACAATGATTTTATGTACGCCTGCTACCAGTGCACAAAGTGAACACCTTTTCTCTGAGGCATTAAACACTTATGCATGCAAAGCGAAACGTATGCAAACTTATACTTACGTATGCAAAGCAAAACAGAATAACAACTGAATATTTTCAAAAGTTGATGTTTTTGTACGAAAATTTGGAATTTTTTAATTTAGTTTAAATTCGTTAAATTTAATACTTAAGTTTTTTCTTGTAATAAATATTTTTAAATATATTTATTGATTTAAAAGAAATATTAAATTTAGTATTCGAACTCTTTTGTGTAAAACTGGTTGTTTTTTTTTATACAAAAAATTAAAAAATTAATATAAAAAATTAAATTTTTTAAATTTAAAATGTGTTAAAAAAAAAAGATAAAAAAAAATTGAAAATTAAAAAAATTAATTTGTGATTTTAATGTTCTTGAGCATGCGGTTTTATTATAATGTTGCCTAAAACAGCAAACTTTTTTATTTTTATTATTTTAATAGTTTGGTTTTTCTTTTTAATATTTATTTATATATTCTTTAGTATTTTTTTAAACATCTATCTAATGAAAAAATATAAAAACTACGTATTGCATTTTTCAAGTAATTAAAATGTCATAAACAATTTCCTGGTTTTAAAAGCGACCGCAGTTAATAAAATGTTTTTGTTATTCAACAGTTAAGTATTATTTAATACATTTTATATACTATTCAACAATTTATATTGCGGATATTGCATTCAAAAATGCAAATTCTAATCTTCCTTTTAAATTTTGCGATTTCCTTTTGGGTTCATGTCAATACTCTCGCCTGTTTTACTATAGTGTTTGCGGGTTGTAATAGCCGTTAGGAGAGGTTGATATTTGAAGAGGTGGGGAGGGGGAGTCATAGATTTGTTGTGAAAATTAGAGATTTAATCCATTCCTATAATATGGCAGGGGACAGGGCTGTACTGAACAACGAAGATGTAGGGGGAGGGGGTGCAAATGAAATAAGCTTTTTTACCATAAAAATCTCATCAAAGTAGGGCTTTTTTTATTTAAAAGCCAAGTTGGAGTTTTAACCGACCGAGTCTCAAATTTTTTAAATTACCGACAAAACCGACAGAATATTGTAACTCCGGGAAGGTGCCCTACTCACGTCGGTACGGCGTTGGCAGGAGAGATTAGACCGGGTGAATTAATATGAGCAATTGTTTTTACTCAGTAATTGGTCAGCTTTACGTGAATAAAAACTTTAGGAGTTTCGCTCAAATTTTTATTCAAGTAAAGTTAAGCAATTTACTCAGTAATTGCTCAGCTTTACGTGAATACAAACTTAACTCAAATTTTTTATGTTTTTATTCGCGTAAAGCTGACCAATTACTGAGTAGAAGCAATTGCTCATTTTTATTCACCCGGCCTAATATTTTTGATTTGCGATTGTTATAGCACACTACCTATAGGAAGCAGCACATAAAAAATATAAGTTAAACGTTCAATAAGCGTACCAAATTTGATATAATTGACTAAAGGGCTTTATTTGTATATTCCAAGCTGATTGGGTGTTAATAAACAGTTGCAACAACTTCATAGGCAGTTTTCTCAGAGCTGGGGGAAAAAAAAAATCGAATTTTCTTAAGACATTTCTTTTGAATAACAGTTTAGTTCGACTGGGCTCTAGGATTCACAACTAGTAAAGTGTTTAATTACGATAAAATAATATTTATCGCCTTAATAATGCTTCCTCAGGTGTAAAATTTTTATGCGAAAGATTATTTCTTTTTTTAAGCACTAAATCTTGCTTTAGTCTTTAGTACTAAATTTAGTTACACTAAATATTTAGTCGACTAATTTGAGTTAACTAAAAAGTTAGTCGCCTAATTTTAGTTAGCTAAAAAGTTAGTCCGGGTAATTTTAGTTAACTAGAAAGTTAGTCGGGTAATTAGAGTTAACAAAAAAGTTAGTCGGGTAATTTTAGTTAACTAGAAAGTTAGTCGCGTAATTTTAGTTAACTTATAAGTTAGTCGACTAATTTTAGTTAACTAAAAAGTTAGTTAACTAATTTTAGTTAACTAAAAAATTAGTTAACTAATTTTAATTAGACTAAAAATTTAGTTAAGTATTTTTAGTTAGACTAAAACTAAACTTAACTCCCACCCATATTAATAAGATTTTATAAATAAAAATAATAGTTTTTAATGTTCTTTAACTTTAACCTTATTTAGTTTTGTATTGGTTATGAAAAATTTAAATACAAATTTAAAGAAAAAAAAAAGAAAAAAAAAAAGGTTAGCATAATAAAAACTCTGTTATTAAAAACCATGCAGGCAAATACGCATAATCCTGAAGCTTTCCTTTTACACCAGCAGATACCTTAAATTATCTGGAGAATTTTGTGTAATAACATTTTCAAAAACCATTTTATTTTTTCCTAATTGCAGCAATTTAAAGCTTAATAATGTGGTTATTAAAAAAAACTGTTAAAAAGACACATTTCGTTTTTATTTTGATATAAAATTAATCCAAACGTTTTTTTACCAATTCTACGGGGTTGTAGTTCCCGTGCAAAATAATGAAACCCATCGTCAAGGATTACCTTATAATTTTTAACGCATTATATTATTTTTTTAAATAATTTTAGAAATTAGATATTTTTATTTTTCTTCTTTAAATAAGTTTATTGAAAAAAATACTGTTTAATGTAATATTGATACAATAGACCACCGGTTTTTTAAATTGAAATTTTTTTAGAAGTTTTAGGTAACATTTTTTCCTTACAAACAAATGCTAATATCGTTCAGTTATATTAACCATAAGTCGTTTATAATTTTGTTTAGAGGAGAGCGGGGTTTGTTTTCACACTTTTTTTAACGTTTTAGACTGCTTTTATTTTATTTTTCATTAAATCTAAGTCAAACTTTGGTATTTTAGCTATTGCCGGTAACTATTAATACAATTTCATAACATTGAGTTAAATATTTTTTGTCGTAAAACCATTTTTTTAAGACCTCTGACTGAAGTGAGAAAACCAACACCAAACACACTCGATGACAACCAACCGGGGTTGGTTGTCATAGAGTAACCCTTTCTATGTTAGTGAAAGACACCTGTAAATTCACCTAATAGCGTATGAATTTTATAAGAATTTTCTATAGATTACGTATTTCAAATGAATAAAAAAATTTATTAAGTACCTTAAAAACACAAAAAAGTAATTTCCGTTTAGAAAAAGAGAAATTTATCGCATTCAGAAAAGAGCAATTCACATTATTACCTTTGCTGCAGCCGTATTCATATCTCTCCGTTAACGGAGCTTTTTTCTGGAATTTTAATTAAAATATTTGTTAAGTAAAGAAATGACGAAAACTTTATTTAAATTTGTTTAAATAAAACTTATACTAAAATAAAACATTTATGTTTAATTATTTACAAAGGATTTTTTTATTAATGTAGTTAAAAAGAAATTTTTGTCTTAGTGTTGTCCATTAATTACGTCAACAAATTAGGGGGAGAGAGAGCCTGAACTTTTTTGACAATTAAAAAGAAATTTTTGTCTTAGGGGTTGTCTATTAATTACGTCAACAAAATAGAAGGAGAGAGAGTCTGAACTTTTTTGACAATTGACTTTTTTGACAATTGACAATTGACAAGGAGGAGGGGGAGTGGTCAATTAAAATTTATGTCAACTATTTTCTTTTTTTTTAGTTTCATTGCTTAAATAATGGAAAATTTAGCTGAGTTTGTAGCGTAGCTTCTTTGTATAAGGAAGGGGGAGGGTAGAGGTAATTAAAAATTGACGTAATTTTATAGGGTGGGTCTCTCAAAGTTTGACAAATTGTTGACAAGGGAGAAGAGGGAGGGAGGTTAAAATTTCAAAAAAATTGTTGACCTATTTAATAGACAGCCCCTTAAAGCTCCGTTAATCTTAACGGAGAGATGAGAATACGGCCCCTGATCGTTTTTCTCATTGTAAACCTTATTTTATAAAAATGAAAATTTTAAATATATTTGAACTCAACATTTTGAAAAGTTTATTCTTTGATTATATGTGGAAAAACAATCTATTCCCCCGCCCCAGTCTTTAAAGATCTTTTCAGTTTAAAACCCAGCAACAAAAATACTTTTTTAAAAAAAAAAATTTTAACGAACTTTTTTGTCAACAAATTTAATCAATTTTGTCAAGAAATCTTAATTAATTTTGTCTTGCCTATTGCGCACCGCACCTATATAATAAACTTATTTTACCAAATGTTGATTTTGATCGACCAAATTCTTTTTGTGTTTTAAAAATAAAATTAAAATTTTAATTTTTTCCCTCGATAACATTATAGAGTGCTACTAATTAATTTATCTATTGTTTAATTTTATTTTAGATTTTTATTATTTTTCTCTAAGATTTTTTTGTTTACAACTATTTAAATTGTTTTTTTATTTATATATGTTGCTTATATTGTTTAAAGTTTAGCTTATGTAAAAAATTCTATATATATATATATATATATATATATATATATATATATATATATATATATATATATATATATATATATATATATATATATATATATTATATATATATATATGTATTACTTTATTGTAACGTATACTTTACAAGGTGTTTGTAAACTAATTTGTTTATTAATATTTTTAAGGTTCCGATGATAAGGTTTTGGTAACCTAATTTCGGAAACCTAGTTTACACTGTTATCAAGCGTTGTATATATATATATGTATATATATTTGTAAAGTAAATTAAATTGTTTATTTTATTGTAAAGCGACTAAAGTCGTTATCTAAAAAAAATAAAAAAATCTAAAAATGTGAAGTACAACATCACTAACACATGGTTATAATGTTACAAGTTGAAAAAAATGTTATTTGTTTACATGTGTTTATGATGTGTAGTATCACGAACACATTTAAACAAATAACTTTTTTTCTACATGCTAAAAAATGGTGAAAATAATTGTGAAAATATCTTTTTTCAATAAGGTTTTTGTTGCATGATTTAAAGATTCTAAATCTTATTTAGATTTTTATGACAACCAAGCGATCGTCTATTAATTACGCAACGCTAAAATTAACTAACAGACAATACAAAAAAGATCAAAATTTTTCCTTGCAAAGCATTTTGTTAAACCAAAAATTTAACTTAAGTTCAGTGAAAATCACAGCGCAAACAAGCAAATGATCTCCTACTTCTATTTTTTAAATAAGTTAAGCGTTGCGCAAATTATGGTCAAACCAACCCCGTTATGAAATGAGAACTTGTTCCCTCTGACGATTAAACCTTCAAATTTTGGAAGTTTTTCAAAAAATTTGATTTACATTGTTTAAAAACACAGAAAACGGAAAAAGTCTCATTAAATCAAAAACTGTTTTTTTTACATAGGTTATTGTAAAGTTTTTATTATTTTTCAGTTTGTAGTATAGGGGAAAGGCGCCTATGACGGTATATCGCCTATAATGGCATACCGGTCATATTTCCATAAAAATTGGTTTTGGTAAAAAAGTGATTAGAACTACATGGCTATACTGACTTTACATTCGTTTTAATGAAAATACGTCCCTTGTGCACAAATATTGTTTTTATAATCAACAAAAATCGATTTTAGGAATTGCTTTTGAGGTTTTATTCCTTTCATATATTTAAGATTGTGATTTTATTATTAACTGTACAAAAAAGGAATTTTTATGCTTTTATTTCCAAGTTTTGTGCATTTAGTGGAATACTTGTTTTAATTTTATCTTTTGAACAAAGCAGACACAGCTTGTTTAAATGAAAATGACTTCTTTCTATGATGGCATACTGATGAGTTAGGTCTGTTCGTCCTATGGTGGCATACTGAAGAGTTATATGGTTGAGTTGGGGAACTTTTTTTTTATTAGAAAAACTTATTTTTAAGTAAAGTAAAAAGAAAACAATGCTCCAAAAGTTTTTTTTGATCCAAAAAATACATAAAACGCAATAAATCATATTTTAAAAATACATAAATATATCAATAAATCACTGCAACCTTGTAAAATTTCGCATGCGCGAAACTTTACAAGGCTGCTGTGTAACATGAAATGGTAAATTAGAATGGTTTTGAGTAATTTATAGCTTTTCTGAGGGAAGACTCTAAGTTTAAATGAAATCACTGAGTTACCCTTGATCCTAACTAGCCCTATCCTTCCTTATACTATCATAGGAGCAATGGTTGCCTATGATGGCATACTTGTGCTTTTTTTTAGATTTTTTTATCATCTTCTCCAATGTTTACATCTTTTTCTGAATATTAAAGTGACAAGCAACTTGTTCTTAATAATAAAATACTTCTGTTAGGATATTTTTAATTTTTCTCTTTAATAAATGAGTAAATCGACAACAACTGGAAACTCAACTTTAGTCTAAAATCGAAGAGGTTTGACAAACACCTTTTAAGATAAAAAAAAAGGTTAATAAAATTTTTTTTTTTCAAACAATTGGTTTTATTTTTTAAATCATAATCCCATTAGCTTTTAATTAAAACATATATTTTATTAATTATAAATAAATTAGACTTAGATTTAGAGTTTTTCATTTAAATTTTTTTATTTTTATAACATTAGGGCTTTACTTAAAAATATTAGTCGATGCATCATTATTCTTTTTTTTTTATATACGGTGTAAGTTATTTTGTTTATACGGTGATATTAAAAAGTCTATTAAAAAAAAAGAAAGTATCACTATACTTGTTTTAGGGTTAAACTATTTTCCTTCATCAGAGTTATAAAGTTATTGTGAGCAACTTTTATTGGGCTTCAACAAAAAAAGGATTTTAAAAACGTTCGATCTAATGAAATGTTCCTACTGGGATTTGTTTTTAAAAAAATACGTTCTGAATGTCTTTTAAACGTTTTTCAAATGAACGTAAAGAAGGCATTGAAATTAAGGTCTACTAGACGTTCTAAAATTTAGAATGTTTGTAAGACGTTTAAAAGACGTTTTAAAAACATTCCAAATGTAACGTTTTAAATAGATGTCTGTTGGGATAATAAAAACACTCTAACGATAATCCTTACCCTAACCATAACCCTAATCCTGATCTTAACCATGGCGTTATTTTAAGATGAATATTAAACAATATTCTGCCTTGATTGTAGTAAAAAAAAATCAACTAAATTTAATTAATGGTTTAATTTAAAAATATTTGCATGCTAAATTAAAACGGTAATTGAGTTAGTTAGTTTTAGGGTTAGCTCCAATATTTTAAAGGTCTTTTCGTATAAATAAAATATATCACAAAACTATTTTTAAAGTGTTTTACACTTTAAGACATATCAATATGTAGTGAGAAAAACTAGGAGAACAACTAGGGTTTATCCTATCATTTCAAGTTTTTACAATTTTTCGCAAAAAAAATCACTTTACACAAACATTTAAAAAAAAAAGTAGTTCCATATCAGAAAGTCAAAATCTGAACACCAAACTACCTACTACTAAAAAAAAAGATTCTAAATTTAAATTTTTTTATTGAGTATAAAAACTGCAAGTTAGAAGAAGTTCTTATATAAAAGTTTAGAAACTACTGTTTCAATGTAACCGAAAACAAATTTAAAAGTATGTTTTGAAATTAAGAACAACAGAATTATATTGAATAAGTATACAGCTATCTTGACAATTTATACAATGAAAAGCTGAAAAAGTTTAAATATTGCTAAAGAAAAAAAATTTATACGGGTGGAAATTTATTTAACACATGAACCATGGAAGTATAAAACAGATGGCTATTATTACTATTAATATAAATAAAATATATATATATATATATATATATATATATATATATATATATATATATATATATATATATATATATATATATATATATATATATATTATTTATAATAATATTTATACAATTTATTGTCTTGGTTTGTATTTTATTTGCATTTTTTAAGATGAGATTCTTAATCTTGATGTTTTTTTAAATAAATAAAAATTTTATTCTAAAACTTAATATACACCAAGTTCTACAACTCATTTTTAAAACTAAACATGAGCTCTCTCCTATTGTATTTCAGCCTTACTTTAGTGAAATCTCGCACAAGTATCCTACTAAATTTTCAATTAATAACTTTATTGTTCCAAAAACTAATTCAAAACTAAATTTTTACAAAATCCAATACCACGGACCGTTTCTATGAAAACATTTTTCAAAATTTATCACAAAAAATAATAATGTTCAACACATCTCTTTAGAAAAATTCAGAAAAGAATCTAAGAATCTCTTTTAAAAATAATACACAAATAATATAAATTATCTAAAAAATAGTTATTGACACTACGTCTCTTTTGTTGCAATTTTAATCTAATTAATTTTTTTGTTGAAAAACTTTGTTAACCTTTGATATATTGCGTTATATTTCAACACTAATATTTGTATTATGTTATTAGTTATATTGTAACTAACGTATTTCAAATTCTTGTTATGTACTTAGTTCACGGTCGTTTAGATATTAGAAAAAAGCGTTAAGTTTAGGTACGCATGCGCCAGTTGTTGGTTAAAAATTTAGAGCTTTTAAAATGGCTGCGGCTCTTAACTACGGAGTATATTTTAGATAACAACCATTTAGTTGCATTTTTTGGTGTGCTGTTCAGTTATTCATTAATTCATTATTATCTTTTTTTTTTTTTTTAAGTCAACGAACAAGCGAAATATTTTTAATAATAGGCAATTTAAATAAGTTTCAAAACAAATTAAGATGCATATAGTTGTATTTTTGTGAAAGCTATTTTGCTGTAGGAGAGCGACCTATTTATTTTTTTGAAATAAATTTTCAGAATTTCTAACTGTACGAATTTGAAAATTTTTTCTTCAACTTCTGTAATGTTCTTTACTTTATAATTGATTATTTTTTGGTTCTTGTTTAAATTTAATTTTGGCAGAAAAATGTATTTATATTGTTTGAGTAGTTTAGTGCTAAGTTTTTTTTCTTAAAACTTTGGTGCATTTACACAATCATGTTATAAAAAAAATGATAAAAAAACAAAATTATATTTTAAAATTAAATTAGCTAATAAAAAAGTAATGTTTACTTTACGTTGCATGCATTTGGAAACTTTTCATTGCTAAAACAAAACATACACACATATAATATATGTGTGTATGTTTTGTTTTAGCAATGACAAGTTGCTAAATACGTATAAAAACATCACTTTAAATGTTAAATAAGTAAAAAAACATTACTTTTCTATAAGCTAATTTAATATTAATAAATATTTTTATTTTTTCATCTTTATTTTTATAACACGATCGTTTAAAGTGCAACAGAACAAGTTTATAAGAAAAAAATATTACATACATACATACACACATATGATACATGATATATCATATGTGTGTATGTGTGAAACATACACATGCACGCAAGGATATATATATATATATATATATATATATATATATATATATATATATATATATATATATATATATATATATATATATATAGTATATATATATATAAATATAATAACAATATATTTTCTGAAAAAAGGTTATTACTTTTCATGGATATTTAGAAACAGTACTAGTACTAATAACTAGCAATAATAACAAAGTGAAAATAACTTGTATAATAATATTAAAAGAATAATTACGAGGACAATAAAAATATCAGCAATGTTAACAATAATACTTATATTATTAAATATAATCCATATAACAATAATAACAATAATAATAGTAATAATAACTTTGATAAATATTAAAACTGAATATTAAACAATAACAATAAGTAAAAATATGTATAATATAAAATATATATATTTATATAACATAAAAAAACACTAAAAGTAATAATACTAATAATAACCCACATGAGCCCAACATTTCACAGAGAGTATCTCTCCAAAAAGTAGGTATAAAAAATGCTTTTAGCAATAAAGTTTAGTGATTTAAAGAGAAAAGGTAAATTATTCCATGATTTTATGCATTGGTTTGTGATTTATTGCCATAATTATCTAAAAAATAATTGTGGATATACAATTTAGGTTATATAAGGTTACTAAACGACAAAAGATAATAACAAGAACTTTTTATAGTGGTAAAGAAATAACAGATTGATAGAGGTAGAATAACTTGTGCCTGATTCCAGACAAATAGAAAATTGAATAGATGAACAAGAGCATGCAATTTGATAATTTTGGATAAAATGTAAAGGATATTAATGTTTAGAACAATATTCTTGATACTATTTTATTTTAAATGTTTTGATTAAATGTTTTTTAAAAAACTATTGGTTTATAAATAGTTTATTGGGTATACATATTAAAGTGTTAATAGTATGTTTAAGAAATAAAATTTATATTAGATAAAAGAGATATGCTTTTTACTATTACTATATACTTATCTTTAGAAAAGTGTATTGCTGATTTAATACAGTTTTATTGTGCTAATTGGTCATATGGTTCATTGTCATCAAAATTACACATGTTGGAAGATCATCTATTTCATTTTTTAAAAAAATAGGGTTTTAGAAAAAAAAAACAGGTTTGCATACTACGAACAAGGAGGCGAATTTATTTATTAGGAGTTTAAAGAAAAAGGTCTTCTTAAATGACACTATTAAAAACTAACCCTATAAACAGAAAGCTTAAACCAACCGTGAGAAAAAGATTATATTGCAACTATAAATTTTTAAAAAAGAAAGTCTAAATAATGTAAAAGTATATATGTAAAAGATTAAAATATAACACAAAAAATAAAAAAAAAAACAGAGAAGCAAAATACTGCAAAATATATGAAAATTACAATACATTTTTTTTTTTGTTGGTTGCATTTTATACTTGTTGTACTATAATTAATATTTAATAATAATAATTATTATCAACATTATATATATTCTATAGCCCCACTGATT
>NC_061168.1:30848656-30933656 GCF_022113875.1 Hydra vulgaris
CAATAATGATTGGCCAAAAAAAAATTGAGTTTTATCTGAATTAAATTTCACCAGCCAGTATAAGCCCCATGCTGTAGCAGAAGTGAAATCCTTTTCAAGCTCAGATGCCCCCTGCAAGCAATCGGAGAGAGTTGGCTTCTTATCGTGACAAGATTAAATGGTAGTATCATCAGCGAACAATGCCACCTTAGATGTGAGAATATCTGGAAGATCGTTAATGTATATTAAAAAGAGTATAGGCCCAAGGATTGAACCTTGAGGAATCCCTGAAGTTACAGAATAAGAAGAAGAGTGCTGTCCGTCAAAGACAACTTTTATACTACGATTTGAAAGGAAGGATTCAATAATTTTAAAGATATTTCCAGATACACCGTAAGAAAAAAGCTTATGGAGAAGACCAGCATGCCAAACTTTATCAAACCCTTTAGAATTGTCGAGAGCAATGGCCTTAACCTCTTCACTTTTATCTAATGCGCGATAAAACCTATCGGTTATTACTGATAGCAAATCAGCCGTAGAACAAGAAGATCGAAATCCATATTGATGATCAGAAAGTAGATTATGAGATTCGAGATGAGAGATTAAGTGTTTGTTAATTAAAGATTCAAAAACCTTGCTTATGATAGGAAGAAGATTAATGGGACGGTAGTTTGACGAATCGGATCGCTCTCCAAAATTTTTAAAAGTAGGGATAACAGAAGCTGTTTTCCGGCAGGCTGGAAAACAAGACTCTGATAAGTACTTGTTAAATAGTTTTGAAAGGATAGACGACAGCTCCGGAGAACACTTCTGCAAGACTATAACAGGTATGTTTTCTGGGCCGCAAGCAGTGAAAGAGTCTAAGCGGGAAAACACTTTAGATACAGAAGCTGGAGTGATGCGAATGTCGAGAAATGAATCAATCTTTTTGACGGGTTGATCAGGTAGAACACAACTAGTGGCATCAAGAGATGATATTGATGAAAAGTTCTTGTCAAGCAATTCAGCTTTGTCTTTAGGTGAGGTGACAAAGTCTGAACCATACAAAAGAGGTGGAATTACAGACTTGTCTTTATTATTGATACTATTAAAGATTCTCCAGATGTCACGAGAGCTTAATTTTTGTGATGAAATACGAGATTTCATGATCTGAGAATAGCGGGCTTTGGCATTAGGCAAAACCTTTTTACAATGGTTCCTAGCAGTAATAAACAGACGTCTGTTTTCTGGAGAATTGTTTTGCTGATAGACATGGAAGTAATGGTTTTGATTGGCAATTGCAGCAGCATAATGTGAGGAAAACCATGGAGAAGAGTGAGGATTGACCTGGAGTTGTCGGGAGGCGATAAAGGATTCCATGTCAGTCTGAATCCACGAAGTTATGTAAGAAGCGCGTTTGTCAACGGGGAGGCGGAAGGTTTCTACCCAGGATCCATCACGAAGAAAATCACGGAAAGAGTCCCAATCAGCTTTAAGGTAGTTGTAAGATGTACAATGATAGGGGAATTCTGATAGTAAAAAAGAATGAGATAATAGTTTTAGAGAGACCAAACCATGATCAGGAGCACCAGGGGATGAGTGTGAAGAAACTGAGCACTGTCTAGGATCAGAAACAAGACATAAGTCGAGTAGAGAAGGTAATTGATTCGGGTTGTCTGGAAAGCGAGTTGGAAAGTTGACTATTTGAGTTAGGGATTGAGAAAGACAAAAGTTGTGGACCTTAATGCCTGCTGAGTCACTGACACTAGAACCAAGCCATTCAGTGTGATGAACATTAAAGCCACCGACAACAACAATATTGGCTGATGGATAAAGAATGAGGGCTTGGTCAATATAATCAGAAATAATATCAAGAAGAGTGAAGCCTTGAGATGAGGGAGATCGATATAGAACAAAGAGAAAGATGATAGAGTGAAGTGGTGCTAAACGAAAACACATAAAAGAGTAGTCTGTGGATTCAAACCTAGTTTCCCGACAAATGGGTGAACTCTTACGAATGTAAATGCCCAGGACAAGCATGTGACTATTGGAGTCTTTACGAATTAAAGGAAGATAGTCATCAACACTAAGATCACAAGATGAGACAGCTGAACTCAAATTAGTCTCACAAAGAGCAAGAAGGTTTGGTGAACTTTGCAAGAGATAAGACTCAACAGATGAAAAGTTACTTCGAAGACCACTAATATTGGTGAATGATAGGTTTAGTGAACTTGGTGATGATTGTGGTTTTTTTTGTTTTATAGCTTTTGTTACTTTATTCATTTTTAAATTAGTTAAAGAACTTGACTCGAAACATAGATAGTACTCAGTACACTGCTCTATAGCTCAAGCAATTGCCTCATTTCCACTAATAAACCCTATACCGTAACAAAAGGCTCTAATATGGCCATGGCAATGCACACCAAAAGTACAAACAGGGATACCATCCATGTGCAACATGGCACTGTTAGTACTCTGATATATATATATATATATATATATATATATATATATATATATATATATATATATATATATATATATATATATATATATATATATATATATATATATATATATATATATATATATATATATATATATATATATATATATATATATATATATATATATATATATATATATATATATATGATATTTCTTATAGCAATGCAAATTTTTTTAGCAACTGCAAGTTAAAGTTATTGTAAGACTTGTTTTAATTTAATTACATTTTTATATTATATTTTTAAATTTGTACAGTTAGAAATTCTTAACATTCATTAAAAAAAAAAAATAAACAAATCACTCAATGTTACAAATAAAAGTTTTAGCCAAAATAAAAACTTAAAAATAATTGGTTAGTGTATTCATTTATTTACTAATGCAAAAAAGGCATTTATTTATTGATTTAGATCAGTAATATGGTTCCAACATCAATTTTTACAAAAATAAACTAAATATAGCAGTTGCTATATAAAAAAGATTATGTAGCTAAGAACCGCAGCCATTTTAAAATCTCTGAAATTTCTATCAACTTCTGGCACATGCGCACCTAAACTTAACGCTCATAAACGACCGTGAGCTGCTCTTCATTTTTTATATTAACTGATGATTTTTAATGCAAATTTTATGATGGGGCTTGATGATAAGACAATTTATGTGTTCTGCTTGCTCCATTTTTCTTATTTATTAAAACGATTTATTTCATTGTAAATTTTAATATATGACAAAACTCTTTGCTTATAAAAAAAAAAAAAAAAAAATCAGGTGAGGGAGGTTACTTAAAGATCGTCCATAAATTATGCAACGCTAAAAACAGAAATAGAAGAAATTAAGCTTTTTTACGCGGCGGTTTTCAGTAAACGTAATGGGGTATTTTAATGTTTTATTTAAATTAAGATTCTGCGAAGGAAAAAATTTGATCTTTTGTGTTTTGTTTATTGTGAAAGTTAGCGTTACGTAATTTATGGACGATCGCTTATGGAAATAAAAAAAGTAGTTTCCGAAAAAAAAAGAAAGGTTGATTATGGTAAAAAACCTCCAAAACACAATTATTATTACAATGATTGAGAATGGTTATAATATCTGTTTTTCAATAGTTTAAACAAACTAGAACCATTTAAAAATTATTTACGAGCGAATCAAGGAGAAACTTAAGACGCATAAACTTTAAAACGGCTACAAAAATTTTGGTACACTTTGAAATAGATATAAATAAATAAACAGACACAACGGAATAAAAAAAAATTATGTATTTATATATAAAAAGATAAAATTAAATTAAAAAAATGAATTTTATTTATTACTATACAGATTTTCTTACAGCCATGGACCTGCAAATAACCAAATAACGCAACAATTCCATTTTAAATTTATAATGCATTAAATAATTATAAGGCCATTAAATACAAGAAACACAAAATTAAATCAAAATTTTTTTTTACAGGTTTCAAAATATTAAATTTACATATCAATTTAAATTTTATGATTAACCGTGTGAGCGTACAAAATGCGAATAAAAGTCATTTAAAACTGCATAAAAACTATATAAAAGCATTGCGCAAAACTGTATGGTTTAAGCATAGTTTAATACTTAAGCATAGTTTAATACTTAAAAAACTGCAACACCAATCAAAAAGATAAGTGTTTAAAGTTGTCCTTTAATTTCATACGCCTCCAACTATATTCATCTCATAAAGTGAAGATTGCTGAATAAGCAAGACCCTCGACAAATTGCCCTCCTCACTGTGATAGGCCTTAAAATTTGTTATATATATATATATATATATATATATATATATATATATATATATATATATATATATATATATATATATATATATATATATATATATATATATATATATATATATATATATATATATATATATATATATATAAGTAATCAAACTTTATATTTAATTTGGTTATAATAGAAATCAAAAACCTAACGTAAATCTATATGCAGTTATTAGCGGTTCTCATCTAATTAAAAAAGTTATTAATTTTTTTGTGTTGTTAAATGATTATCATAACTCATAAACAACTTTGACTTGATTTAAAGATATCATTTTTGTCTAATATGAGTATGCTCAAATTACCTAGTGTTTTTTATCTAAGTTTCCTGGTTTAAAGTCGTAAAATTGCTGTGCAATGCAATCAAAATCGAGTATTTTCATTTGCTTTTTAAAAAAAACAAAACACAATAAAATATTATGATATTTAAAAAAACTTATTTTTATTTAAATTAAAAAAATAAATTAAATTGAGTTTAATGTAATTTAATTTTAAAAAATGTGTAAGGTTTGAATAAAACTAAAAAAAAACGAACTACTGTTTTTTTTTTTTTTTTTTGTAAAACAAAATAATATTATTTCAATAACAAGGAGCTCAAAGTTTGGTCTTTTAATAACAAGTCTTGCTAATAACGAAACATTAAATTTCACAGTTTCGTTCTGATTATCAGGTTGGTATTTTTTGGTCTGGGTAATATGAGCACTTCTTCTACTTTTTTAAAACCTTTGTATTTTTAAGGAAACTTTTGGGTGCCTAAATATTAGTGGATCATGAGTAGTAATCCCTAAAAATTGTTTGTTTGCAAAAATTTTGGATCCAAAAAGTATTATTCTTGAAAATATTCCAATTTTTACTTAAAGAGCTTACAATACTCTAATCAACCCTATATAAATACAGTGTCGTTTGCACTCAATTTAAACTTTTGATGAGTTGTTATATGAAAATTATCCATCATCCGACGGGTAAGATGACCAAAATAAGCCATCTTGCCTCATTCGCCATTTTAACCGTTTTTTCTCAAATGTCAAATTTTTATCACTCTTGTCAAATTGCAACTTTCTCAAACAATGTTTTAACTTCACATATCCATTTCTTATACCACTCGAAATTTGTTAAGTGAACTAATAGACGTAGTAAACGGATGAAGGTCGGGTGTCCTCTCAATCTCACAACATACTGAAAAAATAAAATCTGTCAACAATGCTATTTTTCAAGGCCTTTTTAAGGCCTGTTCACATTTAATGTTTATCGTTGCGTTCAGCAGGAGATTGATATTTAGTATTGTAGGATAGAGACAAAAAGAATTAAAAGAGATTGGCAAAATTAAGGCATTTTTACTCTTGGAAATTACTCAGGCATTTATTCTTCTGCTGCAGGTTGATTGCTTTCTTCAAAAAAAGCCCTATTCTTAATCCACGACAGATTCCGTTACTCTCCTTCTAAGTGTAACCGTCTTTGTGAAGAAATATAAATTTTTTGTTTTTAGGACACTCAAAACTTAACCTGGCATGGAAACGGCTTCAGCTCAAGTATACAGGAAAATCATAGATATAGTTTTTAACGCAGCCGTGGCGCTATAGTATGAACTCCTAGCTCAGTCACAAGAGGTCTAAGGTTTGGTGCTGAGCCTAACCCATTATATGATATTGGTATAGAAGAAGACATAAGCTTCGTAGTTAAATGCTTTTCCACAGTGCTCTGTGAAAAGACCGTACAGACTTCGGTGAGCACCTTAACAAACCACCAAAAAAATATATATTTGGTATATATATATTAACATTTATGTAACCTTTTAATTAAATAATGAATTTGAAAAACATGATTCTAATTTTTTTAAAACTTGATTTTTATATCTTAATTTATAACTTTAGAAAGTTTTCTGTTTTTTTTTTTACTATAGTTAAAATACTATAGTTAACAATAGAAATTAATAACATAGATAAAAGAACCGCTATTGATTTAACTTTTATGACGCGCAAATAATAATTTGTAATAATTTGTAATAATTTGCAATAATTCTTTATACCGGTAACGTTTATAATAACAATAATAATCTTCTATATAATAATGCCGAACTTATTAGTTTTAATAGTAATTTCCCTTGGAGCGTATTTGACATGAAACCCTTGGCAGCCATTGCAACCGAGGTAGTGGCAAATAAATGTGCAGCACTTTGTTATATAAGAAAACGTAAACGAACGTGTATGCAAATGTCTAACGTACATACACTTTGGTTGTAATGTTAAAACATACTGAAACGTTTATCAAGTTTTACAGTTTTAAAAATTGCAACGTGCTAGCGTGCGAGCAATTACGTGTTGCAACACATCTTTTACACTTTTCCCTTCGTTATTTACAAGACAAATGATTAAATTTCTTACGTCAACTTTAATTTTTGAGCATTGACGTCGTGCGTTATTCATTCTTGAGTTTAAAAAAACAAAAGAGAAAACAGATATATATTGTATATAAGGAAGTTAAATTAAAAATAAAATAGTAAAAAACAAAACTATTTATTATGATAATGAAAAACTACAAGATATAATGTAAAAAAACCGCCAGAATATATGCAAAAACCCACCAGATTAAAGGCAAAATACCGCGAGATTAAATGCAAAAAACCACCAGAGTAGTGCAAAAAACCACCAGAGTAGTGACAATTAGGCAAACCTTAAGATTTTTCCACAACAAGCTGTTTTTAAGTCGAAATGAGGCACTGAATTTATATCGAAAAAGCCTTTTGATCTGCGACAGCAATATCAGTTAAAATTTTGCTTATTTTATTAAAATAGCTTCAAAAACATGGTTTTCACAAATATTTGCGTGTAATATATCATTCTATTTTTTATCTTGGGTGCAGGATTAAGTTATTAGATAAAATTGTGCGTTAAATAGCGTTTCATTTCAGGAGCATGTGTTACCTGTCGTAAAGTGTTACCTGTCGTAAAGTAATGTATAATGTGTAAAACTTAGAAAATTGTTTGCCAAGGTAGACGTGCACCTTTTCGTGCACATACATGACCAGTAAGGCGTCTATGTGACAAACAGCACATTTAGTCTGGAATATTGTTTGATTTTATATCGTTTACTAAATGTAATATGATAATTAAGTGTCACTGTAGATTATATTACATATACATTTTTTAAATAAAGTAAATATCGCGCTAGTTTAACCGGTTATTTCTCGCTTTATAAATACATTAGGTCGATTCATGGAAAAAAACAATAAAGTTTATAATATATTTGAATCATAGTTCCCGTTCTCAACAACCACTGTTTTAGTAAAGGTGATTAGAGTTAATAACTGAGAAATCAACTTGGAGACTCAAACTTTTGAAATGAACACAACTGTGCCAAATATTGGTCCAAATTATTCTCATGATAAAGATAACAAGGTAATGGTTAGTTTATTAAAGAAAAAATTTAAATTTTTATTTTCTTTACAAAATGAGATTTTTAGTGTTTTACCTTTTTTTATGTTTTGTTACATTTCTATTATAATATTTTTGTTGTAAAAAGATATTATGTTAAAATTAATAAAAACTAGGTTTAAAAAACCATGTAAATTAAAAAACATGTTTAAAAACAATTGATTTTTACAACTTGACTGAATAAGAAAAACGGTACCTATTATTTGACCTTAAAAAACACTCCTTTAATGCAAACGAACATGAGTGAAACGAACAAATCAAATAGCAGTATCTATTTTGGAAAAACTATTGGACATAATTAAAGTATTTTAAGTTAACATGTAACAATAGCAGTTATTTCGTATATATTTGGTATATCTTCTATATAATAATGCCGAACTTAATAGTTTTAATAGTAGTGCCCCTTAAAGCGTATTTGACACGAAACCATTGGCAGCCATTGCAACTGAGGTAGTGGCAAGTAAATGTTGCAGCACTTTGTTTTATAAGAAAACGTGAACGAACGTGTATGCAAATGTCTATCGTACATACACTTTGATTGTAATGTTAAAACACACTGAAACGTTTATCAAGTCTTTTAGTTAGATTTTCACTTAAAAATTGCATTGCGTCAAGCTCTTCTTAACTTTGATGAACAGCATATCTTTCCGTGAAAACCGTCATTACATATTTTTAAATATTTTCGTTTAACAACGTGCCAGCGTGGCCGAGTGGAAAAAGCGCATAGCTTCTGAACAAGTAAGCCCTGGTTTGTGTTCTACTATTGAAAACTTTTTTTTTTTTTCTACTTTTTAAAATACAAAATACTCTTGAAGTTTTATAGAGTGTTAATAAAAACATATGTAACGATATTATACACTTAAACGAAGATTTTAAAAAAGATAATATTTTTAAAAATATCAAAACACCGGGAGAAAAAAATTGTTACGTATGTGTCACGATTGAGATACTTATGTTAAAAACGTGCTCAGGTAATTAGTCCTAATAAGCTGCGGATGGTCTTAAAAAAAAGTTTTCCAAAACTTAATAAAAAAAAAACTTTTTAAAACAGTTCTGCTACTCCAGAAAAGCTTCAAATAAAAAAAAAAAAAAAAAAAAAGACCGTAGTTAGAAAAAAATTTTAAACTTCTTTTGACAATTAATAGTTTTTTTTGCTACATTTACTTTTTTACAATAAATATGTGCTGCAGCTGTTTTTCAAAACACCTTAATATGCTTAATACGTGTTACGAGAAAAACGCAATTAAAAAATAAATTTTTAAATAGAGATGGTTTAGCGCAAACAATGCATATATAAACTCTTTGTAAAACGTTTTTCAAAACAAATAATTTTTATAAATTTTTTCAGAACTCATTGAAAATATGTATTCAATAAAGTTTGTAGACATATAAAGTAGCTTGTTTTGTAAAAAAGTCAAAAATGATATTTTTTACCTTAGGGCGCTTTGAGAAACAGCTGCAGTATGGATGATGCAACGAATATGTTTAAATGAGATAATTTGACGCAAAATTTAAAAGCTCTTAACAAAAGCCACTTAATCAAAAGAATTAAAAGTAATTGCTGTTTAGTGCTCTAAAATTTTATTATAGTAAAAAATTTTATTATAGTGAATATAGTAATTGTAGTTCAAAATTTTATTACAGCACTTAAAAATTTTATCATAGGTTGGTTTTTGCATAAAAACATTATATAAATCATTTTTTAATTTTGATATAAACTAATTTTTTTTAAACTTAGTTACGCTCAACCGTCTCTATGTAATCAATGTATATATAAACAAATATTTTATTTGTTTATACATATATTGTTTATAAAATGTCAAAAATCCATTTATATATACGTTTATATAAGAAACTTTTCTAATAATGACAAGTCTTTTTTGCTCAAGCTGTTGTGTTTTGATTTTTTGTAGTTATGTTATAATATTTAAATAAATTAACAAGATTGGAAAATTTGAAACTTCAACTTTAATTTTGCACCTCTCTTAATAATTTCTGATTGCTAAAATTATGTCATCTGCTTCTTATATCTTTAAAAATGATAGTCATAGAAATAAGATTTTGTTTAAATTTTTTTAAAGAAATCTATTTATTAAAGATATATGGAATATATTTTTGCGGAATATATTCTAATTAAGTCAAAAACTATTTATTTATTTCTATTTTATTAAATACAATCATGGCCTACTTAAATTACACGGCCTGATTTGTTGCATTTTCCGTAAAAAATTAAGATGCCAGTTTTTTTTACGGCTCAAGTATAAAAAATAAATTTTTGTTATGGTTAAGAGTCTTGTTTGCACTATAATTGTTTTATTTTTGTTTTATTAAAATGGTTTAATAATAGTTAGATTTTCTTTGAGTTCTTACATTATTTTATGCAACATTTTTTGTTAACTGATTGCCTGCTTCAGTTTATTCCAACTACACAGAATACTGAAGTAGGCTTTCAGATAACTATATCAACGCATACCAACATGCTACTAAAAATAATCTTTCATGTTGCTAAGATTGTCTAAAACTCTCCATTGAACAAAAAAAAGGTTTGTAGTTTTGTATTTTTTATAATTGAAATTAAAAGAATTAATTTTTGCTAGAAATGTTTATTTTGTCTTTTTTGGAATTCTTTTACTTGATCTTTTCTCAATGAATATGTAATTTTTTGATATAAAAAATATTATTAACAATACGAGATTTATATTTGATTCCCCATTTTTGGTGGTTTTTATTTGTAAAATTGAAACTGCTAGATCAAATTGAAAAAGATTGACTGCAATGTTTTATTAGAATAAGAAAAATAACATAAAGTACTTAAATGATGATAAATAAAATTAGATAGAGGTAGAATTGAATATATAGGTTCTTTTCTTTATAAAGTAAAGATATATATATATATATATATATATATATATATATATACATATATATATATATATATATATATATATATATATATATATATATATATATATATATATATATATATATATATATATATATATATAATATATATATATATATATATATATATATATATATTTGTGCTATCTTCAGAAAACTGACAGTAGTATTTATGTAGACAACTAAGAAATATCTTGCATAATATCTTTTAAGGATTATCAAAATTCAGATAAATATTTTCTGGGAAAATTTGCCAAAATCTTTTTACTAATGCATAATTCTAAAAGACTCACAAAAAGTCTACTACTGGTCATTTAACTATGCTTACTAAAACCTAGCTCCAAAGGATCACTTTGTAAATTGGAACTATAAACAAATGTATACAATCGCTTATAGTGTTGTAATTGGAGCACAAGAAGTTTGTTTGGTTAATGTAAAGTATTTATCAAATTTTATTTTAATCGAATTTCAGTACAATTTGCAATTTCTCTATAAAGTGTTTGTTATCACATTTCGAAGCAGCATTTGCTGGGTTTGATTGGATGAATTAAGTTTCTGCTTTGAATTAAGTATGATAAATAACTTATAAAACAATAATAAAAATTGTGCTGCGTTATTTCCTTCAGAAAAATAACTCTAAATTACAGCTGCAGTTGTTTCGTCAAATATTGTCAATGTTGACAACTTGTTTGTTGTTTTCAAAAAATGTGACTTGATAATTAATTTTGTTTTTTCTTGCCTGTTTAATGATTAAAAAAAGAAAAACCGAGAATAAAAAGTTGTTTTGAAAAAAATGTTTTAAACACTTCTTTTCTAAACTAAATGATAAATTAATAATTTTCCATCTCTAGTATATGCTTTGTAAAAATACAAATATTCATTAACATTTGTAGAATGGATATCGGTAACAACAGCTCTTATCTTAAATTTAGATTTGTGCATTGAGTAATACACTCATCAATTTCTTTTTTCAAACATAAACCTGTTATGTAAACTTTAGATGAGGATTTTAAAACATAAGAATAAATTTTTGAAGCCCTACAATAATAAAAACAAAAACAACTTTTTTAAAAAGATTATTTTCTCAATCTTCATCAAATTGTTTATCACTTTGATAATGGGCTGCTTTTGAGAAGTACATCTTCCCACAAGAAGGAAATAATCTCTTAATACCAAATTTTTTTCAATGATTTTTCTAATATATTATAGTTTTTCAATTTGTAATTTTCATCACTGCGAAACCATTTAAATAAAGAAATATGATAAGCATTAATTTGGCAATGAAAAAAATTAGAATTTTATTAACAGCTATTGACTCCATAACAGTTGTTGTGTCTGATATTTCTTGCTAATAAATGGTCTGATTTTATTGCATTTTAATTCTGTATGTTTGAGACATATAGCATAATAAAGTATTTACATTGCAAAACCTTGTTTTGCAGTGTAAATATTTTAAAGAAAAGTTAATGTTTTTAACTTAATAATTGTTGTTAATGTTTTTAACTTAATAATTGCAGCCGTGGCGCAGTGGTTAGATTTCTGGCTCAGAACTCAGAGGTCCGAGGTTCGATGCCAGCTCTAGCCCAACAAGTGACATTGGTACGGAAGGACGCGTAAACTTCCTGTTAAATGCTCACCCGCGGTGCTCTATGATAAGACCGTAAGGACTTCTGGGAGCACCTAAATACATTCAAAAAAAAAAAAAAAAAAAAAAAAAAAATTGCAATTATATTAAATACAATCTCTTATCCGTGAAATATATCTGTACAAGTTTTATATATTTTTATGCCTTTATATGCAACATAATGAAAATTAATTTATAAAATGTAAGATAAATACAAAAGGAAACTTGACACATAAAGGTTTATTTTGCCACAAACTGACATCGATGCCCAAAAATTTTTTTGGCTTATCTTTTAGATAAGCGTTTATTATTATTCTTTATTTCTTAGTCATAAGAATAACACTTCGATTTGCTTAGATCTTCATAATTTCATTTGCATAGCGTTACGTACAAACGTATGCAAGTGTAAATGTCTTTATCATATGTTGAGTTTGCAGGCATTATATGGAATGATCGCATATATCTATATATCTATAAAATGAGAAAACTTGAAAATTTTAATTTTTAATTTTTTATTTTTTTTTTATTGTACAATTTTTACATTAGTAACGATAGGACTTCTAGAAGATCATGAGGATCTTGTCATAAAGCCCTTTACAATATATGGTTAACTTTTAATAAAAATACAATGTCTGTAGTGAAATAATAATACACCTCTATTCAAAAATATTTAAAAACCAAGATAAAATGTTAAAAAGCCAAGATAAAATTTTAAACCAAATAATATACAAAATAAAATAACAACAAAAACAAAACAAAATATGGCAATTAAAAATAAATCAAAATATTTTCAATTAAAAATATAATTTTTTTAAGTTTTTGTTTGAATGAAGCAAAAGTCAGTTGGGTTGAAAAATCAAAATTTGGTTAGACTATTTTGTTTCAGAGATAAGGGCCACGGTAAGAAACAAAAACTGGTCTTTGCTTTTACGACATAAAGGGGCAATAAGACTGTTATTAATTCGAAAATTATATTTGTTTTTAGGTTTCATACAATAAAGATTTTGTAATACATTTAGCGACAAATTTTTTCTACATTTAAACATGAAACATAAAATATTAAAGACATTTAGTTGATATACATTTAAAATATTCATTTCTTTAAAAAGTTGTTTTGTGTGAAAAAACCGATTTTTAAAGTTTATTACGCGAGTTGCGTGTTTCTGATGAAGGTAAAGAGATTTTAGCTTTGTTCTGTGAGTGCTTCCCCATATAATATTCGCGTAGTTTATATGACAATGTATAAATGAATAATATAATTGTGTTAACTGGTGTTTACTTAATTTGAATTTTAGAACTGGTGTTTACTTAATTTGAATTTTAGAAACCTTTGTTTCTATATTATTATTTTTTCACTATGAATATATGAAAAAATTTCAAAATTCATTTCGCTAAGAGAAGGTTTTAAACCCTCCAAAACAACGCTGATGACAGCGCATTTAACCACTGAGCTATCAGTTTAATGCATTTAGCAGAAAAAAAAAACCTAATTATAAGTCTCTAATAAGTTTAAGGTAATCGGAAAAGGTGCGCATGTTAAGTTTTTTGCTCTTAAATTTTTTTTCAAAATAAAGTATTTTTATAAAAAAGCATTGAAGTAAATAAGGAATAGATATAGAAATAATCGGCGAGAAATAGATATGTCAATTAGTAAAGATCTGTATTTTACGGATCCGTAAAGCTAGGATATATAAGAAAAAAGTATAGAAAAGTTTGGTTTGGAACAGATATACAAAGACTCGTACTTTTACGGGTCTGATCTCAGCTAATATATATATATATATATATATATATATACATATATATATATATATATATATATATATATATATATATATATATATATATATATATATATATATATATATATATATATATATATATATATATATATATATATATATATATATATATATATATATATATATATATATATATATATATATATATATATATATAGTTATAAAAATATTTCTTATTTCTTACATTGTTATTGCAGACGTCTTGTTTGATTGGGCTCTTAAATCTAACTTTGAGATTTTTTCAAAAAAATGTATTACAAATGTATGACGATTTTCACAGCCATATCAATTTCTGATGAATAATCTCAATTTTGATGAATAGTCTTTAGTATACTCAAAAAAGTCGTATCACAGTAAACTTTTCTCCATGTAAATATCATTTGTGTCATCTTCAAATTGTAAGCTATCAGAGTGGTTTTATATTTACACACTCTCCTTTAATATAACAGCAACAAAAATCTTAATTTAGAATAAGTCACATTTTTTGTTTATTAAATATACTTATTTAGGCTTTTCTTAACTTAAAATGATAATCAAATTGAACAAATGTAATCAATATTGGTTTCAGTAATAAAACATATTGTGACATCATAAAATTTGAAACCATTTTTATTCAAAGATTTTATTTATAAGAACTTCTGATGTAACAATTCTTTCATAATCTGACTATCCCAGCTAACGCAAAACGTTGTGAACATTCGAGTACGTTATATGAACTTGTATAGTAAGTTTATGAACGTTCCCAACATTCGTTGAACGTTTTTTGTTACTTGGGATAACTATGATCACGGTTACCATGAAGTTTGGTAATGCCATTCTAGCTGACCAAAAAACGATAATTATATGAGGTAACTCCAAACACAGTCAGGTTATCTGTGATGTAAATTATGAAATCTTTTAATTTTGTTAGCAGAAAAAATTTGAAAATGTTAGTTTATCGCTACTTTTACCTCAAAACGCTTCAAATAACTGTGATATTTGCTCACTATTTTATAAAAAATGTTTATAAGAATATTTGGTTTTGTAAAGTTAACACTTTTTATTATAACTGTTTTAGTTTTTAAGTTTCGTTTGTCGTAAAACAAAATTTACGCCGTATATTTTTGATTTGACTAATAACTAATTGATGTAATTGCTAAACTTGACCTTTTGCTTTAATTTTCCAACAGTGAAAACATAAAAATTATTTTTAAAATTATGTACAATAATGTTTGGTAAGAAATGCAGGGCTTTTAAGAGTGGTTGTAAATTTTTGTTATAATTTTTTGTATAATGTAATTTTCTAATTCATAACAACCTCAAATTAATTTACTCGTTTCTACGGTTACAACCCAAAAAAGGTTTGTCATGTTTTATATCTTACTAGATAAATTTGTTTTTGTAAAGAATTATAAAAAATTTATTTAAATTCATATTTTAATTCTATCAAAATACAAAAAAAATGTTAGACTTTTAATTTAAAAATATATGATTTTATTTTACTGATACCGTAATACCTTTTTATAAAGTAGCTTATTATTTTTTTAATATGTAAATGATACAACGGGGCTGGATGACAAGTTTTTTGTATTTTGCTTTTTTTCTTCACATCTTAAAAACAATATATTATGAAAACGGCTAAGAATATATATTTAACATATAATAATTTTTTTAGTGTGTAGTTAATGGTTGTAACTACCAAAGATTAAAGGATTTGAAATATTGCGAAAATCACAAGGGTATGGCAGATAAAGTGTAGTAACATGATGTCTTAAAATGTGATAAACATTGTAAAGTTATAATTAGTTCTAATATAATGTATCAAGGTATTATAACAGTTTCTTTTATACTGAACCCGGCCAACGACGCAGGTTTCAAAGCAGGGAGGGTTATTTCTTTGTTAACTAATAAGTTTTTTTTGAAAGTAAGTTTTGACGTATACTGTGAAAAATTGTTGACAAAACGTGTGACATGATGGAATAGAGGTGCTCAAGAACGTCACTAACTATTACATTTTTCAATTTGTCACTATTATTACCTAGCCGTCACATGAGATCAATGTGAAGTTATTTTTATATTAAAAACTATCAAGGATTTTTTATTTAATCTGCCGTTCTTTGCATTCAATTTAGCGGTTTTTTGCATTCATTCTGGCGGTTTTAAAATGTATATTAATTTTATAATGCATGTTATGAATAGCCTAATTGATTAGTAATAAAAAATATTCTACATATTCCATCAAAAAGTAAATTTAGATGTGTAACAAATAGTATAATCCAATAGCATCGAATAACTATATTATCAATAATATTAACAATAATAACAATTATATATATATATATATATATATATATATATAGATATATATATATATATATATATATATATATATATATATATATATATATATATATATATATATACATATATATATATATAAATATATATACATATTATATATATATATATATATATATATATATATATATATATATATATATATATATATATATATATATATATATATATATATATATATATATATATATATATATATATATATATGTATATAATAATATGGGGCAAAACTTAACAAAATTTTTAATTAGGGTCTGAGACAAATATATAAGCTTTATATGAAATTAATTTTTACGCAAAAAACTGATTTATAATATACATCATCGTTTTCAAGCAAATTAGTCTGCAAATTATCGCATTTTCGAGCCTTGCTCGCATATAGGTTTTTGTCTCCAATTCCACATCTTCGTAAGAAAATAAAGCAAATAACCAACATGGCATGTTTACCAATATCAAGCATACAAATGTTAAATATTAGTGTCTTACTTATGGCAGAAAGTCCGCTTTAGTTTTATAATTGGGCAAGTCTATTCTCAATTTCTTCATTTGAATGATAACACCATGGCGTGAATCGTGTTCGTAAACTTTACCGCACACCGCCGATATATTCTTGATATTTCTCTCAACATCTTGCGAACGGCATGGAAACTTAGGTAGAATAACTTTTGAATAACTATTAATTGTTTCTGACGTGATGTCATCCAGAAGTGGAGTTGAAGCAAAGATGGTCTTGTTCCAGTCGATCACGTTTAAGTATGAGTTGCACGTGAAGTTAATTTTGATCAAGCTTTTGTCAAAAGAACGAGTTTTATCATCGGAATGTTCACTACGAGCATTTTTTCAACAGCGAATTTCCTAATATTTCCATCATCATCACCAACTGCTGCCACCAAGATGTTTTCCGGATGGCAAAAGTGAAGAACTGCCGCAACAATCTCCTGATCAGGCTTGTCAAGTTTCTGGTAAAGCGACAACATGATGAAGAAATTCTTGGAACAATCTTGGAATGTCGGATTAGATTTGATATGAAACCATAGAAACGGTGCATAGAAGTTCAGTATGAATGAAACAATACGTCGATGTTTATGGGAAGGACACTGTTCGCAAACATACAACCTCAACAAACGGTCGGCTTTAGTTAGCCATCTGGCATGACTGACTGCACCAGGTTAAACAGTTTGCAAGTAGTCAATGTAATTGTTATTGGCGTTGTAACCACGTTGAACTAAGAGACATATTTTAAGCAGGTACACCTGATCTGTATTCAGGTCCCTCATTACGATCTCATCAACCTCAGCAACGCAACCTGATACAGGAGAGAAATCAATTATAGGTTTATGTTGAGGATTAAATTCCATCATGCCTGCTAATTGTTCTTTGGAAGTTCTTGGAACAGTAGATATCCCATCAATAACTTCTGTCAGTTTTCTCAAAGGCAATTCATTTGTATGCAGCATAGAAACTAACAATTGAAGTGGTCTTTGTAAATATTGTTTAATTTTTCGGATTATGCCAATACTTTTTCCTACATTGACATTGGTTCCATCGCAAACGACTGCTCTTAAAGTTGTTTCTGATTTAGTATTATAACAATCGATAAAATTTCTTTTGAGTTGTTGTCAGATCTGCTTGATGCTGGAACAACATGTTTGACATAGTTTCAGTTTGGGAATGAAACCAATTCATACTTCTTTTAACTTACGTCGAGTCAATCCTACACGTGCAAGAGTAACATTAATCTTACTATCACAACCAAGACAAAAAATTTCTTGATTTTCCTCTCCATGACTCACAACTGAATTCTTTCGACATGCAGATCTTTGACGACATAGTTTGCTGGAATGTATATCCAGCGGGCACGGCAACGTCCAAATGACGTCGAAAGGACGTCTTTTTAGGACGTCCGGAACTGGTTCTAAATGGCAACGCCAGATGACGTCTTTAAATAACCTAATTTAGACGTTCTCATTTTGACGTCTAAAATACGTGTTTTTATATGGCTTTACTTTAGCGTAAGGTTCAAATATATGTTTTCACAGAACTTCTTGAGAATAAGAAAAAAATAATAAATCGTTTAAATTTTTTAATAATATAATTGTGATGAGTTTTATAAATTACAATTTTATAAACTTCTTCTTCTTACCCTTGTTAATTTCCAAGAATCGAATGTTCGAACAGTTGACGTCATTAACCTTCTTTTCGATCAGGTGCACTCTTTAAAATATTACCACCAGTATTTTAAAGTCTTTTTTTTGCTGTAAGAATTAAGGGAGCAGTCTTAACCCTAAAAAAATATTGTCAACATAAGGATGTAACAATAAGGGGAAAGAAATAACTAACACACACACACACGCACGCACACACACATACATATATATATATATATATATATATATATATATAATTATTATTTTACAAACATAACATCAAACATCAAAAAATACGAATTTCTCAACACTAAATTTATTTTTTTTAAGAAATATTTGAGTGGATTGTTGTGACCAGCGTGTATATTTATGTATATCAAGAATGCAATATAATTGCGGTATTAAAAATCCTCTATTTATTGTAAAATTATACTTACTTTGAAAGCATGCCCTTCTCAAATGCACTGCATGATGAGCCACCAACATTTAATAACTTCTATTTCTAAATTTAAAAGATAACACTAGTGTAATTGAATGATACAATTTAGTGTAAGATATGTTGGGCATAGAAGCAATTCATTAGTGTTTTAATCAATTCAAAAACTTTGTGTAAATTATGTTTATTTGTAAAGTGAGCATTATGTATATAATCACAGGTTAAAATTTTTTATGTAATTTATAATAGTAATTTACCCTCAAAAGGAAAACTAAACATTCAACCATAATAAAAAATATACTACTTTTTGCAACATTTGTATAGAGAAATGATTGATCACATTCAAGAAACTTGACAATAGAATCACACTAGTAAAGATCAAAACTATTCTTAACTTTAAACGTTTTTTATATTTGATTATTCTTAAGATAAGTAAGTAAATGAATAAAATACTATATATTACTTAATTAAAAAACAATATGCTATTATAATATATATATATATATATATATATATATATATATATATATATATATATATATATATATATATATATATATATATATATATATATATATGTATATATATATATATATATGTATGTATGTATATGTATATATGTATATATATGTATATATATATATATATATATGTATATATATATATATATATATATATATATATATATATATTACATCTTCGCTTCCAACAAAGCTGCGAGCAACCACTATAAGAGTTAGAAAGTTACTGAAAGATTCACTTCCAAACTCAACATCACGACGATTAACAAATTTAGCAGATGCTAATTTTGCAATGGATTTGATATACGGTTTAAAAGAAAGATCAGATGTAAAATTTAATCCTAGAAGATGAAGGGTAGATGACTCACCTAGTACGTTACCATTCATAGTTATAGGAAGATCTAAACTATTGCCATAACGATTTGCCGAAAAAAATTGAGTTTTATCTGAAATAAAGTTCACCAGCCATTGTGAGCCCCATGCTGTAGCAGAGGTGAGATCCTTTTCAAGCTCCGATAATCCCTCCAAACAATAAGAGAGCGTAGGCTTCTTATCATGACAAGAATAAATAGTAGTGTTGTCAGCGAACAATGCCACCTTAGATGTTAGAATATCTGGAAGATCGTTAATGTAAATTAAAAAGAGTATAGGGCTAGGCATTGAACCTTGAAGAACCCCTGAAGTTACAGGATATGAAGAAGATATACATACATATATATATATATATATATATATATATTATATATATATATATATATATATATATATATATATATATATATATATATATATATATATATATATGTATATATTATATATATATATATATATATATATATATAATATATATATATATATATATATATATATATATATATATATATATATATATATATATGTATATGATATATATATATATATATATATATATATATATATATATATATATATATATATATATATATATATATATATATATATATATATATATATATATATATATATATATATATATATATACATATAAAATATTTACTTGATCAGGCATCCTATACTTTTTAACTATTTAAAAAAAAAACTGGATAGCAACTCTTTTTGCATCACAGTATTAAATAACTTAAAGTTTTACAAACTTTTTTAACATCTTTCGAAAAGAAATTCTTAAATGATCTTTTTTTCTTGCTGAATTGACTAGGTACCTATTTTGAGTATTGCAGAGTATTAAAAAAATTAATTTATAAAAAAAAAAGGCCTAGATAGGTAAAACAACTTCTAAGATAGTTATTACAAGAAAAAATATTACTTACATTAATCTTTGTAAAACTGTAACAATTATTATTGACTTCATATGTTTTCTTTAACTTTTTTTTGGAAAAAGCAAAATTTTGAATCACGGACTTTCAAATTTTGGAGGAGCTGAATGAATTAAAGAAGTTGATAATAATAAAAATTCTTTAGGCTTATTACATAAAATAAACTATATTACATTAACCATTACATAAAATGAAATATAGCCAAAACCTTTGTTTTATTTTTTTTAAAACCGAAGGCATAAATAGAACTTTAGAGTTTAATACATTTATTCAAATAAAATTTCTTAAATTTAAAACAAAATTAAATACAAAAACTACAAGCACATTAATTCTAGATTTCCTAAATGCATATTTAAAAAAATGCAATACAAAAATGTAACATAATATTACCAAACACAAACATGTATTTGACCAAAACATATACCAACTGACACTTGATGTAGTTGATGCTCCTAAAAATAAAATCCTTATTAACAAATAAATAAAATTTATGGAAAAAAAAAAAATATTGTTACAAGTGTTATTTTTTTAGCATTAGCATTAGCATTTTTTTTTGTTAATTTTTCTGTTCAACTTTAAATTGTATCTAACTGATGTTTGACACTATCTATTTCTAAATTTTAACTAATAATACAAATTCTACTAATTTTAACTAATAATATATAATTAACCAATAATAACTAATAATTCTAAATTTAAACTAATTCTTCTAGTTATAATTTTTAACAAAACTCATTTTAATGTTATTTATTGACATATTCTTTGTATTTTTAGCAAAAACAAAATCAGGGTTTACATTATTAAAACCGACGCTAAATGTAAGGATTTTAAAGAGACATTTTTCTAATATTAAAAGAGATTTGGCCACGAAAGACAATCTTTTGAAAGAAAAAATAAGCAGAATTAAGGAGAAAATAACTACATTTAAAACAGAATCTTGTTTTTTTGTAATAAATTTTAAATAAAAACAGAAATATTGTTATAAATTAACATATTACTTTTATATATGTATGTATATATATATATATCTATATATATATATATCTATATATATATATATATATATATATATATATATATATATATATATATATATATATATATATATATATATATATATATATATATATATATATATATATATATATATATATATATATATATATATATATATATATATATATATATATATATATATATATATATATATATATATATATATATATATATATATATATATATATATATTATAAGATTACTTTAATTCTTAGATTGTGTCTAGCGTTAAAATATATTTATGCGTAGTTTTAAACTTTCACATAGTTTTGGTTATTGGGATAAAAGCCATGACAACATTTTGTTATAAATTTATCTTAATTTAATTTTTATTGAAAATTTTGATATATATAAATTTTAATATTGTTAATACTTTTGCTCTTTGAAAAAAAATATGTTTCTGGCTCTTCAATAAATATAAAATAATTTGTCTTGCAAGAATGAATTTTGGCTTAGGATTTAATTGTGTAATTTATGTTTGTCTATCTGTAATTTATTTAGGTTATTATAAAATTCATGTTTAAAGAGTTGTTATTATCATAATCGAGTTGTTAAATTAAGGAAATTGTGGAGGTTTATTTTTCATATATACTATATATATTTTATAATTATATTGGAGAGAGTAAGTTTAAAAGCACTTTTAAATTTTTAAAAAGAAATAAAAATACTGTTCAATTTATATCTGATTTTTTTGAGGTAGAAATAAAGTTTCAGTTTTTTAAAAATTAAATTTAAAGTTTCAAGTTTTCAAAATTGTAATCTTTTCAAAATGTCTAAGTAAACATTGAGTATTTATAAAATCTTTTTAAAATTTTATAAGTAATTAGTTTATTGTAATCTTTTTAGAGATTTATGAGATAGAGATTTTGGGCAGTTTCATGCTTTCAAATGCTTTTAATAATTGGGATAAAAGCCATGACAACATTTTGTTATAATAAAATTTATTTTTAAAATTTATTTAGTATTGTTAATACTTTGGCTCTTTGAAAAAAAATATGTTTTTTTTCTTTTCAAAAAGTTTAATAATTTGCCTTGCATGATTGAATTTTGGTTTAGGATATAATTGTGTTATTATATGTTTGTTTTTCTATTTATATCTAATCTATAAAGATTTAATTTATAGTTAAGATATATATAATTTATTTAATTTAAAATTAAGATAAAAAACAAAATATCTAATTTATAAAGATTTAGATCATTAGAAAGTTTATATTTACAGAGTTGTTATTAATCATAATCAAGTTGTTGAACCAAAAAAATTGCAGAGGTTTATTTATCAAATATACTTGTTATATAAAAAATGTTATATAAAAAATTTTGGATTTCATATGTTTTCGCAAATATATAGTTCTATATATATATATATATATATATATATATATATATATATATATATATATATATATATATATATATATATATATATATATATATATATATTATATATATATATATATATATATATATATATATATATATATATATATTATATATATATATATATATATATATATATATATATATATATATATGTATATATATATATATATATATATATATATATATATATATATATATATTTTTTTTTTTTTTAATTGTTCTTTTATTACATGTAAAATAAGCATTTCGTTACAATATTTCAAATACAAATATATAATAATAAATTCATATATAAATATAATGGTCGTTATTAGAAAATAAAAGAACGCGGGGACTCGTAAAGACCATACGGTCTTGTCGTCGAGTACCGCTAAGAAATGTTCGTGTTTAAATTTAAAAGATAATTACAAGGTTAAAAAATAAAAATAAATTAGCAAAAGTAAGAAACTTAAAATAATCCATAATAAATACAAGATGCGTTTTATCTATTATATATGTAAATTATAGTTGTTAAGGATACACATATACTTTTTATAAGTTCATGTTTAAATAAATGGTAAAAATAAAGATCACAAAAAATATCAGAAGTATATTGTTAAATCATCGATTGCAAAAATGAGTTCTTTGAGCTTTTGTTTAAAAGAAAAGTAGTTACTTTGATTAATAAAATCCTCAGTAAAATTTTTAAAAACTATTTTATTCCATAAGAATGGTCCGCGATAATCAATACAAAATTTAAAAAGATTTGTTTGAAAATTGGGCTGCTTAATAAAATTTTTATTGCGTAAAATGTATTTATTTTTATCTTTTGATGAATACAAATTATGGAAAGAAATCGGGGATGAATTGGTTTTACATTTAAACATAAAACAAAGAATATTAAAAATATTAATCTCATATATATTAAAAACTTTCATTTCAAATAAAAGAGGCTTGGCATGAGTATAACGGTCTTTAAAATATATAAGACGTGCTACATGCTTCTGCTGACAATAAAGAAGTTTAAGTTTGTTTTTATTTGCACTACCCCAAGCAATGTTTGCATAGTTTATGTGGCAATGAATAAGTGAGTGATATATTTGTACTAAAGTTTGTTTATTTAAGACATTTCTCGCTTTGTACAATATTCCTATACTTTTTGAAATTTTACTTGATAAGTTTTTAATGTGATTTTTCCATGTAAGATTTTCATCTAAACAAACTGCTAGAAAATTAGTTACTGTTACTTTTTTAATTTGTATATTGTCAATAACAAGTGGAGGCATGTTAATTGGCAGTTTATGTTTTTTGGTAAGAGGATGGAAAAGAATCCATTTAGTTTTATCAATGTTCAGGGATAGTTTGTTTGTCTTAAACCAGTCAGATATTTTGATTAATTCGATGTTCACGTAATGAAATAAAGTAGGAATGCTTTTGTGAGACATAAATAAATTAGTGTCATCAGCAAACATAATTGTTATTAAATTCGAGGCTTTGTATAGATCATTAATATAAATAAGGAAGAGAAGAGGTCCTAATATGGAGCCTTGAGGAACTCCACATGTAATATTTAACAAACTTGATGAAAAATGATTTATCAGCATAAACAAATTGTTTACGATTAGTTAAATAACTTTTCAACCATTTTAAAACATTGCCTATTATACCATAATATTCTAATTTTTTAATAAGAATTTGATGATCAATTGTATCAAACGCTTTCGCTAAATCAATAAATATTCCCAATGTAAAATTAGAATTATTAAATGAGTCTGATATACTTCTTGTAAGCTGAATAATTGCATGCTCTGTTGAATTATTTTTTTTTGAATCCATATTGCATGTTATATAATAGTTTGTTTGTTAAAAGGTGATTGTATATTCTGTTGTACAAAATTCTTTCTAAAATTTTAGAAAAAACAGAGAGGATGGAAATTGGACGATAATGTTTTACATTAGTTTTTTCTCCTTCTTTAAATATAGGAATAATTTTTGCTATTTTTAAATCATCATGAAAAACTCCCTGATTAATAGAGCATTTAAAAATTTGGAAAAGTATGTCTTTTAAAACGTCAAAACAGCTTATAATAATATTTCCGTTGACATCATCAGGACCAACTGCTTTATTTGACTTTAACAATTTAAAAGCACTTTCAAACTCTTCAAAAGGCAAATCAAAAGAATTTAGATACGAGTTTAGAGGGTCATATGTTGCTTTTATTAATTTTTTAGGGTTCGAAATTTTTTCGGCTAGGTTTGGTCCTACAGATACAAAATATTTATTAAATTCAGAAGCAATTGATTTTTGATCAAGAAGAAGATTATCATCTACTTTAATAACTGAGGGCAAAGATTGCGAAATTTTTTTAGTGTTACCAGTAATTTCGTTCATTAGTTGTCAAGTGCGTTTTGAGTTTAATTTGTATTTTTCAAGTAAATTGGTGAAATATATTTTTTTTGAATTTTTCCTTAGGCGTTCAAATAATCTTAAGTAATTTTTATAAATAGTCTCACTCTCAGTTGTTTTTGATTTTAAATATTTAATATAAAGTTTTTGCTTAATTTTTGAAGATTTTAGAATACCTTTGGTAATCCATGGCCATACAATTTTTTTATATTTGTAATTTACTTCTACTTTGGGAAAATTGATGTCATAAATTTCATAAAAAATTTTAAAAAAGGATTTGTATATTAAATTAATGTCTTCAGAAAAGTTTATAATGTCCCAATTAATTAACGATAGTTGATATTTAAAAGATTCTAGGTTTTTATTATGAAAAATTCGTTTTTTAAATGATTTTTTTTCATAACATATAATTTTCGCATAAATATCAATTGAAAAAAATATAGGGAAGTGATCAGATATATCACTTTTAATAATGCCTTTTTTAAGCGAGTTATTAAAAATATCGTTGGTTATAATGTTATCAATTAAGGAAGTTGTTGTTTGAGTAATTCTAGTTGGTTTGTTTATTAGAGGAACTGCTCCGTTTTCAAATAGGCCATTATAAACCCCATTAATGTCTTTTTTGACATGATACTCAAAGCAATTTAAATTCAGATCACCTAACATGTAAAGTAATTTTTTTTCATGGTTGCTTTTATTTATAACATCATCTTGTAAAAATGTACTAAAAGTTTTAATTTCGCCTGTAGGTGGGCGATAACAACAGCTTATCACAATGTTTTTAGTTTTATTGTTCAATATTTCAATTGTTAAAACCTCTTTATTGACATCAGAAATACTCATGTCATGCCTAATAAAATACTGAAGGTTTTCTTTTACATAAATAATTAAGGGGCTATCCCCCCATAAAATTTCAAAATTTTCAATTTTTTTTTTTATAAATTTTAACTCTTTCAAACTATGCAGAATCATAAAATTTGTTTTGGATGTATCAGATTAATCTTTAACTATCTTAAATTGTCTATTTAAGTTAACCACCTCTTAAATAATTTCCTTAGCAACGCCATAGCAACGCACTTAAACAATTTTATACACCATACTTTTACCTTAATTTCATTCAAAATAGTGTTACACTTGCAATGCATAAGCTTGAACAACTTCTTGATGCGTTTTTATGGAATTTACCAATACCTTGGTACATCAAGTACGACAATATTCTTCAGTATATACGACAATATCCTAACATCACTTGTGTTACTGAACCAATTTTTGAAAATCCACCTAATTTATCAGCTTCAGCTCATAAAATCGAAAACTTAAAAGATAAAATTATTTCAAAACCTGCCATATCTGGTTATCGTATAATTTATGTTGCTGTTTTACTGTCTATTTTAAGTTTTGTTCTGTGTCCAGAATGTGGTTGTTCAACACTCTCACTAAGTGGGAGATATACTCAACGACGTGGTTTATCATCCTTACTATATCTGAAGTGTATGAAAAGAGCTTTGTAACTATTTTCAAAAGTTTTACACTTCTAACTATGACAAATATAAAAGGATTTGATATCAATAAACAAGTAATTTATTGTATGCGATTATTGGGTCATGGATATGCAGGCATCAAAAAATTTTGTACCATTATGAATCTACCTAAGCCAATGACCAAAAACAATTTTGAAAAACTGATAAAAGTAATTTCAAAAGCTGTTAAAAATGTAGCAAAACGAACAATGTTAAATGCTGCTAAAAAATTGCAAAATACAGCTTTGAAAGTAACCGATATTTGTTTATCTTGCGATGGAACATGGCAAAAACAAAGATACTCATCACTCAACGGAGTCTTTTCTGCCATCTCTACTGCTAGTGGCAAAATTTTAAATGTTGAAATCATGTCCAGATATTGTAAAGGTTGTAATTTAACTCAAAGCCTCCAAAAATCTGATCTAACTGGTGTTGGCATCACTATTTCATGTTCCTTCCTCAAAAAATAATAGCTTACATTTCCCACACTGCCTCACTGGTGCAGACAGCTGGTGCAAATACAATGCCAATAAAATAAATAAGACATCAACCTATAAGCCGGAACCAGGTTTACCAATGGATGTCATAATGATTTGGAAGCATATACCAAAACAAACATTTGTATCACTTACCCAATTAACAATTGGCGTATATGATGCTGTTGCCAATTTTAATATTGGAGCAAAAGCATCTATTGATATTTTGAAGCAACTGGACATGGAACCAGGCTTTCATATGATTGCAGGATGCAAATCATTAAATAATAAAAGATTACAAAAAACAGAAATTAGAATGAACCCTGTTAAAAAGTTAAGAAGGCAAGTATTACGTGCCAAAAAACTGAAGAAGAAGGAGAAAATAATTGAAAAAGAAGGTGACTTGTATGTTCCTGGTGGATTTTGAAAACTTTTTTTATTTTTCAACAGTTTTTATGAAAAAAATTGTATTGTTTTCAAAAATTTTAACTTAAATTGTCTTTTTCTCAAAATAGAAATTTGTGCACGCCGGCCAAATTATCTGGAGAACCGTATTACATTTTTGTATGAAATTTTCAGGAAGTGTTTATCATATTATACTCTGTGAAATAAATGGATTGGAATTTATTTATTTTATTAAAAATATATATATATGACCTAAAATCGATGAAAATTATGACCATGATCTTTGATTGCGCCATTTTGATGATGGCAAAATGTTATGAAAAATCTGATCCATTTATTTCACAGCCCTACTTTATGATAATATTGTATTAAAATTTTAAAAGGTAAATATGTACACATATTCTTATATTTTGGCCAGCGTGAAGTTATTTTTTGGTCATTTTAGGGATATTTTTTGGTTGCCAAGGAAACCACCAATTTTTTTTTAATTTTTTTTTTCAAAAAGGTTTATATTTTACTAAAACCTAGAAACCCATAACATTTTTTTTTTAAAATACTTAGATTTAAAAACAGAGGGGGGTAGCCCCTTAAACCACCGCCGCGTTTATTTGTTTTCCGTCCTAATGAAATCAAATTATACCCCGGTATTTTAAATTTATTATCTAAACTTGAGTCATTAGAACTCCACCAAGTTTCAGTTATGCATATTACACTAAAAAGAGTTAAATTTTCCTCAAAACTATTGCAAAGATTTTCAAAATTTTTTTTTAAACTTCTTATATTTATATGAACTGCATTAAATTTATCATGCTCAAGAAATTCTTTTATTTCATAACTATAGAAACAGCTGCAGTTGCTTTGTAAAGCACCTGTTTCGCTAAAAAAACTTTGATCCGGATCGGACTCTTTGTTGAGTATAAAATGCAGTAGTGGTGTAGTGGTAGAGCGCTTGCATCATAAACGAGTGATTCCGAGTTCGATCCCCACCAGGTCCCTGGTAGTACCGCGCTCAACTCGTTTCTCCGCGCAGCGGCCTTGTTCGTCAAGGTTCGTGTTTTGGAGTTATAGAGTTGAGAGAGGGTTATAGCCACAAATAAGTAGCCTCCTCGTCTGTAGTGGCCTTCTCGGCCTTGAGGAGGTGAATCAAAATAATAAAAAAAATCATTGAATTGAAAAATATCAAAACTCTTTAAGTGATTTGAATCCATTTTAGTATTTAAAAACAATAAAAAATTTAAGATAAAATAATAACTCTAATATAAAAGAATTTCTTAATTGTCGCGCGTTACAAGTTTATTATATACAACTTTAGTATATTTACCTTTGGCTCTCAGATCTTTTGCTTCTTTAAATAACTGTTTTCGCAATTCCAAAGTTCTTTCGCTGAAGTCTTCGTTTACGTAAAGCCGATCGTTCCACAATTTTAACTGAACATAGTTATCCAACGCAGTTTTTTTATCTTTGTAATTTAAAAATTTTACTATTATGGATCTGTTATACTTTTTTCCATTGCTATTTTTTTTCCCCGTCCTGTGCGCACGTTCAATTTCAACATTACCTTTAAAACCAAGTTTTGACTTTAAAACATTTTGAATCTTTTCTTCGCTTAATTCCTACCTTTCATTTTCGTCTTCCTCAATTCCTGTAAACCATAGATTATTTCTTCTGCTTCTGTCTTCCAACTCAGCAAGTTTGTCTTTGACAACAACATTTGTTATATCATTCTGGCTTGATGTTGAGTTAGGCTTTTTTTTTTATTTCAGAAAGTTTTTGAACAATTGATTCATATTTCTCGCTAAGAAACTCTGCCGATTTCTATAATTCACTAGTTTCTTTTTTTAGTTTTGAATTTTTTTCTTGAAGATTTAATAGTTTGATTTCCATTTTATCAAACTTCTCGTTAAATATTTTCAATAAAGTATTCTCATGAATATCTAATAGATCTTTATTTTGAGAAACGGTAAATTTAGCCATTTTTAATTTAGTTTACAAAAGCACGTCCGTTTACGTTTAACTATGTATATCCTTGGAGTTGCGGCAGCGTAATAGTGTGTTGGGGGAAAAAAATTTATAAACCTGCGTTAATAACCCGTTTTCTATTGTACATAACGCGTTAATAAGTTTTATTACACGTTTTGTTCAATGTTTTCTCCCAACGCATGCCTTATGACGCTGTCTGCAAAGATATGTTGTTTGTTTCTAAATTTTTTTTTCTTCATTAGAATTAGAATAAATTTTAACTTTTTGTATTAAGTTTTTGCTAATATGGTTGCAGGTTTTTTTTAACTTTTATCAAATAAACTTAAGTAACCTGTATTACTTTTGATGATGGCAAATTAATTTTGTTTTGCATTAGTTTGGATTCTTTATATATTTGTTTTGAGAATTTTTTTTTTTAATTTTTTGAGTAAGATTTTTTTAGTTATTTATTAAGTTTTTTTATTTTATTGTTAACTTTAAAGTAGTAAAAAAAAGAAATAATTTGTGTTGCTTTGATAAATCAATCAATAGTTTAATCAAAATGATGACATTGAAATGAATGATAGGCTAGATGAAGTTATGCATTTACAAAATGATGTAAGTGCTATAAGGCGTGTTGAAAATAGTCGTAGACGAAATGAAAGAAATAGACTTAGGCGAGATGAAATTATTCATTTACAAAATGAAAGAAATAGGCTCGATCGAGATAATGTTAATCGTCGTCAAAATGAAAGAAATAGGCTCGATCGAGATGTTAATCGTCGCCAAAATGAAAGAAATAGGCTCGATCGAGATAATGTTAATCGTCGCCAAAATGAAAGAAGAGCTGTTGGACAAGGACGAATGTATTCTATAGCAAAAGTTAATGCTATTCCAGATTATAATTATTTAGGAGAAATGAATCAAATTTGTCAGCACTGTGGTGCTAAGAAATTTCCAGATGAAACACATTTTCTATGTTGCCATAATGGTAAGGTAACTTTGCCTCCACTTTCACCAATTACACAAGCTTTACAGGGTTTGTTTACAGGGAGTTATGTAGATCGTAATGCTAAGCTAATTTTTTAAAACATATTCGAAGTTATAATGCCTGCCTTTCTTTTGCTTCTTTTACAGCAAATGTAGTTCAACCAATGAATCATGAGCTTCCATGTTTTAAAATATGTGGCCAGATTTTTCATCGTGTAGGTAATCTTAGGCCAGATCAAGATATTCCACCAATATATTCTCAACTATATATTTATGATCCACTTGCTGCACTAAATTTTAGAATGCAACACTGTGGTAATGATCTATGTTTACGTGATTTAATGTTTCAATTGCAAACTATAATTATGGAACAAAGTCCATTTGCTTTTGCATTTAAAAACATGGCTGAAGTAAATAATGAAGAAATTCGTAAGGCGGCTATAGAAGGTCGCTCAGCTTCTGTTGTAAAAATGTCTTTACTTGAAGGCGGTGATAGACGTTGTTATAATCTACCTTCAAATGATGAAGTTGCAGTTGTATTTGTTGGCGAAGATGGTGCTCCCCTAACTTCCAGGGAAGTTGTTATTTACCCAAGAGGTCATCCTTTACAAATTGTATCAAGTATGTCAGCTAACTTGGATCCTATGGTTTATCCGCTATTTTTTTCAAGAGGTGATGCTGGTTGGCATAATCAATTGGTGCATAACCCTGAGTGTGCCACACTGGTTAGAAATCATGTTATATTATGTCAGTTCTACAATTATAGACTTTCTGTTAGGAAATTTTTCTGTTCATTATTTTATGGCAAGAAACTATTTCAGCAATATGCTGTAGATGCATATGTAAAAATTGAAGGCCAGCGTCTTGCTTTTATCAGAAATAATCAAAATAAGCTGAGAAGCGAGTAGTACAATGCCTTACATGAACATATTAACAACATTGCCAATGATCGTAATATTAGACCAGGACGAGTAGTAGTTTTGCTATCATCTTATGTAGGAAGTCCTAGAGCTTTAAAAGAAAACTTTGAAGATGCTATGGCAATTATTAAAAAGTATGGTAAACCAGATCTTTTTATAACCTTTACTTGCAACCCAAAATGGTGTGAAATAACAGAAAATTTATATCTGGGTCAGAATGCGAATGATAGACCTGATTTGGTTACTCGAGTATTTAAACTCAAGTTAAATAACCTCGTCAATGATATATTTAAACATGGTGTATTAGGCAAAGTTGTAACGCATGTTCAGGTTATTGAGTTTCAAAAGCGTGGATAGCCGCATGCCCACATTTTACTTCATTTAGCAAATGATGATAAACTTGAAACATCACAGGATATCGATAATTTGATTTGTGCAGAAATTCCAGATCCAATAGTTAATTGTGAACTTTATGATACTATCAAAACTTGCATGATTCACGGCCCATGTGGGATACTGAATTCAAATTCTCCCTGCATGAAAGATGGGGTGTGCAGCAAAAATTATCCTAAAGATTTTAATGCTAACACAGTAGTTGTTCACAATGATTATCCGCGCTATAGGCATCGTGATAATGGGTTGGTTATCAATATTAAAGGCAACAATGTAGATAACCGTTGGGTGGTACCTTATAATCCTTGGTTATCAAAGAAATATCAAGCCCACATTAATGTTGAAGCTTGCATGTCTGTAAAGGCTGTTAAATATTTGTACAAATACATATACAAAGGGCATGATTGTGCGAATGTTTTGATAAATGAACAGGTTAATCACGATGAAATAAACACTTTCTTAGATTGTCGTTATGTTAGTGCACCTGAGGCACTGTGGCGAATGTTTGAGTATCCCATAAGTCATATGTCACACACTATTATCCGTCTTAAGGTTCATCTTCCTGAGAATCAGATTGTGTATTTTAGAGAAGGAGAAGAACAATTGGCGTTAGATCGTGCTGCTCATCGTGATACACACCTTATGGCCTGGTTTAAATTGAATTCTGAAAATAAAGGAGCCCATCGCTACTCATATGTTGACATTCCATATCACTTTGTATTTGATGATAAACATTGTAAATGGAAGGTTAGACAAAGAGGTGGAAATAAGGTGATAATAAGAATGTATAAAGTTAGTCCAACAAGAGAATTATTTTTTCTTAGATTGTTACTTTTACAAGCAAAAAAAGCAACATCTTGGGAGGATTTGCGTACTGTTAATGGAATAGTTCTTGAAACCTTTCGTGAAGCGTATGCTTTTAATGGTTTGTTGCAAGATGACACTGAATGGCAGAATACTCTTTCTGAGGCAGTTTTAACGCAAATGCCTAAACAAATCAGGCAGCTGTTTTCAATTATTTTAACCTTTTGTGAACCAGATGACCCTTTGCATCTTTGGAATTCATACAAAGCTTTTATGATGGAGGAGTTCATTCATCGCCAAGTTCCATTTATATTAGCTAAATTTGCCTGTTGTTGATGAATTCATAGATTTTAATCTAGAAAATTTAAATGATAATTTTCAGCAATCAATTGACGAAGCTAATAGAATGAGACCGCTTCTTAATGTCAATCAATTAAATGTAAGTAATGGTGTCCTTGCTGCATTGAACGAGTAACCATGTGTAGAAAATCAACATTCCAGAATGTTTTTTATGGATGGACCAGCCGGTAGTGGCAAAACTTTTACATATAATTATTTGATTGCTGAAATGAGCAGTCGGGGTGTTAAATCTGCTACACCTGCATGGACTGGCATAGCAGCAACTCTTCCTACAAATAGATCTACGCTGCATGGGTTGTTTAAACTTCCTGTCCCAATACTGGATAACAGCACATGTAATGTGACTCCTAACTCTATTCAGGGACAATTTTTAAAGCAAGTTAGTTTGTTTATGCTTGACAAGACATCCATGATTCCCAAACACGCTTTAAATGCAATCGATCGGTTGTTAAAAGATGTTTGCAACAACAACTTTCCATTTGGAGGAAAAGTCATTCTTTTTGGTGGTGAATTTAGGCAAATTTTGCCTGTTGTGAAAAGAGGGAGACCAGCTGAAGTTGTAGAATCATATATAAAATGTTCTTTACAGTGGCAATGGGTGCAGAAGTTTACATTAACTGAAAATATGAGAATACGTGATGGAGAAGGAGATTTTTCCGAATGGCTGTTAAAACTTGGTAGTGGAACAATACCTGTCAAGGAGGAAGATCCTTTCAAGGGATGTATTGAAATACCGCAACAGTGCATTATTAGAGAAAACGAATCAATTGTTGAAAAAATATTTGGAGATGCTCTACAAGATGATTATGCTAAACGTGTCATTTTAACACCCACTAATGTGGATTCATTGTCAATCAATGAAGAAGTGCTTGAACGTCTAAATGAAGAGTTCAAAACTTATTTAAGTGCTGATCAAATAGACACTGACGATCTTAATGAAATAAATAATATCCCTGTTGAGTTTTTGAACAGCTTAACTCCTTCAGGTATGCCTACTCATTGTTTAAAATTGAAAATTGGTTGTGCAATTATGCTACTTAGAAATTTAGATCTTAAAGCTGGGCTATGTAATGGAACCCGAATGAAAGTTTGTGCTCTCCAAAACAATTATATTGATGCAGAGGTTTTGACAGATGTTTCTGAAGGTAAACGGGTATTTGTTCCTCGAATTCAGTTGGCTCCATCAGATTCTAATTTACTTTTTGTTCTAAAACGTCGTCAGTTTCCTGTCAGATTGGCTTATTCGATGACAATCAATAAAAGTCAAGGTCAAACATTTGATAGAGTTGGGGTATATCTAAAAAAACCGTGTTTCTCCCATGGTTAACTATACGTTACATGTTTAAGAACTAGAGCATTTAATAGTTTGTTTTTCAAAATTGATAAACATCCTATTGAAGGTATGATAGGTGAAAAATACTACACAAATAATGTTATATTTTCTAATGTTCTTAATTTATAGTCTTAATATTTTCATTTCTAAAATTTACTGTTTGTAGGTTGTGAGCACATTTTGTATGTGTAACTTTAATATATTTTTTTTTTCATAGTTTTTGATAAATTTATTTGTCATTTAATATTGTTATATATTGTGTTTATATGTGTTATATGAAGTCATATTTGTTTATAGTTGTATATATGTTTACATTATGTTGTTTCCATGTTTTCAAAGTGGTGTGACTTGGAAAAATGTTAAGCAAGATTGTTAACCTTGCCAGCCAAGCGGTGTACTTATAGCAGAGGTGTGACTTGGCAGTATTTTGTGCTAGGCGGTGTTACTGCTTTAGAGCTAGGTTGTGTTGTGTAGCTTTTTTTAATTATTCTGGAAACACATAATGTCTGGTAATGTTTTGTGTAATGTGTATAAAAGAGCATGCAACCTTAATCCTTAAATTTGAAATAATTGAACAACTAATATTGAATATAAAAGCAAATATACTATATTAAAGTTTAGTAAAAGGATAAATATAGATAACTCAAAATTGGTTTTTTAGTTTTGCCTTTCATATTCTTTAAAATTGGTTTGTTATTTTCCACTGGATTTTAGAGTCAAGGGTGTAAATATTAGTTATATAGGTGTGAATATGTGTTAATGTTATGTGTTATTGTTATAATGTTGTAATGTATTGTTATAATGTATAATATTGTTATATTGTTGTGATGTTTTGTGTTTTGTGTTTTGTGATAGACAGCTTGGCTTACCTTCCCGTTGGTGCCTATCGTTAAAAATGAATAATAGATAGTTTCATTATTGGAACTTGCTGCTTTTATTCATTTACTAAAAGCCAAGACAAAATCTTGCTAAAAATTCAATTTATGTCTTTATTTGATTTTTTTCTTCTTTAGTATTGTTAATCCTTTAGTACTTCGAAAAAGATTTTATAGCTACCTTTTTCTTTAAATGTTTATATTAACTGCAATATCAAAAGGTTACAAAAACAGGTAAATCGATTTTCAGTGTTTATATGTGGTGTATATACAAATATATATATATATATATATATATATATATATATATATATATATATATATATATATATACATATATATATATATATATATATATATATATATATATATATATATATATATAATATATATATATATATATGATGTTATAATTCCGTTACTTTTTTTATTTTAGATTTTACCATATGACGTATTAATACAATATAAAAAAAAAACAACTTGATTTTCTAAATTTGTAAAATTTTGTTCGTTTGTTAAAAAGATATAAAGACATTAATATTTTTTTTCCCGATGTTTTCCCTATCTTATGCTTTAATAATTCGTTGTTAAAAACACAGGGAGACTTGCAGTTTGTCAAATATTAAGTTGATTAGTTTAGTCTGCAATTGCAACACTTTTGAAGAAAGAAAAAATTCTTATATATGTAAATCGTTGTTTTACGCTTTATTATTTTGGTAAAAGGTCTTCATCATAAATAAATTACTCTTAATAAAAAAAACTCTACTCACATGGCTACCATTAAAACAAAAAAAGGGGAGGGGCTCTTAATAAGCGGAGATGTCAAAATATTGACGAAACCGAAACTTCGAGTAATAAAAGGAATATTTAGTAAATGGCAGCAAATTACTTTACCGTTTGCAAAAAATTATTGAAATAAAAGAGGCTATCTATTCAATATAGAAATGGTCAGAGTTTAGAAGGCTTAACATGACCGGGTCCGGTTAGCTTTGTTTGCAAACATGAGATTATGTCACGTTAACAACCTCAAAAGTCAATTTAAAACATGTTTAGTAGCAAAATGTGATATATACAAGTTTAAATGTGATAGTATAGTAATACTTTTTTATGATTTTTCAGCTAATAAAATGGATTTAAGACTAGATTGATTTTTGTTTCCTGTTAAACCGCAGTAAACAAAAATTAGAAGGCTATTTGGCCCCGACAGAATATGCGACAAGTTTGTATTAAACTCATTTACACAAAAATAGAATTGAGACATGTTAGGTCCTAAAATTATCTTTATGTACAGATATGTTTACATATTAGTAAATAAACTGATTAGTTGCGTAATGAGTTCAAATTTTAGACATTTTTTAAAGTTGATACCCGCTGGGAAATCGGCTAGCGAATAGCTAGCTATAATCGTTACGATAAAGACAGCGATTTGGCCACGAGGATCGATAGCTTTTTTAAGTTAGCGAAAAGCTATCGATATTTTTAAAGATAAAAACAGCGATTTGGCTATGAGGACAGCTAGCTTAATAAGCTGAATATCCACTGGCTAATGTACCTAGCGTCATATCGTTATAAAATCGTTGTCTAAAAGATTTTGATATGTAGCTATCAACCAGCTATAGATTTGTAGATATTTTGTAGCTAGCTACAAAGCTACGATATGTAGCTAGCGACACATTGCTACAAAATCGCAATGTTTAAAGTTTAATTATTTTCAAAATTATATTAGACTCACCATAAAAATCGAATTTTTAAAGATGTTAAAGACATTTGCAAAAAATAAAATAAGAAAAAAAAAATCGCTTCAAAATCGCTATAGAGCTAGCTAGTCGCTAGCTAGTCGCTAGCTCATTTCCCACCGGGTAATCATAACGTACTTAATTAAACATGCGTGATGTAATTTGCATAGCTAAAGTTAAATGCTCTTTCACCTTAGTTACTGCGCTCAGTGTTGCGCAGTTTGATTTGTGCGCAGTTTTTCTTCTGTTCTGGAATTTTGAGATTGGAATTTCCAGACTAATTTTAAAAAGCGCGTTTTAACATGTCAATTACCTTTATTAAATTTGTTTTTAAGAATATTTGTTTTTATTTTTTATATCGAATTAATAGAATGAATCAGGTTGAAGATGAAGGTTTGTATTTATTTAGATGTGTATTATGTTACAGATGTATAATGTTATGTTGTTAGTTCTTAAATATATGTTTATTTGTGGTTGCTGAATTACTAAGAAGTAAGTTTTCTTTCATTTTGTTATAAACAAATGTTATAAATTGCATTTATATGTTTGTTAATTTAAATAAACTTTACAATATTAAAATGGTTTAAACGAACTTAAACGAACTTTTGTAAATAAATTTAATCCTCAAAGATTAAATTTTTTTTATTATTGATGAAATTAAACTAGATTTAAGAATGAGTCGACTTAAATGTTTGTTTGTTTTTCTATTTAGATGATGACAATATTGAAGCAAGTAAGTTAAAAAGCATTTTTAAATTTTTAAAAAGAAATAAAAATACTTTTCAATATATATCTGTTTTCTTTGAGGTAGATTTAAAGTTTCAGGTTTTTAAAATCATATATATTAATATATTAAATTCTTTTTTACTTTAAAAATATCCATATTATAGTTACACTGAGTCGTAGAAAAAAAATTAATGTTTATTAATAAGGTAGTAGATTATTAGAGTAGATTTAATTGTTTGATCTATTAATCAACTTAATAACGTACTATTAAAGTGAAGATTTATTTTGGTTGTTTGTTTGTTAAAATTTAGTTAGAGTTTATTTAAAATTTAAATTCTTTAGTTAATCAAGAGAGATCTAATAAAGGTATTAATTACATTAGTTGAATGTAGCATTTAATATGTATTTTATCGATATTTTAACGTCAAATTTTAACGTCGATATTTTAACGTCTAAACATTAAAGTGCTTTTATTGTTCAGATAAAGAAGTGCAGAAGGAATTAAGTCAGTGTTTTTACTATTAGATATTTGTTAATAGGAATTTGTTTATTTGTACTGCCACTGGAATTTTAAAAAATCAAGTTCTTTAGCTTTATTTTATATTTTCTTTTAGGGGATTTGGAACAAAAACTAAGTATAAATTTTGATTAGTTTAGTTTAATAAATAAAACATTAATATTTAGAAGATTTAAAGTATACTTTAGTTTATAGTTTTGGTTTAGTTTATAGTTTTGTTTTTAGCTTTAGTTATTTTTTTCTTACTTTAGACAACTTTATGGATGAAATGAGGGAGATGGGTAAAACAATTATTTAGGTATGTATATATTTATATGTTAACATTATTTTATCGATTATTATATATTTATTTAAGTATATATTTGTCTTTAGTGTCTGGTAGAAGTATAGCTTTTTTTTTTTGGCTGTGTTTTATATTTTATATATTTTGTATGAAGAAATATGTGCAATAGGTGGAAAAATAAATTAATAAATATGACACTTTTGAACTAGTTGCATTATTGCCCTATATATATTTATTAAAATACAAAATGTTGCATGTTTAACCCTTATTAATTTGCTCTCCTTTATTTTTTTTTTAGCATCTTCTGTTTCGAATGAAAATGGTGAGGTTATGCTAATTTTTTTTTTTTTAATAATTGCAAATGTATAATTTTTATTTTATTTTCCTATTTGTAACTTTAGATTCCTTATCATTCAAAGAGTACAAAAATTACCGCCCCCAACACCCGGGACCTCTCTCAGAGAGGTCCTTCAATAAATGGAAACATAATGGCGGAATGGATAAGCCCTCCTTTAAATGGAGGTCTCATCCATACCGGGGTGTCGAGAGACACCGAAAAAAAAAAAAAGCAACCAAAAGGTTGTAAATGTCTCCTATCAGTAGAAATATTTATGACTTTTTAGTTGCTGCTTTTTCTTCGGTTTTTTTTTTTTTTTTTAATTTTGTAATTTTTTGTTTCAGTGTTTTTTTTTTTTAATTTTGTAATTTTTTTTCAAATATATATTACGTTGTATATTTGATTTGTTTTGATCTTTTTTAATGAAAATTTTAATTGTTTTCTCACCAATTAAATCTGACTTCAAATTTAAAGCCCTCTTAAATACCCCTCCCTAAAATCTAAAGTCAAAAGTTGAATTGATTCATTATCCAATTATCATAATATAATGATGCTGCATTCTTTTGTTAAAAAAAATTATTTGGTTTGTTTCATTTATTGAACTCACTGCTTTTAAAATTTACCAAAACCCATGGCAATATATTTACCTATATAAATACAATTTATTTATCTCGATTCCATTTTTCATCTTTTATGTTTATAGTTTGGCTCCTTGAAGCATTTTATGTTTTGCTTTTTTTTTTATGAGTATTTTAAATCCGTTGTGATGTCTTTTAAATTAAACTAAAGTTTACTAAAAGCCAACATAAAAATTACGTTTTTGAACAACACCAAAAAGAACAGCTGCATCCCTACAGCAACTGCTGCAGTATCACAATAGGTTACCAAAAGCAGGTATACTGTTTTTCAGTTGTTGTTGTTTTTTTCATATATATCTACTTATCTATATAATACTATAGTACGATTGTTAATATCTCATTCATTTTTTTTTCTTTATCTTTAAGTGTTAATAATTTTATTCTTTGAATGATATTAGTTATTCAATATAATCATCGCAGATTTCGAATTTTTAGTTGATTTAACTAAATAAAAAAAGCTTCATATGTTAAAACCTGTTTATAATGTATCGGTTTAAAATAATTTTTATTTTCCCCCTTGCAATGCTTTGTTTATTCCGTTGTTATGAGCTTCAGAAACAAGTTAAAACCATAAAAAAGCCATAAAATACTTACTGTTTTAAGTGCAAAGTTATAGACTGCAACGACTACTTGTTAAATAGTTCAGCATGATGGCTTTATTCATGTAATACGCTTCTTGTTTCAAGCTGCATTCAAACTTTATTGTTTATTCTGTAGTAAATTTTTTATCTTTTTAGATTAAAAATAATATGGGTGGATCAAAGAGAGAACAATTATCAAGCAAAATAATCAATAATAAAAAAACAAAATTTTGTTGAAACAGATATACAAAGATTCCTTCTTCAGAAACGAAAACTTTATCTTTTGTCGAATCTGCTACACATTCTGCTTCTTCAAAAAAAAATTAAATATTGCTGATAGAGATTTTCAAGATTTTCAAAGTACAGATTTAAACTTTGTTATGAACTTTAGTCTGTTGGAAAACGTTATATCGTTACTTAAATGCCCAAATATGTGTGAAGATAATGTTTTTTTAATGTTTGATTCGTCAAAAAAGTATGGTTTGAGTATTGGTTTAAAAATATGTTGCAACAGTTGCAATCGGAAAACTGAGTTTTTTTCATCTGCTACATTTAAAAAAAAAAATTGTCTTGAACAACAAGAGCCTAGTAAAAACAAATGTAGTGGGCAAAAACCATTTGATATTAACACACGTATCATTGTGGCTTTTCGTGAAATGGGTAAAGGGTTATCGTCGTTTGAAAAATTTTGTGGAATAATGAATATGAAGCCACCTATGAACAAAAAAAGCTACAATAAAACTTTACATAACCTGTTAGATGTTTATCAAAATTTAGTTAACCAGAAGATGAAAAATGCTGCTGATGAATTAATCCCTGCAGGTGAAACATCAAGAGACATTATGTGTAGCTTTGATGGTTCATGGCAAAAGCGTGGTTTTACTTCAAATAACGGAGTTGTTTTTGCAATTTCAGTTGTAAGTGGTAAATGTATTGACTTTCAAATAAAAACAAAAACATGTAAATTATGTTCAATATAAAAGTTAAAAAAATTCACACATCCAGTTAAATATAAAAAGTTCCAGTCATCACATTTTCAAAAGTGTAAAATTAGTCATACTGGATCATCATCGGCTATGGAATCAAGTGGTATTTTAAAATTTTTTTATCGTTCTGAAAAAAAAACAATTTAAGGTATACCACATATCTTGGTGACGGAGATAGTAGTTCTTATACCAGTGTTGTTGCTGCTAAATTTTATGGGCATAATGTAGAAATTAAAAAAGCAGAGTGCATTGGTCATATTCAAAAACGAGTTGGCACGCGTTTAAGAAATTTAAAAAAAAACAGCAAAGAAATTTTAAGTGATGGTAAAAAACTAGGTGGAGCAGGTCGTTTGACAGAAAATGTTATTAACATACTGCAAAATTATTATGGCAAAACAATCAGACAAAATATTAGTAGTTTATATGCAATGAAAAAAAGTGTAGCAGCTATTCTTTTTCACTGTTCTGAAAGTTATGACAATGAAACACGCCATCAATTTCGTTTGCGCACCAAGGATTCTTGGTGCAAATTCCAGGCTGTTAAAATAACTGGAAAAAAAACATACAAATAAAATATTTGTATTCTGCTGCTGTGAGGGATTTTATAAAACCAATATTTATAGATCTTGGTTGTGATGTTCTTTTAGAAAAGTGTTTGCACGGCAAAACAGAGAATCCTAATGAGACGCTGAATCAATTGATTTGGAAGCGGTGTCCCAAAGATATACTTGTAGATAGAACTGCTTTATGTGTTGGAGTAGCATCAGCTGTCCTATACTTTAATAATGGACTAAAATTTTTAGAGACGTTTTTTGATAAGCTTGAAATAACAGTAGGTTGCAATCTACATAACTTTTGTCTTATAAATGACTCTAAGCGCATTTCTAAAGCAGAAAAACAATGCACAAGTATAGTGAAATTGAGACGCAAGAAACTAAGAGCTATACAAAAAGGTTTATGTGATCAAAACGAAACATTAAAAGGTGCAGTTTATGGAAGTGGGGAGTTTTGAACAATTTTTGTTTTGTTTTTATTTTTAAATTGAGTTTTTCTCAAAATCATGTTTTATACTCTGGCGACGGAAATATTTTTCAAACCGATAACCGATTTGATCTGAAATTTGGCACACTTGTTTGTAACAATTGTATTTGCAACCTCTACTAGAATTATGTTTGCAGCTAATTGTGTTCTACTTTTGTGAGTGATTTTATGTTCTCAAATAACACCAAAATTTCCAAATTTGACTAAAATGCATATATTTTGACTTTTTTTGGTCAAAATCCAAAACTTTTAGTGTATGTTGTTATTGCATAAGTAAAGGATCACAAGCCAAAATTTCAGTTCAAATTTATTTACGGTTGCTGAAAAAACCATGTTGCCAGTTATTCATTTTTAGGCTTTTGTCTGTCAATAATTATGCGCATAATTAATTTTTTTAACTTTTTAAATTATTACTTATATTTTAATCATATAATATATGTTATTCACTATTAATAATTGAAAAAAAAGTTAAATTGCAAGTTTTTTTTTTAATGGTATACTACCACCTTAACATCAATATCTACCTTTGCAACGATGATCTTCGGAACAGTTGGTGGTATTGAGTTTGAGGGTGAGGGTATAACGGTAGGGTTTGCTGGCTTTTGGAGGGTTTGATTCGGGTTGGCCATTATGTTTGTAGCGGAGAGTTAGACCATCAACGTTTTCATATCGGGGAAAGGTGTTTTGATATGGATTTTTCCAATTTTTGATAACTACAATGACATTGCCAGTAAAGATGCCTTCGCCGTGGGTTTTACACTTTTGAAGATAAAAAGTATCAAACTCACCTCTTCCTGCAGCTAGGTGTTTTCCCAGTAGAATAATAGCGTTTTGACAGCCATTCCTTAGTGTGCCGATTGGTATATTTTGCACTAAAACATCCACCTTACGGACAAATTTTTGTTGAAAAGTTAAAACGCAACCTTTGATTTCAATGTCGCTTTCAAGAAATGTAGCCACTGAGGAATCATTAACAACTGCAAACTCAAACAGCTTGTTAGAGTAGTGTCTCGTGACACCCCAAACATTTTCGAGTAAGTTTTTCTTGGTTTAGACCGAAAGAAAATCATTTATGCTAAATTTCAAATCGCAGTATCGACACACGAGTACATTAGAAGAATCGGACATAGATTTTGAATCGAAAGTACCAAGGTTACTTTTCTTCTGAACAGATGGTTTTCCGGAAGAAACGACGCCAGCTTAACTCTTTGCCATACTTATTAAATCGCCTTCTGAAAACTAAATAATCTCCTTTTTATGGTGCATACCTTATTAACACAAATACTAAAATGTAGTTTAGATGTGTTTTTTTCCGTTTTTCATTTCATTGCTTTTTTTTTTTTTTTATTACAAAATAATAAATATTTACAAATTTTATAAACTATTTCTGCGTTATAAATAAATATATCCTCTTTACAATTAAAGAAATATTTCCGTTTTTATATATACATATATATATATATATATATATATATATATATATATATATATATATATATATATATATATATATATATATATGTATATATAAAAAACTTTTTTTACATAGGTTTTAACAATGTTAAAACCTATGTAAAAAAAGTTTTTTACATAGGTTTTAACATTGATTTTATAGAATATATTTTATAATATATATGCCTATTTTTCCTTTAAAATATCTTTTCGACTTTTTATATATACATATATATATATATTTTTGTTTTATAAATTTTTTATTTTTTTCGTGTTTTTTGATTTTATATTTTTTTGTATTTATTGATTTTATAATTTTTTTGTGTTTTTTTTTTTAATGCCTTTGTGCGGAGAGAAATCGAGAATAAGAAAATGGTTTTAGAAGAAGTTGATTAAGTTGAACTAAAAACGTTACTTAAAAATTTAAATAAAAGATGTGCATTTTTTGCTTGTGGCTATTTATTATTTTATATTTTTTGTTAAATTATTTTTTTTATTTACATTTATTTCGCTGTTTAATGAATAAAATTAATTTATATATATAAAAAAATTCATAAAAATCAATTGTAAAATTGTACATCTTGTCACCAGGCACCGTTTTATATATAAAATATAAAATGGATTGGATTTTTTAATGATCTTTATTAGAGAAAGAATTAAACAGACAGGGGCTCAGAGAAAATAAGGATGACTTAACGTCGTCGCAATCTTGTCATAGAGCCCCTAAAAAGTTTTAATAAAATATAGTCATTTTTATTTCAAACTAAAAATCCTAAGAATATCCAAACACTACTAAGACAAGCGCATATTGTTGAAACAAAGAAATTAGTTTTTTAAAACTTTAAATTTATTGCAATAAAAAAAAATTTCGACCCTGAACAAAACCCCTTTTTTCTGCTAATTTAAACTGTTACCAACATAATTATTACTAAATACCTTCGTATATAAATTTTCATTTGCTTTGCTATATATGAGTACAAGGTTTCGTCTCTACTCACACCATTTTACGGTATATTTTAAAAACTATGTATTTTATAGTGTTGATTACGCAATCAAAAGCTGAGTCTTTGATAAAGAGAAAAAAGTTTCAAAAATCCTGAAAATTTCACCGAAATATTTTTTTTCGAAATTCTAAATATTTAATACTAAATTTTTGCAATTTTTAAACCAAAACTCAAACAATTTTTTAGTTTCAAAAATCTAAAATTTGCATCGATTAGGCCTCTAAATCGAGCCGAACGAGCCAAGCATGTCAGAGCTCGGCTCGGTTCGTTTTATTAAGAGTGTTCAGGGTCGGCTCGAGCTCGTTTCGAACATGAGATTCTTTGTTCGAGCTCAGCTCGTTAAGGATTAGTATTGTTTGGGCTCGGCTCGTTTTACATGTTGCTCGAGCTCGACTGGTTTAAAACTTAAAGCTCGTTTAGTAAAAAAAAAATGTTCGTTAAAGGCTACTTTTCTGTTTTGCATAATTTGTACACTCTTAAATTTATTAAAAATGGTCTAAAACATATTGGGCCTGTTGGCAAAGGACAATAGTCAATAGCAGCCTCACGTAATTAAATTGTTTATACTAATCAATTATTTAATGTAATAAGAGTTATATGGGTCATATCTCATATGGTATCTCATATGGGTCATATCTCATATACACTATTACTATATTTTTGTTATATACTAATATATATATAATATCACAATTTTATTTATTACATATATATTATTATAATATAAATAAATATATATATATATATATTCGAGCTTTAATCGAGCCTATATGAACGAGCCTATGATGGTCAAGGTCGGCTCGTTTAATTAACGAACCTAATTTTATTGTTCAAGCCCGGCTCGTTTACCATTCGAGCTGAACATGAACGAGCTCTTGTTGAGCCAATTACCGAGCCGTTCACGAACAAGAGCCAGGATTTACAGCCCTAGCATCGATGCATTATAAACCCAGATTTCATTTTTTTAACCTAGTTATAGGAAATAAAATCTGAAAAAACACAAAAGATCTAAAAAAGCGCAAATAATCCTTACCAATGAAATCTGAATATCTAAAAAAATCCGTAAAAACGCAAGATATCCTAAATAAAGCAAAAATATTTGTTAATAATAAGAAATAAAAAAATTTATTTCTACAACTTATCACTATCAGAAAACCACTTTCGCTAGTTTTAAAGGTCAAGAAAAACTCCATTTTTAAATAGAAAAATAAAAATAATTAGTGAGGGCCACTCAATAATATCAAAGTGATTGAGAAAAACCAAATGTAAAGGAATTGTTTATGTTATGTCAAAGTAATGTCATTTTAGGCATTTTTTAGACAGTTTGAAATGAAGTTTATAAATAAAGTAAATAAGATTATACACTAAAAACACTAATAATTTACTGAAATAAATTCAGTTACCAGCAGGAAAATCCTTATTAGCTTTTGCGATTAAATTAGTTTTTTGTAATTAAAAATAAAATGAAAATAAAAATCAATACCTCCTCGCAGCCAAGATGCAACAGCACTGCATAAATGGTAAATACGTTTTATCGTATTAAGTGAGAAGTCATACTAGCGTTTCTGCTTTAAAATGATGCTTGAACTAAGTCAATATTTTTATCTTAGTGTCATAATGCTCTTAAAAATTTTTTATCTTATTGTTATAATGCATAAAACTCTTGGCCAAAGTTAAAGGATATTAAAGTATATAACTTAGGGTCGAAGTTAGAGATTTTAATTAAAGTATTTAATTTTGTTAGTACGCTTTTGCATGGTGAATATTTATAATGTTTAAGGTGGTACACCCCCATTGAATAAATTTTCTTTTAAATATTCAAAACAAAATTAAAAACACCATCACACAAGTTAAAACAAGTATGCTAATATTTTTCTAAATATGAAATCTTGATTTGTCAACTTTTGCATAACTTATTCCAGAAGAATTACGCAAAAGTGGGTATAATTTAAAACAAGATATCTCTATTTCTATTATTCATTTAGTTACGAAACTTTCACATTATGTTTCTGAAATATGCCAAGAGGTTATGAACCAGAATCATGCATTAAAGATGCATAGAACATTTTAAAAGTAATTTTTAATAGATTTATTAAAAATTTTAACAAAAAAAGCAAGAAAAACAGGTATTAAATATACTTTGACACCATATTTATTTGTAAATATGGTTCATTACCTAAGTCAAACAATAATAAAAGCACCCTTAAAATTTCAAGTTAAAGGTCGCAATCTAAAAATATCATGTTTTAAAAATTACATTACAAAAATTCGTTCCATTACAAAAAAAAGCATGAGCCCATTTATAACATTCACTAAACATTAATCACATAATGAAGAAGCTGAAGTATATAAAAAAAAATTGTTGTTTAAAAGCTTCAACAAGTTGAAATTTTCTTGTTTAAAAATGCGTTGCTATAGCGTTGCTATGGACCTCAAAACCCTTTAATGGCCAAAGTACACACACTTATTTACTTATTTTATTAAAAAAAAAAATTATAAATATGTTCTATGAACTAAAAATATCAATGTTTGAAAAAATAATTAAAACAGAAAAAATTCTAAAATTAATGGTGGTATACTATCTTAATTTGAAGCCATCCCAGGTAGTATTTAAATAATTTATAAATTTAAAAATTTAATTTAAAATTGATTTAAAATGATTTACATATAAGAATGTAAATAATAATTTAAAAATGATTTACATATAAGAACTAACTTGTTACTAACAGTATTCTAGGACTTATAGAAACTGTTAACACAGCCAAAAAGAATAGAAAAAGTTTTAAAAATTTTTGTAATTTGCTTCAGAAATGGGTTTAAATTTTAACAAAATAACTGTCATTATTTAGAATTTTTAATAAGCATGACCTTATTAAGTAAAATGTAAAACTATTTTTAGGCCGAATTGTCTTATGAAATAATCACCATATAATTTATAAAAAATGATAATTTTATAAAGAAACAATTCAAATCCAAAACGAAAACGCTACCAACAAAAAGTCCTTTCAACAAAATAATAACTTTGACACACGCGCGTAATTAAAAGACTCTCGCATTGTATTTTAACACAATATATATTATGGTAATATTGAACTTTTAAGAACTAATATCGTTCTTTCCATCAGAAAAGCGAATAGATCCTTAGGTGCCAGTATTGATAAAACTCTTTTTATATGGATTAGTAGTGTAAGTTCCGTCACAAATATAACCATAAGTTGTTTCAAAAAAATTAATGGAAACTACGTGGGAACAATAAAAAAGTAAAAGTTGTCCATCATTGTTGTCATTCTTACTCAAACTTACTTTGGTTCAAAGGGTATCTAACAAACCGGAGGCAATTTTTATATTATGATCAAAATAACACAATTCCATATTCCATAACTTGCGGGGTTCATCAGGGCTCAATTTTAGGACCACTCTTATTTCTATTGTACATAAATGACTTATACCTAGCAACAAATCTTTTAGACCTAATTTTGTTTGCTGATGATTCCAATCTTTTTTATTCTCACAGAGACATTAAAACACTTTTTAAAATAGTTAATGAACAGTTATGTAAAGTTAATGAATGGTTCGTAAGTAACAAACTTTCAATAAATGTGGATAAAACAAAATATATACTCTTCCATAAAGTAAATTAATCAGAAAACATACCTATAAAATTACCAAATCTTATAATTAATAATACTTATATTAAAAGGGAAACAAACGTAAACTTTTTAGGAGTAAAACTGGATGAAAATTTACTGTGGTATTCTCATATAAATATTATTGAAACAACACTCTCAAAAAATATCGCTATGATTTATAAGGCTTAACCTTTTCTAAATGTAGCATCCCTGAAAAAATTGTATTTTGCCTTTATTCGCAGCTATTTGTCTTACTGTAATATTGTGTGGGCTAGTACTGGCTATACAAAACTTAAGAAAATCTACAACAAACAAAAACATGCATGCAGAATAGTGTTTGGAGCCTGCAGAAATACTCCTTGCGAACCACTTTTACGTGCACTCGGTGCTTTAAATGTGTATAAACTCAATTTACACCAAGTTTTATTGTTTATGTTTAAAACAAAAATGGGATTGTCCCTAATAATTTTTCAAACCTATTTTAATAAAACTAATCATAAATATTCAACAAAGTTTTCTGAAAACAACTTTGTTCTTCTCAAGTATAATTTAAAATTAACCTTCTATTCAATTAAATATCGCGGACCTTATCTGTGGAAAAAATTCCCAGAGATTTTCAACAAAAACAAGACTACATTAGAACAATTTAAAAATGAATCAAAACAATTATTACTATTCAGGGATCTTAATTTATCTGACTTCAAATGTTTCTTTTAAAATTTAATCAAATAAAAACAAATTTATTTATATCAATCAAATTTAAGTAATGATGTTAAAAATTCATCTTGTGATAATGTTAATTATGAAATTTTATTCTTATTTAAAACTTTTTGTTTAAATGATTTTAAAACATTTTAGCGGTTGCTAGCATTTTGACAATTCTTAGTTATTTGCTATTTTGAATTTCTTAATTTTCTCAGTTACTTTCTGTTTTAATTCTTACCTATATTTTATATATTTATATTATATACATTTGTATTTTACGGTTATGTAGAGTTTTTTTTTTATGTAGAGTTTTTTTTTTTTTTTATATGTGGGGCTCGGCGATAAGGCAAAATGTGCCTTCTTCTTGCTCCTGCCATTATTTTTGATATATGTATTTGCAATGTAAACATTCTTTAACGGCGAAATAAATTACAATATAAAAAAAAAAAAAAAATTCTAAAATAAAACTAAATTAACTTCATTCTTATAATAAAAGATGTGCATAAATTTGTTTACCTCACTTAATAACTTAACAACATCACTTAAATTAAAAGTTAATAAAAAGATATAAATAAATTTAAAAATGATAAAAAGAGAAACATATTAGTAATTAGAAAATGTCAACCATTGTGGGGTCTATCTGAAACATTTCGTAAAAACGCAAAATATCCTAAATAACACAAAATTATTAATCATTAATAAGAAATATATATATATATATATTATATTATCACTACTAGTGATAATATATACATGTTTTTTTTACAATCATTTTTCAATTATTTCTCATAAATACTTAACGAGTTGCTCTATTCACAATTTTAACTTACCTAAGTCAACATTAAAAAAAACAGATTACTCAATTTCATATAGAGGACCTCGTCTATGGAACAGAATTCTTGACAACAAAATGAAAAGTATAACCTTAATACAATCTTTTAAAAATGTAGTTAAACAGAACTTGCTCGACTTAACAGATACAAACATACTTTAATTTTTTTAGTTTTAAAATTTAATTTTTTTTACGTTACTTATTTGTTTTTCTTGCTGTTTTTTTTTTTTTTTTTTTTGCTTTTTACTTTACTTTTGAAGTATTTTTATTTTATTACAATAAAGTTTATTTTTATTTTCTTTATATAATGAGTATGTGTATATAATGAGATAATGACACAAAAAAAATGTAAATAATTATTATATATATTTTATTTCTATATTTTATTTTAGAAGTCTTATTGTAGTATAGCTATTTTTAACTTGCTACATAAAATGATTATTTATTTTTTTGTTAAAAAAACTTGTAAAGCTAATCTTTTAAATTTCTTTACTTTATTTATCTTAATTAATTATATAGTGACTGTAAATTATTATATTTTCTATATTATGGATACTTTGTAAAAAATATATCACTCAAATTGTAGGGGCTTGACAACAAGACTTATGTCTTCTACTTGCTCCTGTCATTCTTTATATTTTGATTTTTTTTAATAAAATTGTAAACAAGAATATTGTAAAATGCTTATATATGACGAAATAAATAAATAAAAAAGTTAGAAAACCACTTATTTTTTGCATAATTTATGGAAGAAACATGGTTTTAGCATATTTCAATTAAAAAATCAAATTGGGTTTACCACGCAAATAGTTTTACTATATTTAAGATTAAAATTTTATTGATTCCATATTCGATATTCCATATAGTCACAGTTAATCCATATAACCGATAATCCATAAAGTGTTAGTTATAAGTTTGAATTTGTTACAATGCTTATACTTATGTTTCACGTTTGGCGTGCTGATCTTCTCCAGAGGCTCTCTTCTTATGGGTAATTGGGAAAGTTTTTGAAATTATCGAATCATTTATAATCAGAATAATAAAGTTACCCTTAATAGACTACCTTTCCTACATTAATAATAACAAATAGGGTCATTTTTGGTTCTGGTTGTTTCTTATTTATATAAATGATCTAGCTAATAATATAATTTCTTAGGTTAGCTTATTTACTAATGATTTGCTTTTTATTACAATCTTCAAAAAAAAGTCATCATTTTTTGATCCCTTAGAACGAGACAAATTTGAATGTTGTTTCCTTTTGAATGTTGATTTTTTGAGAGATTGGGGCCTGAAATGGTGATAAACTTGAAGCCGAACAAGACTAAAAAGACTGCTAAATAATGTTGATAATCCTATATTGCTTAAGATCACCACTAAATCAGGCCACTAAAGTTGAAAATAAAAATCCATAACTTTTCCATGACATTTTTTATAACTCTTCATAAACTTCTATGATAAACCACTAGAGTAAAATATTCAATACTGGACATGCAGTTAGTAGTCGCCACTTGGTCATTAAAAAACAGGCAGAACAAAAACTAATTGCAAGAAAGTTCTGAAATCATGTCTGAAAAAAACTCTGATGTTTGCATCATAACTGATAAAAGTTTGACAATTGCTACAATTATAAAAATAAAGGCACAAAATCTGTTTAGAGGCCAAGTAGCACTCTGAAAAGAATTTTAGATACCAAGTAGCATAAAAGCGTATGGAGAATACAAGGTGTTTTACCCTAACTCTAATTACATTCAATTACTGTAGTTAGAATTAACTCTTATTACTGGCACTTTTGTCAACCATTTTGTATGATGTCATTTTAATTATAATCTTTTCGCTGTCGAGTTATACCAGAGTTTTGAATTCGTTTAATAAGTTATCTTCAAAATATTTATTTAAATAAAAATATTAAAGTAAAAATAATTGTATTTGATGTGAAATTTTTAAAGTTATGAGTACCTAACAATTTCTTAACTGTGTTATTAAAATGTGATATTTTATTTTAGTTATGAGTGGAAAAAAAAGAACTTGTTACTATAAAAAATTGCCTAATCAGGACACTTTAAATAAATACTAATTTTTCTCAACAAAAAATAAATTAACAAATTTAATTTATTCATACAACTTCTTTTTAAACCATAAAGAACTTAATTCATTACCTCACAAATCATTAGCCTTTACTTTTGCTACTAATAACATTCACTCATTGCAATTGACATGTTTTAAAATGTTTTGACAAACAATTGACATGCTCTTATTAGGGTAAAAATTTATTTAAAAAAAATTATTTTACAATATAACTTATTTTACATATGCGTTTTCATTACAATTTATTTTACAGGCATTTATTTTACAAACATTCATTTCAAAATGAGGTTTTAAAACATGACATTAGAGAGAGCAGAAACCGAAACAACACTGGAAAAAAAAAAAAAAAAAAAAAAAAAAACGATTAGAGGGTTTTTATTAACAATTTTCTGTAACCAGGGATGTTGCAATGTAAAAACCACACATAGGTGGTCATACAAAAATAACATTTATTTCACAATAAATGGTGTATACTCTGTTTATACCCAGCTTTAACTCAACGATTAAGCCTGTAACCTTGTTCATATGTCCTAGACCTCATGTTTTTTCAGTAACATATTTTATCATAAATTATTGAATTAAATATAAAAGTATTAAAAAAAATTATATTTTTTGTAATCTTTCACAAGATTAAAGGCACAAAGGATATTTGTATTTTTAAAACTATTTCATTTCGCATTTTTAATAAAATTGTCATTTGGTTCATATTACTGCATTTTATAAGAACTTCAAAACAATATTTTTAAACAATGAAAACAATTGGTTACCAAAAATGTTTTTTATCTATATATTGAGTCCGTAATTTGTTTTAACATTTTTAATTAATTAAAAGACTTTAAATTTACATATTTTGCTAAAATAAATTAAGAAAAATATTTTTTTAGCTTATCTAATATTTTAAAAATATAGAGTAAAATGGGGTCAAATGGAATAGTTAAGAATTTTAATTTTTTGTTGTTGTTGTTGTTGTTGTTGTTGTTGTTGTAAATTGTGGTACAACCCACTCTCAACTCTTTAACTCCGAAACACGAACTTTGACAAGCAAGACCGCTGCGCGGAGAAATTAAATTGAGCGCGGTACTTCCAGGGACATGGTGGGAGTTGAACTCCGAACCTCTCGCTTACAAAGCGAGCGCTCTTACCACTACACCACTACCGCATCAATTATTTATTTTTTACGGAAAAAAGATTTTTAAAAAACTTTTTAACTCCGAAACACGAACTTTGACAAGCAAGACCGCTGCGCGGAGAAATTAAATTGAGCGCGGTACTTCCAGGGACATGGTGGGAGTTGAACTCCGAACCTCTCGCTTACAAAGCGAGCGCTCTTACCACTACACCACTACCGCATCAATTATTTATTTTTTACGGAAAAAAGATTTTTAAAAAATTTTTTTTTAAAGTTGTAGAGAATAGCTGTATTTGAATAAATAAAAATAAAAAATTAAATTTTTTTAAAAAAATTTATTTGATTAAAAAAAATTTATTCCATTCTACACCTACATACGGGGAGAACGAAATACGCAAATGTATGTGCAATTATAACAATACTTTATTAAAAAAACGAAAAGCAATCAACAATAACAATTAAAAAAACAATCAATAATAACAATTAAAAAATCAATCAAATAAAAAAAACTATTTTATTTTTGTAATAATGTTTGAGTCATATAGAGGTGCTAAAGGTTGAGTTGAGTTTTCAGTTGTGCATACTTTTTGGTGCAACAAAACTCAGCGCCTTTTATGTATCGCTTTGGTATGCATGGTTGACGTAGCCAAACCTTGCAATTTAAATTTTTACACTGGTATCATTCACTATTTTGACTTGCTGAAGCCTAAAACTTACCTTCTTTACCTTGATCACCAGAAAAGCCAATTTTATCAAAATTCCACTAACGACATTGAGTGTTTTTGTTGATACCTGCTATGTTGAATTCTCTTTTCAGCGTGTTAAAATACTTTGCTACTATTTCTTGCGTGCAAGAAGCGGCTCTGAGTGATAAAATATTGTCTATGGCTCTGATGCTCAACCTTTGACTCCACCGTTTTATGAAAAACCTATACCAATCTCTTCCTGGTGTACCATTCGGAAACAAATGAGGTTGACCTTGGTGTTGGAAGTAGTCGGTAACTAGTGCGATAGCGTTACTGTAAGTTCTACCAAAGCCCCAATCAGATAATTTGATGAGCGTATCTACCTGAACTGATTCAAGTTGTTGTGACATTCTAGTGCTTGAACCACTGCCATTTGTTTCACATATACAGTGGACACGTCTGTGAAGAGTTGCTACCGGTACGCTGAATGATTTAGCAGATTTTTTAAGTGAAAATTTACAGCTTTGTACTTTGGCCACCGCAAGCGCAACTTGCTCTTTGGTGTATAGTTTTTCTTTTTTCTTTGCATGCAAGTTGTTTTGAGGCATATTTAATATTAAAATACATTTATTATTAATCAGTTTAAAATTTATGCACAAAATTTATAGATTGCTTGGTCACTTAAGACTTAATTAATTAATAAAACCTGGATTTAACAAGAGAGCAACTAGCGTATTTCATTTATTTATTAGAATCATTTAATAAAAGCAGTCAGTAAAATTCATTCATTTAAATTCAAGTAAGATAAAATTCGTTCATTGAAATTTATACAAAATTTATAGCTGGAGATTTATTGGTCGCTTGAGAAATAATTAAAAAAAAGCCGCATTTAAGAATTGCTTCTCTTATTATTAGCGTTTTTCATTTAACCCCACAATTCTCCTTTTATGTTTTTTAATTTTTTTTCCTAAATAGCAAATTTTTTTTTGAAAAAAGATTCTTGATCAACGTAAAAAGTTGTAGGGGAGAGTGGTGTACCTCGGAGGTATTTTCGAACTTTTTCAAATATAAGAAAAAATACTAAAAATGTGATCTGAAACAATATATTTTCTTAAACTTGATGATATAAGTTACTTTAGAATTTTTTATTAAATATCCAGACATATTTTTACTTTTAAAAATAGCTTTCACTACAGCCAAGGTAAAACACCGGTGGTGTACCTTGGAGGTAGTTATGTTGTACCTTGAAGGTATTATTGTTTTAACAAATTAAGTACTCAACATAATAGAAATTTGCCTCATTTAAGATAACATTAATCAAACTATTTAAATTTATATAAACTGTATATTAATTTATATTGCTATATATGATTATAAATTTAAACTAACTTAAATTTAGATGTATTAAAAATGTACATAAGAAAAAATGCTTATTAAGAAAAGAGTAAAAACAAAGCTATACATTAAAGTTCAGTAAATAAACATCTCTCACTTTGATTAAGTATTTGACTACTCTACATTTAGGTTATCAAATTTAATGCCACATGATAATTTTTCCAGCTGTCGTGCTGAACCTCCTGTAAAAGTGGGATGCGGCAACTGAAAGACCATGTCTGATTTTTCCAATTCATACACAGTTTTATCCTTCTCTAGTAAATCTTTCTGAGTTTGAGTCTTTTTTTAAGTACTAAATTTTGAAAAACGTGTCAGCAACTTCTAGCACCTCTGCTACAAAGTTTTTTACAGCACCTTTGCCATGAATTTGTGCCAAGATAAAAACTCCTGGCTGGGTTTTTTGAAAATTTGAATCTTTCATAATCTCGAAGTCTACTTCTGACTGAGCAGACACTTTATCCGATACTAAATCTACATTTTCCTCTAATTCTGTACTTTTTTCCAAGGTAAAGCTCAGCTTTTTTTCAAAACAGAATCCGGTTGTTTATTACCAGTTTTGCGTTTCATTTTATTGCAAGATTTTTTTTTATTTTTAGCTTTTTCTTTTTCAATTTGAAGTGTTACATGACTGGAAGTTAAAATGCAAGACTTTTTCTTAGGACGACCTTTTCCAGTTTGTTTTCGCGGTTGAGCTTTTGGGTAAGGTAGAATAATATCAGGAGATATAATGTTAGCGTTGATTTGGTTTGCAAAAGAAGCCAGACTGCAGCTAGTTACCTCAGTATTTGTTGAGGGTCCAGGTCTGCTCAAAAGTCTTCAACATGCTTACTTTTGTTTCCAGGCTGGTCTTCTGACACAGGTTGCGGTTGATCTGTTATAGTGGAAGGCAAGAATTCATAATCTCTAAAAATGTTCTTATTCAGTATATGAAGGTCACTTACTAGAAAACTGTGTGTAATGTTGCTTGGTGTAAAAGCTAAGAGAAAAGCTTGTCCAACAATTTCTGATACATCATAGATTGTTGCTGGTTTCCCAGTATTGCCTGGTTTTAACATCTAATCCTTCAATTTATTGTTGTAATATGTCTTAAATGGACCATATACGCCCCTGTCTAAGGGTTGCATTTTATGACTAATGAGTGGATGAAATGTTACCACTGTAATCCCATTATATTTTGCTAGCTGAATTGTTGGTATTGAGATTTGACTCTCGTGGTTGTCAAATAAAAGAATGGAAGGATTTTCTTAACTTGAACGAGTGTGCTTTACAAAATGTTTCATAAATCCTAGTAACAAGTCTTCATTTGACCATCCTGATGGTTTTGCTCCACCAAGTGTACCTTCTGGGGCTCCTTTTAACATAAAGTCCTTAAACTTCTTACGAGGGAAAATCAACATTGGGGGCATATAGCCACCACCAGCATTTATTGCTCCAATCATTGTTATACTATATCCTCGTTCACCACTAGTCATTACACCAACCTGCTTTTGACCTTTTTTTGCTAAGTTTTTAGGAGGATTGTGGACAGTGCTAATATTGGTTTCGTTGACATTCCATATGTTAAATGCTGTAATACCTTGATTTTGTTCAAGCCCAAGAGCTACTTCATAATTTTGAAAAGTAAGTGCTACATTTTGTAAACAATAGTAATTAATTTACATTTATAGGTCACTTATGCAAAATACAAAACATACTTTTGTTCCACTTACATTCAACTATTAGACTACAAAATTTCTATATAATTTTAGATTATGAGCTGTATAATTTATATACAAATTATTAGTTGCAAAACATATATACAAGTCATAGTTGCTGTATTGATGTAACTCTGTTAAATATTTCTAGTTTATCTAGTTGAAATAGTTTGTTTATTTATGTTATTTTTTTAATGATACACGTTTATTGGACTCCAAGTACTCACGTCTACCTTAGGTTACACCAATATAAAAGACTCTCAACTACTTTTAAAATGATAGCTCTTACTATTGAGGCATGCTACTACACTGGTCACTATTTACATTCCACACTTAGATATAAGAAGTCGAAACAGTTCACAACTCTTATTGACCCAACTTATACTGTGACAAACCACTGCTCTTAAAGACACTCATGTCAAAAAATTACTTACTATTGTTTACGAGTTGTACTGAACCCCGCTAAATGCCCTCTGGTCTCAGTGTCAATTCAGGAGTCTGTGGCAATCGTCCTGACTGGATACTCTGAGAATAGTCCTTTTGGGATAACACAATGGGATACCTTTAAAAAGATACCCTGGTGTTGACCCAGAGTGGAACTTCTTTTAGGATATCAGTCTCGGATGACAGCTAGAGGTCTTCATGTGTTCACACTGCACCATAAGGCACAAATCCATACTGTACTCAAGACGTTCATGACACTTATATCTATGATGTATGTTTGTCACTCTAATAAAACAAACCACATGGTGACTAATTATAAAACGAATAATTCTACTCCATTACTACTTCTATCTATACATCACAGTTACGCTAGACACTAATAACAATTTCATAGCACAACAACTATTGACTTTCCATGACTATTGTTTATTATTCTTATTTTTTACTACATTTTACTTATATCAGTTTTAAATATTTTTCCACTTTAAGGCTCTTTGTTTTCCACGGGACATCTGTCCGTTTGTACTTTTATCTCACTCTGCTAAACTCTTTTTAACTTATTATTCATCTCTAAGGCGTTCACTGCTCGGTGTAGCTTTACTAAAATGCATTGCATTTACAAAAAGTATTTATGCCCACGTGGACTGCGGAGCAATGACTATCTTCCTGACAACCACATATACCAAAGGTGAATTTATTTACCTAACAATACCAACAAAAAAGAGTACTTACAACAGTAAAAAACACATGCTTATGCACATTCACCTCACATCCTGAACTAACACTTTACTTTTTTATTTTTAAGATTTATTTTGATTTTCTTATATAATTATTCCTTATAGTGTTCTTATTATTAATTAGTTACTATAAATGACACAAAATCAACTATGCTATACATACAGTCTGTTTAATTGACTAGAATTTACCTGCTAACAGTTTTTTTAAATATCAAAGCTATCAAAGCATGCTACTACACTGGTCACACACGAGTACACCACATTGACTATTTACATTACACACTAAGTTACAAGAACAATAAAAAAGTTCAAAACTCAACTTATTTTGTGAAAAACCACTGCACTTAAAGACACTTATGTCAAAAAAGTACTTACTATTGTTTGCGAGTTGTACTGAACCCCGCTAAATGTCCTCTGGTCTCAGTGTCAATTCAGAAATCTGTGGCAATTTTTCTGACTGGATACTCTGAGAACAGTCCTTTTGGGATAACACAATGGGATACCTTAAAAAAATACCCTGGTGTAGACCCAGAGTGAAACTTCTTTTACGATGCCACTCTCGGATGAAAGCTGGAGGTTTTCATGTGTTCATACTGCACCATAAGGCACAAATCCATACTGTACTCGAGACGTTTATTACACTTATATCTATAATGTATGTTTATTACCTTAAAAATACAGACTGCATGATTACTACTTTATTCTACTCCATTACTAATACTCACAAACATCACTAACACTCTAATCATTTACGATTATATATATAAATACAATACAGTCGATACTCACTTTACATCACTAATACTTACTATACATCACATTTATGGTCAATACAACAGTGTTGTCGCATAACACGTAATGAATCTAACTCCTTTCAAGTATGGTTGAATAATCTTGTCTATTTTTACTTTATCTTAGATTTATTTTTAATATTTTTCCTATTTAGAAAGTCTTTGTTTTCTACTGGACATCTGCCTTTCTAGGTTTTTTTTATCTCACTCTGCCAAACTCTTTTTAACTTATTATGCTTCTCTATAGTGCTTACTGTTCAATGTAGTCTTTCTAGAATGCTTTGCATTCAACAACAAAAAGTACTTATGTTAATATTTATAGTTCTTATTACACAAAGATATCTATTTCTTCTCTTCTAAGTGTAGACACTAAGAATAACAACCTTTCTACAGTTTTGATTTTGGCCTTATGTATTTTGTCAAAAACAGATCCTATTATGTAAACATAATAAATTCTTCTATAAAATAAAAATCTGCCTCATCTAGACTTGACAAACTAGCGCGGAATTATTACCGGCATTTTCGACTCGCTTGCCTCATTCTGCTTGATTTAGCATAAAAGCAATTTCTTGAACCTCATGGTATTCTGTTTGAGCTCTACAACAGAGCGGTAAGTTTAAAATTACTTAATTTTTCTTTATATTCACGTGGTATTGGTATGAAAACGGGATCAATATTCTTATCAGCCTTGACATTTTCTACATACCATTGATTGTTTATTTTCTTATACTGAACTTTTATAACAACAATGAAAGGTAATATGGAATCTATGTCTCTGGTTACATATTAATCATTAACTTAATTGTAATAAGGTTACATGTTTATTTATTTTTTTATGATTGTCTATGTGTTTATGACATATTTCTTTTAATGTTCATAATTGTAATAAAATACTATAAATTTGTTTCGGCTTGACAACCAATTTATGCTGTATTTCTGTGTAACAGTAAAAAAAAGTTTTTTTTTCTGTGATGTCTAGTGAATGTTTACACTGTTGTTTGAACAACGTTCAATGTATAAATAATAAGCACACATATTTTTATTACTTAGCTTTGTCTGATTCACAAGTATATTTACAAACTGTGTTTATTTATCAAATTATTTATTCATGTTTATATATATATATGTTACTTTCTTCACTAAGCTACCTAACACTGTGTTTTTAACTGTGTCATGGGTTTTGAATATGAATCGATGTGACTATCAACACATGTTGTATGTCTTTGATACATAATATATGTGTAACAATATTTATGCAAATGTCACTATTGGCTTTTCCATGTAGATATACAAAAAAAAAAACAATCAGGGCTAAGCATCAAGAAAACAAACTTATATCAAAGCGCCTCATCCCATCCTAAAATACTGGTGTTTTACAAAACCTGAGCACGTGCTTTATTTTAGCAAGGTAGTGTCCACAGGGTGTCGATCATTGGTCAGGCGCCAGACCTTTGAAACTCCTTGATGACAACTAATGGTCCTGATGAGAATGTTATCTTGACACTAAATGGGTAATTAGATATTAAAACACTTATATTTTGATCATTTACATTTCAATACACTTATGCTTATCATTCTAATATTTATACTGGTACTTCTAGAAGCTATATTTATTGATTTATGCCTATAATATTATACTTTATTAAGATTGGGTCATTAAAACATTACTCTAACACCTATTCAACACAAAAAATGTGTGAAATAGCTATTGTAATGTATATAATACATATAAATGATTTAGGGATATTTTGGAAAATATATGTATATATAATCATAAGGATATATATATATATATATATATATATATATATATATATATATATATATATATATATATATATATATATATATGTGTATTAATGCAAACACATATACTCATATGTGTTTGCATTAATACACATATAAACTTATTTATCAGTGTGTGTATATGTATTTATTTATGTGCTATAATATATTTGTATATGTATTTGTATTTTCTTCAATGTATTTGCATTTGTATATGCATTTGTATATACGATTTAATATACTTCTACTAGAGTCATACATAATATTTAATATACAACTCCAGCTAACCATAACCATTACAACTACTGGCTTTTACTGTCACCAAACATGCTCTAAAATTTTGACTATCATGTACAATTTACTCTAACACTCCTGTCAGGGTTATTATAATAATATCCTTACCTTCTGATATCTACATAAAAAATGAATAATTCTACTCCAGTTCTCTTTTATACAGCATCAGATAACTACTTAAAAAACGAATAACTCTACACCAGCTCTGTGACATACATCATCTGACAACTACGTAAAAAACGAAAAAATCTAATCAAGTTCTATTACAAACATCATCAGATGTCTACTTAAAAAACAAATAACCCTACTCCATTTCTGCTACATACATCATCTGATAGCTTAAGACGCAAGTAACTATGAATATTATTAAGCAAAAAACAGGCCAGGATTTTCATAAAACGAATAATTCTACTCCATTTTAAATACTTCTTGTAACATCACAGTCACGTGACTTATGCATTGTGATTCTTTTTACTTATACAAAATACCAAACACTTTTTCAAAACCTCATATTAACTGGTTAAACTACAAAACTCCATATGATTGTTATGTATTAGTGGTAATCTTTATAAAGAATATTAGTTAAAAAAATTCATATTAGTTTTTGTTGTAATTCTAAATTAGTATTTTAGATCATCTAGTTATAATACTCCAGAAACACGTCATAGGACTACTAAAAATCACGTCTAGCTTACATTACACCAACTTAAAGAATCTTTAACTATTTTTTATACTGATAACTCTTACTATTGAGGCATGCTACTACAATAGTTACACACCTAAAACACATTATCTATTTACATTACACATACCTAAATGAACTCAAAGCAGTTTACAACTCTCATTGACCCATGCTACACTTTGACAAAACACTGCACTTAATAAACACTCATGTCAAAAAACTACTTACTATTGTTTGCAAGTTGTACTGAACCCCGCTAAGTGTCTGCTGGTCCCAGTGTTAATTCAGGAGTCTGTAGCAATCGGCATGACTAGATACTCTAAAAATAGTCTTTTTGGGATAACACAATGGGATACCTAAAAAGATACCCTGGTGTAGACCCAGAATGGAACTTCTTTTGGGATACCAGTCTCGGATGAAAGCTGGAGGTCTTCATGTGTTCATACTGCACCATAAGGCACGAATCCATACTGTACTCGAAACATTCATGACACTTATATCTACATTGTATGTTTATCACCCTATCAATACAAACCACATGGTGACTACTTATAAAACGAACAATTCTACTCCATTACCAATTCTATCTATACATCACATTTACGATGCACTCTAACAACAATTTAGTAGCACAACAACTAATGACTTTCCTTGATTATTGTTTGTTATTCTTGTTTATTTTTTTACTACATTTGACTTATATCAATTTAAAATATCTTTCCACTTTGAGGCTCTTTGTTTTTCACTGGACATCTGTCCTTTTGTACTTTTATCTCACTCTGCTAAACTCTTTTTAACTTATTATTCTTCCTTCGTTCACTGCTCGGTGCAGCTTCACTAAAACGCGTTGCATTTACAAAAAGTATTTATGTCCGCGTGGACTGCGGAGCAATGACTATCTTCCTGACAACCACATATACCAAAGGTAAATTTATTTACCTAACAATACCAACAAAGAAGAGTACTTACAACAGTAACAGACATATGCCTATGCACATACACCTCACATCCTGAATTAACACTTTACTCTTCTTTTCTAAAATTTTACTTTAATTTTCTTCTATAATTATTCCTTATATCATAGTATTCTTATTATTAATTAGTAAGAAAACCAAAACCCCTTAAACTACAGCAGTACGCAGACGATTCGAACTTTTTTGCCAGGAGCGTAAAGTCAGTCCGATTTTTCTCCGAAAAAGTAAAATTGTTTTAAAAAGCAAGTGGTTCAGTGGTTTATGCCTCAAAAACCAAGGGTCTTGCTCTTGGGGGTTTCGATCCTAAAATGTACCTGGAATTGGACAACATAGAGTGGACCAATAACACCGATTTAAAAATTTTGGGTGTTACTTTTTATAACAGACTGAGTAATACTACCAATTTCAATTGGCTAGTAACTCTAAACAAAATAGAGAAAAAACTCAAGTTTCTGGGACTACGTACTTTGTCACGTAGGGGAGAGACTGTGTTGATAAATACGTTAGCATTGTCAAAAGTGGGGTTTCTTGCAAACGTGCTGCCCGTTCCAAAATGGGTCATAAAACGTTTACACAGAGCCATATTTGAAAATCTGCGGCAAAAGACCAATTTCAATCCTGTCAAAAGAGAGACACTATTTTTACCCGTCAAAAAGGGGGTTCTCGGAATCCTATCACCGAAGGGGCAAAGTCTTGCACTTTTTGCCTCAAAACACTCATTCAACTGAAAGAATGCGGAGAGAATAAAACTCACGATTACTACAACTTTTCAGACTACTGGTTAGCAAGTTCATTTATAAAGTTTGCTAACCAAAACCAAAGCTGGAATTTTTTGAAACAGAACAATTTTCCAAAACACTGGGACAACAAAATGTCTCATTACTGTAAAACAACATTTGAAATATTAGGCAAAAACGGCTTCCTTTTTAACATCCCCCTAAAATCAACAAAAAAATTTTATTCAGAAGTGGCAAAAAACAAAAAGACAGTTGTGCCATCAGAACTTTTCTGGAACGGTTTAACAAAAACAACAATGCCGTTGACCCAAATTCGGAAAAAGAACTTTACTTCCCACGCATGCAGACCAACACAAAACATCCTCTTTCGATTTTCACACAATAGTTTACCTTCTGCGGCCTTGCTAGCCAAAAGCACAAGGCAACAGATTGTTAAAAACAACAAATGCAAAACTTGTGGTAAAGTCAAGGACAATCTTCACAAACCCTATCTCGCAACTGCTCCTGACAGTCACTCAAACCATCATGAGTAAGATATGGAACAGCAGATGCCACCACATTTTCAACAATTCCTATGTACCTATGGCAGTAATCAGGGTAATAATCAGGAACATCAGGAATATTATTACCTTAAAATATAATTATCATGTCCGTAGAATCACTGCGGACAATTTTTGTCAACTTTTCTGTATTAAAAATGTGTTTTGTCAAGTAGAGAACGGGAATCTGAAACTAAACATATGAGCTAAATAATTACACCAGCTCATCGCAAAAACTATATGTTTATTAAAGATTTCCCTTTCTCTGCAAATTATTAATTTCACAACAAAATATTAATTATGATTAAATTATCACTGCTAACCTTTATTTTATCATTTATAATTTCATTTTTTAAATGTATTTTCTGTAGCGTTCGTTACGTGGTTTTTGTGTAAAAGTCCTGTTATTTTTTTTTATTATTTTTTATATAAACTTCTTGCTTTAATCAAAAACTTCGGGAAACCTTTTTTAAACATCTAACTCTTCAATCTTATCTAATCTCTCGACTTTTCTTCGCACAACGGCACTTGACAAAAAAAAAAAAGAAAAATTTCTTTAAACATTATAAAAAATTAAAGTAAAATAAAAAATTATAACATCTTAAGCTATTGTTTAGACATAATACGCTAACAAAATCATGTAATTTTAAATAAAAGAATTTGAATAATTTAAAACCGCGATGTGAATAATTTTACAACAGCGAGTTCATAAAGGGTTGTCTATAAAGCACGTACGTTTTTATTTTGTCTACTCCACACACACCCCCCCCCACCCTCCTCGCATTTTGCAATACGCTTTTTTGAGTACCCTTCATTTCCCTAAAGGAAGTTATTGTAATCAGTGGCGTAGGAAGATTTTTAAATGTTTGAAATAACCAACTTATAAACAATAAAAATATTCCAAAATTTTTTACGTTTAAATGTATGACAAAAAATTTTTTTAACGAAAATAATTACAGTGATAGAAGAATGGGAACAAGAAACCCTAAAATCTTAGCCCCCCCTGCCCCAAACGTGAGAGCAACAAGTTGATTAAATATTTTTTGTACTATTTTCAACTAGACTTATATTCATCAAGAAATTTTCAATTTCATTATAAAAGAATGTAGTGTTCAAAAATTATGACCATATAAAGTTTAAACCCTCCTCAATTTGAGGGGGTGGCAAACTTTATATGGTCATATAAACACTAAAATTTTTTACTTGAAAAAAATTATGGTAGTGTTGTAAGGTAGGGAAAATAATTTTTTTGTGAATAACCTTATCATGTTTTCTACACTCTCACGGAAAGTGTGGAGTTTCCTTCCACACTTTCCTCCACATCAGTGTGTAGGCTTCACTCCTACACACATATGTATATTGAAGTTTATTCTCATCAGGCATTTGCCGTGTAGAGTTTTAATAAAGAATAAATTAGTTATATTTACAAGGTGGTCTACTGTTCCACTACTTGGTCAAAAAAAGACATAATCTCTAGAGACTACACGAGAAAAAAAAAAAAAAAACGAAGAAAAAAAAAAGTTTTAAACAAAAGTTTTAAACGAAGAAAAAAAAAGTTTTAAACATTTTAGCGGTTGTTAGCATTTCAACAATTCTTAATTATTTGCAATTTTGAAATTCTTAATTTTCTCATTTATTTTCTTTTTTAATTCTAATCTATATTTTACATATTTACATTATTGTATGTTACGGTAATGTAGAGTTTTTTTTTTATGTAGAGTTTTTTTTTATTTGTGGGGCTCGGCGATGAGGCAAAATGTGCCTTCTTTATGCTCCTGCAATTAATTTTGATATATGTATATGCCATGTAAACATTCTTTAACGGCAAGATAAAAAAAACCGGCAAAAAACGGCAAAAACCACGCTGATAAAAAATTATTTAACGATAAATGTTTTAATACAGAATATTTCGAAATTGAAACTTTTAAAACCCAATTCAAGCAAACTAATGATTTTACAGTTATACACATAAACATAAGAAGTATTAACTCAAATATCGACAAATTGAAAAATTTTCTTTTAGAATGTAAGTATTCTTTCAGCATGATTTGTCTCACCGAAACGTGGTGTACTGACAATTTTTCTCAAGAAAACTCAAATTTTCAAATTACTAACTACAACATGATTTTTTTTGAAAGAAAAACACTCAAAAGAGAAAGAGGAATTTTAGTTTATATTCGGAATGATCTTGAAAAAAAAATTAGAATCTCATTCTCCGATGCCGACAATGAGGCCCTTACAATAGAAATAATCAATAAAAATAAAAAAGACATTTTTGTAACTACTTGTTACAGGCCACCTAATGGCAATATTATCAAATTTTGTAACTATTAGAATCAGATCTTTATAAAAAATAACAATGAAAAAAAATACATATTTTGCATAGGAGACTTGAACATAGATTGTTTAAAATACAACGAAAGCACCAACATTATAATCTTCTTTGACAATTTATTTCAGCTCGGCATATTCTCACTAATTAACAAACCCACCCGAGTCACCTAAACCTCAATTACAGCCATAGATAATATATTGACCAACTCATCTTTAGACATATCCTTAAAAACAGGAATATTTAAAATTGATATATCAGATCACTTTCCAATATTCTTCTCACTTACACAAAACTCAGCGTCATTAAATAATTTAAAATTCAAAACATATAAAAGAAAAATTAACAAATCTTCTTCTATTCACGAATTTAAAGAAACTTTATCGAAAACAAATTGGTCAAATGTTTATCTACAATGCGACCGAGGACTTACGAATTCTGCTTATAATTTATTTATTGATATTTTTCTTGAGCACTACAACAAACACTTTCTAATTATTGAAAAAGAAATAAAAGTTAAATATTTGAAATGTCCATGGATAACAAGCGGAATAAAAAAATCGTCTAAGAAAAAACAAAAATTATACAATAAATATTTAAAAAATAGAAACGAAAAAAATCTAACTGTTTATAAAGAATACAAAAACCTTTTTGAAAAAATTAAAAAGAAATCTAAAAAAATGTATTTTTCTAAACAATTACAAAAGCACAATGGTAGTATTAAAAAAACATGGGAAATTATGAACGAAGTTATTGGAAAAACCAAAATTAAGTCCGAAATATTACCCTTCAAAATTGAGGAAGATGGATTGGAGTATACAGATAAAAAAACAATCTCCGATAAATTTAATCAATTTTTTGTAAATATCGGTCCTAAGCTGGCATCCAAAATAAACAACTCAGACAATTCATTTAATAACTATTTTACTAACCATACTAGTTCATTTACTGAGAGTGACCTAAAATCTGATGAATTTGAAGAAGCAACAAAGTCAATTAGAAAAACAAAGCTCCAGGCTTCGACAACATTTCTAGCAATGCAGTAATTGATACTTTATACATTTTAAAAGATCCTTATTTAAAGGTTTTCAAGTCATCAATTAGAACTGGAGTTGTTCCAAACAAATTAAAAATTGCAAAGATTTTACCTATATTTAAAACTGGAGACACGGCCTTGCTAACCAATTATAGACCTATCTCAATTCTTCCAGTCTTTTCCAACCTCCTAGAAAGGTTAATGTACAACAGACTTTATAAACATTTAACAGCCAATAAAATTTTAAGTAAATGTCAATACGGCTTTCAAACAAACCATTCTACAGAGCATGCAACCTTAGACCTGATGGACAACATTAGATCATCTTTTGATAAAGGAAAATTTGTATTGGGAGTTTTTATTGATCTTACAAAAGCTTTCGATACTGTCAACCATAAAATTCTGCTCGAAAAAATGAGAAAGTACGGTATAAAAAACCAAACTATTAAATGGTTCACTAACTATTTAAATAACAGACAACAATGTGTTATAATAGACGGTATCACTAATACAAAGTTATTAAAAATAAAATGTAGTGTCCCCCAGGGATCTATTCTTGCGCCTTTGTTATTTCTTATCTACATTAACGATCTACCTAAAGCCTCTACAAATCTAGATTGTATAATGTTTGCAGATGATACCAATCTATTTTACTCATCTACCTCTATCAATGACTTTTTTGATAAAGTCAACATTGAGCTTCATAAACTTAAAACATGGTTCAGTGCTAACATGTTATCATTAAACGCCCAAAAAACTAAGTATATTTTATTTCACTCAAACAAACAAAAAAATAAACTACGATCAATTCTACCCTCACTAAGTCTCGAACACGAAAAAATTGAAAGAACCCAAACAATTAAATTTCTTGGTGTGATTATTGATGAAAATATTTCATGGACAGCCCATATAAATGCCATCAGCACTAAAATATCTAAAAGTATTGGTATACTTTTTAAAGCTAGACCGTTTTTATCACAAAAAAACCTAAAACTTCTTTACTTTTCCTTTATACATAGTTATCTCACATATGCCAACATTGCTTGGGGAAGCACACACAAGACAAAGTTAATGTCCCTTTATCGACGACAAAAACATGCCTCAAGAATAATATATCATAAGAACAAACTGACCCACGCTATACCCCTAATTAAAAGAAATCAAAAAACATTTACCAACTTAATATCTATGCTAATATATTGTTCATGCTAAAATACAAATTAGGATTAGTTCCAAACCGGTTTACAGAAAATTTCTTTCAATCTAATATCAACCAATTTAACACAAGAGCAACTGGTAACTTTATTGTACCCTGGAAAAGACAAAAAAATTCTCAATTTTCTATTTCTTATCGCGGCCCTTATTTATATAACAAATTAATTTCGAATTATACCTCAATTTCTCCTGCTGACAATATAACTTCTCTAAAGTCAAAACTTAAAAATCATGTTCTCAATACAGATAATTACTTAGAAATGTTTTAGTTCGAATGATAAATTAACATTTAAGCTCACATTCAAACAATCAGCAATCAACCAAAAATGAAAATGTATTTTTTTTTTAAATTAAAAAAAAAGATAATATTATTATTATAAACCACAACACTAACACCACTCATAGAATAATAAAAAGAAAAAAAAAAGTCTACATCAATAACATTTAAAATATTTGTTTTATGAGAATCATAATGTTTATGTGTACTTTGCGCAATACCCCAAGGTTCTCGATGATAAGACTAAACTCAGTCTTCTACGAGTTCCCTACAACAGTCAAAACCCTTATCAAGTCATAGCATATTTAATTTTTTGTATTGGAAGTATATTTTGTTTATGCTATCGCAGTGTAAAAAAAAAAATTATAATTAATATAGTTGTGAAAATTTAACGAAAAAAAAAAATTAATAAATTACACCAAAAAAAAATTAGGTCTTATCCTTTTTCTGTGACTATTTCAAAGTGCTCCAAAAATTCTCGTACATCTAATTTATTTCCTCAAACATCAGTTCTTTGGATTTCGCTTCCTTCATCTTGTATTCCTAATTCATATAGTTTGCAATCTTTTAAGTCGTCTTTTGGTCTATAAACCACATCTTTTCTCTTACAGTAGTTAGAAGTTACTTTAATAGTGGTTGCTTGCATCCTTGTTGGAAACGATGATTAAATTAAAATAATAAAAAAATAAAAAGAAATTATTTTCTTGTTTAAGTAACCATTATTCTTTTTTTACAGCCATTTTTCTTTTTTACAAGGTCTGCTGGGTTTTCTAGTACTTAATATTATTATTATTGTGATTATTAAATTAGTTTTTTTTTTGAGTAGAGTTACAAAATTTCTTAAATAACGGTATTTAAGTTTTTTGGTCAGCTTTTATTCAGCTTACAATAAAACTTATTGCAAAATGTAAACAGATAATAAAATTCAGCCAAGATCAAGAATAACATAAATGTTAGTTACACTCACCAACATGTATGTATCTATCAATTTTGTTTTATAAGTGATAATATAAAATAGTTTTTTAAAAAATGTTTTGTTTAAAATTTTGTACTTTTATTTAAAAAAAAAATAGCAAATTTCAACTTCTTAAAGTGACTGCTGTTCTGTCGTATTTAAAATTTATATTTAAAAATTAAAATTTATATTGCATTAAATAAAAAAAAAAATATGGCAACTAATGTTATGATGACTGAATTTTAAAATAGAAAATGGCATGTTAAACTTATTTTGTTCTCAACCTCTACAGCAGATGAGTAGAAATTTTAGTAATTTCAGACACAGGATTGCTTTCTTTATGTTATAAGTTTATTGTAATGCTTTTCTTGAAATCTCAGTAAGAGTAAATATTCTTGTCATTTAATGTTATGATTCTAATTACTATTATCTTTTTACTGGTCTGATTTGTGCGTGTTATTTACGCTTATTCTAGTTCAGGAGTATGTTTACTTTGGTTCTTATTTTACTTTTTTTGTTGTTTTTCTATTACAATATTTATTCAAATATAACATGAAAGAAAATTACAGGTAAAAAATTCGTTAAAAAGAGTAAAACTTTCACAATATTTAATAAGCAAAACAAAGAACACGGACACTCAAAGAAGACCATTAGGTCTTGTCACCAAGAGCCGCTAAAAAAAAATTATTACATTGCGTTACAGTGCAATAATAAATACATTACATTACAGCACATGAAAGTAAAATAAAATCAACTTATAAACCTGTTTAAAAAACAGTTAAATTCGTATTGCAACGTGTTTATGTAAATAAGGTTAGGACTATTGTAATTCTTAATTTAGAAACAATAACAATACTTGCGATTTACAACTATTGTAATACTGTAATAGAATAACAGTAAATATTGTATTGCCATTCATCTTTATAAAACAATAACAATATCTGAAAAAAAAGGTTCCATAACGAAGTAATTGATTACACAGCGGTCAGATATATTAAAAAAAACAACTATTTTCACGTATGTAGTTAATCAATTAGTAGTTTATGTGTTAATGTAGTTAATCAATTAGTTTAGACGTCATCATCCGGTGAAACATGTCAATATCAGTTTAGACAAAGTTATTAAAAAAAAAATCACTTCTTAAAGTGAATAATTATTTAATTACAAGCGTATGATAAATTATATATTTGTATGATTTTGAATGAATATTATTAATGTTAATTCTAAATAAAAAATTATTTAAACAGTTATATTATTGAACTCAAAATAAATTATATTTATATATATAAATGGTTGCTAGAAACGGGTGCCACGTGCACCCCTGAACCTTGTACTTTTTAAGTATGCGTAATATATATACTTAATTTGGCTTTCCTGGCTTCACTACACTTCTCAAAACAATTAAAATTTATACATTTAAATGACTGCTGAAAACGAGCGTCATGGGCACCACTAAATTATCTAGTGCCCAAATAATACTAATTGCGTGAAAAAAGAACCTAAATACTATAAAATACAATAGCTATTAGACTTTGAAATAGTAATACAATATACCACAGTACTTATTGGAACTGTTATTTATCCCAGAAATACAATACAATAGTTATTGTAATTGTTTTATATCACAGCAATACAATACAATAGTTATTGTAATTGTTTTCTATCACAGCAATACAATACAATAGTTATTGTAATTGTTTTATATCACAGCAATACAATTTAATAGTTATTGTAATTGTTTTATATCACAGCAATACAATACAATAGTTATTGTAATTGTTTTATATCACAGCAATACAATACAATAGTTATTGTAATTGTTTTATATCACAGCAATACAATACAATAATGTATTGTTAGAAAAAAAAAACAATACAATAGTTTTTGTAACTGTTTTTATTCAATACAATAACCATTTAAAATGTCTTAATTACATCTCTGGTATTACAATTCAATATTATTGTATTGTAATTGTATATTTGTAAAAATTAAATACAATATATAAATATATATATATACATTGTTTTTAATTTTTACAATAACAATAACAATAGTCCTAACCCTTCCCATTATTTAAGATCACATATCTTAAAGACTGGACTGTTAAAACATTTATGAAATTTTACATTATAATAATTTTTTTTATTACAACAACAATAAATTTTATTGTATTATAAAGATGAATTACAAACAACAAGTATTGTTATTTTAATGGGTCATTACATTTTTATTTTTCAGATACTGTTATAGTATTATGAAGATGAATTGCAATACATCATTACATAATACATTATAATACATACATACATAATACATTACAGTATTAAAATAATTGTAAACCAAAAGTTTTGTTATTGCTTATAAAAAGTTGATACAGTAACAATAGTTATTGTTTCTGTTATTGTTTTGATTACAATTACAATAGTTAGAGCCCTAGTTCTTGCAGCAGGCCATCTATAACGAGAGACCAACAACTCATAATTTTTAACTTTGTCAATGTGGCCGTCAATAATTTCTAAAATATCAAAGTCCATTGATTTTTTATTATTTAGTGAGATAGATTTTCGCGAAAAGAGCTTTTTAATTTCCATGAACTAAAATGTTGCACCCTAAACTCGTTTATTATTTACATATTAGTCGTTTTGCTTTCAGTTGTTGTAAGAAAGTTAAAAAAAAGCAACAAAATTGCAAAAAGAATTGGAGTTTTATATAAATCAAGAAGCGTTTTAAACAAACATTCATTAACACAACTATTTTACTATTTTATACACTGTCATATTAATTATGCTAATACTGCATGGGGTAGTATCCATAAAAGTAAATTAAAGCCACTTTATTATCAACAGAAGCATATTGTACGCCTTATAAAATTCAAAAATCGTTTTACTCACACAAGGCTACTCTTATTTAACATAAATGTTTTTAATATATATCAAGTAAATGTTTATAATGTTCTTTGTTTTATGTTTAAATGTAAAACCAACTCATCTCCAGCTTCCTTTTTTGCTTTATATTCTTTAATAGAAAAAAATAAATATTCTTTAAGAAATGATAATTTTATTAAACAACCAAAATTTCAAACAAACTTATTTAAATTTTGCATTTCTTTTCGTGGAGCCAAATAATTTTAAAAAATGTTGAGTTTTCTCATGAATGTTATTATTATATGTTCAAAAGAAAATTAAGTAATTTTCTCCATTGAAAATAAATTTAAATACTTTTAATTATACCCAGTTTTGTCATCACTCATTTATATTTTACTTTCATACAATATTGATTTAAAATTTATGTGAGAAACTATATTTAAACACCATTATTTGAATTTTGTTAAAAGTTGCGCTGACGTTATTTGTAGACAGTAGTCTACAAATAATTTCAGTGCAACTAGTTTATTATTTACTTGTTTACTTAAACTTTTATTTTATTTCGTAATATTTGTAAAAAATTTGTCTTACTTTATGCTTTTAATATTGAATTTAATTTTGTAATAAAAAAAAAAATAAAAATAATATATTTTCATACATATATATATATATATATATATATATATATATATATATATATATATATATATATATATATATATATATATATATATATATATATATATATATATATATATATATATATATATATATATATATATATATATGTATATATTTATATATATATATATATTATTAAAAAAAAAAATTGATGTATGGAAATGGATGTATTTGAAAATATTGTATCTATGATACTTCTGGAAGTTAACCATCCTTTGACAGTGGTTTAACGCTTTTGTCGGTGGAAGCGTAAACGTAAACGCAACAACATTTGATAATTTTGGTTTCACACACAGAGACACCATCATTTGGCTTTCTAAATACTTCTACACAATTTTTTGGACAACCTTAAAGTGCATTTGGATGTACCTAGTGCAGTCATATTCTTATTATTTTCGCTTATTTATTAAATAATTTACAATTAAGAATAGTAATATTGTATTAAATATTGTTATAAAGAAAAAAAAAAAGAAAAAAAAAAAAAAGAAAGTGAATCTTAAAAACGCATTTAAGTCTAATTTCACTATTTATCCAATGAAAAATAATTTTTTGATGGCTAAATAATTTAACTTGTTATTTTTTAATTGTTTTTGATTGATATAAAAACAATAAACTAAAAATCACTCTAAGCAAACTTATTACTTTATTCAAATATAATTAACAAACGAACTATATTGCTTCTTATCTCTAAATTAAAGATATGATTAGATTGTTAAGAGTAATTTTTAGTCTAATGTTTTTATATCAATCAAAAACAGTTAAAAATTTTCTAATTAAATTTTTTTATAAATAAAAATATCTTTCATCGGCTTAATAATTTCTGCATTCTAAACTGATTCTAGATTAGACGCTTAAAGACGTCTTTTTCGGACGTTCAAAAGAGTTCTATAGAGACGTAAATGTTTCATTTGCGTACTTAAGTGTTCATAATAGAACAGCAGAAATTTGGCTCAAAAAAAACATCTTTTGGACGTTCAAAAGATGTTCAGAACGTCTTTAAAGCACTCAAACGACGTTACAGTGGTAAAAACCCCACAAACCAACTGGAACGTCAAAGATATTTCACATTACAAAAATATCTAAAAAATATCTTGAAAACTGTCATTATGATTTTATTTATCCCGTCCACCTTCGTCTTTACTATCCGGCGCTCTTTTAAGCACATTTCCAACGCATTTTTTTATTTCAATTTCAGTATACTTTTGCATGCCCTCTGCAATAAATAAAATTAAAGTATAAGATTTATATTATATATTATAAATAGCATAGTTAGCCATGCATAATTAAACATTAACAAAAAAAGCCATTTTATTATTGATATGAGTAAACATAATTGTTTGATTGCATTCCTGAAAATAAAATTCCATTATTTTTAACTTAATTAAAAATAAAAAATTACAAAAATGTTTTTTTATTTTACCAAACCTTTTAAATTTTTAAAACCCAATCCTTGACTATAATATATTATAATATATATATATATATATATATATATATATATATATATATATATATATATATATATATATATATATATATATATATATATATATGTATATATATATATATATATATATATATATATATATATATATATATATATGTATATATATATATATATATATATATATATATATATATATATATATATATATATATATATATATATATATATATATATATATATATATATATATATATATATCAGCAATAGCCTTCATCAGATTTGTCTTACGAAATGCATTCTTATTCCTTGTTCCATTCTTATTAAAACTTGACATTAATTTGTTTATCATGGGTACTACCTAGAGTAAAAAGAACTATTAATAAATATTTAGAATATAAAAAGTATGTAATCAAAGAATATAGTTGGCAGTGGAAAATATATGACTTTCAGACATAAGCAATTAAAAAAAATTCGGGCTTCATTTTAATGTTAACTCGTGTTTTTTATTTCATAAATTTTATGTAAAGCAAAATGTTAAAAACAAAAAAATTAATTAATAAAATAAATAATGAACATTTTTTCAAGGGTACATATTTTAAAAGTATTGATTTTACATTTGTATAGCATGAAACACCACCTATATTGGAAAGCTGAGTTCTCTAAAAAAAAAATTATTTAATTATACAATAAAAACTTATCAATGATGGTATATAAATTTAATGTGCAAAACATAGTAACCCAATATAGTATTATGGCAACCCATAATGTTTAAAATTTCTTAATATATTAGAAAGATCCATGAAAATTCTATAACATAAATGCGAAATCAGGTATCATTTTGAATCACTTAATTATACTAAAACCTATTAAGCGAGTGCGTTGACAAATATCATTCAACCCCTTATCAAACTCATTAAAACCTGCCAAATATGATATTTGATTTATAAAACAAGTCGAATCAAACAAATAATTTATTTCACCCTGCTTCTTTATTTCTTCTAAAATCTTTTGTAACTTGTGGAGAACCTTATACTAAAATTCTGTAAAACTTACAAAAGAAATATTTCATGAACCCAAAAACTTATCTTTATAACAATATAAAAGTTGAAAACTGGCATAATTTTAAGTAAATTTTATTGTAAATTATTCCATACTTGCTTCTGTTAAAAGAAACTTGTTTAATGCAATATTTGAAGTATTTATACTTCCTTGTTCATAGCCTTTTGATACAGATGAAGTTGAAATTGACGGAGGATTAGGGTGAGAACGAACGTTTTAAATTTCGTTGCGGTACTCTCGATTTTAACTGTTGCCGATGGATTGGGGGTAAAATGATAGAAAAAATGTCTTTTTTTTTGGGAGAAAGACGATGATGTAAACAATGAGGATTGTGACTCAGTTGATAATACATTAGAAAAAGAATGAAACGAAGTGAAGGGAGTTTTATATGATTGTTGGAATGGTGATTTTGTTATATCAGAATTCTCTTTGCAGTTATTGAGTCTAAAATATATAAATATTAGGTAAATAGTAATATAAAATATAAAGTAAGATGTATCTATCAATTAAAAAAACTTGCGTTTTTGTTTTTTGGTTTATGCAAATCTTCACTTTCTTCTTCCGGTGTAAAATCAAAACCAACCATAGTCACAGCAATGACCATTTTGGTGGCCATTGTTGTGAGCAAGCTCTTATAACATTAATGCCTTTTACCCAACAGAGATTTTTATCTACTATCCAGATTGTGGGAATGGTTATTTCTTCCTCTCTCAATAACTCCTTCTATACGACTCTTGACCATGACATAATTTTATATATACTGCAAAAGAATAGAAGTTTATTCAAAATAAAATTAAACCTTTAACACTAAATAAATAAAATTCATTCCTATGTATATTACAAAATGAGTATTATATAAACTGTTGCACAACACAACTGATTCCAAACTATAGTGATATATAATCAAATAATACAATGTCAAATCATTGTTTAAAAAAGAAGAATGAACTATTTGGGAATGATAATAATTAATGTTTAAAAAAAAATAATAACTTAAATATTTTTAAATATGTCAAAAACAAATCAAATTTGTAAGTGCAACATCATGCCTGAGAAATAAATTAATTTTTATGACTTAATAAATTAATTGGGAATTTCTATATTTTTGAATTTTCAAGTTATTGCATTAAAATTATATTATTAAAAAAGTAACTTTAGTATTTCATTTACAAAAATGAGTTTTTACTAGGGTTGTTAACCGGAGGATTTCGTGCAATTCCGGAAAAACAACATTCTTTCGTAAGGAGATTGAGAACACGGAATTACATTTTTTCGTACCGAATGTTACAAAACATTTAAAATCGCCAATGTTCATTTCGCAAAAGCCACTTCCGAAATTTAACATTTCGCAAGTTGACATACGAAACAAAACTGTTTTGCAACATACGAAAGTAACGGTTTCGGAAGTCGCACTTGCGAAACAAACATTTTCGCCAAACGACGTTTTGAAATCTATAAAGAAAATTTGTTTGCCAGACTGATTTTAATTGTAAAAATTAACATCTTTAAATCCCAAAATGTTTATAATGAATTTTTATTTTCAGTTTAATAACTATTAAATTTTTATGGTTTTATTTTTAGAAATATTGATAAAAAATAAAACTTCTTTCGAAACGAAAAGTATTTTGGATCACAACATACGAAAGAATTCTTAACGGAAATAAACTTACGAAACGTGCCATAATAAATATATACTACGATGTTTTTTGAACTCATTACGTATATTAAAAATAAGAAGGATGGGTAGGAATATACATGTTTTTTTTTTAAAGCATATGAAATTTTTGAAACAGGTTCGAATATGCTTAAGCAAATAGTAAAAAGAGGCTCAAAAATATGCTTTAGCTTAAGCATATTTCTGATAAAATATACCTATTTCAATAATTTCTAAAAGTGTGCACGTTACTAAAGTTCTAGCAGATTTTAAAGGTATGTAGAGTCCTGTTTGAATACGCTTTTCGAAGTATAGATCTTAGAAAATATTGTTTTTTAATTTTAATAAGATATAAATTTGAATATAAGATTGTATAGTTCAATCAGTTAGATACGTGATAATTCGCCGCAGAGATCCGCAGAGATCCGCAGCCATTGCAACGTTTGTTCATCAAACTCTTTTTACTTAAGATAGCATTTTTTGACCTCCATGTTCTATATTACAGATCTTTCGTCACCTTCACAATAGTGACAACCTCTCTTCTGTTAGTTATTCTTTTAAGATTGAGTTCATTGTGCTTAATTCAACACGTTTCCCTTGCTTTACTGAGTTCTACTTAAATTATGATGAAATGTACGTAAAACAACTTTTTCAAATAATATAAATATATATATATATATATATATATATACATATATATACAGTAAAATCCCATTAAGTAAAATCCCGTTAATGTATATATATATATATATATATATATATATATATATATATATATATATATATATATATATATATATATATATATATATATATATATATATATTAGGTATATTTGTATAAACATTTGAAGAATCATTTGACAATATTTTTTTATAATCTTATTATTTATTATTTAAACTGTTAATAGTTAATATCTTAAATATATCGTAACATAATATCTTTTGCGTCTTTTTCGTAACTACACATTCCGGAATGCTTTTTCCGTAAGGAACTACTTCGTAAGTATTCTTACGAAATGATTTGTTTCGCAAGTTTTCTTTCGCAATGCTTTATTACGGAATTTTATTTACTATTTATATTTTCGTATAGCGCGTTACGGAACGTGCATTTTTGCATGTGCAACTTCCGCAATAACAATTCTATTACGGTAGATAAAGATGCGAAATTTTCGCAAGTTTTGTTTTTCGGCGAACAACCCTAGTTTTTACCACATATATTTACTGCCTACTTTTATGTCATATTTAAATAAAACATACTATATTAAACTGAAGTTAAATTTAGTGTTCAGGAAGATACACAAGTTTTTTTTCTCAATTTAATCTTAGAAATTAGTTTTTTTTCTACTTTTCCATAGTTTCCTTTTACTAACAGTGCAGTATTAAATTGCAGTGATGGAACTGGTTTTTCGTATAAATTACATAGGTATCGTGGATTGACAACATCCCAATAAAAAGTTCTGTTTATTTCATTTGTAGTCACAAAAGCAACCGAATTGTCAGTAAAAAGGAAACATCTATCTTTCTTACTTTTAGATACTTTTGTAAATAACAATTTGTGTGACGCATGTTTCCATAAATTTTGAAACTCTATTTGCCTTTTACACACGTGCACATTAGGGCTCTTGGAGTTGTTAAGTGACAGTTTTAGTCTTTGTAAAAAATTTTCAAATGGAAAACAAGAGATACTGTTGAAATAATAACATTTCTTAATATCCAAGGTTTTATCTATAATAAAAAATTTAATGTTAATTAAACGTAATTCTATAAGGGACATATGCATATAAAGTAGTAATTATATATATAAGTTATAAAACAACAAAATATTATAAGTAATTATTTCTTCCAATCATTAAATTTGTTCATTATCAAAACCGTGTCTTTGGGGCGCTCTCCGGATTCGTTGCGATCGTCTTGGAAGGTGGTCAGGTTGCATATGCAATTGCGTTAAAATATCCAATTCCGGACCAAGTAAAGTCTTTTTGTTTGTAACTGAATATTTTTTGACTTGCGAAGTTTACTCTGAGTGGTTGGAACTATTTGTATCAGCGATCTCATTATCCAAACGGGGAAGTTAACTATCTCCTATTAGCGCAACCTCCTATTCAACTTCTTCAACTAGGGTGACGTATTTGCTAGATTGAAGATGTTTCTTCACAAATACTTTCCTCGGCTCTAGCAGCCAGGTTGGGATAAATTCTCTTTTTGAAGATCTCCATGGAAAATTGAAAAACCTTTCATGCGATGTTGCGTTTGTTGCAGTGCACAATAATAATCGTATTGAGTGTAATGCATCTTGCAGCACAATTTCCCAGTTTTTGACTGGTAGATTTCTTGATTTGAGAGCTAGTGTTGCTGTTTTTCAAAATATCACGTTAAAGCGCTCAACCTGTCCGTTTCCTCTAGGATTATAAGGCGTTGTTCTGCTTGTTGCAACACCTCAAGTATGCAGAACAAACTATGAAGTTCTTCTAATATTAGAGAGCTGCCTCTGTCTGAATGAATATTAGCAAGGGTACAAACCAAGAAAAAATAGTTCTTGAAACAATTTAACGCCGAAGAAGAGGAAGTATCAGGACAAGGAAAAGCAAATGGAAATCGCGAGTATTCGTCAATAATTGTAAAGATATATCAATTATTAGTTGATGTTAGAAGTGGGCCTTTAAAATCTACATTAAGTCGTTCAAATGGTTGGGTTACTTTTATGAGGTGAGCATTAGGTGGTTTGTAAAGTTGAGGTTTTATTTCACAGCAGGTGATACACTGATTTACGACACATTTGATTTCTTCTTTTGAGTATGGCGAATTCCGACAGCGGACAAAATGGTTCATTCTTGTCATGCCTGGATGACACAAAGAATTATGGAGCTCTGCTAACTTTAATTTTTTATTACATATATAAGAACATATCGAATTTGAGTTTTTGTTATTAGGTAATTTTTGATTTAGTAGGGCGGAACATGAGGAACGTGTTAAACAATCAGCTGTTTGGTTTTATTTACCAGGTCGATACTGTAGTCGTAGCTGTAGCAACTAAGTTCAGTACGCCATTGCATAATTTTGTCGTTTTTAATTTTGCCTCGATGCTTCTGTTGAACATGTAAGAAACAGCTAGTTGGTCGGTCACTATGCTAAAATGGCGTCCGGTCAAATAATGTTTCACTTCCGGAGAGCTTCTACAATTGCGTATGGTACTTTTTCAATAGCTGGTTGACGTATTTTATGTTTGTTTAGAGATTTTGAAAAAAATGCTACTGGCTGACCATTCTGGTCCAATGTTGCAGCTAATAAAAAATCAGATAAGTTGGTTTCCACAACAAGCGGGATTGTTTCATCATTTGTTTTTACGACAGCATTGGTATTATCGTTTTTTAGTAGTGTGAATGCGTCTCTAGCTCGCTGATTAAGCGGGAACGTTGAGCACTGCAATAATGGACGCACTTTTTCCGAATAGTTAGAGATGGATTTAGAGTAATAAGCAAAGAGTCCTACAACTCTTAGTAATTTGATTTACTGTTTAACGGTAAAGTTAAATTAAGTAGAGGCTGTAATCTCTCTGGATCTCGTTTTATACTATTATAAGATAGATATTTATAGAAATTACTAATTTGCTTTTACAGCTATTTAACGAAAGCTTGTTTTCTTCGGCTGCTTTGTATAGTTTCTTTTAATTAAAGTCGTGTTCAGCTTGAGTCATACCAGCTACGGTGATATTTTCTAAATATGCATAGGTCTGTTTTAAAGAGTTTCCAATTATAAATTTGTCGATTTTTCTTTGAAAAATAGTAACTGCATTTGTTGGCCCAAATGGCAGACGAGTAAATCGGTACAACCTTTTCGTCGGCTTCAAACGCAGTATAAGGTTTGTCTTCTTTTAGAAAAGGTATTTGATGGTAGGTGCTTGTAAGATCAAGAGTACTAAAAACTTGGTACCTGGACAATTCGTTGATCTGATCGTCTATTCTAGGCAAAGGATAAGCATCAAGGTAAGTGAATTTGTTTATAGTTTGGGAATAATCAACACACAATCGTTTTTTATATCGTTCAATTGTAGTGGTTACGATTTATGTCCTCCAAGGTGAATTGCTTGGTTCTATAATTTTGTCATTTAATAACTTTTTTATTTTGGTTTGAATGAAAAGCCTCTCGACGTAACTGAATCTTCGAGATTTAGTTGCAATTGGATGACAGTCATTCGAGAGATTTGTAACCAATGTTGCTGGAGATATCTAAGATTTCTTTAGACTGCAAACTAACAAAGGGGGTAATTTTCCTCCATTTCCTCCAAACTATTGTTATGTTGCTACGTCGTTTCATAAAAGCTTGATCAAGAATAACATCATCACATAAGTTAGGTAAGATTGATAAGGTGATGTCTGTATACTTTTGATTTTGAAAAGTTATATTTACCTTACAGTAGCCTTTAATTTTCGTTTTTAGTGACGATGATGCCATTGATACATAAATGTTACTTTTTATATATGGAATTTTGTACTTATTAACAATATGTTTGTTGATAAAATTGTCAGAGCTTCTGGTATCTATTAGTGTAGCAAAACTCTGTCCATTCATTCAACTTTTCGAATAGCATGTGAGAGACAATTAGGGACTCCAGCTCTTATCGTTGCAGACATATTGGTTCAGCAACATATTGGTTCAGCAACAGCTAATGATTTATTTGATTTACATACTTTTGCAAAATGTCCTTGTTACTGACATTTATGACAGACAGTATCTTTAGCAGGACAAATAATGCGTGGATGGCAATTTTTTACGCAGAAGTAATAAACTTTCATGATTTGCGGTGAAGTCTGCTAATTGTCAGCGTATTTTCTTGTACTACGGATTGTATTGATTTGAGGTACATAAAACTGATACTGCTCGGAGTGTTTTTGTGCAAATTCTAGTGAACGTGCTTGGTCAAACGCTGATGTTAATGTGAGTGTCTTGTTTTCCAGTAGCCTCTGGCGTATTATACTTGAGGCTAAGCCGGTGATAAATACGTCTCGGACAGACTCGTCGCAGTAAATAGCTTTAAAGTTGCAATCTTTCAAAAGGGTTCAAAGAGCTTAGAGAAATTTATCCAGCGTTTCGCCAGGATGTTGTTTTTATCGTTGCTAATTGATGCCGTGTAAATATTTCGTTTTTGGTTTAACGTACAACAACATGAGCACTTTAATTGCATTATCCAAAGTTAGTGATTCGGAGATGTATTCATACACAGTTGGCGATATAAAGTTTATCAACATTCTTAGCTTTTCATCAGATGTAGATTTTGCGGATAAAAAGAAGTTTTGGAGAGTTTTAAACCAGTGAATTCATTCCTTACTTGACGTTGAAGAGTTTGGATTTGCGTCAAATCTTTCAGGACGAAGATATTTCTCCATACGTATACTTTAACGTTTTAACCTTTAAAACGCTTTAATTTTTTTATTTTTTTATTTTCATAGAAACATATGATAGATAAATTGAAATAATAACACCTCCTAATATTCAAGGTTTTATTTATCATATGTAAATTATACACTAAAAAAGTTTAATAATATTTAATCGTAATTTCCAAAGGGACATATGCTTAAAAAGTAGTAATTATATATACAAATTTTAAATCAACGCAACATTATAAGTAATTATTTATGACAACTGTTGACTGAGCAACAATGGTTAATACAATCATCGACTTAATGGAGTAGGCTATGCACATTATATAGAGTAAAAGTTTCTCCATAAATATACAAAAGAATAAACAATAAACAAAATAGGAATAAACAAATGTGTTATCATATTGCGTGCATAATCCAAATGGTTAATACAAAATTGGTCATTTGACGTCAACATAATACCAATAGAAATGCTTAACGGGAGAAAATGCTCATATACCTGTTCATATACAACATCCTTTTGTACAACAGGACCTAAATATACAAAAACTGCCTAAACTCTTTGGCTTTTCAATGATCTAAATCTTGAAGACTTCGTGGTTGACTAGCAAATTCGCTTGGCATACTAAATTAATCTATTGAAAATGTCAGCTATTTGTAATACAGATATTTTTCCAACAGGACCTTTCAATAAATATTTTAAAGTTCGTTTTGTAACCCCTAAACAAACCAAATGCACATAGTCCAAAACAAAAGAATTAATACACTCAATACCTATATTCACGAGTGGAGAAACTGCCTTTTGATGATCTAGGTAGCCATAGTGTTAAAAAGTCTGACCATCCCTTTTATTGAAATCCAATTCATCATTGAAAACAACTCTACCGTTATGGGAACCAAGCACACATCACCTTTAACAAGAGTTGTACCCAGTATGGTTAACAATGTTCTTTATATAAGCTCGGGCTGGAGCATCACAAACAAAAGCTTTAATTGCTTTAATTGCCAACTTTAAATTTAAACATGTTAGCGAAGCATGTTTATTATATTCATCTGATAAGACATCACTCTCACAGTCAACATAATTTTCTAAATCACTGATTGAATCTAGATCAGTTAGGTCCAAATCAATTTGATATTTTGAAGATATTTGTGGATAAGTATGAGATAATTCTTGTAAACTCTCTGTAGCATACGATTCTTTATCAGTTGATTCTATCACTAGCATCGCTTTCTTATTTATATGATACCACTTACTTGATCTTGAAACCATTATTTAAGTATTTGATTCTAAAAGTTTTAAATATATGAGTGTTAACAAACAAAAGTATAAAAAACATTTACATTAACTTTTATTTTATATATTGAATAATAATATATAAAAACATTTATCTCTTTTTTACTTTTAGTAAAATATCTACGGAAAGTTAACCATAAAAATAAATATTTAACAAAGGTATTATCATTGTGGTTTTTTATTTTAGTTTAGCTGGGTATTTGATCTGTACTTTAATGTATTCCTGCGCACTTTCCGAATTTAATTTTGAGGTCTTTTAAACGTTCCACGCTGACCAAAAAAAAATATTTTGGTTCAAAAAAAGGTTTAGGACGTTCAGCCACCATATTCACAACTCTCCGTTAAACTAACGGAGAATTTGAGTGTCCGTTAAGAAAAAAACTTTTAACGGCCGGTTATAAAACGGAGGAAAGTTGATGGTATTCTAATCATTCCGTTTAGACTCCATTTATTAACTACTTAGATAATTTTTTCCGTTAAAGTTTCTCCGTTAACGAGCTCTGTTAACTAGTTTTCGTGCTGTTTTTTTCATGTCATTTAAGCGTTGCGATGCCAACAGACAATAAAGCTGTTTAATTGGAAAATCGCTGCCTTTGATTTTTTTATTAATAACTGCAGCGTAAACTTTAAAAGTTTATTCAAAACACGTTATTATCAAAAAACTTTACAATTTATGACAATATTAAAACAACTTATTGTCCAAAATGTCGCAAAACAAAGTTATCACGAAATCGAAAG
>NC_061168.1:30938656-30943656 GCF_022113875.1 Hydra vulgaris
TAAATATGTGCTCGTAGTAGTATATACTATTAAACAAAATTCATTTGATTTCATGGTAAATGAATGTATTTATTATAAAATACAATAAATGTCTAATTAAAATACATAATTGTTTTTATATGATAAAGCTTATTTATAATATATTATATATTATAATATAATATATCTTTTTATTAAAAAAATTTAATAGTTTAAAATAAAATTTATTTTATAACATAAAATGTAATATATTTTTATATAATAAAGCTTATTTAGCATAAAAGTAATCTTATTTATTTCTAGTACAACTATAAATAAACAATTTATCGAACAGTTAATAATGAGAAAAACTCAATAAGCTTGTTTTGTTTGGATACCATTTTTTATTTTTCATAATATAAAAGAAAATTTCTCCCATAGCAGTTTTAATAGAAGGGCAAAGCAGGGTTAGATTTTAGCGTTAACAGCCTTCCGATAACTAAATTTTCTCCGGCCGTTAACTAAACGGAGACATTAGAATAGGTGTTTATTTTATCACTGGCGTTTAAAACTGCCGTTTTGCTTTTAACCAGCCGATTGCAGGGTTTAAAGGAGGGATGTGAATACGGCTGCAGAACGTAAACTGAACGTACATTGCACGTTGTTTGCACGTGTTCTGTTTGCTGGGTAATCTTTAACTTAATCTTAATAAAAACTTTTCTTTTCTGTTTATGAGATTAAATTTAAAAAATTTTTGATTGAATTTGTTACTATAAAGTTTCCATTGCAAAAAGTTTGATCACTTTATTTTGTTTAATTGTCGAAGCATAAACAAGTATAGTGCACAACATTTTTTCTCTAAATCCCCACAATATGAAAACGTTTTATATAATCTTATTTATCTTATTAACTTTTTATATAGTTTGATGATATAAAAATATGGCATAAGTAAAATAGAATAAACATATTGAAATAGTTTGAAAATAATATAAAAAATAGGACCAGATTCTTTATAACTATATCTTATATACAAATTTTAACGCCTTTTTAGTATATATTACTTATATAAAGTTAAAAAGTTATAACGCAGTTTTAATTTACGTAAGTTTTAAATCTTATTTAAATTTAAATTATGTTAACTAATTTAAAGAAATTATTAGACAAGATCTAATAGTTTAATATACGTTTACTTCGACTAAATCTAAACGCTTTATCTAGGTTAATTAGACTAGATTTAAACGTAAATTAGACAAAATCTAAACGCTTTAGATAATACGTATTATTTATATGATTATATATATTACGTGTTGTATTATGCAACACGTATTATTATATAATACGTATAAAATATAATATTATATAATATAATAATAATGATATATAATACGTAACTATAGCATTATTATACGTTTAATAATCCTATATATGACGTCTAAAATACGTTTGAATATATACGTTTTATCAAAGTCATTATATACATAGTCTGGGTAGTTTAAGAGCGCTATTTGTTACCTTATTGTTAGCTTTTTTTTAAAACCCAGTCTACCAATGAGTGCATACATTTTGTAAACAAATGCGCATTAGAAAGAATATTTACAAAAAGATAATTGATTTATCCTTGATTTTTGCAAATAGCTCGTCCTAATTGTTACATATTTGGTTCTGAAACTTCTCGAAGAATTGTAAATGTTTTTCTATTTGAAATACTTTCTTCCGATGATGATGTTTATAACAAAGAACCAAGAAGAAAAGTTTTACAAATTATAAATAAAAATATATCTTTAGTTATAATACATTTTAAGTAATGATAAAATATGATATCAGATTCCTTTTTTGTTGGATCGACAGATTTACTACCTTCAATAAGTCAACCAGTTAAGATTTTTTTGTTGGTAAATCCTTTTTTAAGCAGAATATATTAGTTTCTCATATTACTAAAGATCATCTCAAAGAACTCAACTTTTTTTTCTGAATATATATATATATATATATATATATATATATATATATATATATATATATATATATATATATATATATATATATATATATATATATATATATATATATATATATATATGTATATATATGTATGTATGTATATATATATATATATATATATATGTATATGTATATATATATATGTATATATATGTATATATATATATATATATATATATATATATATATATATATATATATATATATATATATATATATATATATATATATATATATATATATATATATATATATATATATATATATATATATATATATATATATATATATATATATATATATATATATATGGTTAGAATTCAATAAATACGGCTGCGTATAAACTTTTTTTAAATATATATATATATATATATATATTTTTCTTTAATATATAATTATTTCGATATTTCGCTGATCTATTGTGATCAGCGTCATCAGGTATAATAAACAAATTAGTTACAAAAATTGTTATAGTAAAAACAAACCGTTAAAAAGATAACATTAAAAAGCCATAATTTAATAAAGAAAAAAACCTTTCAAACATCTGACGTCAGCAGATTTTTGAATGAATATTTGATACTTGAATGAATATTTTGCATAAAATAAGTTCTTTTTGGGTTATCTTAACCAAATTACATTATCAAACACTTTTGAAATTTAAGTTTCAATAGTCATTTATTGCAACAGTTGACAGCTTTGTCTAGGTCATTTTGCAACTGGTTAACACTTGCTTCTAATCAACTCTTAATTTACTTTTGCATCATCAGCATACATTTTCAAAATATTAACAAAGTTCTCAGGCAAACCATTGATATAAGTAATAAATAGTAGAGGGTCAATAAACGAGCCCTGAGGCACACCAATAAATACATCCATTCCAAGATAAGAAAATTTCTTTGATGACAACTCTTTTCTTCCTTTTTCTTAGAAATGCTTTAATCCATTTTAATAATGTACCAGAAATCCCGTAACATTTAATTTTTATTAGTAGTCTTTTATGGGGTACTGAATCAAATGTCTTTGCAAAGTCTTAATAAATTACATCTACAGATATAATTTGAGATATTTAATATGAGATTGCATCTAATTTCTCTTAACGTTGGTTGAACAAGATCTTTTTTTATCAAAACCGTGTTGATTTTTCTAAAGAAGATTGTTAGCGTTTAGAAAATTCATAATTAAATTTCTAACAAAACAACCCCTCTAGAATTTTACAATGTCCTGAAGTGAGTGAAATTGGACGATAAATTAACGGCGACAGTTTACTTGCTATTTTAAATTGAGGACTAATATTGGCTGATTTCCACTGAACAGGTAGTTCACTAATACAACAGTTATTCTTAATATTATTGATTAGATAAACATAATCAAAAAGTAGTAAGTTTCCACAAACCACAGTTTTTCTTCAACTCTTTCAAATAATTGTAAAAAAAGCTTGGTTTGTTCCATTGCCATCGAAAATAACTGAAATTACTTTTCCGTTGCTAGACTTAATTGAATTAATGACATAGCATACTTGCTCAAACAAAAAAGAAGCATCTAAATGACAGACAGGTATCATTTTGCATAAAAAGGATGATCCATTTTATAAATATTTAAGTATAATACCCAAAACACTACTTGGTAACTACTCTGAATATTTTTTCGTTTTTCCAAAAAGATAACTACTATGATAAAAAAGGAGAGACTGTACATAAACTTCATCCACCAAAAGTATACAGTTTCTCTGATTCTCCTCTAAATTTAAAAAAACAGTACTAATAAAGCCAATATCTGAATTTGTCTTTGTCATAGATGTAAATTTTGTTAATGGTTTACACATAACGGTTTAAAATCTTTTCGTTCCTGATTGTATAAGCTTCGAGACGTTGTAAAAAATAACAACACGATCTGATTATAGTTTTTACATTATACATTTTCCCCCCTACTTCTGATGCTTTCATAAGATCTTGTAATGCCAACTTTTAATGATAAGTTTCGATATCTTTCAGAAAACAAAAAGTTACTTCAACTCTAGACCAGCAGTCAAGATATGTAATACAATTTTTTGATAGTGAAGAAATAAAAATATTAATACCAACATGAAAACTTTTAAATTTATAATTGCTTGAAATATGAACAGCAAACATAGGTATACAGTTGACATAAAAAGAATTTGATTTGATGTGCAAATAATCATTTATAACAAAAGTTGTTACAGGACAAACAAATTTACAATTTTTATCATCGTCACATAAAAAAAATCAATATGTTGTGACAACTCCTCACACCTTTAATTTCTGATAGATGACAACACTCTAGCAGTGAACTTTGGTTTTAAAGGTTGAGTTGGTAAACTAGGCGGAATGTTTTGAAAAATGATAGGAAGTTCAACTGGTCTAACCTTCCCATTAAAAATAGTTTTTCAGGGACAACAGTATCTGGTTTATTTGGAAAATTACTTCTTGAATTGAATTTATCATACAATTTATTTCTTCTTCATTGGAGGAAAGCCTAAAAACTTTTACTTTATTTTTATCCTCAAACTTTGCTCTACAACCAGGAATACAGCACTTTTTAACCATTTGTTGTAACAATCAATTACACACAAATCGAACTTTTAAAAAACTGAAAATATATCTTTCAGTAAGGCTGTCTTATTTTGCTTATTACCATCAAATCAATCAATGAAAAAAAGTTTTAGAGTTTATACTGGTAATGGAAAAGTTTTAAAGCTGTTTTTTAATAATAGTATTGCTGTAAAAAGGGGCTATAGAAGCTCAAAGTTTTCTTTTAAAGTTTGTTATAACATAATATTATCTAAAGACAAGCCTTAGATATTTTAAGAAACCCATACGGCAGGCTTGATAACACCTTGATTGATATAACACAAGGTTTGCTTTTATATTAGTTTTCTAAAATATCTAGGTTTCAGAGTTTAAATTATTTGGGTTTTTTGTACATTTTTAGTTGTTTTAAATCAGGTAGTATTTCAGAAAGTTACAGTATTATGCAAATGAACAATGTTAGAAAATCATATTTGGTGCTTTTAAGTTTTATGT
>NC_061168.1:30948656-30973656 GCF_022113875.1 Hydra vulgaris
ACAAGGCATAAGAACTCTATATTAATTAATTAATTAGACATATACATAGCGTAGTATGTTAAACTTGGAATTTATCAACTTTATTGTGCAATAAATATTTTGTTTAGTTATTTTTTGCAATAAATATTTTGTTTTGTTATATAGATTTTATACTGTATAAAAAAAAACTGAAGATAATGTACGTATTTACCGTTTTTTTTTTTGAAATAATAGCGAGACGGTTGTTCAAAATTTGGCGCCCTACCTCTGGCTATGTGAAGAGCTTATCATATTCTAAAATCTTTTTATTCACGAGATAGATTGCTGATGGTTAAAGCCTACTGTACTTATGTACGACCTATGCTTGAATATTGCTCTTCAGTATGGTCACCTTACACTATATGCCTGATTAATAAAATTGAGAAAGTGCAGCGTTTCTTTACTAAAAGAATAGCTGGTCTATGGTCAGTTTTTTATGATAAGCGTCTACCCATACTAAAGCTTTGCACGTTAGAATATTGACGAGTGTTTAAAGATTTAGTGTGATGCTACTAAATTCTTAACGGTAAACTGGACACTGACCTATCAAATATTCTTATTCTCAATTCCTACTTAATTATTCGTGGTCATTACTTTAAACTGTACAAACACCATTCTAGTTTAAATAGCATTAACAGTTTCCTTTCTAATCGAGTTGTTAATATATGGAATAGCTTATGTGGCTGCATCGTCTGTCTTAATGTTTAAGAACCGTCTTGCTGTACTGCTTTATTCAAATTGATCCAATTTTGTTCTAATTTGTCCAGCGCTTGATAAAATTTCACATTTTATTAAAAATCTTGTCAATGTATACTCAATGTTAGTGGCCTTCGGGTCCTTTTGTTGTTTTCAAATAAATAAATAAATAAAAATATAATTAAAACTATTTAAACAAAAGCCATTATAAAAACTACAATTTTGCGTTGCAACGTGATCAAACGTCAGTTTTCATGCCAAACGGGAATTTATTTAACTGTACTGTACCTAGATGCTAAAACCAATTCACTTTTTTTATTTAACAAACGTTCTTTATTGTATGCTAAAACAAAATATTTCTCATTTATACAAAGATAACACCTTTTTGAGGAAAGGTTATAGGGTTAACATTTTTTGACAATACTCCTTACTTGATTATTGACTTAACGCCAACTTAAGTTTCCAGATCTCTTTAGACAGTTCAGTGTCATTTTTATATCTGGCCAAATTAGATGATGTTATGTGTTACTTTGAATATCTTGAAGACGGCTTTTTTTTGTATATATATATGTATATATATATATATATATATATATATATATATATATATATATATATATATATATATATATATATATATATATATATATATATATATATATATATATATATATATATATATATATATATATATATATATATATATATATATATATATATATATATATATATATATATATATATATATATATGTATATATATATATATATATATATATATATATATATATATATATATATATATATATATATATATATATATATATATATATATATATATATATATATATATATATATATATTATCACTTGATATATTTGTGAGGCGTTTCCACGGACGAACGACGTTATAGAATGCACTTATGATATTTTGAAAATTAAAAATAATGAATCAGTTAAGTTTCGAAAGCTGAAAACAAAGCATTATGGATATTATATATATGCAGTCAATAAAGTCAATAAAGAGTACAATTGTTTGTCTAATGTCAACGGAAATTTGGCTAAAGTAGTTATTAGTGTGAAGACTTTTTCAACCTAGAAATGGCTATCAATTATAAATTATTGTCATTTTGTTCATTCAATTTTTGGTCTTTAAAGAACAATTTATTTTCAATTAAAATTTATATCTGAAATATTTACGTTAAATAATGATTTTACCTATATAAATGATGATAGTAAGAATACTTCTTGGCTAGATCATGTCTTATGAAATCATGATGTGAATATATATTATTAGCAGTTCATTCTGTTAATACCCCTAAAATGTTTGTCATGTAACAAGAAAGCTACATAATGAAAAAAACCTAATTTCTTATGAGAAGCATTTTCACAACCAAAAACATGATAATTTTATTTGACATTACAATATAGACTACAATAGTTGCTAACAACAACATTAAAAAGTTATCATTTTCTGTTTTTTAAAAGAAATTATATTTTGTTATTACAATAAAAAAAACAGCACTACTGATGAGTTTTTGAAAGGCCTCCAGTGCTAATATAATAAAGTTTGTAATTAATGTAATTTTTCTAAAATTAAAAGAAGAAATATTTCGTTTATTGTTTATTTTGTTGACTAACTTTTTTTATTTGTTGGTTATAAACATATTTCAAGTTATATATATATATATATATATATATATATATATATATATATATATATATATATATATATATATATATATATATATATATATATATATATATATATATATATATATTCAAATAAATATATATTTATTCATATAAATATACATTTATATAATTATAAATTTTCTGCGTTGTATTTATAAATATATAAATATATATTTATATATAAATATATAAATATATATTTATATAATTATAAATTTTCTGCGTTGTATAACCTTTTTTCTTCAGAAGATTAAATGTATAAAAAAAAATCAAAATAGTTAAATAAGTTTCAACATTTCCAAGTTTCTTCACTTAAAGCAAATTTATGAGTGTTTATAGAGGTTTTTTATTAGTTTTTTATTTACTTACTTACTGCAAATCTTGCATTTCATTGTATTTTGCATTTTAAAGTAATTTTATGTGATTTTATGATGGTGGATTACATTTCATAGTTCAACGCTTTCAGTACTTACTGAGCAGACAGGTCTTCTAATTTTTTTAATCGACTATGTTTATGAGTTTTTATATGTAAAAGTTTTTTAATTATTTTAAATACTTTTTATTGTTTTTTTGATTAAACACTAATAATATTTTTCAATAATTAATAATAAACATCTTAAATATATAACATTACTCACTTAAAATGATTAAATCAATTATTTATAACTTTAGTTTAAGTTGTTGTTATAAAAATATTATATTTACACATTGCTATATCATTTTAAAACATCTAGTTTAAATGACTATTAGTAGAGGTAGAATATAATTAGATTACTAAGTTATGCTTTGTTTTATTTGCTTTCACTTTATTTTAGATAAGTTTAATAAAGAAAACTAAAACTTCAACTTTAATTATGTTAATTTATGCATCTTTTTTAAACACTGCTTCGACGCTTATTTATGTATGATAGACTTTATCCAAATGAAAGAAACCAGTTCAGGCGAGATGAACTAAACCGTTGCTAAAATAAAAGAGATGCACCTAGGCTAGCTGAGATAAATTGTCGTGGAAATGAAAGAGATTAGCCCAGGCGAGCTGATATAATTAATTTTAAATTTTAATTTGAATTGATGAATCTTCTGTTTCAAGTAAATTCATATATTTAGTTATACTTGACTTATTACATTGAATAGCTGTTTTTATTGCATTTTTAATTTTCATTTGTTTATCTCTAGCTGCTTCTTCTTTTGTCACCAGTAAGTTGTTGTACTCACTTTTACTTGACTCAGATTAACATAGATCAATTGGTTTTATTGCAGTTTTAATTTTTTTTTATTTATTGATTGATTTGTTTTATTGCATTTTTAATTTTTTTTTAATTATAAATTGATTGCTTTTATAACATTTACAAGTTGTTTTTTTTTAATATCTAGATGCTGCTTTTTCTGGTAAGTTAGTGTATTCACTTATACTTATTACATAGGTTAATTGCTTTTATTAATAAATATTGATATATTTTGGAGATTTCCACCATATATATATATATATATATATATATATATATATATATATATAATATATATATATATATATATATATATATATATATATATATATATATATATATATATATATATATATATATATATATATATATATATATGTATATATACCTACTTATAGTCGTACTTATCTATATCATTTTTAAACAAAGTGATTCGTAAGTTGTTGTACTCACTTATACTTGATTTATTAATTTGATTGATAGGTTTTATTTAATTTTTATTTTTTTCTATATAGTTTCAGTTGCTATATTTTGATATACAATAAGTTTTTGTACTTACCAATAATTAATTTATATTACATTGATTGAATGGTTTTAGTGTAACTTTTAGTTTTTAATATAGCTACAGATGTGACTTCCGGTTTAATTAGTTTTTTTAATAAGTCAAGTATAAGATGGTATAATAATATATATATATATATATATATATATATATATATATATATATATATATATATATATATATATATATATATATATATATATATATATATATATATATATATATATATATATGTATATATATATATATATATATATATATATATATGTATATATATATATATATATATATATATATATATATATATATGTATATATATATATATATATATATATACATATATATATATATATATATATAATATATATATATATATATATATATATATATATATATATATATATATATATATATATATATGACGCTGAGTATATCTATATATATATATAAAGAGATACTCAGCGTCGAAATAATTCAAAGCTTATCGATCCGAGGATCTCCTTCTTCCATTCCAGGGGGCCTTCTACCGCTGGTGTAGGTATGGAAAGGGCTATCCTTCCTTAAGACGGAAAGATGGCACCCCATACAGCAAAATGGAAAGAGAGGATACTGGGAGAAGAAGATGTGGCTCAAAAGTTGTAAATTACTTTACATTTTAAATTTACACCTTTTGAATCATTTTCATTTTTATTTTGTAATTTTTTTTTTAATATATTTTTGTTTGTTAATTTTTGTGTTGTTTTTTTTAATTTTTCCTATTAGTTTTATTGCTATCAAGTTAAATCATTTAAATAAAGACATTTTAATTAACAAAACTCAATGACAAAAAACAAAAATCACAGGTGAACATTTTATAAAGTTAATGTTAATCTCAAAGAGCGTTGGTTTTTACTCAACGAAATTCTTTGTAACACGTTCGAGAACAAAGCCCTTTTGTTGTAGGGGAAGTAGGGGCATAACCGCATAAGGAGGCACAACCGTTTTTTAACATTTCCCTTAGAAAGATATTATCTAATATGGCAAAAAATATACCACGCGTTAGTAAAACAGTTTCCTTCATTTTGCATATGTCAAAAAGTGTGCTTGTTACGTTTCTGTGAAATTGTGCATAATAATGTTTATTTTGATAAAAATTTTATATTTACATCATATTTTTCCAGATTTTTTTTTTGAGAATTCTGCAATATTTGATTTTAGTGTTAAAGACATGTGTTACCAGCATTATTTTATCAAGTGAAAACCATTTTTGATATCAGCATAATCTAATAAGCAAGCTATGAAACTGAATTCTTTCTAAAAACTCTCTTCTGGGACAGAACTCTCTTCTGGAGCAGAATTCAAAATGTAAATAGAAAGAACGCCTGCAAATTATGCAAACATGCAACAAAATCATCAAATAATTTGAGCTGTGAAAATTGTAAAGAAAATGTACCATGAAAGGTGTACCCCCAACGATTTTTGTGAGGGTGAGGTTGTGCCTCACAATGGGGACAAAACCGTTTTTTTCACTAATTGTACTTTTTATGAAATAACATTTTCAAAAACCGTTCAATTTTTTTCTTAATTGCATCAATTTAAAGCCTAATGATGAGGTTATTAAAATAAACTAGTAAAAAACACATTTCGTTTTTATCTTTATCTAACATTATTCCAAACTTTACGGGGGCGGTTATGCCTCCACTTCCCCTATAATTTTAATACAAATGTATTACAAAAGTATGTCATTGAATGTTTATTACAAAAATAATATTTAATTTTTAAAATGTGATGTTTGCAATGGTTTTTGAAAAGTATTATGACTCATGATGTGGTAATATATGTTATTTATTATATGTTAATGTTAATATGTGTTATATAAAGTTATGCATTTATGTTTTTCAAATGTTTAGGTATGCGTTGCAAAATGTGCAATGTTAGTAGTTAAAATATGTACAATAGCTTAGGATAACTCAAAAACCTTCAATTTCGTTTTGAAATTCCAATTGAGTTTTTTTTTATGGATTACGCTCCCGATAATTCTAATATTCTTTAAAAAACTAATTTCATTGTCCCTTGGAGGTGTGAGCTATTTAGAGTGTAACGTATTATTTTATGCTATTTAATTAACTTTTGTGATGTTTTATGCTAATAAGCTTAGCTCACCTTAACGTTGGTGTTAAAAATAAGAAATATGAAAAGTTTCATATCTATTTCACACTTTTGAGTTTTAAATAAATTAATTAAGTGCATAAAACGTTATTTTGTAATTAATGCGTAATAAGTTTTTTTTGTTTTATAATTTTGTTCCATTCTTAAGTCGAGTTCCTTCTCTTATGGCTGATTTTTGATAATTTTTGTACTGAGAATAATTTAAGATATGTTTCAAACGTTGATCGTTTTCTAAAAGCTATAACGAAGTTACGTAACTCTTCATAGTATTTGCTAAAATCTATAGAATAATGAAACAATGTTATTAATTAAGTTGCTTTTATAAGTACTTTTGATTCTTTTTTATGTTCAACATGTTCTTTTGTATTTTTTTTTTTTAACTAAAATTTTTTTTAATATTATCTCAAGAAAAATGTTCTTGTTTCCTTGTTTCTCACATAAAATTTGTATTCCTTCTCTTTGAAATTATTACTTCGTATAGATATATTCTTTACGGAAGAGTTTCTATAAAATCAAATCAAACCGAGCTAACTTATTTGACATAACTAGGAACAGTTACTCTTTTTCTGTGTCATTTGTATTTCAAGTAGATTTTAATGAGGGGTTAAAAAAATTTAGTTTATAAGTCTTTTTGTTAAGATCTTAAGATTCCTAAAACATCGGAGGAAGTATTACGTAACTGTCATTCATGTTAAAAATAAATAAGTATAGTTTAAAAGTATAGGAAATTATTTGTTTACCAAAAGCAAAGAGTTTTAAATTGATTGAATTTTTTCTGTTTATTAAAGTTTATTGATGTAAGAAGACCAAAATTGAAAAAAGTTCAGATATAGTCGGGGAATAGATTCACCAAGACCCGTATCGTGCGTGTCATGACAGTAAGTAAATTATTAACAAGATTTTGTTTTTTAAAGGTTCACTTCGTTAATTCTAGTGTAATTATTTTTGTTTCGTATAAAATACTTATACGAAATTTTTGTATAAAATAATTATACGAAAGACATTTTTCTTTCCATACATAAGTGTTAATTACATACTACTTGCAAATGCATGACAAATTTCAGCTCAAACAAAACCCTGAGCTTGCTTTTTAGGAGTATCACTTTATACCTCAAAGTCTCAACACTCGAGACATGCACTTAAAAACAAAAAACTTGCGAAGTTAAAAATTATGAATAAAAGTAGAAACTACTAAGTTTATTTCCTTAGAACCAACGAGGAAATCTTTTTAGTGCTCTACCGTTACTTGTTGTAATACAATTGGATTTGATCAGTTAAATAAACTTCTTTTTGATTTCAAATTTACTTTGGTCATTTTTGTGAAATTAGTCACAATTTAATCAATTATGACCACTTTCAGAAAAGCTGGAGGTAAAAGTGAAAGCTTTATCTACCTTACAACTGATGTTGTAAGGTAGATAAAGATTTCATTTTTTCTAATACATAATTCACAGCCATCCTTTTTCATTTCTGTTTTCAAAATTTTATGATTACCTTATTATTTCACGGCATTAACCATGCTAAAAAACTAAATCCTAATTTTATTATATATATTTACATTTGTTTCAATAAAACAATTATCAAAAAGAGTTGTATCTTTGTTTTAGTCAAATCTAGAAAAAGCTTTCGTAATTTGAAGACAACAAAAGCAGTTCTAAAGTTTTTGTATAGTTCTGATATGCCTGTATCTACACCAAGTTTTATAACTTTCCGAACTTGGCTTACATTTAATATATTATGATATAAAGCGCTATTTTAAAATTTCATATTGAGTTTTAATACTTGAAAATTCAACATCTTTTTGTAAATGAACAGTAACAAAACAAGAATGGCAGGATACAAAAACAAAATTAGCGGAATTGTTATTGTCAAAATCATATTTAATTTACACAAATATCAAACAAAGCTTTGTGATTTTTAAGTTGAAATAATAATTTAAATAGATCCTATAAATAAAGTAATACTATAAATTTGTAAAGAAAAAAAGAAAAAAAAAAGGAAAGAAAAGAAAGGATAAAAAATATATGTATAAATAGAAAAATAAAACATCAATATATCAGCAAAAAAAAGTTATAAAACAAAAACCTACTTTGTTCACATTTTATGATAACATCTTTTTGATCTAAAAATGTCGGTATAGATTTTATGTCTTCCCATTTTTTAAAAGGATTATTTTTACACCAACTATACAAAACTTGAAATGCTTGTTCTTGATTTGTTTTATATTCTTCTTTAACACGATTTATCTCTTCGTTGTTTATTTCCAAATGACAAGCAAGTTTTATCCAATGGTTAAGTAACTGTTGTGCAAGCGTTTTTACTACATCACTCGGTAGTTTTTCAACTGAATAAAGAAAAAAATTGATTAAATAAAGTTTTCAAAACATAGTGCTTTTTTTTTTATTTTAATATATTTTAAATTTAATACTGTCTTACTATTTAAGTTGTCAAATTTCTTGCAATATCCTTGATCCATATGATTTAAACAGTAGCTCTACTAAAAAATCATAAGAAGCTTAATTGCACACAAAAAAATACATAAAAATAGATAAAATAAAATGATAAATATTATATAATAGAGTATAATATACCGTATCAAGTAATTATTATTATAATATATATATATATATATATATATATATATATATATATATATATATATATATATATATATATATATATATATATATATATATGTATATATATATATATATATATATATATATATATGTGTGTGTGTGAGTGTGTGTGTGTGTGTGTGTGTGGTGTGTGTGTGTGTGTGTGTGTGTGTAAATATATCTAAAGTGATACAGTCATCTAACTGTTGGAGGACAGAAGAACATGTTTGTCCAATCTATGGACATATATGTCCCATCCATTATACTAAGTCCATTACATTAAAATTAATTTGTTCTTTGAAACAGGGCTGTGGAGTCGGAGTCGGAGTTGCGGAGTTGCGACACTTTTAGCGGAGTCGGAATCGGAGTCGCTAAAAAATATCGCAACTCCGACTCCGATAGTAATATTTCTTGGTATTGCACGCGCATGTACAAAACATTCAATTAACCTTATGTTCATACTAAACCTCAAAAAACGTTGCATAAATTTTTTTTTTTTTTTTTTTTTTTTTTTTTTTTTTTTTGTCTTTTATCAAAGCTTTACAAATACGTGATCATAAATATAAACTAGTTCGTTTACATTGTATAAAAAAAATACCGTACATATAATAAGAAAACTTTTTTTAATACACATAATAATATATATAAAAAAGTAACACTGTTAAAAGACGCGGGAAACTTGCAGAAGACCATTTTGGTCTTGTCATCAAGAAACCGCTTTTAGTTGCGATATTTTGTATACTTAATTTATTAAGAAATTTCAGTTTGTCAAAGTTTCATGGTGGCATAAGAGTCACACATAAAAAGCTACTAGATAATCAAAAACAAAAAACGGAAAAGAGCTGTATTTGATACACATAAATATATAGTTACATGGTTAGTTATACTTAGTATATTGACATGTACGAAATATAAATAAAATCTAACATTTACTTTGCTTTAAAGTGGATTTTTTAGGGGTTTTTAGTTATTTGTTTTAATATACGTTTGTAAAATTGTTTAAGTTTAGAACAAGTTTTTTTAAAAGTGTTTTCAGAGAATTATGGTTAAGTAGTTTTGTAATTATAGTATTTTTAGCTATTAGTTTGTTGTAGAGGTAAGGGCCGCTATACGAGATGGAGAAACGTGATAGTTTTGTTTTTTTATATGGTACTTTAAAATTTCCTATTCCTCGAGTTTCATATTTATTTCTATTGCATTTAAAAAATTCTTCTGAAAAATGTAATGGGACAAGTCCGAGTTTATATTTGAGCATGAATATCAAATTTTGGTAAATGTTAATTTTGTAGACATTTAGTGCATTTAGAAGCTTTAGCAAAGGTTCGGCATGAGTAAATTTATCTTTATTAAATACTATTCTTGCAGCATGTTTTTGATGTCGATAAAGTGCCACTAGGTTGGATCTATGGGTACTTGCCCATGCTATATTACCATACGTATAATAGGTTTGAATGAAGGAGAAATAAAGTAGCTTTAAATTTTTTTGGGGTAGCATCGGTCTAGCTTTGTAAAGCATGCAAATGTTGTTTCTTATTTTGGTATTTAATAAGTTTATGTGAGCTTTCCATGAAATATTTTCATCGATAAGTATTCCTAGAAATTTTGTTGCTTTGGTTCTTTCGATAAATTTATTTTCTATTTTTAGAGACGGTAATGGAATTGGTATAGATTTTTTCCTTTGATTGGTGTGAAATAGAATGTAGTTGGTTTTTTCTGTACTCAATGATAATTTGTTAGATTTAAACCAAGTATTAAGTTTTTCAAGTTCAATACCTGCAGTTTCGAAGAGTTCTGCGATAGAAGTAGATGAATAAAATAAGTTTGTATCATCTGCAAACATTATGGCATCAAGTTTTTTTGAGACTTTTGGAAGATCATTGATGTATAGCAAGAAGAGTAGGGGAGCTAGAATGGAACCTTGGGGGAACTCCGCATTTTATTTTAAGTAATTTTGAATGGGTATTTTTATCCATAATAACACATTGCTGTCTGTTTATAAGAAAGCTCTCAAACCAATGTAAAGCAACATTTTTAATGCCATATTTTTCCATTTTTTTAAGTAGTATAGCATGATCAACAGTATCGAATGCTTTCGATAGATCAATAAAGATTCCTAGAACAAATTTGTTATTATCAAAAGAGTCATTTATTTTATTTACAAGATCTATAATCGCATGTTCGGTTGAATGTTGTTTTTGAAATCCGAATTGTTTTTTATTCAAAATATTGTTAATAGTTAGATATTTATATAGTTTATTGTAAACTATTCGTTCTAGAAGTTTAGAAAAGACAGAAAGGATTGAGATGGGTCTGTAGTTATTAAGTGAGCATTGCTCTCCGGATTTAAATATTGGTACAACTTTTGCAATTTTTAATTTGTCTGGAACAGTTCCTGTTGTAATTGAAGATTTAAAAATTTCGAATATGGGTTTGCGTATCACCGGGAAGACACTTATTACTACGTTGCTTTTGTCAAAAAAAAATTTCAATTTATTACGCAATATTTTTTAAAAATTCAAAGAACTTTTCAAAAATTTTGCTTTGGAGTTGGAGTCGGAATCGGAGTTGGAGTTGGAGTTTTACTCAAAAAATTTCAACAACTGGAGTCGGAGTCGGAGTCGTTACTTTTTTTTTACGACTCCACACCCCTGCTTTGAAATAATACTGTTATATGACTATTCTCAAGGTTTTAGAATGAATAAGGTAACCATGCTTGGAAGTAAAATAAAAAATATACATTTTGGCATTTCGTGGAATAAAATGCATCAATATAAGGTATTAATTGAACATTTATTTTCTTCTCTTGTGAATTTTTTTAATAATTTTTACTAAATTTTACTTATTTTTGTGTAATAATTCTGAATTTTAATGACGTTTTGCAAACGAGACTTATGGTCAACAAATAAAATTTTATTACAAATAAGGTTGTTATATTTATTTTTAGTTCTTGACTATAAAGATGAAACTTTCTTACTTAAAGATGTTGACTTTGTTGTAAAGGAAGTTGTTATAGGGCGTCCAGATCTCTCCTATAAACCTAGTTCCACAACAACATCAAACAATGGGCTTGAACCTGAAAAATGTAATGGTAAATCAAAGCATCAATATTTCGCCAATAACTCAGAAGAATTGACACAATTAAAGTTCAATAAAACTCAATAAAACGATCAACAAAAGCAATATACACTAATAGGTCTGATGATATTCTAGATCCAAAAACAGAAGAGAACCTACCGATGAAATCAAAGTCAATTACAGTCAGTCTAACAGTACGCTCTGATGTTGATTTTAAGTAGGAAATATCTGACTTTCATACTTAAAATCAACCAGATTTTAAGTAGGAAAGTCTTTTCTACGTAAGACTTTCCTACTCAGACTTTCAAAAACCAGATCTGAGACACTTGACTATAATTATTTACAAAGACATTTTAACTTCAAAGAATCTGAAGATGCTAACAGATTGATGCTATTTTTATTTATGGAAAAAGTGACTCAATTAGGTATCCATAGCAACCAAATAAAATTATTTAAAATTAATACCTTATTTGATCTAATTATAGAATAGAGTGAGTTATATACGAAGCAAAAAGGTATTTAATTTTAAACCAATGAAACGGAGTTGTGTGCTTTCTTTGGAATTTGACATATTATGTGCTGTCATATTTTACCCCCTATCTGAGATTATTGGTCTAGTCAGCCATATTTTCAGGTCTTATTTGTTACAAATAAAATGCCTCAAACTTGGTTTAAGACAATTTGTACTGCAATGCATTTTGCAAACAATGCTGAAATGTTACCCAGACCCCAGCTATAATATGTGATTGGGCATTCAAAGTCTGCCTATTGATCAATCACTACAATGTTTGTTTCCAATCTGCCAGAAATGCAAGCAAGCAGCAGTCAATAGATTAGTACATTAAAGGGTAAAACATTATGAAATAATACATAAGGAAACAAGCCAATCAAGTGGGGTTTAAGCTGTGGTGCAGGTGTGATCCTGTAACAGGCTACCTTTACCAGTTTAATCGTTTTATAGGATGCAATGTAAGCACAGAATATAGTCTTGGTGAAAGTGTTGTGGTTAAAAAAACTTGAACAGTTGTGTTATCAGGTTTTTATTGATTACTAAATCAACTTCCCACGGCTACAAGTTCACATGCTACAAAAAAAATTGTTTAGGTGATACTATTTGTATTGACAGAAAGGATATGCCTTAAAGCTATAAATCAGAGAAAGAAATGAAGCGAGGAGACATCGGTGCTACGATACCCAGTAAATACACGACGTCTAAAAGACGCCTAAAAAACGTCTTTTTGATGTCCCGATACCTTAAACATGTTTTTTAGATGTCTATAAGACGTTGTGAGTTTACTGGGTAGCTAATTGGATTACTTGTGTCCTATGGGTGGATCATAAAGTAACTGTGTTGTCTAATTTTAATTCGTATTCAAAAAATTAGGTATTGCTTATGAGGAACGCAGGATGCGCAGAAAAGTTACAAGCTCCATGTAAAATTATTGATACACTTTACAACATGTATATGGTTGGTGTTGACCTCATGGACCAAAAAAGGTCATATGAAACTTATCGAAAGTCTAAAATCATGTAATATTTAATAGTTTTTTATTTGATCTTGATGATATTGCTTTGAGCAACAGTCATTGTACAATCTATGTACAAATCAATCAAGGAAAAAATCAGAATACAAGTAGATAACACCACTAAAATATTGACAAACTATAGGAAGAAGTCTTATACGTCAATATTCTAACAGACAAAGAAATGCTTCATTAGCACCTGTTAGGTCAGCTTCAGGATTTATCCTAACATTACCAAAATCACTACATTGCTTAATCAGGTAAAAATAACAACATAAATCAAAAATTCACTTAGTAAAAAGAATGATATCTTCTCGATAGAAATTTGAAATTATTTATTTTGTTTCAAGAAAAACTGCCTAAAATAATCACTTAGTAAAAAAAATTTTCAAAACATTTGGTATTCTATTACTTTATTATTTAGTTTTTTGTATTATACTTGTTTTAGATTAGAAAAATGAATTAAAACACACTTGTAATATGACTGCCATTTAGGACAAATATGACAAATATGTTCACTTAAAGACCATATGGTCATATTTGTCTTATCTTTCACTTTTAATGGTGATTTTAAACATTACAATATATTGTAATTTTTAAAACATTTTAATGTTTAAAACATAACAATAATCATTGTAGTTTTAAACATTACAACTCATTGTAATGTTTAAAACCCATTACTTTTACTATAATTATTTATGTAACTCTTACGGTCCTCAAAGGGGCTAATGTAGAGTTAATGTAAAAACTATATTTATAAGTATCAATGAAAAATTAAAAATATCAGTATTATTTTCATTTTAACAGAAATAAAAAGATATGTCTGCTATAAATTACTCATCATTTCGTAAATTTCTCATTATATTTTGCGAAGACTTGCGCGTTATGCGTATATGCGTATGCTTATTTTTTTTCTTGTAACAAAGACCATCTAAAAAAGTACATCTTTAAAATAAAGCCAATAATTCGCGATCTCCACATTTTTTTGTTTTGCGATAAATCGATTTAAAAAATAAAAACTTTAGGTGACGTCATATGAAAAGATTTTTATTACTTATGTTTTCTCCGAAATTTTTTTGATTTTAACTTTAGGTTTTAATATAGTAGAAAAATATTATTTTGAGGTACATGACACAATCAATAACTCAATTTTTTCAAAAAGTGGAGATAAAACAAAATAATTCTAACCTCGCGAATTGCGTAACTAAGATATATAGTTAACAAAAAATAACAACTTATTTTTTATCTTTTTTATAGTCCTTTGTACAAAATGTTAAGATAGTAAATCTTCGTTTTAAATTTTTCTTTAAATTTCTTTCAAAAATCTCTGTTAAAATTCTTGACACGTTTTTAATATTTTAGTAACTTTTCTTGAAATATCACTCAAAACAGTTTTATAAAATAGGCGATAATTTTTATCAACTAAGAAAAATAATTTTATACATTCAGCTTTTGTAAAATCATAGTCATAAGAAATAGATAGTCTGGCCACTTGCGGTGTTCCATTGATCAACTCTTTGTTAGCAAATCTCTAGTGTCCAGTCCGCCGTAGAGTGCACAAAATTTATTTACTTCGATTGTTTTTCTATAAACTGTCTGTTTTAGTTGCATCTTCTTCATCCAATTCTTTAAATGTCTGGCGCTAATTGTTCTATTTTTAGATGCAGTACTTCTAGGAGGCATAGAGGAGTTTCAACATTTAAAATTCCAGCATCTAACGATAGTTATAATACTTCTTGGAGAAAAAAAATGGCCATTAATTTTAAAGATTGTATTCAAGATATAAATTTGAAGGAATTAGAAAGTAAAAGTCTGTTTATTTTTGAAAAACATTATCTTTCAAAAATGATACTTCTAACGATAATAGAAAGTCACTAAAACCTGGATCATTACTGACTATGTGTCTACCAAAAAAAAGTTTTGTGTCATCAACACCTATACAAATGAAATCTGCATCTTCAATCGTTGCTAAAAGAAATGCTTCATTGATTTCAAATAGTATTATTACTTTTAAAACCTATATATAAATCATACGAAGAGTTCCTAAATTGTATTAGCAAGTTTAAGATTTGTGACTGGGCAGTGAGTGTGAGTCCTGTTATGGCAGAATTGAAACTTTATGACACAATCCACTTATGTCCTCGATATGAAATATATGTTGATGATAGTCTTTTTTTACCATTTGTGTATATTCTTGGCCAGATGATCATTTAATATATACAAAATATAAAAGATCAATGCGACATATTTCAGCTTCAAATCTTATTTCTGTTGTTACTTCGTTTAGCCTGTGTAATGGATTAACTCATGTGTTCGTATTAAAGTCAAATCTGCATGTTAAATCATTGTATTTCAAAAAAGTTTGATATATTTTCATCTAAGAATGAATTTCCTTTAAACCAAACAGTATTTTTGATCTGAGTCATGTATTATGCTTATTGAAATAGTGTTATGCTGTTCTCAATGCAAAAGCATTAAAAAAAAAAGGAATCATAAGTTTGAAAAAAAGTCTTGCCAATGCTTGTACCCCTGCTAAATTAAATGCACCAATTAAATTTACATCTCCAGATTGTCTGAAGCTTACCTTACAGAGTGTTCGTCTGGAAAATAAAGAATTAAAAAAGGAATTAGCTTTGATGAAGCAGTAAATTCAGAAGCAGAAAATTTATCACTATCTATAAGTAAAAGTAATAATAAGATTTAGTTCAAATAATGACAGGAACTGATAAAAGCAAGATTTCTCCATTTATGAGCTAGTTTTGGGAAGAGCAGCAAAAATATTTAAAAAGCTCAAAGCAAGGGTTTTGCTACCATCCATCAATAATACGTTTGTGTTTGGGATTAGCTGCAAAATGTATTTTAATCTGACTGAGAAAAAAGATAATAATGATGATGTTGACGTAACTTATTGCACTGATAATTTATTTGCTGATGATGACGAAAAAAGGTTATACATTTTATTTCTGATGTCCCTCATTTAACTAAAACAGCAAGGAACAGACTTTCTCATTTTGGAGCTGGTAAAAGCAATCGTTATATGTGGAATCAGGGTCAATATTATTTATGGTCTCATATAACATATAATGATTTGTTTAATGAAGATTTAAAATGTCAATTGCATGCATGTCCAAAACTAACCGTTGAGTACATCAAAATAACTCCATTTTCAGCTATAAATGTTTGTTTAGCTGCACAAGTTTTAAGTAATTCATGTAGTACTGCATTAAAAATCTATGCACCATCTGATACAGCTGAAACTGCACAGTTTTGCAAATATTTTAACGATTTTTTTGGTTGCTTAAATGTTTGTAATACAAATGATTACATATTAAAACGCAACTCATTTTTGAAACCATTTTACTGATACTAATGATATTCGATTTATATCGTTAAAAGAAAATTTTTTCAAATACCTTATAAGGTATACTTATAAGTATGCTGATTGGCTTTTTTCTAATGAATCAAGACCTGGAAATTTTTCAAAAAGTGATAAAAGTAATATGTTTATTACTTGGCAAACTCATGAAGGTATAAAGATCACAGTTAATTCTTTTATTAAACTTGCCAAATTTTTTATTAATAACAATGTAAGTTATGTATTAACTAAAAGGTTTTGTCAGTCTTCTTTAAAAAATTATTTCGGGCAACAACGGTCTATTGGTAAAAGAAAAATAATTCTTCCTTGTTTGATTTTGGATTAAATGATAATACTATTTTAAATCAACATATATTTCACCCAATTGCAGGAAACTAAATCTTACCCAGTAAGCACAAGACGCATTTTAGACATTTATAGACGTCTAAAACTAGTCTAGGTAAAGACGCATTTTGATAGACGTTTTAAAGACATCTTTTAGACGTCTTTTATGAATGCGTTTTTAAAATGACGTTTAAAAGGCGTCTTTTTAAAAGATAAAAAGACGTCTAGAAAACGTCAATTTTTAAGACATCTTCTAGACGTCTTTTATAAAGGCGTTTTTAAAATGACGTTTAAAAGGCGTCTATTTAAGCGTTAAAAAAACGTCAAGAAGATATCTTTTTATAAAACATCTTCTAGATGTCTTTACTAAATGTGATTTTAAAATGACGTTTAAAATGCGTCTTTTTAAATTTTAAAAAGACGTTTAAAAGACGCATAATAAATAGTCTAAAAGACGCATTAAAGGACGTCTAGATCAAGGCTAAAAGACGTCTTTTCTGAGACCTGTTTATAAATATGTCATTATGACTTCTTTTTGACGGCTTTGTCATTACGCGTTAAGTAGATGTCGTATATTCAAAACAAAAACATAGTTTTTATTGTTTTCAATAATTAGTTTAAGTTTTAAGTGTAAATTACTTTAAATTAAATTACTTTTTTACACAATTGCTAAAATTGTTGTCACAGGAATCACTAAAATAATTGCTATAATATTAATATATCTTTTTTTTATTAATAATTATTTTGCTTTTTTAATAGATAGTTGACTGATCATGATAATAAGTGAAAATGGCAAGAATAATATATAAGTTAAATATCAGTATTTTTAGTTTTTATACACCCACAAGCCATATAATAATTCAAGTATGCGGTCAAAAATTAGCTAGCAATACGTATGTTAAATTTTGTTATAACTAAAGGTAAGTTATAAATGTTAAAAATACTGTTTAAGTATATATTTGTTATTGTTATATATTATTTTCATCGTTGATGCATCAACCGTTTGTGGTGATTACATCAATATTATTTTGATTGCTGGTTCCTATGTATATTTTGTATATACGAAATTATAACTATATGTGATTTTATAAATACATTGAATATATCCCCCATACTACGCGAAAATGTTACGTCATGTACTTAAATTTATCTTTAAAAAAACGTCTAAAATACGTCAAAAACGCGTTATTATAAAGACGTCTTCATTTAGATGTCTTTCAGCCTTATGATCTAGACGTCTACAAGTGCGCCTTTTAGACCTCCTTAAAGACATATTTAAAACGTCTTTTAAACGTCTTTGTGCTTACTGGGAGGAGACATAAGAGAGTTTTTTTTTATTAAATCACTTGAAAAGTCAATTTTTTTTATCAACAGATTTTTCAGAGTAAGTTCATTTTCTGCATGGTATACGTGTCATACTCTCCTTCATTGACATTTTGTTTGATGCATTACCCAGTAAGCACAAAGACGTTTAAAAGACGTTTTAAAGATGTCTTTAAGGAGGTCTAAAAGGCGCACTTGTAGACGTCTAGATCATAAGGCTGAAAGACATCTAAATGAAGACGTCTTTATAATAACGCGTTTTTGACGTATTTTAGACGTTTTTTTAAAGATAAATTTAAGTACATGACGTAACATTTTCGCGTAGTATGGGGGATATATTCAATGTATTTATAAAATCACATATAGTTATAATTTCGTATATACAAAATATACATAGGAACCAGCAATCAAAATAATATTGATGTAATCACCACAAACGGTTGATGCATCAACGATGAAAATAATATATAACAATAACAAATATATACTTAAACAGTATTTTTAACATTTATAACTTACCTTTAGTTATAACAAAATTTAACATACGTATTGCTAGCTAATTTTTGACCGCATACTTGAATTATTATATGGCTTGTGGGTGTATAAAAACTAAAAATACTGATATTTAACTTATATATTATTCTTGCCATTTTCACTTATTATCATGATCAGTCAACTATCTATTAAAAAAGCAAAATAATTATTAATAAAAAAAAGATATATTAATATTATAGCAATTATTTTAGTGATTCCTGTGACAACAATTTTAGCAATTGTGTAAAAAAGTAATTTAATTTAAAGTAATTTACACTTAAAACTTAAACTAATTATTGAAAACAATAAAAACTATGTTTTTGTTTTGAATATACGACATCTACTTAACGCGTAATGACAAAGCCGTCAAAAAGAAGTCATAATGACATATTTATAAACAGGTCTCAGAAAAGACGTCTTTTAGCCTTGATCTAGACGTCCTTTAATGCGTCTTTTAGACTATTTATTATGCGTCTTTTAAACGTCTTTTTAAAATTTAAAAAGACGCATTTTAAACGTCATTTTAAAATCACATTTAGTAAAGACATCTAGAAGATGTTTTATAAAAAGATATCTTCTTGACGTTTTTTTAACGCTTAAATAGACGCCTTTTAAACGTCATTTTAAAAACGCCTTTATAAAAGACGTCTAGAAGATGTCTTAAAAATTGACGTTTTCTAGACGTCTTTTTATCTTTTAAAAAGACGCCTTTTAAACGTCATTTTAAAAACGCATTCATAAAAGACGTCTAAAAGATGTCTTTAAAACGTCTATCAAAATGCGTCTTTTCCTAGACTAGTTTTAGACGTCTATAAGTGTCTAAAATGCGTCTTGTGCTTACTGGGCTTTGTACTGCTGAAAATAAATAAATAAATTTGCATAAAAACGGCTATTTTCATAGCCACAAATCTTTTTAAAAACATTAAATGGCATAAAATATTGATCAGTTATTTGAGAAATTCATTGTTAAAATTATAAATAAAAAAGTTTATTTTACAGTCTTCTTTTTTTGTATGATTTACTTTTGTTACAATGTAAACAAGCACTCTATAGGGTTACTATAAGCATAGGGTTACTATAGAGTTGCTTGTATGCTTCTTATAGAACCTCTAATAATGATATTATTTTAATATTAGGATTTTTTATTGCACCTCTGATAACAATGAAATTATATATGCGACCAACGCGTAATCAGGTGTAAAACTGGGTGACTTTCTTAAAACTAGTTTATTTTTCATAGGTACCACTGGATATATAAAGAATGCATTTTTAAAACCTGTCATTAGGACACTATAATTTTAAAAAATATTTCATTATTAGGTAATAGATTATTAGTTCCTCAAGTTTGGTTTAAGGACCTCTGTAGTTTGAAAAACGCTTCCTAAATTTGCTATCCCTACCTCTTATTTGGTGCATGGGTATGCCTTTATATGTGTAGTGGGTAGATCGCCGCATTAGAAGCAATAGATCATTGGTTCAATGCCTGCTTTTCGCATATTTACATTATCTGTAAAGTAAGAAATCAAAACCTTTATTTGACATCTATTCACTTTTGTCATATTTTAATCTTGACCCAATTGAGCTCGGAGTTGTCCTATATATATATATATATATATACATATTTATATATATATATATATATATATATATATATATATATATATATATATATATATATATATATATATATATATATATATATATATATATATATATATATAAATATATATATATACATATATATATATATATATATATATATATATATTTCAAAAACATTACTTTTATTTTCCATAAATCCCCTCGATTTATAGCATATACAAATTTTTGGTAAGACTCATTAGATGTTTCAATATTCTTAAAAAAATGATCTATTTTACCAGCATTAAGAAGTGAAAGGCACTCTATGCTTAACTTTTGCTACTATACCCGCAAACTGCGAACTCTACAATAAAATGGACTGAATACATAACCATTTAGGTACAAGATAATTTCTTTATCTCTATCTAAAAGTTCAACTGACAACAAATCATTTAAATTTACAAAAGAATTATTGTAAAATGAGTTTGTAAAAAATGCTAAAACAAGATTGCATAGTTCATAGCCAAGAAGTCTAGTTGTTTTTTTAGTCAGACTGTTAAAAATTCCTCTATCACAAATTAAAATTGAAGATAAAACTTTTCTGCATCGCCATTATCTTTAAAACTAGCTATTGTTGTCTCTAGTAGAAACAGGGTTTGTTGTAAATTTTCTAACAGAATTGCATGATTAATTCTTAAGTCATTTCTATAAAAATCAGGATAGCATTCGTTGTCAATTAAGGTAGTAATGCTTTTATCGAGCAGACCTTTAAATTCACTGAGAAGAATATGTAGTTTAGGATTTTTTTTAATGTTAAATCCAAAGGAATTCTTTGATGTTTTGAATTTGTGTGCCTTGTAAGGTCTTTTCGAGATGTGCACTTTTTAGGGCAAATTGTGCATGACAACTCCAATACCAAGGCGTCTAAATCTTTATTGAAAGTTTTTGTCTGCAAAAAAAAAATCATTTTCCAAAAAAAAAATGTTTCAATATCAAATTCACCATTGAACTCTTTATCCGTCTCCATACTTTTGGCCGTTCGACAGTTTTCAAGTGTTTTTAATGAATATTAGAAAAATCACTCATCACAGCCCGACTGACCAGCCTATCTATTTCATATGACTTTGGTAAAATGTATGTTTTTGTATAATTATTATGCTGTATGCTTTAAAGCTGTAAAATAAAAACCTTTTTTTTTTTAAAAATATTTTTTTGATTTTTTTTTTTTTGTTTTAAAATATTTCAGCGTTACTAATAAGCATAAAATAGTTGGTAATTGTAAAATCTCTCTTTTTAGCTATAATTTACTAAAATTAAGTATTGTCTTTCAAATGAGCTATTGCAACACTGTTTTTCACGTCTCAAATAAGATGATTTCATAAGACGGCGTATTTGAATTACTTTTTTCAGTTAAAATATGACTTATTAAATTGAAAACTTTTACGGTGCATACATAGTTTAATGCGTATATTATCAATATAATTTTGGTTTATAATCCGCGGATGTCTGCCTGGTCGATAACATTTTTTTCAAGTTAACTAATATATTTGATTTTATGTAGCGAAAACGTTGTATTTATTTTATTCTAAATGGTTATATAATGATTAGGTTTTAGTGAGAAAATCTTTCAAACTTGTTTTAATGTTAATACATCTTTAAAAATCTATTTACAAGATTTTGTAAGTTTAATTCAAGTTTTAATATATTTAAAATATGAAAAATATTGATATTTAATAATATATAATACAAGAAAACTTGAAGTTACCTAATCCTAACATTTTAGAGGCATTTGTAAATGGCACGAACTTAGCTGCAAATAATAGCTTCTCTAATTTCAAAAAGTATCTTTAACAAAGGTGGCATATATATGCAAAGGCTTTAAAATTCGTTTCGAAGAGATTAACAAACAATGGCTACTGATTTTGGTTCAATTTGTAATTGATAATGAAAATATTCTTCTACGCGCCTATGTAATGAAGATAACTCTGCTATTGTTCAAATATAGTTTAATCAAATATTTTTTAAATGTATTATGTAGTAGTTTCATGAAATATAAAAAAGACCTCTAGAACTGAATAAACAACACCTAAAATAAGTTATTAGATATGTGTTTAATTTTTTAAATGCATAAAATAATTTTCAATCAGAACGCTAGTATTGTTTATAACTTTGATGTTTTAAGAAATTAAAAATAGTAACTATGCAAAATGAAGTGTCGCGAGGTATTTTAGGGATCACAATCAATTAAATAAAAAATCCTTTGTAATGCTACATTCGTAGTGTAGTAATACTGTATTTGGTAATTATGGGAGTAATACAGGGCAGTATTTACACTACTGGGTGTCCTAGGACGAGTTATGTTTTGGGGCCCTTTTGAAAACTAAAATTTTTTATTTTTAAGACGTTTTATATTGGGACTGAGATTGTGTGAAAAAGATAACTAAGTAATGCATGATATAAAAATAATTAGTATATTTTTGTTTCCATTTTTAGTTAATTTTTACAACAATTTTGACATATTGGGGCCCCTATAATCGCGGGGCCCTATAACGCGGCCTAGTCAGCCTATTGATAAATCTGGCCCTGGAGTAATTTAATAAAGTTATTACGTAAGTCAAGTTTATCTTTTTAATTTAAAAAAAATAAACTTGACTAACTTTTAAAAGCAATTTAGGTCTTTATAGCAACCCAAACTTAAAACTAAAGTCACCATTGAAATAGCCATTTTTTATTAAAAAAAACAGTGCAATGATTCTTAAATCTTTTTATATAAGGAGTTATTAATTCAGTCCAGAAAAAGTATACTCTGGCCCGCTTTGTGTTCTGTAAAATCTCTATAAATTATTCCCTAGCTTAGTAGTAGTGCTGGTGGTAGTAGTGCCCATTTCAGCTTACTTGACTCGGAACCCTTGGGAGCAATAGCATATAAGCCATTTGAATGCTAAGCAACTGTGACGTCGTATCTAGAGTCTTGGACTAAATAGAAGGTAACACAAGGATGTTCATTTACATTTAGTGAGTTTTTATTAAATTACAAAGTTTTTAATAAAAATAAAATCCAAAAGTAAAAATTGTTTTTTTTGTAACGCCTTTTAGTTTATTTTTTTAGTTGATCTTTTTAAGTATAAAACTCAGATGTATTATTTAAAAATGTATAGTTAATTTGCTTAATTTAAAAGGTTTTTCCCTTTTTTAAATACTCTACCGCAATTGGTTGCAAAGTTTTTTTTTTCCGATTGCGCCTTTAACTCAATGCCTTTTAAGTTTTTTAATTTGACCTTCTCAAGCGCTATCTTGAATTTTTCAAGTTTTGTTTACGCGTTTGCTCAAGCTTTATTTTGGTCTCTAACTTGACTAAGTCAGAAAGTTCAAGTTGAACTTCACTCAAGCGTACCTCTTGCATTCCACTCTACGCCACTCAGCTATCAATAACAATCATTAATGAGAAAAACAAACCTAACTATAAATCTTTTATAAGCTCTAAATATGCGGAAAAGGAAGTGTGCTAATTGTCTTTTTTTGCTCTTTAAGCAATTTTAATCAATCATTTTACTAAAAAATATTAAAATAAAAAAGAATAAAAAAACGATCGGTGTAGATATGTAAAGAAATGGTAGGTTATAAAAGCTAGGGTATAAATATATATATATATATATATATATATATATATATATATATATATATATATATATATATATATATATATATATATATATATATATATATATATATATATATATTTATATATATGAATATATATATAAATACATATTCAACACATACATATAGAAATGTATGTGTTGAAATGATAAAGTTTGATTATTTTATATAAGACCAATTATAAATCTTATTATAAAAGCAATTGCTAGCCTTCCAATAATTATGCATTTTTAAACAGGCCGTTGAGCTTATTGTGATTATCGTTTTTATTTGTTGCCAATCTAAACAAACTTTTTTATATTTAGTAAAAAGATTAAGTTGTTTGTTTTTGTTTTGATAGTTTGATGTAATTATATATCAATCAAAGTTAATGTCTAACAAAACCAATGGCATTAGTCTTTATCCGTTCTTTATTGACATTTTTAGGCTAATAAAGAGTATTAATTCTTGTGGATCATTAAAATTTAAATTTAATTAAAAAGTGTAGTCGATCCGCATTTTCAGCAAATCAAAGCATAAGAAATTTAAAGTAATTGCAGTTAGAATATTCATTAGGTTTAAATGATCTAAAATATCAGGTAAATAGTGTGTTAAATGTCGCACTTTTTTGGCCCCATGGTATCGTTGGCCCTGTTAAAGGTTT
>NC_061168.1:30978656-31033656 GCF_022113875.1 Hydra vulgaris
TTATTCATTTATTTTATCAAAATAGATTAGTAACCATGATAATTGACAAAAATAATAACTTTGAACTATTAGTAAAGATTTTATGAATTTAATACTTAAATTTAATATTTGGTATGGTGTCCTTGAGCTTTCAAACAATTAGCTAAGCGGGTAGGCATAGAATGAATGAGTTTTCTCAAATATTCAGGAGTCATAAGTTGAGTCCATACCTGCTTAATTTTTTCTTGAAGATCATCGGAACATGATGGTCGCAGTTTCTGGACTTCGTTTTTGAGTTCCAGCAGGTTTCAATGGGATTGAGGTCCGGTGAATTACCAGGCCAGGGGCCAATGACCTCACAGGGGCCCATTCTCACGTAACCAACTGCTTACATGCTTGGCCCTGTGACAGGGTGCTCCATCATGCTGAAACTTGTGGGTATTCGTGATGTTTATGAATAATATAAGTTTTTCTTGGAGTATATCAATACAAACATGGCTATTTGTTGTGGTGATAGGAGGCATAAACTATAAACTGCTACTTTGAAAAAGTAGCAGTTTATAGTTTATGTTTTTTAATGAAAATGAAGAGAGAAAAAGAAAAGGCTTTTCTTTTTTTCTCTTCATTTTCATTAAAAAAAAAGGGAAACTATGTTAATTTTAAACTTATATCTTTTACATTATATACTGATATTATAACAACTATTACCATCTTAATAACACTTTTATTTGCACAAAAACTCTTAATTCGATAAAGAGAGATACAAATTATTTGTAATACTTACATACTTGCTTGCCATTTTTTAAGATTAATTTAAGATATTTTTATGCTAAAACAAGACGCGTGTAACTTCACCGCGAAAGTAATGTAATGTTGTTTTTAACATTTAAGATTATTTTTGAAAACTAAAATAATCTTAAATGTTAAAAACAACATTACATTACTTTCGCGGTGAAGTTACATGCATCTTGCCTTCAAATAAAATCCCATGTAAATCCCACAAGAAACCTACGATTATCCATGTGGGTAAATACCATATGGTTCCCACATGTAACCCATGTGGGATTACCCATATGGGTTTGAAGTGGCAAAATTCCATACGGATACCACATGGAAAATCCTATGTGGGTAAATACCAGATGTAACCCATGTGGGATTTACCCATATGAGTTTTAAGTGGCAAGTTTCCATACGGATACCACATGGGAAAATCCGTCCCATGAATCCCACACGGAACCCACATGGAACCCATGTGGGACGCGGTTTTATTTCTCACTGGGTAATGCCTCAGATTTTTTTCTGAATTGGTTTAACACTCCTTTATGTTTTTTCCTTTACAGATTTATTTGATTATTATGTAGATTCATTTAATGACTATCGTTTGGAATAAAATAAATGGTTTATTCAAGTTATTATTAAAATCTATTAATTGATTAAAAAACATATAACTAATATAATGCTTAAGACTGAAACTTTCATTTTTAAGCTAAACGATAAAAAGTATTCTTGATAAAAATTTTACTTTAAGTTTTAAGAAACAAAATGTAATAAGTGCAGAACAGATATTTCAACATAAGTGCATAAAGAATATGTATACATATATATATACATATATATATATATATATATATATATATATATATATATATATATATATATATATATATATATATATATATAATATATATATATATATATATATATATATATATATATATATATATATATATATATATATATATATATATATATATATATATATATATATATATATATATATATATATATATATATATATATATATATATATATATATATATATATATATATATATATATATTAGGGTAGGCTAAACGCCCCTCATTTTTGAAAATCAAAAGGCACTGTTTTCCATGTGGTGTGGGTGTACTCTGTGATCAATAAAAACCAAAGTTCAACTCATTTGCACAAATTTTGGACCCCGCTCAATGGGCTCAAATATCAAATTTTGGCCTCAAAAATCCATATAATGACCGGTAAGATAACCTTCAAAATAAAAATCTCAAAGGCACTGTTTTTTGATTGATTTTTTATGTTCATATGATCATTTTAAGCCTAACTTTATGATAATTGAATAAGACTAAGACTGTGCTCAAGAATTTTGGACACTGAGGTCTGACCCGGTTTCCTTAAAAATTAACCGGTTTTTAAAACATTTTTTATTAAACGGTTTGTTTATTTTACTAAGATCGCGATAATTTTAGACGTCCTATGCAGTAATTAATTTTTTCGCATAGAAAAATCGTTGAATAATTTTAGTTTTAGATAATTATGGGAAAAGACACAAGATCAAAATATAAAGTTTTTTTGATAAATGATATTATCGAAATACTATCATCATCTCAATTGCCTACTGGAGAGCAAGTTCTGCAATATTTACATGGCAAACTATTCAAAGCAAGAAAAGAAAATTTAAAATATAGACTCTGTGATATGGTTTCTTGCAAATTTCCACATGGGAGTTTTGAAATTGGTTGCAATAACCCTGGAGGGTGTAATTTTCTTAAAAGCACATGTGTTGTTTCGTCACTGAAGAAAATCTGGAAAAGAAGTGCAATCCCAATAGTAGCTGACCAACATATTAGGTAAATAATAATTGTATACACAGTATTTATTTATTTTTAAAACTAAAACTTAAAGAATCTTACTGTAAGAATAAAATGTTGTTTCTTTATATAGAAGTAAGATATTGTGCTTGGAAGATCGTAGAAAGAAACTATCAAAGAACAAATTACGTGACACACCACACAATTTAAGAAAAATAGACGCTTACAAACTTGAAATAAAGTGCTTATTTGATATTAGTGTGAATGATGCACAGCAAAAAATTCTATTGAATAAGCAAGTCACTAAAAAGGAAAGAAATATTGATATAAACTTTTTGAATGATCAACGAGGAGAACGTAAAGCTGTCATGGGTGGAATAGACAAGAAGTACTTATTTACTACTCGTAGAAAGCAAAAGGGGATTGAGTTTACCAATAAGAGAATGACTACTTCAAATAGTAACAGATTAGCTTCTGAATTTATAACCAGTTTAACTTTAAATCAGGTTAGAAATAGCAGTGTAGAAGCACAGAACAAAGAGGATAATCAAGATTTTGAATATCAAAAGGACTGCAAACCAAGATCTCATAAGAGAAAACCAGATTTTGTTGAAGTTATGCTACCTAGAAAAATCTTAAAGGCCACTGCTGTTACAGCAAAGAGATACGGTATTCAGAGTTCAGCGCATACCGCTACATTGGCTAATGTTATCAACTCAGCAGGCGGAAATCTAAAGGACTTTGATATTTCTGTTACGTCAGCAAAGGTTCATTCAAGTGCTGTAATTAGTGAATATGGTTTAAAAGTTAAAGAAGATTTTATTGTAAAAGCTAAGGGGAAACTACTTTGTGTTCATTTTGACACAAAATTAGTAAAAGAGTATTTTTATGGTGCGAATATAAATGTTGAGCGGTTAGCACTAGTGATTTCAAGTCCTAGTATTGATAAAGAACAACTTATTGGAGTTCTTTCTATCACAGATAGTCGTGGAATAACACAAGCAAAAGCAATTAAGGAAATACTGGAATCTTGGAATCTCTGGGATTCGGTACATAGTGTATGTTTTGACACTACATCTTCAAATACAGGTGAGAAAAATAAACTCAATAAAATAATAAAGACATTTTATGACATTTTGTATTATGATATTTTTGTATTTTCATAATTTTTATTTAAAAAATTTCACATTGAATAAATGAATTAAATTAAGGCTGGATGCAGGGTGCCTGTGTATTGCTAGAAAAATGGCAGGGCAGACCATTACTATGGTTTGCCTGCAGACATCACATATATGAGCTTCATATTAAGGTTAGAAATAGAACTATTAAATAATTTTATTCTTGGTTTACTCATATAGCCTTTTCCTAATCTCATTTGTCATTATCTAGCATGTAGCACTTGCAGTTTCTGGAAATATGTCTGATGGACCAGTTGATAATCTTTTCAAAAAAATTCAAAATTTCTGGGAAACTATTAAGCCTGACATAAATTTAAACAATCTTAACAGGTTTGAATGGAGCAAGAGAAAAGGAACATTTTTAGAAGAACAGGTAAGGAGAATTGCATATTTCTTTTTTCTGAAAATTTTTAAAACAAAATAAACTTATTTGCATTATATTTTTTCAAAGGCTCTAAAAACCAAAATATATCTTGAATACGCCTTGTTTACAGAAAAGTTTCCTCGTGGTGACTATAAGCATTTAGCAGAACTTGTTTTGGTTTGGCTAGGCAGTGATAAGCTTGGAAATTTTAAGTTTCGTAAACCTATAGCTTTTCATCATGCAAGATTTCTTTCAAAAGCTATCTACTACATGACAATAGAACTGCTTACATTTCATTTGCAACAATTTGATATAATTAGGGAAGAAGAAATAGCAACAGTCCCTCAAATTGCTGAGTTTATTGGGCTTTTTCATGCAAGATGGTTTCTGAAAGCACCATTGGCAGTTTCTTCTCCTTCTTTAGACTTATGTGCAATCAGGGATATGACCAAGTATGGATCATTTAACAAAACTGTGTCAACTACTGCTATTAAAAGTATTAAAAATCACTTATGGTTTCTTACAGAACGAAATGTTGTGTTTGCTCTTTGCGACGAAACACTTGACAATAACATTAGAGAAAAAATTGCCAAAAAGCTATTTTTATATCCTAGACCTTCAAATTTAACATTGGGAAAACCACTTTTTCCAAATATTGACATAAAAAAAATTCCAGAGTTATGGCAACTGGTTGGACCTCAAAGTTGGATTCTCATTCAGCAGCTAAATTTATCTGTAATAGAAACAGAATGGATGCAAGTTAGCTCCAAGTAAATATTTCTCATAAATTATTTCTTATGTTATTTTTTGGCATTTTTAAAATATTTTAGGATAACTATTTTATTTTAGAGATTGGAATAATTTCTCAGGATATAGAGTTCTGAAAACATTCGTAGAAAAATTAACAGTAATAAATGATTGTGCTGAGAGAGGAGTAAAGCTCATCCAAGACTTTACACACATTTGCCAGGATGAGGAGTTAAAGCAATCTTTGATGATTTCAATTTCAAATCACAGACAAAAGTTTTCAGTCAATTCCAAAAAGAATTTGTCTGAAATTCTTTAACATGCAATTGTTACATGAAATTGTTTATATGATTATTAAATATCAATATATATATCAAAAGTTGTTATTTCATATATTTATGCCAGGTTTATTTATAAAAAATTTCATTTCTATAAATAAAAATTGTAATTTTTACTAATAAATATGGAAAAATAAGCTTTCTAAATACGTATATGTGCATAATTATTAGGGTAGGCTAAACGCCCCTGATTTTTAAAAATAAAAAGGCACCGTTTTCCATGTGCTGTGGGTGTACTCTGTCTCTGTGTACGTCTGAAAACGATTTTATTTTTTAGTTTTGATTTGTATACAAATTAAATATTGCAGAACTCGATCTCTATAAGATAGTTGAGAGGGTGTTCTCTATATTTCTAGAGAATTTAATAAAGTCATTTATCAAAAAAACTGATATTTTGATTTGATGTCTTTTCCCGCTTTGTTTTAAATAATATAATGTAATAGGTTATTAATAATAAAAATATTTTTTATATACTGCTATATAAATATGTCATACTTTAACTTAAATAATACACAAACAAACACTTTATTCAGTGATTCAATTCAATTCAAGTGAACTTTTTTATTCAAAAAGTTAAAAAAATTGTATAAAAATTTAAGGGGGGCGGCATATCCTCCACCCCTGCCTAACCTTCCCAACAACTTCAATCTTATTTAATATAATGCTTTTATTTGTAAATAATTTTGTTATCCAAAAAAAGTAATTACAAATAAAAAGTCCCCCTAAAAATTTGCAATCCATCCCAATATAATAAAAAACCCGGCAGTTTTAAAATGTTGTAGAAACCGGGTGTTTTTTTAAGAAACCAGGTCAAAAATTTAGTCCTTTTAATGCTTGTAGACAGCCTAAATCTTATTGAATTACGATGGGAATAGGCTTAAAATAATCGTAAACTTCTAAAAAATCAGATGAAAAGCATTATTTTTTTATTTTTATTTTTTAAGGGTGTTTGAACCGTCGCAATTCGAATTTTTGTAATAAAAATTCGATCTTTGAGCCCATTGAGCGGGGTCAAAAAATTATCCAAATAATTCAAATTTTGTTTTTTATTGGTCACAGAGTACACCTACAGCACATGGAAAACAGTGCCTTTTGATTTTCAAAAATCAGGGGCGTTTAGCCTACCCTAATATATATATATATATATATATATATATATATATATATATATATATATATATATATATATATATATATATATATATATATATATATATATATATATATATGTATTTATTACTGGTATGTTTTTTCCTTTATTTTAAAGCATGTTTCTTTTTTGTAAAGCTTAAAGGAATTAGATTTGTGGAATTGTTTGTAATTAGGTAACTTTTTTTGTAATTAGATAACTTTTTCTTTAATTTTCATTAAAAGATTTACTGTAGAAAAAATCATCTAGCAATGAGGCAGCTTCAAGTAATTTGGAGAAAAACATTCTCCAAATTTAAAACAAATTACAAATACAAATTTAGCACAGCCTACTAAAAAGAAATTTGAAAAATTACTTGATATCTTATCATCTTAATAGTTATCTGTTTATTAAGGACCTTAACCCTATGCCATTTGTCGTAATTTTTAACTAGTCACCTTGCGTAACTTAAAGACAATTAAATAATATTCACCATTTTCTTAACACTATTTCAAAAATGCTAAGAGCTGATTAGAATATAACTTACAAATGAAAGTCTTACGATGTTCAAAATTAAACTGCAAGTTAACAGCTTTTTGTTATTCATATCTATCGTACCTGAAGGGCACGTAAACTCAGCTCAATTTATTGCAAAAAATTAATTTTAATCTAGTCGTAAATATTATTCATTTAGTATTTAGAAAAATGTTAGGAGACTCAAGACAAACTATAAGGGAAAAGTTAGGATATTAGTTTGGGTGAATGAAAAAATCAATTGCTTTTAGTTAGGGTTTTTGGATTAATTGCTCAGCTTTACGTGAAAAAAAAACTTTAGCGGTTTTGTTTAAATTTTTAAAGATGAGCAAATAATCAGCGTTTTTGGAATAAGTTGCTCAGCTATTTTAAATAAGACTTAAGACTAAAAAGTTCCAAAACTTTTAATTCCCTTGTAAGCTATAGACAGAAAACTGAGGAGTGTTGGAAAATACGATTTAAAAATAAAATTGTTAAAATAGTTAAATCAGTTTATCAATAAATCTCACTCAGATGAAAACATCGTTTATCTACAAAGCTTTAAAGATTAATTACAACATCTCTTAAGAGAGTTTTAAAGAATCAAAAGCTAAATGCATATCAAGACAAAATAAACAACTGCTAATAATTGTGAAAATAAGTGAACTTGACAAGCTAAACTATATACTACAAGCAGTTAGCAACCCTTAATACGGATTATTAGTAAAAAAATTAAGTATAATTTAACTTGATACGATATCTTATTATTATATGATATTTTAACTTGATATAATATTAGCTGTTCAGATCCGTAATACAAACTATGGCTGGTATGTTTCACACTTACCATTTTAACAGGGTGTCTCCCAGATTTATATATTTTTTTTAATGATTATCCAGTTGCTTCCCTTGATTTTAGCTATGAAAACTTTACTTAAAAAAAAATAGATTTCAACCCTCTTAGGAAACACTTTTCAGATGCAAATATAAAAACATTAAAATCTCATTAAAAGAATAGAGTAGAGGTTATAAAATAATATGACAATTTGCATCTAACATTATTGGGATAAGAATTTATTCTTATCTTAATTCAGCTGAATTCAATTACTTTCTGTTAACTGTTGGCTAATGATTAATATAGTAAATTTCAAATCATGAAAATTTGCTAAGCTTAAACCATATTTTAACATAAGACAAACTTAAAGAAAACAAATAAAAATTAGAAATGAAAAAATTAATTTTCTACTATTTTTTTTAATTAAGATAACTTGACAACTTCGCAATAAAAAAATTAAAAAAATAATAATAATAAAGGAAGAATGTAATAAAAAATAGATTACATTTTTAAGTAAAAAAATAAATAAAAAACAATATAAAATAAAAAGAGAAAATTTGATAAAAAAAAAAATAGTTAAGAGTTACAATTTTTTAATAAAAAAAATTTAGAGCTGTATTCAAATATATAACGATCAAATTTGAATTTTTTTTTTTTTTTGCTTCACTCACATTCAGTAAGAAGAAAATAGGTAAATCAACGAGTAATTACAAGAACACAGTTTACCAGTTGCTGTATAATAAATATCACGGTTCATTGATAGTCTTTCTTTCTGAAATCAGATGAACGTGCAGTTGATGACCCCTTTGTTGGATCAAAAATGAAGACTCAAAGCCTTGCTAATAACTAAAAGAAGACTGGTTGGACGATAATTGGAGGGGTCAAAATGTTCTCCGGAGGTTTTTAAAATTGGAACAACAGATGTCATTTTCCAGCAGCAGGAAAACAAGACTCAGTTAAACACTTTTTAAATAGTTTAGAGAAAATTTAGAAGAATTCTGGAGAAAACTTAAAAGAAATCTGCATAATTTTGTAAGACTGTGACAGGAATGTGGTCTGGACTTTGTTAACAACACTCTAAAAAATTTTCCAGAAGTCTCTAGAGCCTAACATCTGAGAAGATTTAGTGAACTGAGAATAATGGAGTTTAGCATCTGACAATACTTTTTTACATTAATTTCTTGCAATAATAAAAAACTGTTTTTTCTCAAGAGAGTTGTTTTTTCAAAAAAGATGATTACAAGTAGATATAGCAGCTGCACAAGTGGGTGAAACCATAGAAGAGAATGAGGCTTGACTTGGAACCAATAAGAAATATTATTGTATAGTATTTCTTATTGGTTCCATATTGGTTCCAATAATAAAAGCATCCATTCCTACATAAATCCGGAAGGTTACATAGGTGACGGGTTTATCAGCTGAGAGAGAAAACACATCAGCCGAAGGACTATCACAAAGAAAATTACGAAGAGTCCACTAAGCTTTAGGGAAGTGTAAGTGGTGCGATGATTTTGTGAGTCCGAAAATGAAGTTTAAGATAAAAGATTTAATGAGATCATTACAATATCAGAACCGCTTAAGGGAGAAAAAGGAGAAACTGAACACAAGCAAGGATCAGAGACCAGAAATAAATGAAGGGGTGTAGTTAAATGATTGAGGTTGTCAGGAAAGTGTGTCACAAAGTTAACAATCTGAGTAAGAGATTGAGAAATGCAGAAGCTATAGGTTTTATTGACAGCAGTGCCAGGGTCAGTGACATTAGAGCCAAGTTATTTAGTGTAATGAAGATTAAAATCACCAATAACAACATTATTGGCAGAGGGGTTAAGAGAGAGAGAACATGGTCATTTTGATCAGAAATTATATCTAAAAGAGTGCAGTCTTGGTGTACCTTGGAGGTATATATGTTGTACTTTGGAGGTATTATTGTTTTAACAAATTAAGTACTTAACATGATAGAAATTTGATATAATGTTTACTTATATCATAATTAGATTTTACATCAGCCTCATTTAAGATAACATTAATCAAACTAGTTAAATTTATATTAACTGTATAATAGTTTATATTGCTATATATGATTATAAATTTAGAAGTATTAAAAATGTACATAAAAATTAAAGCTTATTAAGAAAAGAGTAATAACAAAATTATACATTAAAGTTCAGTAAATTTAAGTCTTTCACCATGTCTGCTTTTTCCAATTCATACACAGTTTTATCCTTCTCAAGTAAATCTTTCTGAGTTTGTGTCTTTTTTTAAGTACTGAATTTTGAAAAACGTATCAGCAACTTCTAGCAACTCTGCTACAAAGTTTTTTACAGCACGTTTGCTATGAATTTGTGCCAATATAAAAACTTTAGGCTGGGTTTTTTTTAAATCTGAATCTTTTATAACCTCGAAGTCTACTTCTGACTGAGCAAACACTTTATCCTATACTAAATCTACATTTTCCTCTAATTCTGTACTTTGTTCCAAGGTAAAACTCAGCTTTTTTTTTCAAAACAGGTTCCGGTTGTTTATTATCAGTTTTGCGTTTCATTTTATTGCAAGATTTTTTTTTAATTTTAGCTTTTTCTTTTTTAATTTGAAGTGTTACATGACTGGAAGTTAAAATGCAAGACTTTTTCTTAGGACGACCTTTTCCAGTTTGTTTTCGTGGTTGAGCTTTTGGGTAAGGTAAAATAATATCAGGAGATAAAATGTTAGCGTTGATCTGGTTTGTAAAAGAAGCCAGACTGCAGCTAGTTACATCAGTATTAGTTGAGGGTCTAGATCTGCTCAAAAAGTCTTCAATATGCTTACTTTTGTTTCCAGGCTGGTCTTCAGACACAGGTTGCGGTCGATCTGTTATAGTGGATGGCAAGAACTCATAATCTTTAAAAATGTTTTTATTCAGTGGATGAAGGCCACTTACTAGAAAACTGTGTGTAATGTTGTTTGGTGTAAAAGCTAAGAGAAAAGCTTGTCCAACAATTTCTGATACATTATAGATAGATGCTGGTTTCCCAGTATTGCCTGGTTTTAACATCCAATTCCTCATTTTATTGTTGTAATATGTCTTAAATGGACCAAATACGCCCCTGCCTAAGGGTTGCATTTTATGACTAATGTGTAGATGAAATGTTACCATTGTAATCCCATTATATTTTGCTAGATGGATTGTTGGTATTGAGATTTGACTCTCGTTATTGTCAAGTAAAAGAATAGAAGGATTTTCTTTACTTAAACGAGTGTGCTTTACAAAATGTTTCAAAAATCCTAGAAACAAGTCTTCATTTGACCATCCTGATGGGTTTGCTCCACCAAGTGTACCTTCTGTGGCCCCTTTTAACATAAAGTCCTTAAACTTCTTACGAAGGAAAATCAACATTGGAAGCATATAGCCACCACCAGCATTTATTACTCCAATCATTGTTATACTATATCCTCGATCACCACTAGTCATTACACCAACCTGCTTTTGATTTTTTTTTTCTAAGATTTAAGGAGGATTGTGGACAGTGCTAACACTGGTTTCGTCAACATTCTATATGTTAAATTCTGTAATACTTTGATTTTGTTCAAGCCCAAGAGCTACTTCATAGTTTTGAAAAGTGCTACATTTTGTCTATTAAAGGCAGTTGAGCGGGTCAGACTTGTTGTCTTAGGCTTTCTAAGTGATAATTCTTTAGAATATTTTTTTCGGAAGACTTTCAGTAACTCTTTTTCAGCCATCTGGTTGCTATCCCAAGATGCATCATACTTTTTTTGATTTGTTTTCCCAAATTGGTAAGTCAGTTTTCTAACATCTTTCAAAGTCAGTCTATAATGAAGATCAGCAACTTTTAATATGTAATCAACTAGAAGTTTATCTTCTTTTACGGTGAAGACTTGTTAAATGTTGTTTTTTTTTTTGTAACAAAATATTTCTAAACTTTATTCAAGGAATTTGTTTCTGTGTCTTCTTAAGGTTGTTTCAGGAATGTCATAGAGGTTTCAGGAAAGTCCATAGAAGCCCTGTATATAGACAGTTTATTGTTCACTGTAAGTTTTACAGCTCTTTCTAGGTCCTCTTTTCGTATAGGTTTTCTTTTAAATCCAATTTTACTTCTAGACATTTTTTTTTTTTTTTTTTCTAAAAATAAATGAAAAGCATTAAATACTATCAAATATATGTACAATTTATTTTCATAAAATGGAAGGACATCATCAAAAAAAAAAATAATAACTATAACAATATATCACATTAAATAAATATTTTCATGACAAACTTACTCATAATAGTATTTACAAAACCATGCAAGTGTGTACCTTGGTGGTACCACTAAGGTACACAACATTAGCTACCTTCAAGGTACACCGCTACCACTATTTTTACAAAATCGCTACTAATTTATAAGTTAGAAGTTAAGCAGTTTCAAACATGCATAAATGTAGCTAAAAACATGATTTACAAATTCTGATAATCAGTTTTAATATAAATTTTATACCTACAGTTGTAGAAAAAAAAAGAATACGCCCTAAAATAAATTACTTTTTAGTACCGAAAACAAACTTTTATTTGTATTGCAACAGCAAGTGTGTTAAGCAGTAGTAAAACAACTTATTATAAGCCTTTAATGACCAATACATGCAACTAAAATTTTAGTTTGAATTTATCATTTAATATGGCAGCATAATTGACGTGTCTCTAAGGTACAAACCCCTCCAAGGTACACCTCTCTTCCCTACTAAATAAATGGTTTCAGTATTTAAAAACTTTAGAAAACACCCACATATCCATTTATTCAACAATTAATCTTCTCTCTAGTATTAGTTTCTTCATATCAAAATTTAAAGACTATTAAATCATTTCTTTCAAGGCCTATCAAGACATTCTTGATAGGCCTACGCTCTTCTTTATTTCCAGTAACTTTAGAAGTACAGCAAGGCTCTTTCTTAATTTATGATGATTATATTGATCATAATGATGTTTGCATATGCATTTATTTAAAAAATATAACATGAACTTTGAATGAAAATATATACTTTAGGATGTATAAATGTTTATGCAGCCCCATCACAAACTCAGCTCTGGCTAAATTTTATCAAACCCAGCACCAGTTAAATATCAATCCTGGTCGCTTATATAGAAATTTATGAATAGGTAGTTATACATAGAAATTTATGAATAGGTAGTTGATTATTGGTTGATTGTGCTATTAAAGAAAACATTGCTAAAATTTTAGATTAATTAGGTGCTTGTGAGTTATATGTGCAATATGTTAATTTGAGGTTATATGTGTAAACTCTACTTCAATTAGTTTATTCTTAGTTTTTTTAAATATAAAGTCACCAAAAAGATATTGTGTCTTAAACATGGGCAAGGGAGCCATTATTTAAATATTTAAATTTGGAATTTTCATTCCATCACAACAATATACATAATATAAGTACACTGTATACTAAATACAAACTTCATGGTACCGCTAAAAAAAAGTTTAAACATGTTTAATAAATTTAGTTAAACTTCATAAACGTTTTTCAACATACAAACACACACACAAAAACATACACACACACACACACACACACACACACACACGCACATATATATATATATATATATATATATATATATATATATATATATATATATATATATATATATATATATATATATATATATATATATATATATATATATATATATATATATATATATATATATATATATATATATATATATATATATGTATATATATATATATATATATATATATATATATATATATATATATATATATATATATATATATATATATATATATATATATTAGGGTGGAGTGAAAAAAATTTTTGATGAATATCTTGGTTGGATAACTATAAAAATTTGCTGACATATGCAATTAGTAATGTGGCAAACAATCAAACGATTTAAAGCATATCTTGAGGTTCCACAATTTACCTGAATTATAGGCATATTTCAAATAAAAAACAATATTTTTTGAAATTTCAAGTTTATATATGACAACATATTTGAGTAGCAGTATACATTTTTAACAGTCTATACGAAAGTTACAAGTAAATAGAACTAAATATTTGAAAAGAAAATCACATGAAAACTCTAGTCAAATATGTTTTTATAGCTACAAATGATGTTGTGCTTTAGTGTCCAGTTTCGGCATTTTTGATCTCGATTCTAAACGTGCTCTTATGAATCCGTCGCGTTTTTCTGGACCGCAAACCGCTTGGGAAGCTTCTGTAACTAGCTTAATATGCCTCTCCACCAACTAAGTGTGACAAGGATAGCCTGGATTTCATTATACGTCTCAGAGCCAACTCACGTATTTCTGATTTTTCGTCGGTAAGCATCGCAAGCAACAGGTTTTCTGGATGAGTAAAAAATGCGTTGCGTTAAATTACTGGATCAACAACTTTCTTCAGCTCGTCTGTGAGGTAGCGTGATTTCAGTATTGTATTATGGACATGTCGAGCGCCATCTTTACATGAAGAAGTATTTTTTATTTCAAACCATGCTGGTGCATTAACTGTTACAATGAAGGTAACCATTGTCTTCAGTTCATCCGATGGGAATCTTGTGGCTATATACAGGCGTAGTATTCGATTAGCCGTTGTTAACCATCTTGAATGATTGATAACACCAGGATTGCGAAGTGAAAGGCCTACAGGACAAACGCCAACACTGACAGCGGTGCACAAGTCAAACAGATATTTTTGAACTGTACTTAAATCGTCAGAATTTAAACCTGTCGGTAGAACACAGTTTATGGGTGTGTATTTGACAACGGGAAGCTTCACACATGCCACCAATGATTTTCCGATTGGACCAGAAAATCCTTTTGGACCATTGGTAGGTCCATCTAGATGTTCGAACAAATGCTTTAACGGTAATTTGTAAGCATGTAGCTGACATACGAACCATTGCAGCGGTTTGTTCAACGCCACTTCAAATAATCGAATGATACCTCCTCGATTGCCTGTATTAGCAACGGTTCCGTCACAACCTACAGCTTTTATACCACCCAGGTCAATATTCTTTTTACTCAAATATGCAATCAATTCAGCCGCAATAACTTTGCTTGACCCTGCAATTGGTGTAATGCGGATATAATGGATATATGTTCTTCAGTTGTTACTTTTCGATGAAATTTCCCATCACATTCTTTAATAAGGGTTATTGTACTGTCTTTTCTTCCATCAAAATATAGCCCAGTGATTGTGTTACTGACATTGGCACATAATGTTTCACGTTTTTTACAACGCTCTCGTCGCACTTTACTTCTGTCAATCACTTTAGAAACATCCCTTTCGTGGATTATTCCAACATCTTGAAGAACAGCACTGGCGATTCCTGCTGCGGCCCTGTCGGATACACCATGTCGATCACATGCTAACGCCAGAGATGGTAACTTAACTCTCATCTGCTTGTCACTCAACTTTCTAAATTGTTCATTAGGATCCGGCATACGATCGTCATCAGATTCGTCATCGCTAGCATCAGTTTTCTCTTCCGTAGAAGAAAACTCCTCACAAACATCTGACTGTTTCTCACTGATGTCATCAATGTCAGATTTGCTGCACATCTGCCTCTGCGTCAACTCTTTACGAATATATCGTTTTTGCAATTTGATGGATTCGGCCTCATCAACTTTAGCAATGATCATACCTCGTGGACCCCGCTGATCTTCTAGAAAATCACGTTCAATTGCGGGTATCTTTCTTGACTTTTCACACTGACACTGAGATATGAAAGAACACTTGCAGGAGCAAATGTCAAAAAGTTTTTTGGATTCATTTTTAAACTGAGATATTTTCTCTCGGTATGGTCCGGAGTCTTTTCTAGACTTATATGGCTTCAGCAAATTCATGAAAGTCTTGTGGTACTTGTTCAACATTTCTTGGACACGGCGGTGGCTTACATATGGTATAGAAGCTTTGTTCCATATTTGTTCCACTTTTGTTGTCACTATTTCTGCCACATTGTGATGTGGTGGATCTTTATTTTTCAATTCATATTTAAGTTTCTGTTTTATCAGATTGTAAAACTTCATAACATCTGCATAAGTAGGTAGTTGATTGTCAGGCATTTCAGAGGGAGCATCAAAAATGACACAAGATACTTTTTTCCTGGTTACAGCCATTAAATATGAATTGTTATTATAAATGAATTAAATTATTATCTTATATGAAAAAAATGTTTTGCAATAAACGCTGTTTGTTTACTCTAGACAGAAAAAACGCACGTGAATACGTATAAAAGTGAACTACAATAAAAAAATACCGGATAGTAAATGCTTATAAATGGTTAAATTTTGAAGTTGGTTGTGGAACCTCAAGACGTTACCTAAACTAATTTTTTTTTTACGGAGTAATTGATTGTATCACAGAGCAAGTTTTAATAACTATCCAAAGTCAAGCAAATCAAAAAAAAAATTTTTTCACGTTTTCACTCCACCCTCATATATATATATATACTTATACATATACTTTATATACTTTTATTGTTCAATTAAAGTCAGATTAATTATCTTTAATAATATATTAAAGAGAAATTTTATATTAAAGATTAAAATTTCGATTTATGCTAAAAATTAAAGAAGTAGTAATATAATATTGAATCTTACCATCTGTGACTGATGGTATACCATCGATGACTTACCATCGTGATCAAATTTAGCAAAAGGTGAAGAACATATAATGTAAATAAAAATTATACCGTGGTGTACCGTTTTAAATTTTGTAACCATTATATTAATATACTGTAATATATCACACATATTGAATGTTTTTTAATTTCAAAAAATAAAATTTAAAAACGTTTAACAAGTTTTACTTAATTCGTTACGCATGTTTTGAACCACAAAAAATATTGCGTTTGCAGCAAACACGTGATTTTTGCAAAGTTTATAAAAATCCCGCCAACAAGAAATTTTTTTCGGATGAAGTGTAAAGTCAAGTTTTTTATCCAATCAAAACAGGGAAGGGATCTGAGGAAATAGCCGCTCGTTCATCAACAAATTTTCGGTATTTTTAAATTACATCAAAATCATATACAAAAACCCCCTCAAAATGAGGGGGTTGCACACAATGTTTTTAGCTTTAGAGCTTGACAGTGCTTAAAGTTGCAAGAAGTAGCGGTCAAACTAATTTTACCTAATAGTAAACATGTTAATCATTTGTTGTATATACTTATAAATGTGTTCACTTGTGTTTTAAAAAGTATTAGATTATATATATACCTCTCTGATAAATGTAACAATGGTTTTTTACACATTATTTTAAACAATAGGAAAAAAAAGGTTTATATTTTTTTTACATTTATATTTTGTTATTATTATAAGAAATTAATAATCTATATAAATATTTCAAAATTTACTAAAAAAAGCGCAGCAAATTTTAGTAAATTTTGAAATTAAAAATCAATTTTAAATTTTTGAAGAAATAAAGTTGAACATATTTTTTATCAAGTTTTTAGTTGTTTTGAATATATAAAAAAGACCCCTCTTTAATTTGGAATTGTAGAAACAGTTTTTGAGTTATAAAAAAAATAATATCGATTTCAGAAAGGCCATGGTATATACTATACACGTATCTAAAAAAATATTTTTTTTAAGAACATCACCTTTTTGACTTTTGTCATAGCCTGGCCCACTGTGAGATGGTACTAATTATCAAACTTCAAAAACCAAAATATGCAAGATTTGATGGCATTGCGCATGTTTTAAAATTGTGTCTAAAATAACTTACAATATTTCATTGCTTACATTAAACATGAAAAGAATATATTTAGTTCCTATAATTTGAGAGTTAGGAATTTATTATGATAATTTACTCGAGGCTCTTCTACGTGAGTTTTGTTGACTGGAGGGTCCATACTATGAAAGTATGAAAAAATAATGTGTCACAAATCTGAAACGATAAATCTAAGGGAAACTCTAATATTTTTTAAATGTAGATTTTGATCAAAATTGCAGAAACATTCAAGAACCTTCTCTTGACTTTTAGAGCACGAGCGAACTTGGTTGGACAAAGATGTAACTGTTGACAAAAAAAACTTTGCAGCAGGTCCAGATGGAAAGTGCAAGAACTGGGAAGATTTAGGTGATAGAAGCAGAAGATCTAAGGTAATAATAAATCAATTTAACTCAACCGAGTTTAAAAAATAGTTTACAAGCTTAAATATTATATATTATCTTGTTTAAAGTTGCCAAATTGGCTGAACATCCTGCTGAAGCATGGGCATTAGTTTCGATAAAAAAAAGCCACTAGAGATCCTATTGATGTTCTCATGAAAAATGCTACAAACTTTAAAAAAGTTAAAATCACGGAGATAAATTTTCCGATTAAAATGAAAACCGAAGATGTTTTGAGCTTAAATATTCAGTGTGACCTTTCTGATGAACAGTGTCAAATTGTTAGAAGTTCATTGGTAATACTTAATGCAGGTATTTATCCTTTATTTCATGAAATTAAGAATGAGAGACATAAACGTTATCTTGAGGGTTTAATTGTGACAGAAACATCTGCTTCAACGCTTCTACTGGGTATCTTTATTCTTACTCTGACAAGGATATTAACTTTTACGGAATGCCAAGACTCTATGAGAATGTTTGCTGAAATCAAGAGGTTTTAAGGTCTACTTCACTTTAAAGGTTGTTTTGGTGGTACCTCCAGCCAAAGTGTTTATAAACAAAAATATACTGATTCAAATATTGGAAAGGCCATGCTTGATGGTAAAGTGGTTAATGCCCTCAATAACACTCTGTCCTTCCAGTCATGTAATGTTTGCGGAGCTAAGCTTAGTGAATTTAATAGCCCAGCATTGATCAGGTCTAAACCAGTTAATGAAAAAGATTTATCTTTGGGCCTTTCTACTCTGCATAGCAGGTTCAGATCTTTTCAATAAGTTTTACATTTAGGATTAAGTTAGACATTAAAAAATACTTTGCCAAATCTCCTGCTGAAAAAACATCAGTAAGAAGTAGAAAAAAGAACATTCAACTGAGGTTTAGAGAAGAGCTAAGTCTTATAGTTGATAAGTCAAAACAGAATTTTGGCTACACTAACGATGGAAACACTGCTAGAATTTGAAAATGCTGAAACTTTCGCTGATATAACGGGAATGGCAGTAGATGTAGTTATTAGATTAAAGACAATCCTAATATTAGTATGCTCCTGTTATGAGTTAAACTTTTGGCCATTATGAGTTAAAATTTTGGCCAGTATTGCTATGAAACTACAGCTCTTATACTCAAAAACTATTGCTCGTATGTGATTCCACCAACTGTTCATAAACTCTTGGAACATCATGAGCAGATATATAAGGAATTAGAACTGCCAATTGGTTACTACTCTGAAGAGTCACAAGAGGCTCTAAATAATGAAATTCGCAAAGCTAGATTAAACCATACAGCCGAGGTATCTAGAGAGAATGTTGTGAAAAACTAGTACCAATTCCTGTTGATTAGAATTGATCCTGTAATATTAAACATTTGTTTCAAAAAATACAAGTTTGAAAATAAAAAAACACTTACCCCAGAAATTTTATCTTTGTTAATGCTGTAATAATGAAATAAAGCTTTTTTTATTAATATTAGGTTTTCTTTTTTTGTTTTCTTGAAAAATAAATCAGATAATATAAATATTTATTTTGTATTTAATATATTCTAGTATTATTATAATATTAAAATATTTTTTAAATTCAATTTTTCTTTTTAATTAGTAATGTTTTGGTTTGAAGAATCTAATTCTTTATAAATTAAGCCAGTCTTTGTGCGCGTAAAAGACTTTAACGCATTTACGCGTGTGTAGTACGAGCCATAGGCACAAGTAAAATTTACATTAAAAAAATGTGGTATTCTTTTTTCTGGTATTTTGGATCAAGGAATCCGATTTTTTATTAAAATGATATATTGCGCGCGTAAATGACACTTACAAACGTAAATGACACTTACAAACGTAAGCACGCGTTGTACTCGTCAAACGTACGCGTAAAAATTATTTTCAATAGCAAATTTAAATTTTTTGAATCAAAATACGATAGTATTTATGTATCACATGTTTATACATAAAAGTTATATAATTTATGCCGTTTTTTCACCATTCCGATTCACTGTGAGATGGTGTGGAAGTATGTCTAAGGTTTTTTCTAAGCTTATTTTGGGTGTAAGTTTCAGAAATATGTTCTTTAAACAGACGTATGAACAGTTTTCCATTTCTGGTCTTTCATAAAAACTTAAAACTTGTCAGATCTCAGTGTATGAATAAGAAGTTTGATGATAGTTTTTTTCTCCAAAGTAGAAATTTTAAGATCTGATCCAACTTTTTCTGATATTTGATACTGGAGTAATGATATTACCGTTTTGTGAAAAGAGTCTTTAACTTTTGTGGAACTTGGATTGTGGTCTATCGGTTGAACACCATGAAATTCAGCACCTTTAATTATTAATTACGCAAAAACTACTTAACAGATTTTTGTAATTTTTTGACACAGTGAAGCTAATTGAATTATTTATTTATTTCAATAATTTTTTACATTTTTTTATCGAATGCTTAGAAACCGAATATCTTTGCGAGCAATTGACATCATCTACTAGATCTTGCTTTGAGTTACTTTTTTTGAGGTTAGTACCTATTTTTTCTTGAAATCTTTTTTATTTGTAGCTAATTTCTTGCTTTTCAATAAGATTCCTTTTATAATTGACCAATAACTTTTAATAGCTCGCTGTTCAGGACCATTCGGAGAATTTTCTTCCTTAGGTACAAATTCGACGCCATTTTGTTCCTACAAATGCTAGAGACTTCTAGGAGTAGTGAATTGTAGCCAAATCAGGCCAAAGCGTTGTGTGCATTTTATGCTTTTAAATAAATAGTAAAAGACGTTTCTTTAAGTATTCTTTCTATATATAAATCTGCGTTCAAAGTTTAATAAGTAATGTATGGTGTACTTTTTAAACCATAAGAGCAGATTGCTTGCCATATAAGGACCTTGGGACGAAATTTTTCAGTTTGAATAAACTTGGCAAAATATCTACTTTTCAACTGATAAAAATATTGCTGCCTGACAGTTGTGAAAAATCCTTTTGACAATAATTTTCATCGTCTTCAACTATGCACAAGTTTTCTTGGTTTAAAAGTTTTTATAGTTTTTTGAACGACAAATTGTTTTAATTTCTCCATCAATGGATTGTTTTGGAGTTTTCTTTTTATGATATGCATTATATTATTGAGATATAAGTACTTTTCCTATCAAAGCATTTAAATTCTCTTGCAAGATCTTTCTGCGACTGACATTTGCCTTTTTATGGAGCAAATGATTGATTTTGCTTTATATTTATCTTTAAATCCTTTCTTTTTTCCACCTCCAAGTTTCACTTTCCAGGTTCTCTTCCTATATATTGAGTCTGTTTATATTACCGCAAAATAAATTCAACTGATGATCGAGAAACATTGGTCCATTTTAAAATGTCAATTTGTGATAATCTAAGATTTTAAAGAAAAATTTCTTAAAATTTTTTTTGATTTAATATTTGTTTACGCATTTTAATCCGATAGTAATGATAACCAATACTTATTACCATTACAATCAAAAATAAGAAATTAGCTTCCATGTGCAATAAAATTAAAAAAAATTTTAAAAAGTATTTTTTGAGTAATTAACGATTAAAAGGTGCTGAATTTCATAATGTTTAACCGATATATTATCTAAAGTAGCAGTTTTGAATAAGTTAAGATTAAAGCGCAGTGGGAAATTTTAATTTTTTTTCAGCGAAGTAGTTCAAAACTCTATTACCCATTTGTGTTGATAATTCCATAACCCCCCAAGTAGCAAACAATATTGGCGTAATATTGGCGCGATATTGGGTATTAGGGTACAGCAAACATTTTTTTTTTTTCCTAAAAGCTTAGGAAAAGGTGTATTCTTATGTAAAATCAAATTTTAAAGAGGGTTCCTAAAAAAAGATTTTGATCGGAAAAGTTTTGATACCCAAATATAGACTTTTAGAAATTGCAAAAACTAGTTAAATCTAATTTGTCACATGTCCTTCATTGTATTTTATATTTTCTTTTTCATTGCAATGGAATATAAAATGCAAATAATATTTTCAGATTGTTGAAAGTTTCTTTGATACTTTTAAAAATCATTATCTTGCATGGATCCTATCTGCAGTGCAGATTCTGCATTTTTTAGAGGGAGAAGGAGGGGGTCTTCAATATTATGAGGCTTTAATGATTAAGAAATGTGATCATTACAGTTCATGATACTTTCACCAAAAAACAGGTAGTTTATGCCCCTATCTTACCCCAACAATATTTTGATAGAACTACTAAAACACTATTAAAAAAAAATTTAATAAAACTTCTTTCTTTGTTTTAAAAACAGGTAGCAACTCTCTATGTTGAGTTCTAGCTCTAATATACCCATCTCTTGCATCTGGTCCAACTACTGGCATGGATGCTACTGTCACTTGTTTTACAGCACGCTCAGTACTTTGAGTATGAATTTTAAGCAAAGGAGTTATTAAAGGTATCTTAGTAAAGGTATCTTAGTAATAACAACTTATCTCTGGTGAGCGAACAAGTAAAAACAGGTTCTTGTACAACACTATTTTCCGATTTAACTAGCTCTTAAAGAGTAATTGCTGCAAAGTTAAGTTTAGGTGTTTTTCTTGTTCTGATTCGCATATCTCCAAGGATATCATTAACCCTGAGTTTCAAAATTCGATCAACTGCAAAACTGCAATCTTCTGCATTATTACTAAATAAAAAGAGATTAGAATACTTTCATGATTCGCATACCAAGCTCCTAATTGGATTTAGGGAGTCACAATTTCTTTTACTTTATCAGGTTGCGTTCTAAGAATTCTCAATTGAGACAGAATGTGATAGGAAGCATCTTCAAGTCTGTCTTTGACCTTTATGTCAAAAAGATCTTTAAAGTAAAATTGTAAACAAAATACGACAAGTAGCTCTAGATTTTGCGAATTTTGATCATTTAAGTTGTGTTTCCTTGTCCACATAAAGACTATTCTCATGCCAGTAGTAAGCCATCTGGCATGACTTAAGAGGCCACATTGAATTTCTCTAAGATTAGGTGACAATATATCAATTTTTACTGCTTGAAACAAGCTATGTAAAACAGTTAAGATTGGTATATTGTTTTTGATCTGTTGACATTTTTTTCGAAATTGTTTCTGGAATGTCGACAAAACTCTTTCCATTTGGAAGAGCTTTAAATTGAGGATTATACTTCATTTTGTTAACATCAGGAAAAATTTTACAACAGGACCTACAAATCCAGTACTACATGATGTTGGTCCATTAATGCCTTCTATAAGGTGACGCAAAAATAATTCATTCGAATGAGGCATGTATACCCATTCGAATAAGTAACGAAGCATGCATAATGCATCTTCATTCGAATGCATAAGCAATTCGAATGAAGATGCATGCCTCATTCATTCGAATGAGGCATGCATCGTTTCGATGTTTTATGGTATTTGCCGACCTGATGCCGACCTTTAAAAGATTGAGGTTGGCAAATTATTGCCGACCTCAATTTTCCTAATTCCGAGGGTTGAATATATATATATATATATATATATATATATATATATATATATATATATATATATATATATATATATATATATATATATATATATATATATGTATATATATATATATATATATATATGTATATATATATATATATATACATTATTGTGATTATTACTATTATTATATGAAAAAAGAAAATATTTATTATTAAGAAGTTATATTTACCTCGAAGAATGCTTGTTCCTCCTGTATTTTTTAATTCTTTTTACATAAGCTTCTTCATCGCTGACTTTTTTCTTATACTTTTTTATTAGTTTCATTGCCTTAATCTTATCAGCATGTCCCATCGGCATGTCAAATTTTTAACCTGTCTTATTTCTTTGACTGTATAACCACCTGAGCTCTATATTCGGAGTTTTTTTAGAATAAATACAGGTGCAATTCATGTGTGCTTTATTTTTACAATTTTTGGGGGAAGAACACCCAGACAGATCATGCTCGCATAGAAGTATTGTGTAAGGACATGTTATGAGGTCCATTAGTTTATCTAACTTCAATATAAGCTCTTCTTTTACTTTTACCTTAGTTCTTCCCCATGCAACGTTTTTTACTTTCTCTCAATGTGTTTTTATTCTATAATAAAGTGATTTCTCCCCAATAATAACTGGTTGTTGAAATAAAATATTTGCTTTTTTCCATTGAGCAAGAACAAGTGGAATTAGATCGCTAGCAAGATCTTTGTTAGAATATTTATTTTGGTGTATATTGCATATTATGCTTTATTGTTCTTTTAAAAAAATTATTTTTTGATTAACTGGTCTGTTTGTAGGCAGCATACTATGAATAAAATCTTTTCCAGGTCCAATAAACTCAGAAATTCTAGTGGTGGATGAATACCTAGTCTTAATTTTCGACATTTATGAATAACTCGATGATATAGCGAATAAAATATTTACAGACTACAATTTGTTATGATTTTTTTTAAGGCGAATAACTAAGTCAGAATTTCTTTAAAAATTGATTTGGCATTGCGCTATTATGAGAGACTAAACATAAAACCGGATTAAATTTACTTTATAATAATTTGAGTATATTTAATTTTAAAAATGTCTAAATATGAAAATTTAGGTATCAAAACGTTTTCTAATCAAAAAGTTATCGATTGCAAACCTACCTTAAAATTTAAATTTACATAAGAATACACTTTTTCCTAAGCTTTAATTTTATTTTTTTCTAAAACATATGAAATTCACTATACCCTATTGGGTATCTTGGCTAATCTTGGCCAAGATATCCGATATTGCGCCAATATTGTCAAGCAATATTACGCCAATATTGTCTTACCAATATTGGCAAACAATATTTCGCCAATGTTATCCCATTGTTGATTTGCTAATGTCGATATGCCAAATATTGTTTGCCCATATTGGCTTTATATTACACGGCCAATGGTGACATTTTTACATATTGGAACGCATGCGTAACATTATGGAATATTCACTATGTCCTTTAATTTTGTTCACTGATCTCAAAATATTATATTTTGAGATCAGTGGTTTTGTTAAATGTGTTTAAATGTAAATAAAAGCATCTTTTTACATAAACAGACATCCTTTTGTGATTAATTTTTTTACAAAAACAAATAAGTGTTTAAAATAAAAATTTTAAGTTATGAAAAGAGAAGAGGTAGGAAAAGTATTTTTAATTCAACATTTACAGAGTGAATCAGGAGAAGAAGTGTTGGTAATTTATTTTGAAACAGATTTTATCACGAGAAGAAGTGGTAAAAATAATGATATTCTTTTATTCAACATTTACGGATTGAATTACGAGAAAAAGTGGTTGTAATTGATTTAAAACATATTGCATCACGAGAAGAAATAGAAAAATATTGCTATACTTAAGTATCAAGATTAAAATAGTAAGTTTACTCTTAAATGAAAAGACTTTGAGAAGATTTCATCTATAAAATATAAGTTTTATAGTCAATTTATTTTGTTAAAGATATCCATTTAAGAAATAAATATGTCATTATTATTGATATATATATATATATATATATATATATATATATATATATATATATATATATATATATATATATATATATATATATATATATATATATATATATATATATATATATATACATTCTGTCAAAAAAGTTTTCATCCACCTATTCTGTACATTTTTCAGACGTGATAACTTTTTATTCAGCAAAGATATAGGTATAATTTTAACTAAATTATATCAGTTAACCATTCAAGAAGTATTATATAAAAAGATTTTACAAAATAATAAATAAAAAATAAAATACGACATTTTAAACTAAATAATGTGCGTTTTAGCGCCAAAAAAGTTTTCATCCACCCTGCACTCCAACCTCAATTTGTTACTAAATCAGTATTAAAGTAACATTCTTAAAATATAAATTAGATTTAGTAAGATTTTTGTATTATTTTTTCTCTATATGAATTTTTTTATATTTTTTATTTGGTTTAGATTATTAAAAAAAAATGAGAGTTGCAGAGGAAAATAGATCGCTTATTGTTAGACTATGGAAGGAGGGAAAATCACAGCGAAAAATAGGAGAAATAGTAAAGAAATCACGTGCAACTGTGCAGTCAATTATCAAGAAATACCAAACCACCAAAAAAATTGCTGATAAGCCACGAACTGGACGTCCAAATAAAGTTATAGTATTGCATCGACGAGCTATTTTAATAACAGTTATCCAAAATCCTAAAATAAGTGCTCCGAAACTTGCTGGAATGCTGCAAAATGATTACAATTTAAATATGGACCCTGAAACTGTGAGAATAACCTTAAAAAGACCTAGATTACCATTGAAACAGCCCTTCATTAGCAAAGTCAACAAAGCCAAACCACTACACTTTGCAAAACTTTATATTAATGAACCACAGACATTCTGGGAAATGGTCCTTTTTAGCGATGAGTCAAAATTTAATTTGTTTTCATCAAATGGAAGAGTTAAAGTTTGGAGAAGACCAAATGAAGCATTTAAAAAACAAAACTTGTGTCCAACAGTGAAGCATGGTGGAGGAAGTTTTTTAGTGTGGGGTGTATGAGTGCTTCTGGTGTATGTAACTTGGTTTTCATTGATGGAAATATGGATCAAAATGTGTGTTTAAACATTTTAAAAAATAATCTGGAAGAAAGTGCCTACAAATTGGGACTTACTAGGTCATTTATTTTTCAGCAAGATAACGATCCAAAACATAGAGCTAAACGTGTCAAGGAATGGCTTATATTTAAAATAGCTAAGCAACTTCATACACCCCCACAATCTCCAGATTTGAATCCTATCGAACACCTGTGGGATGAATTAGGTAGAAGAATAAGCACCCACGATGTAAGGAATAAACAACAACTACAATTAGTAATTATGAAAGAGTGGGGCTTAATCACTCCAGAAATTATCAAAAAATTAGTTGATTCTATGAAAAACAGACTACACGAAGTAATAAAAGCTCGTGGTGGAAACACAAGTTATTAAAACACTAACAAATTGAGTTCGAATAATAATTTTATTTGATTTTTGTAAAGTGGATGAAAACTTTTTTGGGACAAAAATGTCTATCTTTAATTCCGAAATGCTGTATTTTATTTTTTACTCATTACTTTAAAAAATTTTCTTTGTACAATATTTCTTAAATGTTTAAATGATATAATTTAGTTAATATCATGCTAACATTTTTGCTGAATAAAAGTTTATTGCATTTTTAAAATGTGCAAGATAGGTAAATAAAAACTTTTTTGACACAGTGTGTATATATATATATATATATATATATATATATATATATATATATATATATATATATATATATATATATATATATATATATATATATATATATATATATATATAATATATATATATATAAATATATATATATATATATATATATATATATGTATATATTATATATATATATATATATATATATATATATATATACATATATATATATATATATATATATATATATATATATATATATATATATATATATATATATATATATATATATATATATATATATATATATATATATAGTGTATATATAGTGTATATATATATATAATATATATATATATATATATATATATATATATATATATATATATATATATATATATATATATATATGTATGTATATATATATATATATATGTATATATATATATATATATATATATATATATATATATATATATATATATATATATATATATATATATATATACATATCATACATATATATGGCATTAGAGTTGGTGGTACATAATCAGAATGGATAATAGTAAATAGTGGGGGTCCCCCATTATTTACTTTTATGGTATATATTAATGATTTTTCTGATTTGGTTTTAGATGCTGTATCTGTAGTTACAGATGATACTAAGTTATACAGTTTGCTTTTTGATAGCTCATTTACAATAACCTGCAAAAAAGTATAGATATTATAACAAACTGGGCAAAACTATGATCAAAAAATCATTTGTTAATCTCAATATCTTGAAATTTGTAGTTTGTTTATTTTCCTTGTTCTTTCTCACCTTGATTCTTGCAGCTCTGTCTACTATCATAGGCTTTAAAAAGATCAGCAATTAATTTAAAATGTTCTATGCAAGTTTAGTAAATTTGTTTTTGGCCAGACTGGACTTACTTACAACCAAAGACTGCTGAGACTAAATTTAACTAGCATGAGTTATAGCTTCTTACGTAATAACATGCTAGAAACTTACAAATGAATTCACAACCTTTATAATTGTAGTTGCAACCCTTTTGTTTCCTCATTAAAAACCATTCAGTATTTTATCTATCAACACCTGTGTCAGAGTGATGTCATCTGCATGGCTGTTATATTCATTATTGTAATTACAGACCATTAAGTATTTAATCTGAGTTGTAATAGCACACGTTTTAATATGGCCACTTCTTAAAATTAATATATAGATTATATATTTAGTTAGTATTTATTCCTCCATTATGACTAATTCCAACTTAACAACCTGCTATCATGCTTATGAATTGAAAAAATGTTTTGTAAGACAGATGTCCGGAAAAACTTTTCTAGTATGCAATTCCCAATTTTGTAGAACACTCTACCATCTGAAATAGTGTTCAACATCTGTCATAACGTTTAAGAAAACATCTAGATGCATATTGGGTTCATCAAATGTACAATTGCATATAAAAAATTAGAGTGACATAATTAGATCCAATAGAACAAAAGGTTGATAGGCTTTTTTATATACCTAATTATTCTATTTGTAAAATTATAACCTTAGAAAATAATAATAGTATTAACAGCAATAATAATAACAATAATTATATCAAAATTCGTATAATAGTTATTTGCCTAAAGATACTTTAAAATCCTCCAATGTCAAGTTTGTTGGCATATCATATTTTAATGAAACCAACCCTAATACTTATATAACAAATGCTGTTTATCATTTTTTTAAATCTTAAATAGTAAAGTTATACAATTCACTGTATGTTTACTGCACTATGCTAGTAAACAAACTCTTTTTTTTTTATTATAGAGTGTAATTTATATATATATATATATATATATAAATATATATATATATATATATATATATATATATATATATATATATATATATATATATATATATATATATATATATATATATATTGTAGAAATAAAATTAATATGAAATTAAATTTTAAATTAATTAAACACCAAAAAAAATTTATGTTTTTTTAGTGTTGTATATTAAAAACACTTTGTCAGTGTTCCATAACTGAGAAAACTCTGGCTAACTCATTCAATTAAGCATGAGATCTTAATCTCATGCTAATTTGAATCTTGTAATCTCTTAAACCTTAATGTCATATTTAAATAAGAAAATATTATTATGGAAACCTTTCCAAACCACGCAAACTTTAAAATTCACGTTTTTTCACTAACCAATAATCAAACTTTACTTAAAATAAAAAGCGATTACATTTAATATTAAGAAATGAAACTCAATAATTTTTAGACTAATATTTTCAGTTAAAAAAAAAAATTATCTGAAAAAAAAAGTTAATCTGAAGTCTTTTTATATCATAAATTTATTTTTTATAATTTTTTTAGCTGTTGTACCGTTAAACTGAAGGTGACAATAAAGTTTACAAAATTTGCTCTGGCTGAATTTTTCAATGAAAAAACAATATGTGTGCCATGAATGTAACCTGTTTTTCATGGCAGATCAATGAAAATTTGGTGTATTGGTTAAATCACTTGCAAGCATCTTGCCTTTAGGCTGCGATACGTGAAATCACGCTTTTAAAAGTAACTGAAAGCAGCTGAAAATAAGAATTTTTGTTTTATTTTGGTAATTGTCTTATTTACAATATTGTTTTTGTTTTATTTTCAATATTGTCTTATTGTAAATGTTGATTGTTTAGTATGGTTTCATCTCTTCTTCATATATTTTTTTACAGTTATGAGACTGGTTTAGAGCGGAATTATCTGTGCCTCCAGCTTAAAGGTTGCAGGTTACAAAAAAGTGACACTGATGAGATTGTTTATCAGTTTCTCAAAGATTGAAGAAATCTTAAGTGTTTTAGGGTTAAGTGTTTCCATCTGAGCTTTGCTTGACCATCTCTTTCAATTTATTGAAAAAAAAAAAAAAATCTTCTACACCTCGAAGAAAAAATATAGAATAAAGAAACCTTATGAATCAATAGTATATATCAGTGAACTGATATTAGTTAATAGTTTTTGGAAACAGTACCATGTACTATTAAATTTTCTAATTTTTAAAATGTATGATACATTCATATGAAACATACAAACAAATGATACAGTATGATACGTGATTGATTATAATTACGTTGTATATGAGAATGTTTTATATAAATGTCTATTACATTTTATTGTAATTTTCATCTTTTATGCCCAATTAGCAATGTGATTTGTGTAGCAATGGCTACTAATTTCAGATATCTGTACATCTGTAGGGTGTATTCACCACAGCTTATTGCTATGGCGAATACAACCTATCTTGGTGAATTTTATTCTACTGTGTAATTGTGGCCAAGGGTAGGAGAAGCTCACAAACCTGTATGAAATTCTGAATGGTATTCTTCATAGTGTTACATTATAAAAGTTTTATAAAAAAAATCAGTCTTGATCTGCAAAAAAGGTTGATCTCTGGAATTATATCTATTTATAATCAATTGCTTTTACTCTTCCATAATGTCATATTTTATTAGGAATATCACATTATAGAAACCCGTTTAACACATACATATAAGAGGAACCATTAAACTTAAAAAGTAAAGATAGTAACGACAACTATCTTTACTTTTTAAGAACTCTATCTTTTTTCGTACTATTTACAACTTTTATACATTTGTCGTAAACAACAAAAGCTCCCTTGGGATAATTATGTACAAACAAAAGTAAAAAAGAAATTACGATATATTTACACTAAGGATTTGTAAACGCAATTAAATTATAATAACGTTTACAAATTAGCTATTAACACCTCCCCAAGAACTAAGTTTTTAAGGCAAATAGTCATTTAAATATGTCGGTCTTCTCCGTTCTCTAGTCGAACGTCTGAGCAACGGTAATAAATTATCCATGACTTCAATACCGTCATTTTCTTCGTCAGCAACTGACTCTTCATCAACTGACTCTGCAACTTCCTTGTCTTTTGCAATATGTTAATCGTCGAACTCACTTTCGTCGCTTTCATTTTCTTCAACACTATTCATTCTTGAAACTTTCTCACCATATGATTCAGACGTACTTATTTTTTAGTACATATGATTCAGACGTACTTCAGATTCAGAAGTATTTTTTAGAGAAGCAGGTGTAGAGTCTTCTTGCATTCCAATTATTGGTGTTGCATTATACTAAAATACCGCTTGTAACGGACATATCTGTGCCCTCGCAGATGTGCGTTTTACTGTGCGGTGGTTACGCTCCACGCTTCCATTTCCTGATGGCCTATATGCACATCTATATATCTTTTGTACACACTATTTTGCTCTCATGTTTGACAGCTATTTGATCTAAACACAGCTCCATTGTCCATCAATAGTTCGTGTGGCGGGCCATGCTCCCTAAATACGGAATCCAATTGAATTAATATACTCTTAGTATCTTTGTGTAGCATCTTTCTCCATACTGCGAATCGACTTGGTCCAGAGTCAATCATTGTTAAGTACGGTGATCCTTTATAGTGAATTACGTCACATGCAATACGATACCATGTATCTGGTACATCTAGCACTCCATGTTCCCATTTTATTGGTGCTGGATCATTTGAACTACATTGACGACATTTGCGCACACAGTCTTCAACGTCTTGTCTCGAAACTTGCGGGATTCTTTGTTGTACTGTAAACATTGTTCGATTAACGCCAAAATGATGTTTCGAGTGACATTTCATCGGCAATATTTACTCCACATAATTCTTTAACTTTTTTTCGTGAAACTTCATTTAACCACTTTTTTGAAACTCTTGTTAATACATCTGCTTTGTTTTTAGAAGACGGAACCCACTTCACCATGATGTTCATACTGTATTCCTTTATTAAATTACGCAATAATGAAAGTCTTTGTTTGATTAGCATTTCTGATAGTCCATTTGACCGAACCCTATGACTTTCAGTCAGCACACTTTTTAACCATCCATGAACAGTTACCGAGTCGGTAAATATCGATAGGTTCTCGATGTCACACTTAACAGCTAGGTTTATTCCACGCACCACAGCATCTAATTCAGCCATATTAATATGCATGACATCATTTATACTTCTTAGTCATGTTGCATCCTCAACTATTACGCCGTTATATTCGATTGCAACACCCATTGCAATACTACCAGTATCACACCACAATATTGCTCCATTTTGAATACCATCAGCATTCCACGTCCCTTTTACAGGATCACTAGCTTCCAAACGGCGCAATATTTCGACCAACCATCACTGTGCTTGATCTCCTATTAGGTCATCCCAAGCATCTCCTTGACTATAACGTTTTGTAAAACTGCAGGCAATTCTGAGCCAGTTTCCAATTGGATAGTGTCCAATCAAGTGACCACATATTGAATACAATCTCCGACGTGTAATTTTTTCATTTTTGATGTCTTCTGACTTTGGAATGATATTGCCGGGTTTCCAACAAAGCACTTTTTTATTGTTTCTGAATATTTGCAAACCCAAAACTCGTGCACCATCGCATTCTTCCGGCTCTTTTGTTAACAAACCATACCGTTCCAAATGATTTACGACATTTTCAACCGATGTCTTTTTTAAATCAACGATTATGTCGTCGATATAATGGTCAGTTGCTTCACCAATACCTGCATCAAGACTTAGCACTTTGCCTAAGATTGACGACATAATCTTTGGTGCAGAATTTAACCCAAATCAGAGTCGTGTAAGGTGGTATTGCATCTCTTTGTAGACTACCCTCTGATGCTTCCATAAAACCGGATCAATGTGTATTTGCATGTAGGCGCATCTGAGATCAAGCAGTGCAAATTTGTCATCAACTTCTCCATCTCCTCAATGTTTCATCGCAGGCATCACTTGAAGCGTTATGTGAATTAACGTATTGGTTCAACTCGCGAAAATCCAAGACAGGTCGTATCTTCCCTTTATTTTCTTGTTCAACTGCCATTAAGGGGACAATCCCTTTTTTATTATTTTCATCTATTTTACATGGTTTCAGCCAACCATTTTCCACCCATTAGTCCATCTCTTCGTTAAATTGATGTATCAACTTGGGTTTTACTTTGTACTGCGTGACAAAGTTCTTCAGTTGTGGTTCATCTCGTTTCCATTTATATTTAACAGTTTATTTCATGCCAACAAAATAAGCGTCAAATTCCTTGTCCTTTATAACAACAAATTGTTTTTTTGTGTGAATTGAAACAAAACCAAATTCAATTTTTCCATCGTATTGGTGCACTCCTCCACAACGATTAATAATATCCATACCAATAACAGCATCAATTTCCTTTTAATAAACAAATCATCCCATTTCCTTTTAATAAACAAATATTTTAGTAAAAGCTATTTATTTTACAATATTTATACGTGAAAAAATATATATTTCAAAATTATATTGTGATGATATTAAAAAAACATTTTTTAGAGTTTTGTTTAGTAGTTCGTCAATTTTTTAATCATTTATCGTTGTATTCGTTCAATTCGAAATCACTACTGACAAAAGTATTAAAGAAAAAATTGTCGGCTTTCTGGCGACGGCCATTGATAGAAATTACGGAAGAAAAAATAGATTGGACAACGCCCAATATCAAGCAATGAAATAAGTATCGGCGAAAAAAGTCAATAACCACTATCTGATAGTGAGAGTATAATACAGTAGTTTATATATATATATATATATATATATATCTATATATATGTATATATATATATATATATATATATATATATATATATATATATATATATATATATATATATATATATATATATATATATATATATATATATATATATATATATATATATATATATATATATATATATACTTTTTGTGCCTATATTTAAATAGCATTAATTTTATTATGTTATATTATGGTTTTGGAGCACTCTATACCTCTTTTTTTCATTTTTATCTCTTTCATATAACTTCAAATAAATTTAATGGTTTACAATTTTTTTTCTTAAAACGTGTTCTATGAATATTGTCAACTTCTTGACTATAACCTGTTTAACTTAAAAGAATAATGCAGCTTAGCACTATAGTATCATGTAAAAAAGAAAACTGTTATAAGTTTTAATTATTAAAAATTTGTAGAAGAGAATTTTTTTTATGATTTTTTAATAATAAAAATTTAATCGAAAATACTCAATACATTAGCCTATTATAGTTATATATATCGGGATAATATTGTAAACAATATTACGTCAATATTGGCCAGTATTATATCCCCATTATTGGCGCAGTATTATTTTTTTATTGTTATTGTCGATATTATTATTTATTGTCGATATTATTTATTAATATATTTATTGGTGGAATATTTTAAACATTATCGCGCCAATATTTCAATGTGAACATTTTGCCAATATTGGCCAATATTGGCATTACAATATTGGCGCAATATTGTATCGCGAATATTGGCCAATAATGACTTATCAATATAGGCGCAATATTGTAGCGCCAATATTGGGAAAATGTTCACTTTGCAATATTGGCGCGATATAGTTTATAAAATTGCGCCAATATTGTAAACAATATCGCCCCAATATTGTTTGGTACTTGGGCCTGTGATAAGACATTTATTTTGACAAACACGTTATATACTTTTGAGAATTATCAGTTGACTAATTGTTTAAGTTGCTTTTTTTAACCTTCAACTACATTCATTATTTGTATTCCCTTCTAAAACTAGGAGGCACGTACCCCCTAACTTTTTTTTAAAAAACCTTTTTTTTTATTAAGAAAATTCAAGATATGGAGGACTTTTTTTAAAAATTAAAAATTGTGCCCTCCTCCACTTCGAGCCCGTGTCGTCGACCATGTCCTAATGTAATTAAGGTGGTACTCGGGTGAAAAAAAAGGAAAAATTGAAAATTTTAAAGTGAATGCTTTTAAGTAAAATGAGCTATGCAGAAAAGGCCTATGTAATTTGTTTCATTTAAAATAATTCAGATGATACCTAACTTTCCATTTTAAAAAAGGCACTCCTAAACTCCAAACTCAACTTTCGTAGCAACGCCGATAGCAACCAATTTTGATTTACTGAAAGCCTCTAAAAATATGTGTAAAAACATATGGTTTGATTGCTTTAAAGTCATTAAATTGTTTTACAGAAATATAAACTTCATGCAAAAAGTCACCAATTAAATTCATGTGTTACATGACATTTAAATTGTTTAAAAGTTGTAAAGCTTCAAGTGAAATAATATTTGTTTACGTTTTTAATCATCGTTTATTTGATTTAGTTACATGGTTTTTTATATTTTTTTTGAGCGGTGTTATAGTTAACTTAATTGGTTTTTTATTTGTTATTATTTTCTTTTTTTGTTCAAATTATTTAATTATAATGTGTTCATTATTAAAGAAAAGCAATAATGAAAAAAAATTAAGCTTAGTTACACTTTTTTGTTATTATTATTTTTTTATTCTTTATAGTTGTAATTATAATAAGTATTAAAAAAAGAGTCAAGCTATGTTACAAAGAAAGTCTGGCCACTCAAAAGCATTTTCTAAACGGACATTCAAAGGTAACCAACACACACAAAAAAAAAAACACAAGAAGAACCAGCTGAGATTCCTCCTTCTAACCCACCTATTTCTTTAAATAAATCTGTCATATTTATCATCAGATACACCATTACCTTCTAAAATCACTAGTGAAGCCAGGCCAATAAACTTTGCATCATCTTCATTCACCAATGACACCAGTTTGTTTCCTTGTGTAAATTCTTCAAACCCAACGGTATATTATTGATTTTTTATACTTTTTTCTATTGACATTTTGATGGAAATTATTAATTTGATTGCAACATGCCCTGAATGTGACAAAAAGACTATGAGTCGAATATTTAACGCCTTGAGAAAGCAAGGCTTGCCTATACCATTATTGTTACAATGTTCAAATTGTTGTTGGTGTACAATCTTTCATTCAAGTATAAATGCAAAAGCAGTCGTGGTAGATCTGTTTGAGGTTTATCTACATTTTTTTTTTTGCTATGAGGGAAATTAGAAAAAGTTATACCAGTTTAAAAAACTCTGTGGATGAAAAAAGTAATTGGAACAGCGCTTTTCCATTGCTCTTAAGCAAAAGATATTATAAGAATATAGAAGGCATCAAATATGCCCACGTACTCCCGATAGTTGCTGTAAATATCAGGCTGACAAAATAAATGGCATAGCAACATACAAACATAAGGGAGGAATTACCAGTTGTTGTCCTTGAAAAAATAAAGCTTGTTTTTTTAGGTTTGAGTGATGACAATTTATAAAAAAATATCTTTATGGCAAAACTCAAAATAACTAATAAATAAATGAGTCACTAAAGGGAATGATTTGGAAACGGTTTCAAAAAGATATCTACGTTTGTAAAACCACTGTTGAGCTAGGTGTAGCTTCTGCAGTTATAAATTTTAATGATAGTTCAAATGAAACTCTAAAGGTTTTAAATGGCATAGGTATTCCAGGATTTTATGCAAATCAGTTCTGCGTTTCAAATAACAACCAAAGAGTAATGTCAATGGAAAGGAAATAAAAAAAAGCATATCCAAAGACTTTATAAAAGGTTTCATAAATACTAATCAATCAGAAGAAATGAAGTATGGTTATGGTTTATATTAGAGAGATTTTTTTATTATTATTATTATTATTTTTTTTTTTTTTCTTAATTTATTTATTTCAGTGATCAAATACAAATACAATAATCCATTTATAATTTGATGAAGAGGTGCTACACCAGGCCCCTCTATGCTGACGAACATGGAGATACAGACGCTACAGACAAAGCAGCAGTTGTATCTATAAAGTTACTTTCTTATGTTATTTTTGAAAGCGTTGATGGATTGAGCGTTCACTGCTTCTTGCAAAAGCGCATTCCATGGAGCGACAATTCTGTTTGAAAAAACGTTATATCGCTCCTTACAGTTTTTTACCATCTGACGTTCTAGTTTATGGTTATGGCCATTATATTACATTAATATACTTATCTTTACTTTTTGAAAAGTTTTGCGGGACGACAAAACTGACTAGCTCGAGTTTACGAGTGATTTTGAATTGCTCGATAAGATCTGCTCTTTTGCGGCGTTCTTCAAGAGTGGTTAAACCAAGCCGTTGGAGTCGATCTTTATAGGACAGGTGTTTAATAGTCGATATTATTTTGTTGCTCGTTGTTGGACCTGCTCGAGAATGGTAATGTCTGATTTTAAATGCGGTGACCAGGCTTGTACAGCAAACTCAAGATGGGGGCGAATGTAAGTGAGATACAGAGTGCGCCATAAATAAAAACTGCGACTGCGAAATGTTTTTTTGAGTCGCCCTAGCATTCTATTTGCTACTGATGCGGCTGACTCTATTTGCGATCTGACTTTAAGATCATTCGAGACCATCACACCAAGGTCTCTTTCGACTGCGGTTTTTTCAAGAGGACGACGGGTGCCGTCGACGTTAGACATTGAGTATTTGTACGTCGACTTGTTACATCCGCGCCCAACATGCATTACTTTGCATTTCTCAACGTTGAAATGCAAGAGCCAAATGTGTGACCATTCCACTGCTCTGTCAACGTCATCTTGGAGAGTGATACTGTCCGACTCCTTTTTAATTATCCCTATTATTTTGCTGTCGTCGGCAAACAGATTCGTATGATGAGTAATTCTGTCCGGCAGGTCTTTTACAAAGATTACGAATAGCAATGGGCCCAAGACCAAGCCTTGAGGCACTCCATCAGTGACTGCTTTCCATTCAGAAGTAATGCTGTTTATAACCACTGGTTGGCATCGATTGTTTAGCCAAGCTGCAATCCAATCAACGAGAGCGCCTTGAATACCGTACGCTTTTAGCTAATGAAGGAGGCGCTTATGTGGTACTTTGTCGAACGGTGATCAATTTCATTCGCGGAGATTTTGCGGAAACAAGACGTGTTTTTTATTAGCGATAAAATTTACATAAAAATGGATATTTCAATGAAAAGCATCGAAAAAATTATCACAAAACAACTCGAGGAACACAAAAAAAGTATTCTTAAAGAAACTGAACGACTACTTAAAGAGCAAGAAAAATCATTTACTTTAATAATGAGTGCAAACCTCAAAATTATAACTGATAGACTAGACACAATAGAGAAAGACAACAACAACAACAAGTCGAAAATACAGAATATCGAAAAAGACCTGAACGAAATAAAGGACAGCCTCAGTTTTCAAGAGAATAAAACTTTAGAAAACATTTCACACTTAAAAAAATATTATGACAATCAAATAAATACATTATATAAAAAGTCAATAGACTTGGAAAATCGTTCCAGAAGAAATAATCTAAGAATAGATGGACTAAAAGAGTCTCCAGGAGAAAGCTGGGATGATTGTGAAAAAGAGGTAAAAAAATTCTTTAATAATCAATTAAAAATATCAAAGGAAGTCGTTATAGAAAGAGCACATCGCATCGGTCAAAAAAAAGATAATAAACCAAGAACAATAGTTTTAAAACTCCTGAACTTTCACGACAAAAACAAAATACTCAATTCATTAACTCATCTTAAAGGAACTGGCATTTACATAAACGAAGATTTTGCCCAAGAAACTATCGAACATCGAAGGAAGCTTTGGGAAGAAGTGAAAAAATTACGCAGCGAAGGTAAATACGCTATCTTAAAGTATGATAAAATTTTTAGTCGAGATTTTAAAAATACGCGCTTTCAAAAATAACTTAACTCAAATCGAATTCTATTAAAAAAAAAAAAAAATTGATTTAATTCTTTTTTCGTCATGGCTAATGATTTTATAACAAAAGATTTTGATAAGTTGCGTTTTGACTTTTTTAAAACTCAAAATAATATCTTTGCGAATAATTTATACGACGACGATTTATTTATTTTTAATGGACCTGACTCTCCATACTTTGATACTAAAACTTTTAAAGCTGAACTTCATAACAATATAGACGAGTTTACGGTAATACACATAAACATTAGGAGCTTAAATACAAATATCGATAAGTTAAAAATTTTCCTTTTCGAATGCAAATATTCCTTTAGCATGATTTGTCTTACAGAAACTTGGTGTTCTGACGAAAATTCTTATACAAATTCAAACCTCCTAATCCCTAATTATAATCTTATTTCTTATGAAAGAAAAGCTAACAAAAGAGGAGGTGGAATAATAACCTACATCCATAATGACTTAAACACAAAAATTAGAAATGATCTTTCTATTTCTGATTCAAATAGTGAGGTCTTTACAGTTGAAGTCATTAATGATACTACAAAAAATCTCTTAATATCCTCTTGTTATAGACCGCCCGATGGAGATATTATAATGTTTTCAAGTTTTATGAAACAAATATATACAACAAGCAATGTTGAACATAAAAAGCTATTCTGTATCGGTGACATGAACATAAATTACCTAAGCTATCATGAACACGCTAATACCAAAATTTTTTTCGATGATATGATACAACATTACATTTTCCCAATTATAAACAAACCCACCCGGGTAACTCCCACCTCAATTACAGCTATTGACAATATATTGACAAATTCAATTCAAGATCCATCCTTAAAAGTAGGAATAATTAAAACGGATATATCTGACCACTTCCCAATTTACTTCTCACTATCACAACAAGCAACACGTGTCAATAACTTGAAAATAAAAATCATCAAAAGAAGCATAAATAAATTCTCGACCCAAAAACTAAAAGACTCACTAGCGGTAGTAAATTGGTCAAAAATATATCATGAATGTAACCTCGGACACACAAATTCCGCTTACAATAATTTTATAAATATTTTCCTAAATCTCTACAATAAACATTTTCCAAAGGTCGAAAAAGAAATTAAAGCAAAATACCTAACCACTCCATGGATTACCCAAGGAATAAGAAAATCGTCAAAACAAAAACAAAAACTCTACATAAAATATCTAAAAAATAGAAACCATTTTAATTTAAGTATAAACAATATAAAAATCTATTTGAAAAAATAAAATTAAAATCCAAAAAACTATATTTTTCAAAGCAAATACAAAAATTTAAAGGAGATAATAAAAAAATCTGGGATATTATAAAAGAAATAATTGGTAAAGATAAAAAAAACTCGAACCAACTACCTCCAAAAGTTCTCATAAGTGAAAAAGAGTTTAATAATAAAAAAATTATCTCTGAAAAATTTAACAAATACTTTGCAAGTATAGGTTCCAAACTCGCCTCTAAAATTCAACCTACAAACAATTCATTTGAGAATTACATCGAGGACTCTCGTTGCTCCCTAGTTTTTAAAGAACTAGAATACGAAGAACTTGAAACAGCAATTAAAACATTAAAAATTAACAAAGGTCCAGGTATCGACAATATCCCAGCCAATATTATTTTGAATGTCTTCCCAGAAATAAGTAAACCCATTTTTCAAATATTTAACTCTTCAATAATTACAGGAATTGTACCCGACTATTTAAAAATAGCTAAAATTATTCCTATCTATAAATCCGGAGATACATCTTTCTTAAATAATTACAGACCAATATCAATCCTTCCCGTATTTTCAAAACTGCTCGAACGAATAATCTACAATCGTTTATATAAATACCTAACCACAAACAAAATCCTGAATGAAAACCAATATGGTTTTCAAACTCAGCACTCGACAGAGCATGCTATCGTAGACCTCGTCAATAGAATTAGTGAATCAATCTATGAAAAGAAGTTCGTATTAGGAGTCTTTGTAGACTTGTCAAAAGCGTTCGACACAATAAATCATGAAATCCTACTAAAAAAGTTGGAAAAATACGGATTAAAAAACCATACACTGCAGTGGTTTAAAAGTTACCTGTATAACAGACAACAATGTCTTATTACAGATGATAATTACCACAGTAAATTATTAAAATTAACTTGTGGTGTTCCTCAAGGCTCGATTCTTGCTCCTCTTTTGTTCCTAATCTATATAAACGACCTTCCAAAAGTTTCTAGCAAACTTGAATTTATAATGTTTGCAGACGATACAAATTTATTTTACTCTTCGACAAACATCAAGGATCTGTATGATAATGTAAACATAGAACTCCAAAAATTAAATATATGGTTTAAAACAAATAAGTTATCGCTAAACATAGAAAAAACAAAATACACTTTATTTCACTCAAACCAACAAAGAAACACACTACCAAATATTCTACCCTCTCTAAAAATAGAAAATATAGTAATTGAGAGAACTCACGAAACTAAATTTTTAGGAGTTATAATTGATGAAAATTTATCTTGGAAAAGTCACATGCTTTAAACACTAAAATATCAAAAAACATAGGTCTACTTTATAAAGCAAAACCTATGCTGTCGCAAAGTAATTTAAAACTTATATATTTCTCTTTTATACACAGCTACCTCATATATGCGAATATAGCTTGGGCGAGTACGCATATAACCAAATTGAAAACTTTATATCGACGTCAGAAACATGCTGTTAGACTTATCTACCATAAAGACAAATTTACACACACTGAACCCTTATTTAAAGAAATGAATGTGCTTAATATTTATCAAATTAATATTTACCAAAATATATTGTTTATGCTAAAATTTAAATTAGGTCAAGTACCAAACCATTTTTTAAATAACTTTTTTATAAATAACGTTAATAAATATAACACAAGAGAAAAAGAAAACTTTATTACACCTTTCAAAAAAACAAAACTTTCCCAGTTCTCAATTTCATATCGGGGTCCTTATTTATACAACAAACTAGTAACTAAAAATAAATCAATCTGCAATCTAGATTCAATTTGCAATCAAAATTTCTTGAAAAAAAAGTTAAAAAATCTGATACTGAATCTAAACAGATACTCAGAATTCTTTTAAGACTATAAATTAAAATACATATATATCAACTACAAAGTGAACTGACTCGTTTATGTGTATTATCTAAATGAATCTTTTTTTTTTTCTCAAATTTCTCAAACAATATATCAAAATGTGTTTATTACACACAAAAAAAACACTTGATTTTTTCTTGTCAAGTTTAGTTATTATGCTGCTAGTTATGTCTAATATTTTATACTGAGCTTATTTTGAGTTTATTTTTTATTATGAGCTAAATTTAAAGAATATATAAACATAGTTGTACTTAATATATAATTATATTTAACATAATCATAATAATATATCAAACACATTGTAAGGGCTTCGTGATAAGATCATTACGATCTTCTTGAAGTCCGGCCTGTACTATTTAATTATAAATTTCACTATATATATTTTGACTCACGAGACTTGTAAATATTAATTTACGAAACTTGTAAATGTTATATGTACGGCAAATATATGAATAAAAAAAAAAAAAAAAAAAAAAAAATTTACGGTGATCAATCATGAAAATCTCCTCTTTTTTTTGAATCTTTAAAAGAAATTCAGTAATATTTTAGTATATTATTACTTAAATTGCATTTATCTTAAAATTCAATTTTTTGAACGGCGCGTCATATAACTTTTGATTGATTTGAGCTTTACTCTTGAAATTTTATATGGTGGTTATTTTTTATAAGATACAGGTTTAGAACCAACATTTAAAAAAAAAATATTTTTTGGTCCAAAGTTACCCAAGCCCAAAGTTTTATTTTTAAGCAAGGTATTTGAATTTTATTTACCTTAGATCTAGTTATGTAACCAGGCTAATTTTGCTTCCATACCTGTAAAATTATACTATAAACAAACTGTAAAAATTTTGTTATCATTCTACAGGTGGTTTCTTATGAAATTGACGCACCGCAAAATGACCATTTTGAGACCTTTGGACCCCTTCTGTAATTTTTTTTCTTTTTTTTTTTAAAAAAAGGCATAGTTACCTGTATACAATTGTTGTACCAAAATATCAAATTTAAATAGTAAGAAATAATTTAGATTTTTCACCCAAGTACCACCTTAAGTATAAAATAAAATCTGATGTAGGGAGATTTCAAACCTGACGGTTATCGTGGTTCACAGTGTTTTGGTTACAGTTCTGTTCAAATAAAATTTGAATACTTTTGGCAAAAGTTTTGATCTTGATTAAACACTACTCGCGCAATATTAGTTGTACAATACTAGCTAAGCATAAAACTTTGTTGATCGCAAAAAAAAAATCAAAATACTTTAAAATGCTAAATGCTACCTATTGGAAGTTAAAAACAATTTACACAAGTAAACAATTTTTACGTCAAGTTGGATGTTTATTTGAACAACTCCTTTCCCTAGAGCAACGACCTGGAACTGCCACTACTTGTGACAATTTTACTTCCAAAAAAAGGATTTGTCACTGTGAGCAGTCTAGTGATTTTATTTATAAAAATATAAAGCAAAAATTAATTTATTATTCAGAGTAAGTAAATCTCAAGATTATCTTGATACAAGTATTTTAATAAAAAGCGCACTTCAGAATCTAGCATGAATCAATAATAGAATGAAATTAGGCACAGTTCGAAACCTATAAACAATTTTTATCCACTCTTTAATATCTGCCCTTTTGCTTCAAATAATTGGGAAAATCTTGTATTGACAATAACTACCAAAGTAATATTACCAAAAAAATATTAAAATAAAAAGCACAAACTATTGTGTCACTATAAGTTGGAACCATTTTAAAGTCAATTGGTTAAAATAAACGTTGTCAGAGAAATCAAAAAACAAAAATGCTCTTTTAAACTTCATTAAAAGAAAAATTTAAAAACATAATTTATTTCAATAAAATATATAAACAACCTTTAAAATAAATACAATATGTAAAAAAACAAAAAACAGTTCAAACAATAGCACGACATTTTGTTATAGCAATTGATATCATTTTTTCAATAGATTATCCTTAAAAACACTCTATAGAAATTAAAAAACAAATATTTTCTTCACTTCCTTACTTGTCTATTTCCACGTTTTTTAATATTTTGAATATAAAACTGTTTTATGTCATCTATAAAATATAATATTCAGTTATTTGAACCAGAGTTATCCAACCAGGGGCACGCAAATTTTTTAGTACTTTTATAATACTATTTTAAAGTTTAAATTTTCAAACTTTAAAAACTTAATTTTTTTTTGAATTTATATTTGTGGCCTTCATATGAGGTCTTTCGAATATATCGAATATCGAGGTCCTTAATGTAAATAGGTTGGACCGTTTTTGATTTAACAATTATAAAGGTTAGCATCTCAGATTTTAACAACTATAAACGTTAGAAATCTCTGATTTAAACAACTATAATATTTGGTTTAGCAGTCCTAATTTTATCAAAATTCAATTTTCTCATTTTAAATATAAACTAACGTCGAAATAGCAAAAAGAAAAAAAAAAGAAAAAAAAAATCAGAAAGTAATTTTGTAAAAACACAAGGGTAAGCAGTCAATTATGTACTTAGTGAACTAGGTACCATTTAAAGATTCAAAAATAATATTTTTGTAGCTTATGTTTAAAAATAGTTTTTGAACTCATTTGGTTTAATAAAAAAATATTTTTAAATATTTTAATTACTTAAACTGATTTCGCTGTCATGAGAAACTTCTAAGCTTCTACAAATCCACGTTAAACACGTGTACACGTTAAACATATGCATCGGATTTATCATTAATTGGTATTAATAATCACAATATAGATAAAATAAGCATAATATATGTACAATAAATACTGGAAATAACGATTCTTTGTTAATATAGCAATATAAAAGCAATTAATATCGAAATGAACTATTTCCGTTTTGGTTAAAATAATGAAAATTGTTTCATTTTCCATGCAATCACGCTCATGACGAAATTTAGTTTTAAATAAAAATTCTTTTAAAAAGGTTATCTCACTAAAGCAGAAAACTCGATGATTTAAATGCAAATCATCTCATGTTTGCTTTTAACATTAATCATTATTAATGATATTCAAACCTTAACTGCGTTTCCATTTTTTTTATCGTCACCATACTGTCCAATAAACGAACCATCTTCTTCAAATCTCGAGTCTTCAGCATAATCGTCTAAGCTATCTTTATCATCGTCACTATATAAGGCTTTTTTAGATATAGAATTCTCACTAGTACGTCGGGCTGGTGGTTTGATTTCAGTGTTTCTATAAAAAAAACATGTCGAGTAGGAATATAACAAGTTCAGATCTTATAACAGGTACAACAATATTCACTTCAAATTCATTCTATAAGTACAATAGTTTATTGCAAAAATTTATTAAACAAAGTAAATTGAAAAATATGATGGTAATAAAAATATATTATTGTAAAAAGAATTTAAATTTATTGAAAAGTATAAATATACTAAATAGGCAGGATGAATAAAAATAAGCAACAGCGCTTTTGGAATAATTGCTCAGCCTTACGTGAATAAAAATTTGAACAAAATCGTTCAATTTTTTTTCACGTAAAGCTGAGCAATTTACTCAAATAAGGCCGAATAGCTGTTCAGCTTAACGTGACTAAAAATTTAAGCAAATTTGCTCAAATTTTTATTTACGTAAAGCTGAGCAACTATCGAGTAAAAACAATTGCTTTTTTTTTTTAATTGGCCACATATCTTAATATCTAAGTTTAGATGAAAGAAATGACATAGATTAAATAAAATATAGTTATAGAGTGTAACTAAAAAAATAATACCCAAGCGGCATATCATTGAATTCTTTCATCTGATCTTCAGCGTAATCTTTAAGCGGCTCGTTGTCCCATCCCCCTCTAAGCTTTTCCTTTTTATTAACTAAAATGATAGAAAGAAAAAACTGCGAACAATTTAAAAATTGACAACATATAGACTACATATGTAATAAACTTGAAGATCTAAATAAAAATAATGTAATTATTAAATTTATGCAATGCTAAAATATTAAAAACTAATAATGTAATATAATTACATTATTAGTTATATATTTTAGTTACTGTAATTAATATAAAATTCATATTTTTATTTGTATATCTATTTGATTAAACTTAAGTTCTAGCTCGTTTAAAAAGAATTTATTATGATTTAATTCAGAGATTCATTTGAACTATTCTTTTTATTTAATTCAATATTTTTAAACTGTTAATGGAGTCCATGTAGTACTCCTTTTAAAAAACTAAACATCTTAAAAATCTCTTCAAAGTTTAAATATATAAAACTTTTTGTTTTACTAATATTAATTACTCACAATTATCTATCAAGTGATTACCAAATATTTGATTACCAAGTAATCAAATACTTTTTGTTAGTGTGGTATAAATTACAGAATATAGTAAAAAGTTAATCAAATATTTATTTTATTTATTAATTTATTAATTTATTTTTAATTTATTTTTTAACTTTTGTAATTTGAATACTAACAAAAAAAAATTTTCTCACCATATAAATTTTATGTCATATGTCTTATTTTTGATATTAGTTAAATTAAAGTGTCTTTTATCTTATTTTCGATGTTAAAGTAAAAACATTTAACTAAAACTATACAAATCTACACAACTTTGAATTTTAGATCATCACAGCAGTTTGAAATCTTCATAAACCCTAGTGGGATTTGCATAGACTTTAAACTGCTATTAATCCCACATTACATGTTTTAAACATCTACAAAACGTATTGAAATGTATTAATACGTTTTATAGACGTCTAAAATACGACTTAAGCTAACTGGGATTTGAACCTGTCAAAATTTCAAAAAAAGGTTTTTTTTCACTTAACATAAGATAATATGGGAGTTATGCAAAAGTAGCTGCATGACTTTAACATCAAAAAAATATATATATATATAAATAAAAATTTGTAATAATAAAATAAAATTAAAATTGTTATTACTCATGTTCTTCAAATTTTTAAAATTTTTGACATTAACAGCATTTACAACTTTATTGGTTGGACTGTTTCATTTATTTACAACTCTATTTGTAAAGTAATGCGCTCTTGCTTCTGAAATACAAATATTTTATTTGTGCAACCGTTGATTATAACCTATAATTTTTGGATATAAATTGTTTATTGGTGGGTATCTCCAATTTACTTTATGATTATCTCTTTTTATTTTAAAATAATTTATTATACTCCTTTATATCTTCTTTTTTCTAATGATGTAAACCCAAATTATTTTGATAGCTCTTCATAACACATTTAAAACACAAAACCTTAAAACATTAAATTTTTGTTGCTTTATGTTGTTCTTGTTCTAATTTATTGACGTGTTTTTTACTAACAATAACAATACAGCAATCTCATTAAGTTTTTATCTATGTATTTAAAGCAATGCTTTATTTGACTTAATATTATGTTTGCTTTTCCTGCAATCATATTTATATGGTTTTGTAACCATTATATATTAGGACACCTAAATCTTGTTCCAAAGACTTTTAGCATATAATGATTTTTAAGGTATAATTTTTATGTATAATAATTTTTATTGCATGTTAGTTGAACCATATTGTAAATATAGAGTGGATTTTTGTTATATGTGCATAATTTTACATTTTTCTTTGTAGATATTATAATCAACCAGTGTAATAACAATTTTTCACTCGATTTACTAAGGTTTAATAAATCCTTCTGCAATACAGTTATCATTGTTATTTGAAATCACCAAAAATTTGCATATTATTGCCAAACAATTTATAGCAATTTTTTTATTTTTTATGGAATATCATCAATATATAACAAACAGCAGCGTGGCCCCATCCAAAACATTGGATGGCCCCAACACTGAGCCCTGTGGCATTCCACTTGTTACCTCCTTCCACTTATATGTTGTGAGAACAACTCTTTATTATATTACTCAGATATGCTTTAAACCTTCTCATTAGAACTTCATTTTCATAATATGCTTTCAACTAATTATTTAAGGTGCACAGATTAAGCCACTGAAGAAAATATTTTTGTTTCCTTATTATGATTTTTAAAGTTAAATGTAAAATTATGGCTAGTAATCGTTTTAGATCATCATAGCACTTTAAAATATTTTATATGTTTATAAGAAAAAACTTAAAAAGTTTAAAAATACACTTCCAACACTAATTCCAACAAATTTTTAAAATTGATGCAAATTTTAACTTCATATTTGCTGCATCAAATTTGCTTTAATTTGTTGCTGTATAAAATTAGCAACTTTTAGATATAGAGACACTCTACACTTATAAACAGACTTTAAACTTCATAAACAAACATTTTATTGCTTATGTACGAATTACATCTCTTTCCAAAATCATATGCTATAACATCCTCATTTATTGAATAAAGTGGTTAGAGATCAAAATTAAAAACTACACCCCTTTCCACAATGAGATGGTATAACATCCTTATTTATAAAATAATGTGTTCAAAGGTTAAAAATAAAATTTACATTCCCCTTCAAAATGAGATATTTCTACTCATTTTATAGAACAAAGTGGTTACAGGTCAAAAATAAAAATACATCCCCCTCCAAAATGAGATTGCATAAAATCCTTATTTATTGAATAAATTAGTTAGTGGTCAAAAATAAAAGGTGGTTATAGGTCAAAAATAAAAAGCGGTTTGAGTTTAAATATAAAAAGTGTTTAAAGATCAAAAATAAAAAGTGGTTAAAGGACAGTGGTTAGAGGTTAAAAACAAAAAGTTTTTTTTTTGCTTTCCTTTTTGTCTAACACATCATGCTCAATAAATCTCACAACATAATTGATGCTCAACAGCTCACAACATAATTGCTGCTTGTGGAAAGTAAACTTTATTTAGAAAAATTATAACTTTAAGAACATAAAAATAAATAACATCAATTCAAATATATTTAAATAAATTTATTGCAAAAATTAACCTTAATTAACCTTATTGTGATATAAAATTTCTCTAGATTTTGTATTTTAAATATACAAACAAAAATTAATTCTTTTTTTACCTGGATATTTGCCTCCACCATTACAAAGTACACAACACAAGATAATACAAACAAGAATGAGGATTATCAGCACAATGACAAGCACTATAAACCATAACTCTTTATAAAATGGAACAGGGTGAAAATATTTCATAGGTAATGCATCTGGATCACTTGGATGTCCATATGTATCGTTACTTTTGTTACCTTTGCCCATAGCATTTTCTCCTACTGCATAAATTCTATATACTACAGTTTCCAGTGAATCTAGCAAAACCCAAGGCATGTCAGGATAACTTGATGTCTTGTGAAGAGGATTTTTTGGACTACCTGTATGCATATATATATATATATATATATATATATATATATATATATATATATATATATATATATATATATATATATATATATATATATATATATATATATATATATATATATTTCAATAACATAACTTAAAGTTTCACGCAATAGCAATCATCAGATGTAACAACAACAAAAAAGTAACAAAATTATATACAAAAAATGTTATGGAGTGTCTGCTTTGATGACATTAAAGTTCTTTATTAGAAATTTATTCTCATGGTGGCATTTTGACGCAAGTTCGGTTCCTTTGTTAAGCAAATTTAATGGTGATGTAATATTGCGGTATTTTTCTGTCAAGCATAAATTGCAAAATTTACCACCAAGTTTAAATTGCTCCGCTTTCCAAAATCACAATATCTCGAAAATGAGATATTGTGATTTTGGAAAGAATACAGCGTCGTGCCCCTAAATTGGTACCTTCAATCAATAAATTATGCTATGAAGATTGACTAGTTTGTCTTAGAATGTCCATCACTAGTTAAAAGAAGACAATGTGGTGACATTTCAATTGTTTAAAATTTTCAATGGTTACAATAAAGTTGAATTTAAAGAAAATAAGTCCTTCAAATCTGTTTGTACTCACAGGCTTGGTCGGGAAGCGGGTGCGATCGCAAGCGGGTGCGAAAAACCGGCCAGATTTTTTAGTCGTTCTGAGAACATTTAAATTAATGTATGTTTCCTTGTTTGTCTGCAAAATAATTTATCGTAATTATTTTATCGTAAATTTTGTTTTGCGGACATACATGGAAAGATACATAAACTTGATGGTCTGTGCGGAAAAATAAAAAAAGAATATTCGCAAACACAAAAATCCCGCCAAATCTACAAACAACTAATTCTATTGGTTTAAAAAATACTAACCAAAATTTCTAGAGTATTCAAAAAATAGCCTAAATTGTTTTAAGAATATACTATTAAACGAACTATTTTTTTTAATTCTGCCTGAAATACACGTCTGCCCAAAAAAACTTTAACCGCTAATTTATTTTCCTTAGTGTACCCGATAACTGGTTTTTTCCCCCAAAAAAGAAAAGTTTTTAAGTTCTTAGAAATTGGTTTACTAAATTATTTATACTAAATTATTTTTGCTTCAGTCATTCTTACAAACTCGTTACATTTAAACTTAAAGTTACTTTTTCTGTTTTAGATACCAATTAAAATTGTAAAGCCCACTCGCTAAACATTTCAGCGGTATTGTGAAGCAGTTCCGCTTCCTCCTCACAAAGTAATTTTTTTTTTCGACCTAAAATAGCAATTTTGTATATTTTGTAGTGCATCAAATAGCACTTCCGTAAAAATATATATATATATATATTAAATATATATACATACATATATATGTATGTATGCATAAATAAATACGGAAATATAAATATATCAACCCTCAGAATTAGGATCGGCATTCAACAATGCTGACTTAACTCTCAATCTGAAGGTGTTTGAGGTCAGCAATTATTTATTGCTGACCTCATTTTTCTTGATTCCAAGGGTTGTATATACACACACACAGATATATATATATATATATATATATATATATATATATATATATATATATATATATATATATATATATATATATATATATATATATATATATATATATATATATATACATATATGTAATTAAACTTATTAAAGAAAAAAATTTACCATCTTGTATATAGTAGATATGATAATGATTTGGAAGGTCTCCTTCATAGTTATTTGGTAATTTAAATGTGATATTTAGAAATGTTTTATTTACAACAACAACATCAGGCATAGCTGGTTGACCCGGAACTATAATTGATATCAAAATATAACTTTTATTAAATATATTTTATTTCTTTAGATAAAAAAGATTTTTTACAAACTCACCATCAGGGTATGTAACAGAAACACCTTTAACTACCCAGGGCTTTCCTTGTCTTGTTTCGGTAACTGCAGTAACCTCAAAAGTATAGTAATTTAACCTTTCCAAATCGTAAATGTAAACTTCTGTTGAATCGCCATTCAATTTTTTATTTATCTTTTCAGAAGGATTGTCATACTTATAATATGTAACTTGATAAGCTGTAAGTACTTCAATGGGATCAATAACAATAGGAGGATCCCAAGTTAAATAAACAACACTTCCAAAAATACTAACTCTACCATTTCTTGGCATATCAATATCTTAAAAGAAAAATTATTGAATACAGACCCCCCTTCCTTTTAACCTTACTTTTTTAGCTCAATTAAATAATCAAAAAAGTAAACACTAACATTCCAAAATCTTTTGTGAAGTTTTGACAACTATTGGTTGACAAGGAGTTCCAGCAACTTGTTCATTTAAAGCACTAACAGTAATTTCGTATTCTGTTGCAGCCATTAAACTAAGTAATGTTATATTATTTGTGGTCACATCAGTCCAACTACTAACTGCTAGATTGCGACGATATCTTGATTGAACATTAACTTTATAAAAAATCTAAATTTAAATATAAACACTTTTAAAAAATTATTATATTATACAACATGTTACTACATAACCTGTTATTTGGAATGGGATTTGTTATTTGTTAATAGCACTAGGCTTTAACTAGAAATAATAACTCATTTCATGACAATATCAAAAACCTTGTACCCAGATTACAAAAAAGTAAAACTCATAATTTTTTTGATATTGCAAATTTCCATCAATAAAATAATCAACATGTTATAAAATCAACATGTGATTACATAACCTGCTAATAAATAACCTACTACATAGCCCGCTAATACCTACTACATAACTAGCTACTACATAGTTTGTGGCCTGCAACATAGCTACTAAATAAACATATAGCCGCTACATGTCTATAAATAAAATATGATATACAATGTTTTAAATAAGTTTAAATAAAATATATTACGTTAATTTAAGTAATGTAAAAACAAAAGTTGCAAAATTAAAAAACAACTTAATTTAAAGATAATAAACTTTAATTAAATATATTACCTGATTTTTGCAATATTAAATTAAAAGTTGCTTAAGTTAATTTAATTAGAAGTCAATAAACATCAAATAAAATTGAAAAATTTTCCTAAATTTTTTTTGCTAAGATCTTTTTCAGATTGATTAAAAACAAAGTTCATTTGTTACTTTTTTTCTCTATGCAATATAGTTTTTGAGTTTAATTTGAAAAACAAAAATGTCCACAGACAAACAAACAAATATACTCTATGTTTTTATAATAAAAACATATAAAAAAAAGGTTTTGATCTTCCTCTCAAAGTTTTTATTATAAATACTATTATATGAAAATGCATTAAAAATTACATTAAAAAATGTGAAAATGTTTATAATTAAACATTTATTTGACTTACTCTGTATCCTGTAACAGATGGTATAACATCCCATGCCAAATCAACACAACAGTGTGAAACAGAAAGTTGTCGAAGATTACTGACAATACCTTCAGGAGCTGATTTATAAAATGAAAAAAAAAAAATTATTAGTAAGAAACAAGTTATTATTTGTTAATAGTACTGGGATTTAATAATAACTTATTTCATGACAATATCTAAAACCTGGTACCCAGATTACAAAAAAAAGTAAAACTCACAATTTTTTTGATATTGCAAGTTTCCATCAATAAAATAATCAGACCTTTTCCTCCAGACTTAAAATGAAACTCCTTGTTTTCCAAATTTGAACCATAATCATTGGTAGCAAATACTTTCACATTAAACTCATTATTGATGCCTGGTTGAGGTACTTCAAACATTTCATCATTCCCATCAACTTTTATAACAGTTACACTGCCTTCATCTAACTTACTAAAGTTTACAACCAGCACAAAACCTGGTCCTGGTTGATCCAAAAGGTCCAGTTTCTTAAAAAGTAAAAAAAAAAAAAAAAGTTATATGCAATTTAACTAGTTTAAAAAAATTTTAAATCTTGTTGAAAAATATTATTCACTACAGTAAATTAATAAACCACCTTTGTTATATAAAGTAAAATTAATCCATGATTACAATCAGCAATGAGTTTTTGAAGCTACTTGTTTTATTTATATTATATGTATATATTGTATTATATGTCAAAATTGTTATGTGTATATATTATACTATACAATAAGAAAACATAACTCAAAACTTAAAAAAATCAACAACTAAAGATAATTTATTTTAAACTAATTTGAATTAGAGTAATAATTATTTATAATTAGTAATTATAACAGAGCAATAATTATTACACTGAAATGTATTTCTTTATACAGGAATCATTTTAACCATATGACTACCAAATAAAACTTATTTTTAGTTCTAGTATATGTATTTATAAAATATAATATAATATAATACAAAACTGATTCAAATATTAAATTTTACAGATAAACACTACTCACTTTCTGTTTGAGCAAGTTTTTAAGTTTGAGAAATAATTTTATTTTAATTTTTATAATTATTAACCTGTGTTGTTTTTGTTTAAGATAAAACTTTTTTACTAGTTTTTCATTTTTTTTAGATTTTTATGGCTTTTGTGTATATATATGGCTTTTTATGTATATATATAAATATATATATATATATATATATATATATATATATATATATATATATATATATATATATATATATATATATATATGTATATATATATATATATATATATATATATATATATATATATATATATATATATATATATATATATATATATATATATATTAGGGCTGTACCGAATTTCGGCTCTGGCTCCTGCTCCAGCCGAAATCCTGCCATTTTTACAAATCCGGCCCAAAATCCGACCCCTTTTTGTTTATTTTATGTCAATTTGTTTAATTTATGTCAATGACTTGTATAAATTTTCTAATATTTTAAACACAATTTTATTAGCCGATGACACTAATTTATTTTATTTTCATAAAGACATTAATATTTTATTCTTAATAGTTAACAAAGTAATTGATAAACTAACCCAATGGTTTAAATCCAATAAATTATCCTTAAACATTGCTAAAACCAAATGCACATTATTCCATCATGTTCATAAAAAAGAAAATATTCCATTGAAACTTCCAAATCTATTTATTGATAAAAATATAATAAAAAGGGAAATGTCTCTAAAATTTTTAGGCGTAATTCTCGATGAAAATATTACCTGGAGAGAACATATAAGTGTAACTGAGAATAAATTTTCTAAAAATATTGGAATACTGTGTAAAGCTAAACAGTTCTTAAACCAATCTTGTCTTAAATACATATACTATTCATTTATACACCTAAACTATGTAAACTATGCTAACATTGCTTTGTGCAGCACCAATGTTACAAAACTAAGTAAACTTCTCTACAAACAAAAACATGCCATTAGGATTATTATAAATGAAAATTGCTTCTCTCATACAAAAATACTTTTTAGCAAACTTAATATTCTAAATGTTTTTAAATTAAATCTCTATCATATTCTTATATTTATGTTTAAACTTGATAAAAAAATGGCACCACTTTTATTCAACTCTTTATTTAAAAAAATAAATCATATATACATCAATTTATAATAATAACTATACTCAATCCAAAACCTATTATTCTGCCACCAAATACTCAATCACAAACCGAGTCCTAAATTATGGAATACACTTTTAAATAAATCTCTTAAAACACTTTCTTCACTTAATCAATTTAAAACTAAACTTAAAATCTTTTACTAAACAACAATAAGCTAAATTCTAAAGCGTTTAAATGAGAGTACTATTATTAATAATTTTTCGCATAACAATTATGTTTAGCAATTTAATTTTAATAATAGTTTATTACTAAGATTATTTATTCAGATCCATAAATATGATCAATAATATTACTGGCTTTTTTTTAGTTTATTTATTTTTTTTGTTTGTTTTTTCTTCTTTTTTGCTGGT
>NC_061168.1:31038656-31061156 GCF_022113875.1 Hydra vulgaris
AAGGTTGCATTTCTTTATTTTGCTTGCCACTCTCTAACTAGGATTCTATTCTTTATCTCTACTAATCTCAAATCCGTCCTTGCATGAAATACTGTTGCCATATCTGGAGCTGATCTTCAAATAATGCCCTTTCTCTTTTAGACAAGGTGTAAAAATGTATTATAAACATAGTTAAACTTGCTCTTGCAACCAACCTTTAACCATTGTCACAACGTCATAAAGTTGCTTTTATTTCTCTTTTCTATAAATGCTTCAATGGGTGCTGCTCTAAAGAGCTCTTGTGCTATCTACTAATATTGTTTAGCCGGCCTTTTTTTTTGTCTTTCTGTTTTTATTTTAATTATTTTGTTTAATATTTATATAAAGTGTTTTTTATTTTTTGCTGTTTTTATTTTAATTATTTTATCTGGAATTTAAATAAAACATTTAGAGTTTTTAGAGCATGTAGGGACAGATACAGTAAAAGAGACTTTTCTGAATAAGGAGAATGAGTTTTAGTTGATGGAACTAGAGATAATAACTCCTTTCAGCAGCGTCCATGATTGTATTTTCAAAAAAGAATAAGAGATGCAACTTTATGACGATGGGATTGCGACTCAAGCTCAGCAAATAAAGCAAGTCCAACTACGTTTACAATGCATTTTTTGGACCTTGTCAAGAAAAAAAAAGCATCATTAGAAAAACCAGCCTAAATATGACAACAGTATTCCATACAAGGATGAATAAGATTTGTAGAGGTAGAGAATTTAATCAGGAGAAAGTAAGTTGCAAGCACGATTAAGAGAAGTAACCTTAGCAGATGCTAATTTAGCAATCAATTAAACATATGGTTTCCATAAAAGGTCAGTAGTAAACAATAATCTAAGAAGAACTAAAAAAGATATTATTTAACTGTTTATAATTTAATATAATTATGTGTTTAACTATGTTTTTACAGTAGTATTTTATTAAAACCTCTTCCAACGATAAAAAGATAAATAATTAGATAAAAAGTTTTAACCACCATTTTATAAATTGATGAGTATTTTATAAATTAAAACTAAAAATCTAAATAAGGTAGCATAGCAACTAAATAGGTAGCATAGCAACTAAACTTTTCTGAAGATCCATAAATTTATCTTAAACAATCATACAATTAATGACGATATCATGTTTAAGAAAAATTTAAACTAAAAATTTAAAACATATAACTACTTACATCCCACTTGACTTTCAGCTCTCCTTCAGACATAGCTAAGGCTCTTATGTTCTGAGGGTTTTTTATCGGCGCTTTAATAAAAAGAAAAAATACAAATGTTTCAAAATCCATAAGGCCAATATAAAAAACAAATAAATAAAAAATCCATATGTATATTCTGATCCAAATACTTCATGCTTTCGCAAATTTGTTATAATTTTATATTAGTATTTTAATTTGTTATACTTTTATATTTTAAATTTGTATTTTAATTTGTTATAATTTTATATTTTAAATTTGTATTTTAACTAGTTATACTTTTATATTTTAAATTTGTATTTTATATATTTCTTTATGTCAATATAATTTTTTATGTTTTTTTGTTTTTTTTTTTAATGTTTATTTTACATATCGTCAACATATTTTTGACACTATTGGTAATGTTCATTTTTTTAACAAATAAATATATTTCTTGCATGTTAAGTGTATAGAGTAAAACAGGGTAAAATAAAATAGCGAGTAGAATGAAATAGTTATAACAATTTTTATTCTTTTGCTCTTAATTTATTATTGGATAATCTTTTTGCAAATATTTTTAAACCACGTTGTAGAAAGCACTTTTCTAAAAAGATGATACCAAATTTTTTTTTGATGTAAAAAATTTTATATAAGTTTTTAAGTTTTCATAACAAATTTTGCTATTTTGAATAAAAAACGGAAAAGGAGAATTATTATTAACGCTAATAATAAATGAAGCAATAGCTCAGTTCTTAAATGCAGCTTTTTTTTATTAAATCTCAAGTGACCAATAAATCTCCAACCATAAATTTTTTGTACTAAAAAAATTTTTAATGAAATTTTTTTTTAATTTAAATGAATGACTGCTTTTATTGAATGATTCTAATGAATGAATGACACTAGTTAGTTAAATGCGATTTTTATTAAGTCTCAAGTGACCAAGCTATCTCTTGTTTTTTTTTGCATAATAATTTTGTGCATAAATTTTAAATGGATTATTGCTAAATTTTTTTAATATAAAATATGCCTCGAAACAACTTGCATGCAAAGAAAAAAGAAAAACTATACACCAAAGAGCAAGTTGCGCTTGTGGTGGTTTAAGTACAAAGTGGTGAATTTTCAGAAATTTTTAGAAGGCCTCTCAAACAGAGACTTTTAGGGTAAACAGAAAATCTTTGTTTGCCAGTCTTGCACATATTCCTCATTAAATAAGCATTAGTATAAAACAAAATGGAAATTAATACAAGATACCTACAAGATAGTACCCGGATGCAACAAACATCTGCTTAGTATGAGTATTTTTATTGAGACATCATTTTTGGTCTTAACTCAACTAAATACTTCAAGTGAATTTTTTTAATTTTGTAATTTTAAATTCTCCTAGCATAAAAAAACAATTCTTACAAAACAGCAGGGTAAATTTAATTTTTTAAAAGGTCCTGGACAAAATGTCCAATCAAAACTTGTTTGGGTCAGACAGTGTTTGATCAAACTTTTAAAATATAATTTTTACGGTTTTACGGACCTGAGCTATGCAATCAAAATCTTTGTCATGTTATTCAGTTTATTTAATGTTAGTTTAGTGAAATAGTTTTTTTCCTTATTATTTAAAATATTTCATCGCAGATTTTTGTTATTTAATAAAATAGTTTCAATTTATAAATTTATAGTTTCAAAATATTGTATTTATTTTAGATTTACACGCTGTAACTGACAGCGCTTTTTTTGTTGTTGTTGTTTACAATTTGACAATGGCTGTTTTGATGTAAAATAAACACTTGTGTAAATTAAATGTTAGATTTAAATTTTTTATTTAGTAGTTTAACATTTAAAATTTAAACGTTTGAAACTATTTTTCCATGTCATTCTAAAAATCTTTTAAAAGGTTATTTTTTAAGTTACTTTAAATTATGAATAAGTTAAATTAAGCCTGTCCATGATTAAAATGCTTTATTTTTATTTATTTTTTTTTGTTTCTATTTTTACAAATAATTGTTTAAAAGTTTGTTTTTTATTTAAACTTGACTTACTAATTAAAGCATAAAATAATTAAAAATTACGATTTTAAAAAGACTAAATTATTTTTTTTAAACAATTTTTTTGGCAACTTTAAAAAAAATATTTATACAACTATAAAATATTATATTTTTCTTTCCAATATTTAAGTTCTTTTTTCAATAATTTAAATAAAAATTATTCATTTACTAAATAACCAATAGAAGTAATTTGTAAAAGTGTTTTGCGAAATTAAACATTTTAAAAGATGAATTTTAAAATATATTTTTTTCAAAAACAATTAAAAACATAACAAAAAGTAATTTTAACTTTGAGTTTTTTTAAATTTATTTTAAAGATAATTTACTTTCTTTTTCATAAGGAATTGTTTAAAAGAAAAAAAAACTAAAAAAAAAACCTAAAAGAATAAGCAATTCTTTTAGTTTTTTCATACTTTTTCATAGTTTAATTTTAGCTTAACTTCAGAAACGTTTAAATCATCAAAACATCTAAACAATTGAGGTCATATATATAGCAAAAATATAGCAAAACAGTTTTAAACAGTTTCATAACCACTAAAGAATGACTGTATTACAGCAAAACAGTTTTAAACAGTTTTATAACCATTATAAAATGAATGTAATATAGCACATAGTCCCTACCACTAACATTAATGAAAATAGCATATCATTTTCCATAAGAATCCACACTTAATTTTTATTCTTTTTAGAATATACATAAATAATTAGAGTCTGCAATACAGGTTTTGGTAGTAGCAATAGCCCATATTTGTTTGTATAATGACACCTGTTATTACCAGTATTTGTTCTCTGAATACCAGTATTAATACTGGAATTTTTATTCAATAACTTTTAACTAATGTCTTAAGGGAGTCGTACTAATTGTTAATAATGTTAAAAAGGAATTTATTGTGTAGCAATTATTACATCATTCTTTATAAAGAAATTTGTTTCATAATCCGTAATCAGTATACTATTTATATTTTCTTACCTATCTTGTTATAATAATATTGGTAAACAATTATATAATTTATAATTACCACTTTTAGCTATATGTTTATTAACTAACTCAGATATTATCCTAAACAAACTGTTTATATTGTTTTAATTGACTGTTTATAAAAATTGTTTAATTATTCAATTTTCCTCCAAACGTGGACTTGTTTGAACTAAAAACACATCAGGCATTTTTAAATATTTAAATTGCCACCCTAAATAGTAACCAATAATAATATAAAAAGATAGGAAAGACAATATAAATAATATACCAATTACAAAACAAATTCCTATATAAAAAATGATATAATAATTGCTACACAACTAATTCTTTTCTAACATTATTAACCATCGGTATAATTCCCTTAAGACATTAATAACAATTGATAATATTCACTTTGGTCATTAATAACAATTGCTACACAAATAATTCCATTGGAAATAATTTTTACATGAACAAAATCTTGAGTTGCTGTTGTTGTTATTGTTATTGTTGTGTTAACAGTAAGTATTTGTTAATAATTAATAAATACTTAGTGTTGACACTATGTATTTATAAAAATGTCAATTTTTGACATTTTTTCATATTTAGTCAAAATAGTTGTTGCTGAGTGTGGTTTCTTAGAATTTAAATCATGCCCGACAGTAGTGGATATTGACAAAGAATGTAAAAAAGAGAAAATGTGTGACTACATCAAAAACAACAAAATAAGATGGCTTGCAAAAAATGTTCCAGACTGTAAATGCAGAACGCATTGTTACAACAAAGTGCTGTTCCAAGTGCGTGTCAATACTATTAAACAAATACATGCTAAAAATAAAACAATTTTAAAAATAAACAATTTAATTGGTCTGCTAAGAAAATAACTAGAAGATTAAATACAAAGAATTCTACAGAAGATCAAAAAAATCCTTAGATTATATTATAATATTAACTGCAGAGGGAAAAATTAAGATTTGAAAAAAAGCGTTTATATCATTACATGTAATAACACCAAACCGACTTGATAGATTGACAGATTTAAAGGTTTGTGATAAAATACCAGTAGATAGGAGAAGAAAAAACAAAGTTCTAATAAAATACCAAGAGAAGTTTGTATAAAAAAATTGATGATATTAGGTCGTATGATGTGAAGACTATTATTAATCTGGAAAAACAAGGTATTTGGATGTAAAGTTGAATATAACAATATTATACAATAATTTTTGCAAAAAACATCCAGGAATAAAAGTTTCATATGTTTTCTTTAGAAGATATTCTAAAGAAATTTCAACTTATGCTTTGGTTGCCCCCCAAATAGATGTTTGCAATAAAAATGAAGAATTAAGCTGCAAAATGAAGTCAACTTCCAAACATTCCTGCCCAGGAAATACTTTACATGAGCTAATTTTTAAATTTTTATAGAGCTAAAAATGAGTGAGCAAAGTTCTAAATATAAAATGAAGGGAATAGAAGAATGTCTCTAGACAAAGTTTGGACATTTTTGTTTGATTATATGAACAACAAATTGCCACCAACAGTAAAGAACCTTATTTTATTAAGTTATTCATGTGGCGAACAGAACAAAAATCATACATTATTAAAATTTTTAAAGAATTCCAAAACATCATGTATTATTTTCCAATCTTGGGTCATTCATTTTTACCCTGTTATCAATACTTTTGAAACATAAAAAGGTTGACCTGTTGTTTCGATCGGATGTACACTACTGAGCAATATGCAGAGCTCATTCCTAGAGCAATTAAACGCAATAAAAATATAGTTTTGAAAAAACTTGAAAAATATGTTGTTGAGTACAAGACTTTTATAGTAATACTTTCAAGTGGACAACTACCAAAGCAGATGAATGCCCTGCAGATGTTGAAGAGTAGAGTTTATATATTATATACTTTATTTCATTCTTTACTATCTTGTAAATTATTTGAATACTTTCATTTCATTAATATAACAATAATAATACAACAATATTGCTTGCAAGCAGGAGGTTCTTAAAATAAAATTTGAAGCAACTTGCTTTAAGTAAACAGAAAAGTTTTTTTTAATATATTGAGGATGCTGATTTTGTAACGTGTGTGGTTTTTACATTTCACAATTTACAGTCTAAAAAGCATTTTAATGTTTAACTTTGCACTAATACAATAGATATCATAATTTAATAGATAATATAATTCAATAGATATCATATTTTAATAGATACCATAATTCAATAGATATCATAATTTAATAGATATTATAATTCAATAGATATCATAATTTAATAGATATCATAATTCAATAGATAACATAATTCAATAGATATTATAATTCAATAGATATCATAATTCAATAGATTTCATAATTCAATAAATATCATAATTCAATAGATATCATAATTTAATAGATATCATAATTCAATAGATTTCATAATTTAATAGATATTATAATTCAATAAATATCATAACTTAATAGTTATTATAATTCAATAGATATCATAATTTAATAGATAACATAATTCAATAGATATCATAACTAAATAGATATTACAAATATATAGATATAAAAATTGTATTTAACTAAGAATTACCAAGACCTCATTAAGAAAATAGAAAAAGCAATAGTGAAACTAATACAACATGGCAGTAATAAACCGTAACAAAGAATATGGTGTTTGAAGCTGTTGATGTGAAAAACAAATTAAAGTAGCTTCATACACATTTGTGAAGTGTTCTCTAAATAAAGATATTAGAAAGAGGTGGTAATGAAGGTACAGGATCCAAAAAAACTGTAAAAAATTTCATGAAAGACACCATATAAACCAAGTTAAATAAAATTTTAATAAAAAAACCAATCAATTATTTTCTGCAATTATTTCTTGGATGGTTGCAAAGAATGGTTTGACATTTGCAAAGTTTAGTTTGTCAACTGATCTTGGCAGCTGACTATAAGCTAAAGGTAATATTCCTAAAACTCCTAAAAGGTACAAAATATTTTTTATGGACTACGGAGAAAATGTAAAAAAAAAAAAAGACATGAATTGCAATCTTTAAAAGTACAAGTTGTGAAGTTCAGTTTGACATTAGACAAGTGGACGTCACTAAGGAATTGACAGTGAATGAATGTTAACGTTCATGGAAATGTTTTATAACCTTGGTATTACTTGAGTACACAGAAAAATGCCAGCAGATAGATGTTTGAAAATTTTGAAGTCTAAATTGGCCTTGCTTTACCTTGATTTAAAAGACCATTACGACTGATGAAGCTACAGTAAGTCCTTTTTGGACGATTTTCACATCAATTCAACATCAATTATGTATAACACACAGCTTTTAATTAGCCATATTTAAAGATTTATACTAAAAAAAACTGTTCTACTATGGAGCAAGAAAAATAAAATCACCCAATACAAGCCTTCCCAGGAAAGGTGTGCGGTTTTTCATCTTGTATAACCACGAAAACGTTTTTCAAGTTTGAGAACGTGATCACGGCCATTTGCGCAAGTTATATTATATGCGTTACTGAAAAATTGTTTTAAATTTAATAACTACATAAGAAATTAAAGTAAACTTGAATAGAAAATAATAATAATAGTTTAAATAATTTGTGTGTTGTTTTTATTTTTGTTTTTTCTTAGTAATTATTATTATCGGCAACAAAATTCATTAAGTCAAAGCCAAAAAAAAAAAAAAAAAAAAAAGGTTTTAGGCGTTAAAAAGGATGACTTTCCCAAATTTTAAGTGTTTTTTCTTTTAAAGAGGAAAGAGAAAATATGTATATAATATATAAATATGTAATCGTCATCTGTTTGTAAAATATATTTGTATAATTATAATGTAGCAAGTTTACATCAAGAGTTAAATTATACGATCGCGATTTGCAAACTCTGGTAAAATATTAGGTCTATAAAATTTTAGTTCATTCAAAGCTGTGTACTTTGTTTATAAGGAGAAAATTATTAAAAGTTTGCTAGCGAGAAAGTTACAAAAAACAAAACAAAAAAAATTAACTTACAACTACAAAAGTAATAACACTTTAGTCACTAAATGCATTATAAAAGTAATAAAACTATAATAGTGTTATTACATTTATAAAGCACTTATTACTTTTAAAGTTCATTCTTTGTTAAAACAACATTGTTAATTCCAAACATTTATTAAAGTAGAAAAGCATCTAGAAAAAATAAAGCGGATATTCAAAAATTAGTAAAAAATTTAGGAACTTTCACAGATCACTTAAACAACGTTATAAAAAAGTACTTTATGAAAAGTATCATTATGAAAAACGTTATGTAAAAATGCGTGTTAATTTTAAAATCAACCAATAAAAAATTTTTATTGGTTAATTTTAAAATTATCGCGCGTTTTTACGGTCCAATAGTAACGTTTTTCATAATGCTTAACTTTTAATACGATACGTTTTCATAAAGTTGTTTGTCACGTTTTTATAAGTTACTTTAGTTTTAATATTATTTGAACATCCACTTTATTCTTCTAGACATTTTTCTACTTCAATTAAAATTTGGAAATTCTAATGTTGCTTGAACAAAGAATGAAATTTAATAATAACACTATTATAGTGTTATTACTTTTAAAAGTAATAACACTATTATAGTGTTATTACTTTTAAAAGTAATAACACTATTATAGTGTTATTACTTTTAAAAGTAATAACACTATTATAGTGTTATTACTTTTGTAATGCAGTTAGTGACAAGAGTGTTATTACTTTTGTAATCATAAGTTTTTTGTTTTACTTTTTATTTTTTCGCTTACAAATTTAAGTCGATTCTCCCCTTAAAAACAAGGAACACTGTTTTGTATAAACTAAAATTTTGAATACTAGATATTTTTCCAGATTGTGCATTTTGCATTCGCTTAATTCAACCTTTGTTGTTACATTAAAATTATACAAATACATTTTACAAACACATTGCAATTTGTATTTTTGCTATCCTCTTAAAAAAAAAATTAAGTAAAGGAAAATCATTCTTTTTATTGTAGACTTTAAACTGTTTTTTTTTGCTTCGCCTTATCTAATTTTGTCGCTGAATGTAACTACTGTTTTTATTTTTGTAAAACAAAAATAAAAACAGTACACAAAGTATTTAAATTATTAATTGGTTTTTCTTTTTTTCTATTTTAATCTCTTTTTATTTTGTTAGTTTAGTTTTTTTTGTTTTTGAAACTTTTTCAGCATTATTATAAAACTTGCAAACGGCCGTCTTCATGTTTTTTAAAATAATGTAATAGCGTGTGATCATACGAGACGAAAAACCGCACGCCTTTCCTGGGAAGGCTTGCAATAACAAACATTAATAACATTTATTCTTATTTTGATGATAAAATTGAATCTAATATAGGAATAAATGTTAGACTTGATATATCACCTGAAATTCATATTAAAAACACTGATTATTCTTTCATAGAAAAAATCAGGAAAGTCATGAAGAAATTTAAAAAGTCTTCCTCTAAAAATTGTTCCATATTACAAAAATATGTAAGAAACATGCTTGGAAATGTTGTTAGTTTTAGATTTTAAATCCAAGTGGAAAAATCTCTTAGATATCCTCAAGCAATTTTACAAGTTGTGTGATTGTGTTCAAAAAAGCTTGATTGATTTAGAAGATTTTAACTTTTTTTCTGCAGAATAAATTTATTATAAGGTATTATTGATACATTGCAACCAATCAAAATGGCAGTTGAAAAATTGTGTTGTTCTAATTTTAGTACCAAAATAAAGTAGTTATTTAAGTACCAAAATAAAGTAGTAAATTAGAAACCAAAATAAAGCCCTCTTTAGATGTTAAATTACTTGATGTTTTTTAAGACCATGATTTGTTAACTTGATAAAATAATTGACAATAGCTAAAAAGTTGTGCTTTTTTTTAATTTTGTTTTTGATAACAGTATAATACTGGTATTACCAGTTCTAGAAAAATGTAGTTGCGGTATTACTGATTTTAGTAAAATACGGTATCTTGCATGCCCTATAAATAATCTTCACATTCTTTTTATATTATATTAAAATATTTATTCTTATTATTGAATGTTTATGTTATTATATTTTATTACATACTTAGGAGTTAAAACTACAAATTATCAGGAAGTTAAACTTGTATAAGATATGCAATTCCCCCTCCAGTCCTTTCACTGATTACTAGTGTACAATTTCTACAAATTGAGCAAACTTACCACCAGGTGGTGTGACACACAATTCTTTGGTAGCATCACTAGGATTACTAACAAATGTTTCATTAAAAACTTTATCATTATCTTGCTTGGTTACACGAAACAACAACCGTGCTGATGGAGGCAACGTGTTAACTTCCAAATGCACATAAGTATTTTTAACTGTTTTATATTTTCTCCACATATCAGTACCTGCTGATGAATACTCTATGATGAATTCAGTTGTACCAAAAGCTATGCGGGAGTTCCAAGAAAGAATTACAGTTTTATTGAATGTACAATTACCATTTAACTGTAAATCAGTAGGTACAAAATCAGTAACTACAAAATAAAGAATTAAATTCAATCACTAACAAAATAATAATTTAATAAAATATTTCAACTTCTTAATAAATCACATTTATTCATAAAAAATGATTACTAAAAGAAATAAAGGATTATATTTAAATTTAAATTCTTCAGTAGTGTCAATGTGATGTTAGTGGTTGTTCATTTGTTCTACATAATATTTTTGATGTTTACCTAACTAGTTTATTTTTACAGTATTAACCTTCAAAAGATGACAGGGGTTACTACAGTTGAAAAAGCTACTTGTTTTTTTTAAACTGATGTTACAGCCCTAAAAAAATTTGAGTTTGCAAAAGACAAACACGTAAAATTAGACTTGTCTCCATAACTATCCGATGTCAAAGTTTTAGCTGATTTGTTTACTGGACCACAGATAAAACAGATGCTTGCATCAGAAGGTCCTTAAAACAATATAACACAAAAAAAGAGCCTGGGTTGCATTCAAGCATTTGGAAACAATGGGGTTGAAAACTACTAGGAAATGATTAATAAACTACTTGATTGTTATTTGGAGTTGTGCTGCAGAATGTCACTCAAACAGCACTATTTAGATTCTTATCTTGTCCTCTACAGTACTATTCTAGGAGTAGAATTTTTTCTCCAGAACACATTGATCTATAGTGATGTCTCCATCTTTAAAAGATAAAAACAATCAAACCTACATTTCAAACTTTTTGAAAGTTTATTGTAGTTTTATGTTAACTTACATACCACTATTTAAACCTAACTTTAAATTTAATGTATATTAATGTTAATTGTGGTTTATCTAAGTTAATATATATTATTTTTGTTTTCTATTTTATGATCAGCAGGAATACATTACATATAGTTATCTCCACATGTATATTATCTCCAAAATATGCTCAATATAGCTTATCTCTACAATTCTGTAGAGATAAACTGATAGCTTGGCTGCAAATACAGCTGAAGGAAGCCTTAAAACTTTTTTCTCAAAACATTTTCAAGACATGAATAATTAAATATTTTTAATATTACTTACTCTATGAAAAATAGTTAAACTATATACTCTTTGTATTTAAAACAAATAGCATTGCTTAAAATATACATGGGTCTAACTGTCTAGAATTAGCAAACCTAAAAACAATGGTGTTATTTCAAACTTGAAATAACACCATCGTTTTTAGGTTTAAGATTACACTATTTATTGAATCAGACTTGTTATTAAAAACAGACCTGTTATTGAATCTTTTAAGAGACAGTATAATTATGCACAAAAGTTTAATCAAGATGGAGTTTTTCATAACAAAATATTGATTTCTCTCATATTAAAACTTAATGGAACTAAATTTTAAGATTAGTTCATTTTTTATTTAATTTTATTTTTGTATAGGTAAAATAGCCACAAAAATTATTTTTATAAATGCCATAAAAATTTAATCAATTATAAAAAGTTTGATTGAGTTTATATAACTTTTAACTCTGAAAAATTAAACATTTAACTGAACAACTTTAATTAATAAATACTCCGAATTTGCCATGCTTAACTAAACAAAATGCTTAATTGCAAAAAATGGTTAAATTTTAACTTTCAATATTTCAAATTTCAATTTGAGTACAAATTAGATGAAATCAGTATCAGAAAAGATCAAATGGCAAAAAAATAAACAAATCAAAAAAACAAAGCAATGCTGAAATAGACAAACTTGAAGGTATTGATTTTGATAAGAATTGAATTGATGAGGTATGATTTTTGCATGCAAAAACAGTGAAAATCTGGGAGCAGACTGGTGATGTCGCTGACATGCAAATTTCAAGGTTGTAAACCGCAAAAAAGAATCTACATTAAATGAGTTGCAACTGAGAAATATTGGAGATCGAATTTATTAATAAAGTATTTATATGGCAAAATGAAGCAATAAATTCTCTAGCAAAATGGGGCTCTCGGCACATCGACATGTATTATAATATACTGGTTTGACACAAAAAAGATCAATTGGTTGTTTTGGTCCCCTAAATTAACAGATCTTAACCTCCTTGGAGGAGGAGGGGTAGAAGGGCTATAGCTTCGGGACTCAGGCCGCAAAATAGTCAAAAGGACCTTTCTGTATTTTATTTAGTCATTTTACGCTGTGGCAAATAAAAAAGGCCACCAAAAATAATGCAACCCCCGGCCCTGAAAAGTCCAACAAGATTCAACCAATAAAACTAACACAAGATGATTTATTTATAAATAAAAAAGTTTTTTCAATAACTGTTTTACGCTTTGCGTAGTTTAAAAAGTTTAACACATTTGAAACATTTCTTCTTAGTAAGATGAACAAATGAAATAATTAAATCATTGAGTTACTGTAGAAATTCAATTAGCTAGATAGAAATTAACTAAAAATGTTAAACTACTTAGTGAGGAGGAAGCGAAACTGCTTCACAATACCGCTGATGATGTTTAGTGAGTGGGCTTTATAATTTTAATTAGTATTTAAAACAGAAAAAAATAACTTTAAGTTTAAGTATAACGAGTTTTTAAGAATGGCTGAAACAGAAATAATTGACTAATTTCTAAGAACTTAAAAACTTTTTATTCTTGGGGGAAAGAACCAGCTATCGGGTACACTGAGGAAAATCGATTAGTGGTTAAAATTATTTGTATTAACTTTGATGATTATTAATAATTTCATTTAAAATGCAGTTATTATTGAAAGTATTTTAGTTTACAAAATCAATAGCACAAATTTTTTTTTTTTTTTTTAATTTTAATTTACCTCCTCAAGGCTGAGAAGGCCACTACAGACGAGGAGGCTACTTATTTGTGGTTATAACCCTCTCTCAACTCTATAACTCTGAAACACGAACCTTGACGAGCAAGGCCGCTGCGCGGAGAAACGAGTTGAGCGCGGTACTACCAGGGACGTGGTGGGGATTGAACTCGGAACCACTCGTTTATGAAGCGAGCACTCTACCACTACACCACTACCGCATACAATTGCTTTAAAAGATTATATTTGAATAAAATACACATACATAAAATTACATACATAAAAAATATATACATAAAAATACATTACATACATAAAAAATACATCACTTATATATAAAAAATAAGAATATACTAATAAAATCTATAATATATTTACAAAACATTGACAAGTTAAAAAAATATAAATTTAAAACATTTATTTTTGAATCAAATAATGTTAGTTTAAAACATTAATAGCTTAGTAGATGTGGCACGAAGAATTAAAATAATAGTTTGTTTGATAGTATATTCTTAAAACAATTTATGCTAGAAATCTCAACAAAAATATAACAAAACTTAAATAACACAATTTTTAAAAATATTTCAACAGAATACTCTAGAACATTCAGTTAGTACTTTTTGATTACTCTAGAAATTTCGGTTAGTATTTTTTGAACCAATAGAATTAGTTGTTTGTAGATTTTGCAGGTTTTTTGTGTTTGGGAATACTCTTTTTTTTATTTTTCCGCACAAAGATGTTTGAGAACATTCGAGTTTATGTATGTTTCCATGTATGTCTGTAAAACAAAATATTTTAAAATTTAAGATAAAATAATGAACTTAATTATTATTTTGCGGACAAACAAGGAAACATACATAAACTTAAATGTTCTCAAAATGACTAAAAAATCTGGCCGATTTTTTGCAAATAAATTTTATTTCCGTGGTCAGTTATCGAGTGCGATCGCACTCGCTTCCTGACCAAGCCTGGCTCAATGATTTTTCTTTTAAAAGTAAAAAAATTATTTTTTAGGTTTTCATTTTATCAAAAAAGATTATTTGAAATTAATTCCTCAATTAAATGTTTGTGCATAACTATAAGGGGTATAAAATTTTTACAAACTCAATGAGCATATCAAATTCTGATAAGCTTTTGTAAATAATTAAGAGATTTTAGTTTCATTATAATGTTTCTAGAAAAAAACTCACGCACTGACCCACTTGAAAGCTGAGCCAAAAGCTGTTAACCACATAACAAATATAGCCTACAAATTCTTTACTGTTATTTTGAAGTAAATTAACAGTAAGAATTTCTTTTTTGTTATATTGTTTTTGGCTTCGTCTTAAAATAATAAGTTATTTTCAAATAAGGAATAAAGATATATATCACTTAAATAAAGCTATATTGATAAAATTAAAAAAACATCAAAATGTTAAAAAAACTATTGGCTTCCTCCAATTCTTTACCATTTTCAGGGTTAAACCTTTGGTTTGAAAATCAGATATCTGCCCATTTTCCAGCAACAACTTAACTGCAATCTCAAGTTGTTCTCTGTCTGTAGGAATTAATACGTAAACAAGTAGTAAATAAATTGCCCAGGAGTTTCATCTAGATTGGCTAACATTTGGTAAACTTTGAAAATTAATCTTAGGAAATTTATTTTCATTCCGAAAGCATTTCACTATGTTAATCAGATGCTACAAAAACTGCATGTCATCTCTCCATTTCAGTTCATTCTCCTTTAATGGCATACCACTATTGTCAAAGTTCAATTTTAAATAGTCATATCTACTACGTATTGCTTCAACAAAATAATATGGCAGTTCAGATGAATTGGTATTACCTCCAAAAAAAGTCATCCATACATAACTTTGATAATCGATCTAACATATGGTGATGACTAACCAATATAACGCTAATTTTGACTAAAAATTACTAACCAAAATAACGCTAAATTTCACTAGTAAACAAAATAAATATATGGTGTTGACAACCAATATAAAGGTTTATGAAAGCCAATACTATAAAAATGTATCATTAATTTCTTTATCGTGCCACTTGTTTTCCCACTATTTTGTCACTATCATTTTATAATTCCTAATAAATCATATTTATTCAAAAGTTCTCGAAGTTCTTCAAAAATTGTCTCTGACTTTTCATTCTTCAATAACATTAACTTTAGTCTAACCTATTATTTTCTATCACGACTACTTGATGTTCTACCCAAGCTATCTTTTTTCCATCAAAATGCAAGCACCAATTCTTGAAGTTTTTTTCCTTATTTATCTTGTAACTTTTTACCTTCCCTGATAACTGGTTATAGATTGCTGGTTGAGTTAGTGCAGGAAGATTGACATCAGCCATCTAAAGTTGTTGAAACACTGTGGCAGCTTTTCATGTACTTAACTTTGCTTGTTAAACCAATTTAACTGCCTCAACTGTCCTCTATTTAACTTTTTGTTCATTAATATTAATTGAAGGTTCATAATCACTGTTACTTTCTTTTACTGACTCATTACTACTTCCGTGTTCCTCTCTGTATTCATTTAGAATTGAAGTTGATAACATTAATGGAACGTTTCCAATTTTAATTTTCTTTGAAAGATGTATTTTTTTAGGATCATCAGGCTTCATTGTAGTATATCCCACTCTACCAAATGTCTCTAATTGCTTTAAATATAGATTTTTATCCTCAGAATACTATCTAAGTCCATCCTCTATTGTTATATCTAATAAACCATCAAAACTATAAGTACATGGTTTTTTGATTTCTATTTGTCTCTTTTGTATCAATTTTTCTATTATTCTTTGCACTGATTTTTTGTCTATTGTTAGAAAATTCAAATTAGATCATTTACAGTCTGATGCCAAGTTGGTGTATCGGTTAATTATTTGCCAATTTGTTGTCATTTTACATATTATTTCTAATCATTAATTACTAATTCTTGAGGTTTACCCTTACGTAATTTCTTACTTTTTTCAAAGTGAATCAAACTTATTTTCCATACGTCTCTTGATATTTTTGTTGCAGTAGAATTTTTGTTTGACATATTGAATGGTTTTGTAATAACTAAACTTGTAATGGTTTATACAATTTATTTAATTTAATTAAATTTCTCAATGCTAAATTTCACTAGGAAACAAAACAAAAAATTTTTCCCTAACAAAGCATTAGGTTAAATTAAAAATCATGAAAATCGTTGCGTAAAAGATTCTAAGATCTCCTACTTCAGTTTTTAAAATAAATTTAGCGTTGTGTTTTTTACGGACAATCCCTTAGGAACAATAATTCATTTGGTGTGAGTTTTTTAAAAGGATGTACCTTACAACTGTAATTATTTTTTTCAAACTATAAAAGCTCATAACTAGGTGACATGCTCATTTGAAAACCTTAAAATTATTTTTTATTTTAAACTAATAAATATATAAGTACTTGGTACATAGCCCCAAATATTTTAGTAATGACTTTGGCTTACAAAAACTTGCACAAATAGAAATTTCAAAGAAACTGAACTCAACTCCAAGTCCTACAACTTATAGCATAGAAAGAAAGCAAGTTAATTTAAATATACTGAACTCCCTTATGTTAAATATTCTCCCCCAAGCTTGATTCTGCTTATAACCAATCAGAGTTAATTTTCCATGTTTTAAACCAATTTAATGCAGAAGCATAATAGCTAAAAGCTACTATACCTAAACAAGTTAATACCTAGAACATACACAAATTTAAAAAAATCTTCAACCAGTAAATGATTGCAGTGTGTTTATTTTTTATGTTAATAATTTCTTTTTCATTAAAAGTCTTAACTTATTTAACAAGTTTACTATATATTATATTTATGTATTACATTTTACTTAGCGAGATAGTATATAATATATAATCAATGGTATGAAGTGCTGTGAACAACATTTAATGAAACAAAAATATATTACCAATAACTTCAACAGATGCACTTGCTTCATCTGTAGAAATTACTTTATCTCCATCCATATTATAGACTTTACAAACATATGTTGCAGCATCTTCCCTTGAAATGTTTTTGAAATATAAAACTCTACTTAGTTGATTCGCTCTCTTTTCTAAGTATACACGTTCATCTTTTTGTTGAAACTTTTCATTGTTACGATACCATTCAATTTTAAAAGAAAGTGACGATTCATAAGTGGCATCACATAACAATTGTGCCATTGGAGTGTGTTCCATAAAAACTCGACTCATTGGAGGTTTGAATATCTTTACTTTTTCTAAAACAAAGAACAATTTTGTGCTGAAAACACAAAAAATGAATTGCCTGAAATATATATTTTTTAACTTTATTGCAAACTTATTTTGTAAATGTAAATTCATACAAAATTATAAAGGATAAAGTGTGTCACTTTTTCCTTTATAATTTATTTAAAATTATTTTTTCCAGTTAAAATTATTTTTTCATTAATTAGAGAATCTATTTTGTGAAAACAAGTTCTTAAGTTACTTTCCCAAACAAATTGATTTTTTCATTAATAAGTCATGAAAAACAAATTCATTAATTACATGAAAAATTTGTCAGTACAGTACTTTAACTAAATTTATTAATAAAAAATGATTAGGTAAATCATAAATGGCCTAATGGTCGATTGAACTCAAAAAAAGCAGCGATCTATTCTTTTCAAGTTTTTAAATTTCCCATTGAAAGTCCGAAATTTCCTGTACATAGACAATCTAGAAACAAATTTGAAACTTAAAAAGCACCCTAAAAAATGTTATTTGTATGCAAAAAATGTTTAAATTTTTAACTTTTTACTTGAACTACATATTGACTTAGAGTCGAGAATGATAATAATTGCATATTTTAAGGCTAATAAGGCTGAGGGTTTAAGCCCCTGTAGCAGTGGGTTAATGTTTTAGTTTAGACATTTATTTAATCAATAGAAAAGATTTTCTAGATTTAAAACTTAAAAAAAAATGTTGTCATAAAACTGAATATCCCCCTCCACACCTTGTCACAAAGTCGTCATAAAATCGTTAAACCCTCCCCTATTGCGTGGTGTAACTTGTGGGCGACCCTAAAGACCAAAACATTTGAAAAATATAATCTAAACATTAACTTTAAAAAGTGAAAAAATGACTCGCTTGAGTATTTACACAAAAAAATTGGAGCATTAAAACTAGATTTAGAGAATGCTAAAGCATATCAATCTTTATTATACTGTTGTTGTTTTTTTACAACTTTCATTGTTGTTAATGTTCTTGACATATTATTCAATATGTCTACAATTAATAAATCAAAAATTGTTTCAACTATTTTTGTGAGTAAACATTGTTAAACTTGTAACTATAGTATTTTAGTTGCATTAATATTATTGGCACATAATATCAAAACATTAATATTATTGTTACATAATGTCAATAATATTATTGGTACATAATATGAAAACATTTTTATTTTGGTACATAATATCAAACCATTAATATTATTGGTACATAATATTAAAACATAAACATTATTGGTACATAATATCAAACCATTAATATCATTGGTACATAATATCAAAACATTAATACTATTGATACATAATACCAATGCATTAATATTAATGTTACTTAATATCAAAGCATTAATATTATTGCCACATAATATTGTAGCATTAATATTATTGCCACATAATATTAAAACATTAATGTTATTTGCACATAAGATTAAAACATTGAATTTTGTAAAATGATCACCTTGTAATTTTTAAATTTGGATGCGTACTCATTTGTTATTTTTTTTAATAAGTCAATTTCAAGCGTCAATAATATTATAAAGCACCTGTATTGCTCACTCTATCATCTTTTTAGGCAATTTAATAGATAGCCTTTTATTTGTTTCAGGTGATTTTAAGTTTGCATAATGACTTTTAATCCACAAACCAATTTTTTATATTGAGGATTGTCCATATACACAAAATTTCACAAAAAACAAAACAAAAAAGATTAAAAGTTTTCCCTCACAGAGTCTTAATTTAAATAAAAAATTAAATTAGCGCATTAAATTTATTAAAAATCGCCATGTTGAAGAGCTTAATATCTCCAATTACTGTTTTTATTTTTATTAAAATAAATTTTGTGTTGCATAACTTACGGACAATCCCTTGTCTGGTATGCTTTTATAATGGCAATTATGGTAATAATTTAAATTCCAGTATAACAACTGCTATGCGTAGTTTGATAACTGTTGCACGCCTTATACATTCACTCTTCAAGTAACTTTTTTAGACAACTTGACCACGTTTTTATATAGCAAGCATTTTAAGAATTTGCAGCAAAACAAAACAATAAGAAACTAGATAATAAAACAGCAATATTCTGAGAAAAGAACTGAATACTATATGAAATAGAAAATCTAAATAAAATAAGGTAAAAAATAATTTCATAATAAGAAAAAAAAATTGTTGTCAAAAAAATAATAGACCTAAATGTTACTCTTTTTGTTTTCTTATTTTTTAGACGTTTGTTATTTTTCACTACTTAAATTGATACAAGTTGAGGAAAAAAGTAGAAAAGTTTTATAATGAAAATAAATATATTTTTTGATAAACAATTTTTTCGCAACTTTTTTCAGTCAGTATATAAAGGAAATAATTTATAAATTGCGAAAGAAACACGGACAAACTATAAATTTGTTTTTTAAATGTCATTGCTAAACATTACTGTTTTTATCAGGAAAGTGAGAAAACTAGCTGCTATTTGTTTGTAAAAAAAAAAATTTTTTTTAAGCAAGTTTTTCATGTAAAAAAATGAAACGATGCTGCAAAAAATTGTGGGAAAAAAAATTAACAAAACTTCTTATAGTTCTAGCGTACATAGCAAATTAGTTTCTTAATTATATGACTCATAAAAGTCGTGAATAAATTGCATATTAAAACTTTCTATTGTTGTTAAATTGTTATAAAAGATAATGTTTTTTCAACAACGACTCTAAAAAAAGAGTGGACGAACAAGACATGCAACTGCATACGCTTCCCAGGAAGGCTTGCATCAGGTAAATGAAAGTACTCACTTTTCTATCATCTGTAAATGAAAGTATTTACTTTACCATCACTGAGCTTCAGGAGAAATAGAATAAAAAAGCAAAAACTTCAACACAGAAAATTGACTCAGGAATAGACATATAAGTTTTTTGATTCTTGTTTTTTTTTTTTTGCAAGAAAATGAAGCTTGTTTTTTATAACAAAAAACAAACAAGGGCTTTGTTTATTGTTTTTTTTTTTTTGTTTTTTTTTTATATATTTTTAACAAATGACAGTTTCTTATTTTTAACACTGTTAAGAAATAATTTATTTAATAATTTAAAAACTTATTTTTAGGTGTTATTTGTTATATATATAAGACTTGTTTTCATTCTCCTATTTAGCATACACTTTTTTTTTTTCAATAAGAGACTTTTCATAAGATTCTAGAACTAAAAGCTCCATAATCTTAAGAAGCTGTTGTACTAAGTTAATTTTGAATAAGAAACTTGTTTTAGTAAGAGATTAAGATATATTTTAAAATTTTTCAATCTACATATTGTATCAACATAACAAGAAGTTAAAAACCATTTAGTATTTTTATAAAATACAGTAACAATAAATAGTGTAAATAATAACTGAGTGTTTTCAATTATTGCTTCTTTTTGTAGAAATGTTTTCAGAAGTCATAATCATTTTTTCTTTTTTTTTGAGCCAAACTTTTTTCATTTTTTTTTTTTAATTTAATAAAATTAATAAGAGTTAAAGTTATTTTATGAATGAAATAACACTTTAATAAATTAATTTAATAAATTATATTATATTAAATAGTTATATTATAATTTTAAAATGTTGTAAGCACTAATTAAGCAGATTTCTTTTCAAAACAATCAAATAAAGTTATAAAACATAAATTTTTAATAGTAATGAAATAGTCAGTGGCTACATCACTTTGCCACAGCATATTGTATGGTAATTACTTCCTTTAAGCAATATATATGAATTATATAATATATATATATATATATATATATATATATATATATATATATATATATATATATATATATATATATATATATATATATATATATATATATATATATATATATATATATATATATATATATATATATATATACAGTGGTGTACACTGGATTTTTAGATGTTTGAGTTTTGACACTTACAGGCATTGTGCAAACTTCAAACTTTTGTATGTTCATGCTTATGTCAAACAAGAATGTTTTACAAAGAGTTGTGGTGATTGGAGCTTAGGGACAAAAAAACCCCAATTTTTGGGCCCACCCAGCCCTTAATGCGGGAGCAACAAGTTGATAAAATAATTTCTTTAGTATTTTTATCCAAGTTTATATTCATCAACAAATTTCAAATTTCAAGCAATAATCTCTTATTTTTTGAAAATTATGACCATATAAAATTTTAACCCCCTCAATTTGAGGGGGCTGTAAACTTTGTAGGGTCATAAAAACTAAACACTAAGAGGTTATTGCATGAAATTTGAAATTTGTTGATGAATATAAACTTATATAAAAATACAAAAGAAATTATTTTATAAACTTGTTGCTCCCACATTAAGGGCTGGGTGGGCCCAATAATTGTGGGTTTTTTGTCCCCAAGCTCCAATCAATTAAATATTCATTATAATTAGTTCATTTAATAATATATTATGTACCTATTACTTTAACAAATGTTTGCTGTGATACGTTTCCTTCCACATTTCTAGCAGTACAAGTATATTCTCCACCATCTTGTTTTTCAACGCTCTTAATGATTAAGCTTCCATTTTTGTGTACTATAAATCTGCCTCCAGTGGTGATAACAACTGATTTATGTTTCCAAATAAACTCTGGGTCTGGATGACCAGAAATATTACAGAATATATTATTTGTGTGATTCTGAAAGACATATACTGTTAGTGGAAATTTTTCTTGAATCTTTGGTGCAACAGCTATTATAAAAGTAAAACATAACACAACTTTTCTTTAATATGCAAACTAACTGCCATTGTTGTATACAATGTATGTTTTAATACTTTAAATGAATGAATGAGTGAAATAATTTTTAAAATCAATATTTTAAATAAATTAAC
>NC_061168.1:31063656-31128741 GCF_022113875.1 Hydra vulgaris
GCTATAACCCCTTGCCCTGCATATTTAGGCACCCAAAACTTGTTAAGAGGACACCTTTTTATTTTGAAAGGCTTTTTCGCCACTTTGATTTGAAAAATGCCCACCTACTCAGGAAAATCCACAGACCATATTAGTCTTAATCTGGCACTGGTTTAAATAACTATAATATTTTATATAGACATAAAAAAACTTTTGTGTAAATATCTTTATCTACATGTAATATCAGTGGCGCAGGCCAGCAAAACTTACTGTACCTCAAGCAACTGGGCCCAGGGCCACAATGTTTGGGGCCCCAAGATTTAAAGTTTTATTTATTTTTATTTTTCTCAAAGTTGTTACTCCAGAATAATAAAAATTAACCCCTTTGCCATATATGCCTACATTTTAATTGTAATGTTATATATGAATTGTTTTTTAATGGCTTGTTTTATACATGACAGTTAAACTGCTGATAATTATTTTTCAACCAAAATCATTGTTCTTTTACATTTATATTAATATAATATCTCAAAAGTTACATAAGTAGACATCATTATGTTATTGGCTATCTTAAAAGTCTTTAAATGAGTTTATTATGGTTTTTAACAATACATTAAATGGTTTTCAGAAAACCTCATTTGTATGCAACTTTACAATAATATTACTATTAACATATAATGTCTTTATAATAATTTTTTCTGGGTTTAACCAATTTGTTCTGAAATTCTACAGGACTACATGTTTTTGTAGAGTATTTTTCTCATTCTTTAACTTTGTCAACATGTGTTTGTAAAATATTTTGCTCATTCTTAACTCTGTCAACATGTGGTAACAACAAGTTATTTTTCAATTAAATACACAACCCTCCAAGAAAAAAAAAAGAATATTAAAGCAACATATAAAAGTCTAACATATTAAATAGTATATTAAATATATATACTTTATCCATTTTAATAACATTTTAGGATTTTAATTTTTATATGGACTTAAATAAAAATGGAATTAAATTAAATGGAAAAAATATTTATACACTTTATCTATATCAAAAACATTTACTTTGATTTGATGAGGGTGTTATTAAGATACCATTCATAGTAAGGAAGTGGGAAGCTATCAGCCACACAGCTCAGTTTTAAAGTTTCTCCATAAGTAACAGTATTTAACGATTCTAACTCTTTTGAAAATATTGGATGACCTAAAGAAAAATTCATTATATTTAAAATTAAAATAATTATTTACCTTTTTTTTTTTTTATTTAATTAACCACCAACAAGACTGCAAGCAACCACTATAAAGATAGGACTAGAAAACAAAGAATAGAGTTAAAGAGCAACAGTCAAAAGAAGAATTGAAAAGTTGTAGGTTGTGTGAGTCAGGAAAACATGAAGATGAGAGAGAACTCTGAATAAATAAAGTGCGGAGAAAAAAACTAGACAAAGAAGAGTTTTTAAAGCATGCATGGACAGATACAGTAAAAGGATGCAACTTTGCTGAAGTCAAGCAAGACTTAAGTTAAGGGAAACAAGTCAAGCTGCTGAAGAGAAGCGAGATATAAAGTAAAGTAAGACAAGTCAAGCGAGAAAGAGTTTTGGTTGATGGAACTAAAGATAATAGCTTCTTTAAGCAGCATCCATAATAGTACTTGTAGAAAAGAGAAGAGATGCAACCTTATGATAATGGAAGAGAGGCTTAAGATTGGCAGATAGCGCAGGCCCAACTAAGTTTAAAAATAAGATTTTTGGACTAGAAGAGAAAAAGCCTCATTAAAAGAAAAATACCCAAATAAGCCAATAGTATTCCATACAGAGACACAAAAAAGAATTGTAGAGGTAGAGAATGAAATCAGGAGTAAGAAAATGGTGAATACAATAAATAAAGGCAACTTTAGCAGATGCTAATTTTGCAATGGATGGTATATATGGTTTCCATAAGGGGTCAGTAGTGAACAATACTTTAGGTAAAGGTAAAGAATAGGACTGATTGAGAGGGTTGCTATTCATTAATAAAGGAATGCCAACAGTGTAGTGAATGTTGTTTGCAGTAAATAAATTAGTGTTGTTAGAGTTAAAATTCATAAGCCACTGCAAGCTCTAAGCTGTTATAGAAGTGAGATCAGATTCAAGATTGCCTACCTGTTCTAAGCGATCATAAAGAGAAGACTTGTGTATTGATTGTCATATTGATTGTCAGAGAGTAAGAGAGTTTTTGATGTAAAACGAGATTCTAGAAAGCTGATTAAAGACTAAAAAAGATAAAAAAGAGAGAAGACTGATCAGATTAGAGGGATCAGAGTATTCTTCAAAGTTTTTAAAAAAGAACTAAAGATGCCATTTTTATGCAATCAGAAAAATGAGATATAGACAAGCACTTATTAAATAGTTAGAATTGAAAAGATTTCTGAAGAACGCTTTTGTAAGACTAAGACAAGAATATTGTCTGGACCTTAAGCCCTAGAAAATTTTAACTAAGAAATGACTTTAGTAAAGGAAACCATAGTCTAACAATGAGATAACCTCATTGTTAGACTATGGACTAAAGTTACCAATAACGAAAATGTTGGCAAATAGGGAAAAGAGAATCGGCATGGTAAATATTTTTAAAAATCACAAAAATTATATAAATTACATAAAATAAAAAAACAAAAAAAAAAATAATAGAGTGAAGAAGTGGGACATAAAAGAATGGTCAGAAGCGAACAAATAGATGAATTGCTGTGTAAGTATACGCATATTTTAAGTATACACAATCATAACATAAGCATGCACAATCTTTAAAAAAAGAAATAAATTAAATAAAAGCTAAAAACTTACTCTGCACAATAAGTTGGCCCTCTTTTTCAGAACTGCCTAGGTAATTTTTGGCAACACATTTGTAAGTTCCTGCAGATTCAAATGTTACTGGTCGTATATTCAAGCTCATTCCACCATCTCTTATCTCATAAGGTTTTGTTTCATTAATAATTTTACCATTCTTAAACCATGTAATTTCAGGTAGAGGTCTGTAAATAAATTTTACTAAATTTAAAAACTATATATTTATGAATATGTAATATACAGCATATACAACTGTATAAGCTAGAACATCATGAACTAATTCACAACATTTAATGAACATAATAAACTTATTATTGTTTGCCTAACCAATCATCACAACCAAAATTAACCAATCATCTTATTCAAAATTAAAATAAACCCCTCGGTTATTTTTCCTTTTTACATTTAAAGTATATCAAGTTTTACATTCTTTAATTTTCATTATGTGTAAACATTATGTCCTTCTGACAATTTTTTTTTTAACAAATTGAGACTAACTTTTTATTTTTTACTTAAACATAGTCTCTTTCAATCCTATATATAGCTTCAAAATATCTTAATATAGTGATGATTGAATTCAATACTTTTTGGTAGAAAAACTATCATTGACCACAACACTACCATGTTTATTTATTTGTTAGAGCACCACCATTGCATTTATTTATATCATTAATTGCTATCACCTCTATTTATATAATTACTGGAAAACTGCCGACTTCTCAGTCTAATTAAAAAACTAAAGTGAATAATTTTTAAAATCTTTAACAAAAAAAATTTTCAACTTATTAAATGATTGCTTTATTAGCAAAAAGTAGAGAGTTTGATTGTCAACATATTCAGGTGTTTTGGAGCCTATTCTATAAGTTTGAAATGTAAAAAATTTTATAAAGCCCTATCTAGAGGCTTAAATTTTATGATAAAAATATTAAGAACAACAATAAAAATAAACTAAAAGCAAGAATTAGCAATCCTACATACCTTCCAGTGGCTCCACAATTAAGTGTGTAAGTTTTTGAATTATTAACGGCATAATTTTGTTTTGCCATAAAAGACTCAAGGTTTGCTGAAAAGTTTTGGTTGTCATCTAGATAAGTTTAAAGAAAATGAATCAAAAAAAGAAAAGTACTGTTATGACAACAAACAAACATTCACCAAATTAGATAAAACCATCACAATCTTTTAAAATTAAAAAAATATATATTGTTTAATATGGCATATAGTATATGGCTAGTAATATTTAACAGGCATTAAAAATAGAGTTTCCAACTTTTGACAAATTTTAGAAAACAAAGATCAATTTAATGTAGAAAAGAATAAAAGTCTGTCCTGCCTCTATTAAAAACATGAGTTCCTTGCTCAATGGCTGACAATTGATGAAATCAATATTGTGAAGTTGAATTTAGGTGAAAAAAACCTTACTATGTTTTTTACTTGTTTTTTTAATTTTATTATTTTCAATCTTTTTAGTTTTAGCAACGCTTTATTTTTATTTTTGCAGTAGTATTTGTTTTTTTTGTTTTTTCATTTATTATTGCAATATGATAAATTTACCGTTTCATTAAAACAGTTTTCACAGTTTTTAATAAACTGAGAATTTAATGACCAAAAATATTCCCAGATATTTTAATTCAGGATCACTTAACTAGATATCTTTGCTTCACTTTACTACACAATAGTCTATGGTTCCACTTCCAAAAATTAATCTTGTGCGTTATGTTATTCAGCGAAAATTCTAGTGTAAATGTTATTTCCTGCAACCTTTTTACTTCAAGTGTTACTTAACTTTAGCTTTTTACTGTAACTGTTACTTTCTGCTTAGAGAATGTTTGTGTATCCATTTTATTTCCTTCAACATCAATGCTTTGGAACTCCTAAATTATGTTCCATCTGCTTACCTTTCTGTTTCATATAACTTAATGCTTTTTAAGCCATCTGTTGACTCTTTTCTTGCTTTATAACTCTGATTTCTTCCAAAGACTAAACATAACTAGTAGATGTCCACAGCCTTATGAGTTAGTGCTATTTTGTTAGGGCTTCAAACAAACTATTTCATGTTGCAGATACATATTCAAGTTCTAGTTAGAGAATCATCACCTATGTCTCCCAAATTGTCCTTTCTGTAAAAGTTTCTTATTATTTATAATGAGATAATGAAGTTATTGGAATGAAATTGAAAAATCATTTAAACTTGATAATCAACCCTGTTTTATACATATCACTCACAGTTGTTTATAAAAATTTATGTTGAAATATTTTTAAATAGATTTTAAAACATGCACTAAAAAAATTTATATCATGATTTTAATATTATTTAAAATACCTTTTTCAATCACATTTATCTTTTGTTTAACACTTTGTATAGAGTGCTGTGATTGGTACAATATACAACTAATTCCTCCAATAATGTTGATATCTTGTACAACTTCTTCTGTTAAGTATGCAAAAACATATTCATGATCTGAAATGAAACCCAAAAAACTTGGTTTTCCATTTGACCATAGGATGGGAGGAGAACTTTCGGGGAGATCACCCCACCAATAAACTTGTCCTATACCAGATTTGTGTGGGGGACATTTGATTTTGAGAGGCTTTCCAATTTGACCACCAATATCAAGGACAGTATCTTCAACTGAAAATCCTTTCTCGAAACTTCCCATGCCTGTAAAGAAATATACATGTCTAAAAAATATGTCATTTTAACTTTAGTTGTATATTTAATACAATTTTCTTATTTTTTTTGCAAAAAAATTTTTTTTATAATCTCCTTAAGAAAAAATCAATAAAGGTGAAGCAAAATATTTAATCAAATCTAATCAAAAAAAAAATTTAAACAAACAAAAAAAAGAAAACAGCATGACAGAAAAGTTATAAAACTCTTTAAAAAAAAAAATTTGCAACCGTATTCATAGCAGCTCTCCATTAAGCTTAACCTATTCTCTCTGTTAAGCTTAACAGAGCTTTTATCTGAAATTTTATTACAATATTTTTAAGTAAAGAAATGATGAAAACCTTATTTAAATTTGTTTAAGTAAAACTAATACAGGGTTCCCAGCCAACATTTATGAAATTTGCATGCCTTTGCATGCTACTTTTTATTAAAATAGCATGCTTTTGCATGGTATTTCTCAATTGTGTTGCATACTTTTGCATGCTTCTTTTTTAAAATGTGCATTCTTTTGCATGGTATTTCTCAATTGTGTTGCATACTTTTGCATGCTTCTTTTAAAAAATGTGCATGCTTTTGCATGCTTTTGATTTTATAAACAGCATTATAAGATTATATAAATTTATAAAAGCATATATACTTTTTTAAATAATATTAAATATTATGGTAAACTTAAAATTGGTGACTGTAGCATCAATTTTCACATTATTTTTGAGAATTAAAGCATTATTAACAAAATATTATGTTAAAATATAAATATGTTGCTAAAAAATATGGCACATTTTTATTATTTTTAAAATACCATAGAAAACATGTTTTTCATTACATTAGAAGTTCAAATTCTACTGGAAATCAAAAAAAACACAGAAAAGAAAAAAGATAAGACTAAAAACAAATGCACTAAGTACATTATTATTATTAGTATATATCATAGTATATTAAAATACATTTTAAAACTATATTTCAAAACGTATAAAGTTTGATATTTTACTTAATAAAAAATAACATAAAAAGTTTAAAGAAAAATGCTTTTTCAGCAGCTTTTATAACTTTATTTGACTGATTTTTTCTTTTTTTCCAAATTTTCAAGATTTATTTGTAATTCCCTTTTACGCTTTATTCTCATGTCAATCATAGCTTGTGAAGTTTGGCATACAGTTCTATCTAACTTTGAGTAGTGCTTGTTGCATTTTTCTATTACCTTCATCAATAGCAGTTTCTGCAACCTTGATGCCAGCTTTGCATATCCTTGATGTAATAGAATTTAAATAAAATATTTTGTTTAATAAAATTCCTATTAGTTATATTTTATTTAATGACAAAGTTCAAACAATAAAATAAAGAAAATATACTAATTTAATTAAAATAATGGTGAGCAATATACCAATATATATAAAATATATATAAATAACAAAATATATAAAATGTCTGTTTCAATAAGTTCTAGATCTGTTTTTTGCTGTGGAAAAGACTTTGCCTGCAACTCTGTTTGGTTTACCTTTAATGATTCAGCTTTTTCTAACCTAGTTTGCTCAGCCAAATAAACTTTGTATCTTTGATGAGACTCTTTACAACTTTTAATTAAGTTACTTGTTATTGGAAAATTCATAACTCCACCTACTTGATTAAGTTCATCTTTAACTGAAAAAATTGTTGCAATAATTCAAACTATTTATCATAAAATGTTGTAACATTACTAAAGAAAAAAAGATAAAAATATTTTTATTTAAACCATACCTAATCTCAATCCAACAATAGTGTCTTCTTTTAAGTTAGTACTGTGAGCTTCTATAAAGTTCTTATTTATAGAAAATCCTCTTTTGGCTGTACTGTTGCCATGACTAAGAGATAAAACACACTTAACTGGTGCAAGCAACTAAGGGAATTTTAAATTGCCTGCTTCATCACATATAGTTCCCACCTGACTCCAATAATTATCTATTCGTTTGTATTTGGATGGTTTGCTTATACTATTCAGGTAACAAGTACAAAATGCATAAGACCAATATGATGCTTGCTGTTGAGCGACAGATGTAGCAGAAAGTTCTGAATTTAAATAAAAGTGTTCTGGAATAACCTCATTCTGAGAAGATAACCATTGATCTCTTACTTTATCACACAAAGATTCTTTGGTTGAAAAAATATCATTTAGATGAAAAACCGGGCTAGGTCGTTTTTCCAATACTGAAGCAACCTTTAATGCTAAATTTGATATTGCACTTGTTGCACCTGGAGCATTACGCTTTTCTGGATGAAGAAATTGAGCATGCTTTAAAAGCGAAGCATGAAAAGGTAAGTCTTCTTGTAAATATGATGCAGAGACAACATAAAACTCTTTGCACTCAGCCCTAAATTTTTCATTTACTGAACTAGGTATAGCAGCTCCATGCAACAGCAATTTCACCTTTGTTCCTAATTCAATTGAACTTAATTTTCTATGGTTTTCAATTTTACAGAAATCAATCATTTCAGACTGTGACTTTAACTCTCCATTATCATTTTTCAAATTTTTGGGAAGAATAAATTTTTGAAGTAAAGAGTTTAATAGTTTACACATTGCAGGATAAAGCATATGAATCATTGAAAATTCTGTTTGAAATTGTGCTAAAAATGTTTCAAAATCTTGTTCTGAAAAAGCACAAAAGCCTAAATATCCTTGAGTCTGAACATCATTGCGCAGAGCTTCACAAATTCTTTTGTATCTATCTGTTTTAAACAAGGCGTTAAAGTTAATTTGTTTTGAAAATGTTAAAAAATACTCTTTAAGATTCACCCATTGTTCCAAAATCCTTACAGCAACATATTTCATAGAAAGCCATCATGTTTTTACATACTTTTTAGCAAACTAAGCAACCAAATTAGTTACATCAACTAAATTAACATAATCTTTGCACCTGGCACTAGACAACTTAAAAAAAAAAGTGAATATCAATAAAAAGTTCATCTAAATCAAAGGAAAGCTTTTTAATTCCTTTTCTAAAAGCAGTATGGACTTTATGAAGGTTACATGTACCAAGCTCAATAAAAATACTGTCAGACTTTTTCTTTAAAATCCAGTGATAACTTCATTTCAAAGGCCTTGTTAACATTTGGCCCATCCATCCCAACATGTAAAAGATATGCAGAATCCAACTCCAGATCAATTTCAAATTTAAAATAATGGTCTACTAGTTGGTTGTGGTCACAATGAACAATAAAAAGAGAACCACAATATGACGTTACAACCTCTCCTTTTTTTTCTGACCAATACTGAAGATACCCATCATACTGTTTTTTTACTCGCTTAGTTGTTGTCTCACCAAACTTAAAAGTGAATGGTGTTTTATTAATATCAGATTTCAAAATACTTTTAACATAAGGGGCAATCCCAAATTGTATTTGATATTTAATTTTTGATTCGCCTTGCTTATCACCTTTTGCAACAACAAAATCAGGAAACATAGAGCTAAATGTTTTCATTTTTAGTTGACTTGAAACTATAATTACAATTGACAACATATAAAGCTTGCATAATTTCTGCGTGAGAGATCTGATCATCTATATGGACATTCGAACATCCAACATTTGAAAGTGTGACAGATGTATTAAACTGCTTTTGGTTGTTTGATTTTTTACAAGGATCTTTACTAACATGATTTTTGCCCCTATCATGCTTCACAAATTGACTAATGCCACTGGCAGATATACTGAAAGATTTCTTACAATAAATGCAATGCGCTAAACTTAAATTGTTGTTAAAACCTTTGACCCACTTGAATTTACTTTCCAAGATTTTTGGTAAGAGGTCTTGCCCATTTATATATTTTAGTTTTTACTAATTTAGAAAATCTAAATCAACCAAAATTATTCAAACAAAAAGAAGTTTTAAATAAACCAAATAGTACAAATGATTATGATTAATTAATTAATAAAACACAAATAATATTAAAACACTTTTTATTAAAAGACATTTTCTGTATAAAAAATACACAATAGTTACTTTTAAAAATATGTGACCAGAATTTTAAAAACCTAATTTAAAAATTGATTATTTTTATTTTTGCATGCTTAACTAACAAAAATGCATGCATTTACATGCTTTGCATCCCTATGTAAGCAATTGCATGCTTTGCATGCCGAGTGGGAACCCTGCTAATACTAAAAAAAATGCAAATGTTAAAAAAATTATATCTTTAAAGAATTTTTTTATTAATGTAGTTAAAAAGAAATTTTTGATTAAAGCTCCATTAAGCTTTTTTTTATTTATTTCAATTCACCTCCCCAAGCCCATAAAGGCCACTACACTTAAGAAGACTACTTTAGTTGTGGTTACAACCCTCTCTTAACTCTATAACTCCAAAACAAAAACCTTGACAAACAAGGCTGCTGTGCGGAGAAACAAGTTGATTGTGGTACTACCAGGGATGTGGCGGGGATCAAACTCGGAACTTCTTGCTTATGAGGCAACCGCTCTACCACTACACTACTACCACTTAGAGCTTAACGAAGAAATGAAAATACGGCCCTAATTCAGTTGTTATGTTTGGGACTCTGCATTATAAACATTGAATTTTTCAGTTAGTAAACAAAAAACCATATAAAAAAATAAAACATTGAAAAAATACATACTATGAACTCGAACATCTATTTGCCCAAATGAGGAGCCATATTGATTAGTTGCAACACATTTGTACCTTCCAGAATTGATTAATTTCATTTCTTCAATTTTCAACTGAGAATTTCCCTTACTAAACTTAGTCAATGCATTCTCTATTATATCACTATTATTAAATTTCCATGATATGCTAATATTGTCTCCTTTAACAATACAGTTCAACACTAAAGTGTCCTTTCCTCCAATATCTTCAAGTGGGTTTTCTGTAACTTTTTGTATTTCGAGTACACGAGGCAATGCTGAAAAAAAAGAATAATTACAAGTGTGTATTAAATATCACTAACGTACACACAACTTTTGTATAAACAATTTGCAGTCATTCAGGACAGCAGAAAATAATTATAGAGAATTAATTTAATAAACTACTACCTGAAGAAAAACTAACCAGGGATGCGAAGTCCCATAAATTTTGTTTGATTTCACTTTAGATCCTTAGATCAAAAAAGACTCTTTGGATTTTTTTTTTGTTTTTATGGTTTTAAATTAATTATCTTGAGTTTTCATAGATAAAAATATTTAAATAAGAACTTAGTATGTCAAAAAATTCTTACAAATGCATTTTTTTATTACAAAACACATTTTTTATGATATTTCACATATAGTGTTAGTAACATACTATTACTTGAAATCCTCTAACCTTTTGAAAATCTCTTTGCATCATATATTATATATATATATATATATATATATATATATATATATATATATATATATATATATATATATATATATATGCGGTATTCCTGTTATACCGCGTATAACAGGAATACGGCGAATATCAGGACCCCACAGGGTGTTAGCCAGCCTTGTGGAGTCCTGTTATACGCGATATTCCCAAGTGCTCATATAATTGAAATTTTCAATATAAGGTTTAAAAAATCAGATTCTCCAGTTAAAGTTTGCTAAAATCGATTATAGTTTTGAAAATTATTTCAAACTAATAATTTTTAAATATTATTAAAAATAAAAAAAAAAGAAATGGCAACTTATTAACTAAATAAAAATTTTTAAAAAATCACTATTTTTAAGTTCTGTTTTATAAATTTTTTTTTTCTGTTCTGTTTTATAAATTTTATTTAAAACATTGAAGAAAATTATTGCTTTCTGCAAACTTGACTTTAATTTCTAGCTAAAATTAAAATCTATTATAATAAAAATTACTTATGATTTCCTTTGCTAGTAGTTCATGAAATTGGTAACTAACTAAAGTTATGCAATTAATTTTTTACAAAGCCTTCTAATAACATCAAGTAAAAATGTAGCAATGTAAATCTTAGCAAAAATTTCAATCTTAAAAAATAAAAAAATTGTAAAAAAATAATGGTTGGAGGTTGGCTGCAAGAGTAGGTCCAACTATGTTTACAATGCATTTTTGCACCTTGTCTAAAAGAGAAAGGGCATCATTAGAAGATCCACCCCAGATATGTCAACAGTATTCGATACAAGGATAGATTTGAGATTTATAGAGATAGAGAATAGAATCTGGAGTAAGAAAGTAACGAGCACGATAAAGAGATGCAACCTTAGCAGGTGCTAATTTTGCAATGGATTTTATATATAATTTCCAAGAAAGATCGGAAGTAAGAGTTAATCCTAGAAGATGAAGGGTAGATGACTTGTCAAGTACATCACCATTCATAAATATAGGAAGATCTAAATTATTTCAATAACAAGTGGCTGAAAAAAATAGAATTTTATCTGAATTAAAGTTCACCAGTCATTGTGAGCCCTATGTAGTAGCAGAAGAGAGATCCTTTTCAAGCTCAGATGTCCCCTCCAAGCAATCAGAGAGTCTTGGCTTCTTATCAAGACAAGAATAAATAGTAGTATCATCAGTGAACAATGCTACCTTAGATGTGAGAATATCTGGAAGATTGTTAATGTAAATTAAAAAGAGTATAGAGCCAAGGATTGAACCTTAAGGAACCTCTGAAGTTACAGGATATGAAGAAGAGTGCTGTCTATCGAGGACAACTTTTATACTAAAATTAGAAAGGAAGGATTCAATAATCAATAAAGGAAGGATTCAATAATGTTACCAGATACACTATAAAAAGAAAGCTTGTTGAGAAGACCAACGGCCAAACTTTATCAAAAGCTTTAGAAATGTCAAAAGTGAAAGCCTTAACCTCTCTACCTCTACCTAATGTACGATAAAACCTATCAGTTATTACTGTTAGCAAATCAGCTGTAGAATGAGAAGATCAAAATCCATATTGATATAAGAAAGTAAGCTATTAGATTTAAGATGAGAGATTAAGTGTTTGTTAATTAAAGATTCAAAAACCTTGCTTATGATAAGAAGAAGACTAATGGGACGGAAGCTAGACAAGTCAGATCGCTTTCCAGAATTTTTGAAAATAGGAATAACAGATGCCACTTTCCAACATGACAGAAAACGAGACTTCAATAAGCACTTGTTAAATAGTTTTACGAATATAGACAACAGCTCCAGAGAACACTTCTGCAAAACTAAAACAGGTATGTTGTCCATACCTAAGGCTGTAGAAGAGTCTAAGCAGGAAATCACTTTAGCTACAGAAGCTGGAGTAATACAAATGTCAAGCAACGGATCAACTTGCTTGTCGGCAAAATCAGGTAAAACGCAACTAGTGGAATCAAGAGATGATATTGATGAAAAGTTCTTAGCAAACAATTCAGCTTTGCTTCTAAGTGAGGTGACAAAGTCTGACCATACAAGAGAGGTGTAATAACAGATTTTACCTTACTATTGATACTGTTAAAGATTCTCCAAAAGTTATGAGAGCCTAATTTTTTAGATGAAATACAAGATTTCATGACCTGAGAATAGCCGGCTTTGGCGTAAGACAAAACCTATTGTCTTACGCCAAAAACAGATGTCTGTTTTCTGAAGAATTGTTATGCTGATAGATATGGAAGTAATGGATTCAATTGGAAATTACAGCAGCACAGGTAAACCATGAAGAAAAGTGAGGCTTGACTTGGAAATGTCAAGAAGGAATAAAAGACTCCATGCCAGCCGGAATCCAAGAAGCTATGTAAGAAGCACATTTGTCAACAGGAAGAAGAAAGATTTCTAACCAAGGGCCATCATGAAGAAAATCACAGAAAGAGTCCCAGTCAGCTTTAAGGTAGTTGTAACAGGTATAATAATCGGTGGATTCTGATGATGAAGAACAATGAGGTAATAGTTTTAGAGAGATCAAACAGTGATCAGAAGCACCTAAGGGTGAATGTGGAAAAACTGAGCACTGACTGAGATCAGAAACAAGACAAATCGAGTAGAGAAAGTAAATGATTTGAGTTGTCTGGAAAACAGGTTGGAAAGTTGACTATTTGAGTTAGAGATTGAGAACGACAATTGTTGCCCTTAACACCTGCAGAGTCACTGACACTAGAGCCAAGCCATTTAGTGTGATGAGCATTAAAGTCACCAACAACAACAATATTTACTGATGGATAAAGAGAGGGGGCTTGGTCAATTTGATCAGAAATAACATTGAAAAGAATGCAGTCTTATGATGAAGGAGAGCAATATAGAACAAAGAGAAAGGCAATAGAGTAAAGTGGTGCTGAATGAAAGCACATAAAAGAATAGTTGGTGGATTTAACCTAGTTTCCCAACAAATTGGTGAATTCTTACCAATATAAATGCCTAGGCCACGCATGTGACCATTAAAACCTTTATGAATTAAAGGAAGATAACCACCAACACTAAGATCATAAGATGAGACGGACAAACTCAAATTAGTCTCACAAAGAGCAAGTAGGTCTGGTGAACTTTGCAAATGATAAGATTCAACAGAAAAAAAGTTACTTCGAAGACCACGAATATTAGTGAATGATAGGTTAAGAGAACTTGGTGACGACGATAGTTTTTTGTGTTTTATAGTTTTAGGTACTTTAGTCATTTTTAAATTTGTTAAAAAAACTTGACTCAAAGCGTAGATAGTACTCAGTACACTATTTAATAGCCCAAGTAATTCCCTTATTACTAATAATAAACCCTTACCCATAACAAAGGGCTCCAAATGTGGCCTCGACAATGCACATTAAAAGTACGAATAGGGGACACCATCTATGTGCAATATAGCACTGTTAATACATTGATATTATACAGTTGTTGATGGAATCAGCCTCTCTGAGAGTTCAGAAAACCTGACTCCCAGCCGGCCTCAGAACCATAAAACTAAGTTTTAGAGCTGTGGCCTCATCAAGAGATAATAGAATGAGTTGTCTAGTCATAAAAACAAAGACACAAGCAAAACCCGTGCATTGAGTCAAGAAGATCCAGCATTTGAGATCCTAAACTGAAAACAATGTATTATAAATACATCTGGGCTAGCCATATTCAATCTAAAAGCCTAACTCAATCTAAAAATATTTACATTGATCATTTTTAATATGGTTTCTTGAATTATAACTATTAATTAATATTACTAAATATAAACAAAGTATACAAATTATTAAAAATACACAAAATATTATTTTTAAAAAAGGTTTTCTGCAAATAAATTGCTTTTTTAAAAAAGCTTTTTTAAAAATTTCTAAAGAATTTATAATAGACTGTAAGTTTAAAAAAGAAAGTACTAAATCAAAATAAGATATCCAAATTTAAAATTTTTAAACCAATGTCATCCTGATGATATTTATTTAAAATAAGTTACAAACAGATGTAAACATATACTTAATGTATTTTTAAAATAAAAGTATTAAAGCAGTATTTTTTTAGAGTAAATACAATTTTATAGAGTAAATACAATTTTTAACTGTTTGTAAATTTTCAACAGTATTAAAAAGCACAAACTTTTTTTTTAACACCAAACTAAAATTAGGGTAAAACCTAATCAATGGTGAAACAAAAAATTTTCTAAACATCAAAATAAAAAAAAAGTTTATATAATTTTAAACTTGTTTTCTAATGTTTACTTTTGAAACAGACATAATTTGTCTTGACAATATATCATTAAAAAACAAAGTTTAGTGTCCGTAGCACTCTAAAGTTATTCATGGATATCATATTCATCTTTAACCTGATGCTTAAATGTTTATTATATGCTAGAGAGAACTTTTTTTTTAATTTTATATTTTTTTATAACTCCCAATTTCATAAAAAAGCTGCATAAAATTTATTCCTGGCTAACACCCTAAATATATATTCATATCAGCCCTAGGAATTAGAAAAAATTAGGTCAGCAAAAATTTGCAGACCTAAAACTGTTTTAGGTTGGCTTCAGATAGACACAAAATCTAGAAACAGAGCTTGAAAAGCCAACAAACACTGGAAATTAGGCATCAAATTGACAGAAAAATAAAACATCAAATGTCAACGTTTGCTTAAAAACTCGGAAAAATGAATAACTTTATTATTAGGAATTTAAATAAAACATTAAATTTCCTGATTTTACTATAATTACTTTATATAGAATTAAAAAAACTTTTGTGTTCTGGTTTTTATTTTTAACTGTTTTGTTTACTATTTAAATAAATGGTTCAAATTTAAAATTTAATTACAAAGTTCATTTTTTGCCTTTTTTACTTTAATTATTTTATTAACGATGTAGAAAAAACATTAGCTTTTCTGTTATTTTTCATAAAAATTTATTTAAAAGTTAATTAAAACGCAAATGTTTTTGTTTTTAATTATTTTATTTAGAATTTGAATAAAATGTTCTTTATTTTGATTGCTTTGTTTACTATTTAAAGAAAAGGTTCATATTTGTAGCTTAACTAAAATGATTAATTTGTCGTTTTTATTATAACTAATTTAATTAGAATTTAAATGAAACTTTGTTTGCCTGATTTTTTTTTTAATTATTTTATTTTGAATTTAAATAAAAAGCTCACTTTGTTGTTGAATAAATGTATTTGAAACTATTTGTTTCTTATTAATCAAATATCTTATAAAGTTCTTTTTACGTAATTTATTTACGAACATAAAATATGTTTACAAAATATTGATAAAAGTTATCTTTAAAGTATAATTTTTATTTAAAGTATTACATTATATCAAGCCTTCCCAGGAAATGCGTACGGTTTTTCGTCTTGTATGTCCACATATGAGTATTTTATTTTAGTCATTTTGATCACAACCGTTTGCAAGTTTTTTTTTATTAGCTGTTGCGTAAAAAACTAAGTTTCAAAAATAAAGAAATCAAAAGTAACAAAATAGGAAATTAATACAAACTTAAATAGAAAAAAATAAACATATAAAATAAATATAAAAAATAATTTAAATAATTTGTGCACAACATTTTGTTATTTTCAGCAACAAAATTTGATAAGATAAAGCAAAAAAAAAAAAACTTTTAAGTTGACATTAAAAAGAATGATTTTCCTATATTTTATTTGTTTCTCATTTTAAGAGGAAAGCAAAAATATAAATTAATTTATATTAGTCTTTCTCTTTGTTCTTTAACATTCTCCTTTTTCCAAGACCGCACTATTTTAGATGAAATTTTTTATCGAATTCTTTTTACCCCTCTGCCAATATTGTTAATGGTGACTTTAATGCTCATCACACTGAATGGCTAGGTTCTAATGCTTCTGACCCTGCTAATACTAAAGCCTATAACTTCTGCATTTCTCAATCTTTAACTCAGAAAGTTAACTTTGTGACTCACTTTCCTAACAACCCTAATCACTTACCTTCACTTCTTAATTTATGTCTTGTCTCTGACCCTAGCTTGTGTTCAGTTTCTCCCTTTTCTTTCTAAGGTGGTTTCGACCATGCAATGGTCTCTATAAATCTATAAATTCTAATTCAAATCTTAAATCTTATGGACATTCTCTTTCTTATATTCCAATATATAACAAGCAGGTTAACCCATTTTTAGACACCATTCCAAATCATTACAAATCAATCCAGTTTCCATTGCTTAAGTCATATATCAATTAAACTCTTCTACAGCTTGCAGTCCAGACAATATTCCTGTCACAGTCTTACAAAGTTCTCCAGAACTCTCTTTAATTCTCTCTAAACTATTTGATAAGTGTTTGAATAAGTATTGTTTTCCTGCTTGCTGGAAAATGACATCTGTTGTCCCAGTTTTCAAAAACTCCGGATAACATTCTGACCCCTCAATTATTGTCCGAACAGTCTTCTTTCTGTTATTAGCAAGGTCTTTGATCAATGAGTCTTTGATCAACAAATTTATCACACACCCAGTCTTCTCCATTTGAAATTTACTGCCAGCGCATGAAAAAGCGCTGGCCAGACATTAATTATTTGCATGGTGGGCGCAATTTAAAAAATAATTTTGTTTATGCGAGACAAAGATTGCAAAAAGTGACCAACAGAGCCGTCCAGTTATGTAGACCTGGGAGATGTGAAAAGAAAAACAGATTGTAGATGGTGCCATTGAATAAAAAATAAAAATCATAAGAAAAAATAAAAAAGTGGCAAGACTTTCGTAAAGTAGAAGAGCAAAGAATGGATGCTAAAGGGGCATGGGGAGAAACAACTACACTATTTTTTATTTTAAAAAATCAAAAAAGATTTTTACAAAAATAATAATAAAGTAAAGCAAGGATTTGAACCAAGGCATTTCACTTCAGAATGTTGGGAATCAATCACTTTGGTCACTAAGGCAGTTCAAATAAAGTTTTAGAACTATTTAATAAACAAAAGACTTTATAAAAAAGTAAATAATTGTTATAAATCAAAATTAAGGAAATGTTACCACAATTCAATTGTAAAGTAAAATTAAAACTGTTAAACTTAATATATGTTTTAGTCTTACATAATTTGAAGTTTACATTGTCTTCTCCGTTTGGCTATTGCTTTCGCACTCTAGCCATTTTGCACTCACCCACACGCCCGCTGAAATTTCGACCAGCGCATAAAAAAGTGCTTGCTGAAAAAAAAAAAAAAAAATTTTAATTGTAACTCATCTTTTTTGTTAATCAAAAACCTTTACCAAAATTCGTAAAAATTCTTTGAATTATATGAATTATACTTAGAACTAAAAAAAAAAAACATTCATCTTGCCGCTCTTAAAGTAATTATTTTATTTAAAAATATTTTTTTGCGGTTTTTATTTTAATTACTTTCTCTCCATTTAAATTAAACAGTCCTTTTTGCCGGGTTTTTATAGATTTCATTTAGAATTAGCATTTTTTATGTTTTTATTTTAATTACTTCGATCTGTATTTGAATGAGACATTTTTTTTTTCAAGTTATTTTATTTAGATTTTAAATAAAATGTTTGTCTTTCTGTTTTTATTTTAATTACTTTGTTTAATATTTATATAAAACATTTTTTAATTGTTATTTTTATGCCGTTTTTATTTTAATTATTGATGAACTTTTTGAGCACGCCAACCTTAAATTGTTTATTTGACTAGTGCTATCTTGTGCGCTGGCATTAAATTTTAAACAGAGAAGACTGTTTACATAAGTTAAATACTTTCATACACTTTCATTCACATTTTTATTCATACATTTTCATTCACAAAAAGTGCTGTGACTCTTTTTTGACATTAACTTGAGCATAATGGCTGCCACAACTTCTCTGTTAAATACTAACAAATGAGTAATGGCAGCAGCAACAGCATTAAATTCAGTATTAAAATATTATAGGATCATAAGTGACAATTTCTGAGTCTATTTTTACTTGCCCTATTTCATAAGCATTTAATAGTTTGTTATCCATGGACAGAACTTTTTGGGCTTGTAGATGATACAAAAAAAGCACCGCAGGATCTACTTTAAATGGTCCTGAAAGGTATACTTTGTTATTGATATTATAGAAAAACTTAATTCATACAAGTATTAATAAATTTTTATTAATTAATAAAGTATTAATTAATAAATATACATTAAGATAAGTTTTAATATCAATACAAATTGTTCTCTAAAACTTTAAAAATTTGAAAGGCATAAAAAGATTTATTGCTAGAAAAACTTAAAAAATAAAGCACTAAGCTAGTATTAATTAGGAGTATAAATTATTAAGCAATAGAAATATAGCATACTATTAAAAAAACACATATTTAAAATAATAAGAAATATATTTTATATACATATTATATTATAACATTTTTAGAAATTTATTAATATCATGAAATTGGCAAATATATAGGACAGACACAGTGAAAAGATGTGACTTTGCTAAATGACAAGTCAAGGGAGAATGAGTTTCGGTTGATAGAACTAGAGATGATAGCTCCTTTGAGCAGTGACTATGATACTATTTGTAGAAAACAAAAAAAGATGCAACTTTACAACGATGGGACAGAGGCTCAAGCTTGGCAGATAAAGCAGGTCTAACTATGTTTACATGGCATTTTTAGACCTTGTCCTTTTGAACCAGCTCAAATATGACAACAGTACTCCATGCAAGCAATAGTATTATCATATTTGGTCAGCATTAAACAACAAACCAAGAAGACATAAAAATTTATTATTAAAAATTTAAAAAAGACATAAAGAACTTAGTGAGACACAAGACACAAGACAAGCTTTAAGAAATAAGCTAGCAGTACCAAAAATGATATCAAAAAAAAAAACTAAATTATAAGTAACAAATTATTATAATAATAACTGGATATAATAACAATATACTTATCTAAACAAACCAACAAAATATACTTTTAAAATGAAACGCCATTAAGAAAATATCAACTGCTGCTTATGCAGTGATGCAAAATTTCATAAAAACCTTTTCATAAATACTGTATAGTGAATTTTTAAAACTGCTAATAAGAATTTTAGAGAAACAATTTTGGCAATTAGCAACCCAAAAAGTTGTTATTTAAAGAAAAATTAAGGATTTACATAAACTGTGTTGATTTGCCAATAGAGAAATAAAGAGAAGACTTGTCTTTTAATAACAAAAAGTTGCTGAATCAAATGAAACATTTGGCAATATGTTTTATTTTAATTATTTCGAATAAAAGTTTATTGCATTTTTTAACTTTGAGTATATTTTCATTTTTATCAAGTTATCCCTATTTTTAATTATTTTTTATTAAAAAGTCATCATAATTACAATATTGTGTAACGAAAAACATTTATATTCACCACCATATTTAGGAATCAATAATAAAAATCCTTTATTAATTTATTTGCAAAATGTTTAACCCAATAAAGATGGTTTAATTGGAAAGTAACTTAACATTTAAACAATTTCTTAAAAATTCTAATTGAAACTTTTAGATAATAAATTAAAAACTTTTAAAAACTAAATTAAAAACTTACGCAAAGAAAAATAGCAACTACAGGTTGATACCAGAAAGCACGCTAAATATTTTATTAACATTCTAAAAAGTATTTAGAAAATAATCAATCAACTATATATATAATTGTATATATATACATTATATATATATATGTATATATATATATATATATATATATATATATATATATATATATATATATATATATATATATATATATATATATATATATATAATATATATATATATATATATATATATATATATATATATATATATATATATATATATATATATATATATATATATATATATATATATATATATATATATATAGTATATATATATATATATATATATATATATATATATATATATATATATAAATTTTTTTGCTTAGTATATATATATATATATATATAACTTTTTTTGCTAGCCTAAATTAAGTGAGCGTTTTTAGATATGCATATATATATATATATATATATATATATATATATATATATATATATATATATATATATATATATATATATATATATACATGTATATATGAATATATATGCATATATACATGTATGTATGAATATATATATATATATATATATATATATATATATATATATTCATACATACATATATATGTATTTATATACATATATAAATATATATATAAAATATATATATATATACATATATATATATACTATATCATATTTATATGTGCAATTGCTCACTTTTTTTGCTAGCCTAAATTAAGTGAGCGTTTTTAGATATGCATATATATATATATATATATATATATATATATATATATATATATATATATATATATATATATATATATATATATATATATATATATATATATATACACATGTATGTATGAATATATATGCATATATACATGTATGTATGAATATATATATATATATATATATATATATATATATATATATATATATATATATATATATATATATATATATATATATATATATATATATATATTCATACATACATATATATGTATATATATACATATATAAATATATATAAAAAATATATATATAATGCAGTTATTATATACCTTTTATAAATAAAACTTATTTTTTTAAATACTATTTTAAAAAACATATAGTTTTAATAATAAAAATATGTATATATATATATATATACATATATATATATACATATATAATATATATGTATATACATACTATATATATGTATATAAGTCATATATATATATATATATATATATATATATATATATATATATATATATATATATATATATATATATATATATATACATATATATACATATATACATATATACATATATAACATATGTATACATATGTATATATAATATATACATATATTATATAAGCATATATATGCACATATACATTGTATATATATATATATATATATATATATATATATATATATACATATATATATATATATATATATATATATATATATATATATATATATATATATATATATACATATATATACATATATACATATATAACATATGTATACATATGTATATATAATATATACATATATTATATAAGCATATATATGCACATATACATTGTATATATGTATGTAATAAGTAAAATGTAATAAGTTGTATTTGATGAACATTATCATACAATGTATCTCAATCCAACAATTATATTGAAAATTGCAGGTGAATTACAAGAATTTTAACTAGTTCTTTCAAACAAAAATATTTCTTGTTAAAGCTGATGTTAATACAATAATTTTACTACTCCAAAGAAAGCAAACAAAATAAATAATTCAGCCACTTTTAATTTATCTAATCAGTCTAAAAAACGAAAGTTGCAATCGTTTAGTAGTTTTTAAAAATAATTTATGTGCTGATGTATATACAATTATTTGCCATATTTTAATATCTAATTACACCATGGAATACCAGAAAACACACAAAAGATTGAATTTATTATTTAAAAACAAAATATTTAACTTTGGTAAATCAGTCAAAATCACTAAACAAGTTTCAACTCTAGCAAATTTTTTTATTTGAGATATACCATTGTTATGCTTAAAACAAAAGAATTTTAACTAAAACAATGGCTCTCAGATATTATCGCAATTCCCAATATTTTATTGGAATGAAAAGATTACATGATGCTTAGCAACAGTTTAAGCTTTGCAAAACATTTTTTATTATGTTTTTTTTATATATATATAAATATATAAAATATTCAAATTGTATGAAATCAATTATTAACTACAAACCTTTAATAACTTTTTTCAAGTATTAGATTTTAAAGTTATAGTAAAACTACTAACAAAAAAAATGACTTCAAAAATATTCTCCTGAAAGAAATAACTATTCTGGACAAAAAGTTATCTCGCAAAAAAAAGTATATATATCCGTAAAATTAGATTCAAAAAAACGAAATCTAAACGTTAATTTAGTTTTAAGCGCAATCAATTAAAATCTTTTTGTAAAAAGTTTATTTTTAAAAGTTTGTTATTATTTTTTAAAAGAATTTGAATTATATTTGCTAAATTATATAAATTTTATTATTATTGTTTATTTATTTTTAATTAAGTTTTTTTGATTTTTAATTTTAAATACTTACCTAAACGATATTTGGTATTAATTATTGGTAATTTCACCTGAAATTCTTTTTATATCGTACGCTACATGTACCTTCTAATTATAACGGTAATTATTATATCATATATCTATTTATTGTACTTATTTATAATTAAATTCCAAGTTTGCATCTTTTCTAAGCGCATAATTAGCCTAATTTTTTCATTATATTCGCATAAAAATTTTTTTAAAGAAACATGAAAAAACGTTTGTTTTGTTTTGTTTTATTAATAAAAGTATTTTTGAACGAAAAGTTTACAGAATTATTATTTTTTAATTACGTTTAATTGAGCTTTCTTGTTCCTAAGCTTGGGTCGCAATTGTGACGCACCTAAAATAATTTTGAATTGTTGAATAAAATTTTAGATTAACTAAAAATCTAACATTAAGTTACCACAAATCACAAAATTACGTTTGTAATTAAAATATTTCACAGGTATGTGTGTGTTTGTGTGTGTTATTCTGTGTGTTATCTTCCAATCTTTAGTAAATAACAAAACTTCGTTTTAAACTGCACTTTGCAAAGTTTTAAGGATGATTCAAAAAGGCAATTACTGAACATGGAATTCGATATATTAGATTTCAAATACCTTTTTTGAAAACAATTTAAAGGTTTAAACTAAATCACTTAAAAATAAATTAAATCTTTAACACTTTCTTTAGCTTTTATTAAAATGGTTTCAAACCATTAGTATAAAAGATAACGAAAATAAAATTGTCTTTTTCGTTCATATTTTTGATGATATTAAATAATCAGCCAAAATACTTATGTTTACATATATTGCTTTTTTTTTTTTTTTTTTTTTTTCAATTAAACAACACATTTTTTTGTGTGTTTTTATAACTTTCATGACTTTTTGTCGTTTTTACTTTTTTTTTTTTTAAATATTCTGCTGGAAGATTGTTAGCAACAAATTATTTTATTGCTGAAGTTTTTGATTTGTTTTTGTTTTTGTATTTATACTGACTTTTTGTCTTTTATCATTTATTGTGCATGTAAATTTTTGTTTGACGGGGCTCGGTGATAAGACAACCTGTCTTCTTCTTGCTCCGGTCAGGATTTTCTTTTATTGTAATTTCTTTTTTGTAATATTTATCAACGGCAAATTAAATAAATAAGAAAAAAAAATAAATAAATAAAAAAAAATTATGTGTATATATATATATATATATATATATATATATATATATATATATATATATATATATATATTAGACAGACGCCCATATATATATATATATATATATATATATATATATATATATATATATATATATATATATATATATATATATATATATATATACATTTTTCTGAAAGTGATATGAGAATGTTATTGTGGTCTCTATGGCAATACCTACATTTTGATCTAAAAAGCTTTAAAACAGAAACTAAAGATTTGTTTAGCATGATTTTTGCATTACAATAAAAGTAATATCAATAAAAGAATATTACTGATTCTTTTAAGCATTTTTATGCACTATTTTATTTTAATAGTAAATTGTTAATAATTAAAGGGTCAAGTTGTCAAAAAGGTTAACTACCAAATAATTCTAATCGAGTAATGTGGCGGGATGTTCAGATGGTTAGAGCGTTAAAGGAAAAGTGAAAACCCGGACTGTTGAACGATACGAGTTCAAATCCCGCCACCGCCGATTCAGCGCTTGAGTTGTATACTTCGGCACGCAAAAATGTTGGTCAATAACGGACGCCACTTTGGATTAGTCTTAATGACTATTTGTGGCTGTTCCTATGCTAAGCCAACAATATCTTCGGATATAAGAACATTGTATTGAAAAATATAGCATGAAAACTCAAATAAATAAATTAAAAAAAAAAAAATCGTGCAATTAAAAATAATAATTAGGCAAACTTAGGAAGTAAAGCTTATAGTTTTTAAATATAATATTAGTACCAAAATAAAGGGTTTTAAGTTCGTGAATCACTTTATCATCAATTAAACCAAGTACATCCAGAAAAAAAGCTAATTTTTTGTTTTAACCAATTTTTAATTTTAGATAACTCCTTTGTCTACTCAGCTCTTCAATTGTTTATTAATTTATTCAGAATTGTTATCAAGTGGTGTCCCCTAGAGACTCATGGTGCGTTTTTTTTAAAGAGCGTACTTACTAGTAGGCTATGTGAAAGAAATCCAATTGTTGAAATATTGTCTGTTACACATATAATTCCATATTTGATTTGGATTTAAGTTTTTATTTAATTTTTATTTGTTGAGATTTGCTCCAATAGCAATTTTTGCAAAAGTCATCAGTTTTTTATTATAATTAGTTTTCACGTGCATAAAAATTAAACATTTTACTTTATTTCTGCTTTTTTAAAACTTATTAAAGAATATTATAACAAAAATTTTTTCAAAGGATGTTAAATAATTTATCTTTTATAATTTAATTTTAAACAAACATTATCTCGTTCCCACTATGACGACAATTATAAAATAAATCGTTTTAACAATGACAAGCGAAGCGAAGGCGAGATTAGCAAAATTGATCATTAAGTTTAGTTCGGTCTCTGTGTTCGGATAAACAAAAGATTTAAACAATAAGGTTCAAAACAAAAACCGAAGGTCTATCAAAGGAGTGTTTGATAAAAAGAAAGAGTGATTTAAAGTAAAATAATGTAAATGTAAAGTTATTTTAAAACTAAAATCAACAAGTTTATGAAAAAATTTGATTTGACAAACCGATCATTTAATTGACGCCAAGAAAAACAACCAAAAATATCTTATCTTATAAATGTAAGATTTTTGTTCCGACATCTTTAAGAATATTCGTTTCACCCATTGTTTTATGGTCGAATAATTTTTTATTTATTAAATTTTTTTTTTTTTTTAAAAAAAAACCTTAACGGAACCGTTTTCTTCGTCTAAATTTTGTACCACGCTTTTTTCAATATTTTTAAGGGTAACATGATATGAACATGTTTTGCTGTGTAACTTTTATAGAAATTTGTATTAACTTTTTTTTTTGAGTACTGCAATAGTTTTACTTTAGTCCTGTACAAAAATATTTTTAAAAAATTTCGTTTATAATGATTTTATTATTGTTTTAAAACTTCCTTGTTGTTTGTGCGTCAGGTATGTATTGAAGAAATGCTAATATATTGAGACATCAGCTAAAACTTTTTTTCTTGTTACCTGGCAAATTTCATGAAATAAAAGCACCTTCAAACACCCTACTAACTCATCCAAAATAGGTACCTAATTTTGACTTGAGTTTCGCTATACACACAGTAGTTAGGGGAGGGCGTATCATAATAAACATTTGAACATTAATAATGTTTAAATGTACATTATGATATAAAATAATATTGAATAGTATATATAAAGTATATAAAATAAAAAAAAAAGAAAAACAAAATTCAAAATTATAATAAAAAATAAAAATTTTGTTTAAAGAAACCTACATTTTGAATACTTTATAGGGTGTTATAGACGCCCTTCTAACGCCCTGCATACACCTTTTACGTATCTTTATTCTCTTTTTTAAGATCTTTTTTTTTGATACCAAGTTTTATGAATTTTGATAAGAACTGACAAAGTTATGACATTTTAAGTTAAGAAAAACTGAAAATTTGGTCACGGCTTCTTCAACAAATCCATATATCAAAAATTTGGTGTTTAAAACGCTATAACTTTTTGTAGAATTGTTCAATTTTGATAATTTTTTATAACAATCGATAATAATTCATAAATAAATTATATAACAATCTAATGTTTTAATTTAAAAATTTCATGTCTCATACCTACCCAGTAAACACAGATTGGTTCAGAGTTGGTCAATATTTAGTCGAAATTGATCGAAAAATGGAAAAAACGTTTAGCGACCTGTTATTGGCTAAAAATTGACGCTAGATTTAAAATGTATATTTCATACTTTATTATATATACGTTTATCAAACGTCGATCTAACGTTTAGAATATCGACTTATATTAGTCAATATTGTAAACCTTTAATGGACTTTAATTAAACGTAAGCGTTTATAGATTTAAAATCTACGCTTTAAATCTTTTAATACGTACATTTATTAAACGTCGATCAAACGTTTACAATAATGACTAATATAAGTCGTTATTTTAAACGTTTGATCGACCTTTAATAAATGTATGTTATATTATAATATAGTAATATAGCCATTGGTCAGAAGACTCTTACAACAGCTTGAGTCACGCGGTTTAAATAGCCATGATTAAAACGAAATTTAACATAATTAAAAAAATTTACTGCTATAAAATTATTTTTAATGGGCTAAATAATTAAATTAGACTTAAATGTGTTTTCAAGATTTACTTTACAACAACTGAGAGCAAATGACTGATGAATAAATAATAAACGAGTTTTGGGTGCGTCATTTTAATTCATGGAAGTTAAAAAGCTTTTTTCGTGACAATCTACCTTCATAAATGCCAAAAAATCAATGTTTTAGAAATTATTGATGGCCACATTAAAACAGTTAAAAAAATATAAGTTGCTGATCTCTCGTTATGAAAGTCCTGCTGCAAGAACTTTTTTCGTAAGTTTTATAAACAGTTTAAATTCATTTTGTAAACGTTAGTATGATTGTGTAACAGAAGGTATTCATCTTTGTTAATGTAATTTTGATTAATGAATGTACATTTAAAATGGTAACTATTTACCCTAGTTTTTTGCGGTTACAAATCAGGTTACGAAATGAGACGATCAGAATACGGATGTAGAAGATGATTTTGCACAAGAGTAGGCGCGTTATAAACAAGCGGTAGACGGTATACTTGGAAGATTTTTGATAATGCATAAACCAGAGAAAACAGCGATCCAAAATTTATGTTTATGAGTTTATTCATTATGTTAGTAATCTTTAACTTATTCTTAATGTAAACTTTTATTTTCTGCTGATGAGATTAAATTTAAAAAATATTTGATAGAAATTGTTACTGTAAAATTTTTACTGCAAAAAGCTTGATCATTTAATTTTTTTTTAATTATCGAAGCATAAACAAGTATAGTGCACGAACATTTGTTCTCTAAACTCCCACTATATAAAAACGTTTTATATAAGTATATAACTTTATATATAGGGTTATAATACAAAAGTATAGCATAAGTAATGTAGTATAAAAGTTTATAAATATTATAATAGTTATAAAAATATAAAAAAATAAGACTAGATCTTTTATAACTATATCTTATTTATAAATTTCATTGCTTTTATAACTACATCTTATTTATAAATTTCAAGACCTATATATCTCTTATTACTTATATAAAGTTAAAAAGTTTTTAAACTTATATAAATTGAAATTACGTTAAGGTGGCTCTATAGTTAAAAAACAATAAAAAATCAAAAAAAATATTACGTTTTCTTATTTGAAATTTAATATAGATTAAGATAATATATATCTTTATATACATTCAAATCCAATATTATGAGTAATTTCTATTTTTTTAAGGTACAGTCTTTTCAGCTTCTATAGCAACGCCCTTATCCTTCAGCTTCTATGGCATCGCCCTTAGCAACGGTTATTTCTTGTTTTCCTCCGTCAACGTCATTTAAAAAGAAAATCTTCTGAAGTTTTTAGAAAGGACAGAAAAATTCTAAGAGGTGTCAAAAAAGGACATATTAATAAAGAGAAAGATATTGAAGGTGGAAAATCTTACTCTTATGGAAAATATTAAAAAGTATAATTGAATGTTTTTGAAATGCGTTTTTTATAGAAATGTTTTTTTCGATATTGCACAAAACCTAAAATGGGTTTATTTAAAAAGTATTAAAGCAATCAACTTGAAATTTTCAGGGAGTGCTCCTTAACAGCTACTTGAGGGACTGTAGCAGAATTACACGAAACTGATGATATTATTTCAAGTTTGGAATAATTATCTTATGTTAAAAATTGACTTTTATTTTGCTTCCATTGTTTTTATCCGCCATTTTTAATATACAAATTTTTATAAAAAAATCCTGCTACAGTCCCTTTGTGTTGAAATCATAAAGATATTCTGAAATTTTTAAGTTCATTAGATTTTTATTTTAGGAATTATAAAGTTTTTAAAGTGTGTTTATATTTTACTTATTTTTTGCTGACTCAGCAAAACAAAAAGTTTTTTATAATCTTTTAAAGTGTATTTGTTGTTAAAAAAAAATTATTTTTTTCTTTTAAAGTTATTTGGAAAAATTTATCATTAAAATCAAGAAGTTATTTTTTTAACCAAAGAAGCAACCTTAACTAAATCAAAGAAACTATTTGACAAGATCTAAACGTTCAGTATACGTTTACTTAGACTAAATCTAAACGCTTTATATACATTAATTAGACTAGATTTAAACGTAAATTAGACCAAATCTAAACGCTTTATATACGTAAAATAATCCTATAAAAGATGTCTAAAATACGTTTGAATATAGACGTTTTATGGATGTCTGTTTTAAACGTTAATCGGAAAAGCGGAATAGTATCGAAAATGAACTGATCGAAAAAATGATTAGTATCGAAAAATAACTGACCGAAACTCATTTTAATGATTAAGATTGAAAATGTAATTTTCAGATTAATATCGAAATGTTTTTATATCGAAATTCACAAATGTGGAACAATATCGAAAACAATAAAAACGGATTATGATCGAAAAATTATTTAACTGATTAACATCGAAAATGTGTTTTTCTGATTAATATCAAAAAGTTTTTTTATCGAATATATCAAATGTGGAACAAAATCGAAAACAATAATAATAAGAATAAGATCGAAAATTCATTTTAATGATTAACATTGAAAACGTGATTTTCTGATTAATGTCAAAAACAATTAAAACAGAATAAAATCGAAAACTCATTTTAATGATTAACATCAAAAATGTGATTTCGATTTTATTCCTTTTTTCGCAGTTTCGATAAAGTTCCGGAAATTCCCGTTTCGATATTGTTCCTTTTTTCACAATTTCGATGTAATTCCGTTTTTTGAATTTTCGATACTATTCCTTTATTCACAATTTCGATATTATTTCGATGAGTCTCTTTTCAATAATTTTCTCTTTTGAGCTGTTTCGAGATTATTTTGCTTTTCGGATTTTCGATACTATTCCTTTTATGACAATTTCGATTTATTCTCTTTTTCGATATTATTCTGAAAAATCTCTTTTTGATATTATTTTTTTTTTCACAATTTCGAGATTATTCTATTTTTCGGATTTTCGATACAACTCCTATTTTTACAATTTCGATGTTATTCTCTATTTCGATGTTATTCCGGAAACTCCCTTTTCGAGATTAATCAATTTAGCTGTTTTCGATACTGTTACTGCTGCCCCGTTAATCTGTATTTCATTCTAAACAGATAATCGACCAAATCTAAACGTTTTGTCGAAACGTTGTTATGACGTTTAATAGACGTTTGTGTGTTAATTGGGTGGAGTAAAACCTTAATAAAATAAACAAATAAAGCAAAAAACAAACAAATAACAAAAAGTAATAATATAGATTGTGACCAAAAAATAATTATATTAAAAAGAAGGACAATAACTATTAAAAAAAGCCAGACTAATAATAAAAAAAAAAGGAAATGAGCTGATACGAGAGATAATCAGGGGCGCACAGAGGGTGGGGGATCCGGGTCGGTTCCCCTAATATCACGTTTATGGGGGCGTAATCAGATGACAAAAAAAAATTTTTATCAGTATGCCTAATAAAAAATTGAAAACATCCAATAAAAAAATGAAAAATATTTACTTTTTCTGATTAAACCGATTACCAATGATATATTATATAACTAGATGTCTAACTTGCGGGATTTTATTGGACAAAAAGCAAAGCTGCTTTTTTTTGTTTATAACAAAAGTCCGCCATTTTTAAAAAGGGCAAAACCTGAAGCCAAAGTGTGGAGTAAAATTTAAAAATGCATGTCAAAAGTTCCCAATAAATTACAGGGGTGCGCAGGTTATCGCAGAAAAAAATGAAAACAAAAAATATGATATACAGTGAAAAACATTTTTGGCGGGAAAATGCAACACAGTTCAACAAGTTAATCCTTAAAAAATGCCGTTTTTCACTAATTTAGTTGTAAAAAATGGCACAATTTGACAGCACGCAAAACGAAAATGCAAGAAAACTTGTTTTTGATCTATGGAAACGTGGTGTGAAAAAAGTTGAAATTTGCAAAGCCGTGAAGGACAGCTTCATAATACCAACGTCTAGAGACTCTTAAAAGACTTAGAAACTGGAAAAAATTACAAAAGAAAAAAACAGGCCTAAATCGTAATGTGAGAACTAAAGAACTTCGAAATTCGATCGACTGCAAAGTACGACGAAACCCAAACAGGTAAATTTCATCCTTAGCTAGAGAAGCAGGTGTGTCTCGAAGGACTATGCAAGGTGTTGTCCACGATGATCTGGGTATGAAGAGCCTTGTCAAGTCAAAAAGACAACTTCTGAGTGAGGCAACTAGAGCCAAAAGACGCAAAAGATCAAAAAAGTTACTAAATTGGTTCAAAGACCACAAAGATGTCCCTATCGTTTACAGTGATGGAAAAATTTTCACAGTTGAAAATTTTTGGGCAGGTGTGTGCTCTGATGGGTCAAAAACTCCCCTTGTTTTTGTTCCTGAAGGTGTAAAAGTCAACCAGGTGACCTATGTTGACTTCATCAAAGCTAACCTCATTTCTTGGGCCAAAAAGAAGTTTGGGGACGATCCATGGACCTTTATGCAGGATAGAGCACCAGTACACAGTGCAAAGAAAACTGTCAGCTTCTTGAAAGAAAATGTTCCGCACCTTTGGACCCCAGATATGTGGCCTCTTTCAAGCCCAGACATTAATCCTATGGATTTTGCTATTGGGAGTGTCATGGAGACCAAGAAGGCAGCCAAAACATATCCAAATTTGGCAGCCCTCCGAAACGAATTGAAGAAGATCTGGAAGAATCTTAGTTCGGAAATGGTGCGATGATGCTGTGAGTCAGTTCCAGAGCGTTTGAAGAGTGTCATTGATGCCAAAGGAGGCTACTTTAAAATTCATTAGTGTTTTTGAGTAAAAATATATGTGATTTGGTATTGTGAAAAGTTTTACTTTGAAAATAAAAGCCATTTTTGAGATATAAATATTTTTATTTTTCTGCGATAACCTGCGCACCCCTGTAAAGATAATTCAAAAACAAATTTTAACAATTATAAAATACTTAAAAAAGTTTTTTTATCAACCTATGTTTAAAAAGTATTTTAATTCATAAAAACGCTACAAAAGCGTCTGTCGTTTTACTTTTCTATTCAAATCTTTAATCCCTTTTTAATCGAAAATAAATTAAGGAATCATAAATTATTATTTTTCAAGTATTATTATTTCCGCTTAATACATTTACGTAAATAGTATTTAAATTTAAAATAATCTTACTTCATTTAAGAAAAGAAAAGTCAAAAACATTTGTTTACAAATTTAATTTTTAAAAAGGGCAAAAAGTGGCTTCACTTTTCAGATCGAAGGTAGACATCTTGTTAATATATAATTGCCGATTACTGATTCCTAAGACTATTTTTACCTCTTAACCTCTATTTAGAGGTTAACCTCTATTTAGAGACCACGTGTTTTTTCTTTCTTTCAGAAATCAGTGTTTACATTCTATGACATGCCAGTGGCAGATTGAGGTTTAGCGTCGTAAGGAAGGGGAGAGCAAGGGAATGAGTAGGGGCGACAAGGGTTGGAGGTGGCACATTACCACTAGAAACGGTTTTTTGAGAATCGCACTCGTGATAAATATATTTTATCAATGCTGTTATATGTCTTTTATTAAAACTATTAAGTACATCTAAAACACTAAACAATCTAAAGTTTAAGTTCGCTAAGTTTACTTGGTTTATAATTATCGTTAAAAAAAAATAAATTAAAAAGATATATTTACATAACACCTATCACCGAAAGCAAGCTTTAAGAAAAAAACTTACTTTCCTGCTAGTTTATAAAAAAATTTTTTTTTTTGCGAGATCATCATATATATGTGGCATTAATAAGGCGTTGTATAGACGTCATAATGACGTCTGTGCCCTCAGGGTTGAAAAAAAAAAAAAGATTGTCAATGCTCTCAGCAAGCTCACATTCAATTAAAATTAATATTAATGCAAAAAGACTTTGTAATTGTTGTTGGCAGATTATTTTTGATCTTTAGTTTACTGAAACTTCTCTCATCATAAACATATGTAAAAGGAAGAGTGAATTTGTTTTAGTAGAGTATAGACAAAGTAGGAAAACATGATGCCATCTATTTCTCTATTAAGAATGGATGAACGCCCTTTATTTATAGTTCAGCCGTCAATGCTGGAGATATTGATGCATACACATATTTGAAAGAGGGCCAGAGCGAGTAGATTTCAAGTGGGGAGGGAATGCCATACGGGCTTTTTCCAAAAAACATTTTTAACTCATAAAAACAAATCTAAATTGCTCCACAATGTTTAAATCAGTTAATTTAAAACTTTTTTTTTCCCTCCTTCTCACAGTTATTTTAATTCACCAATCACTGTTGTTTTGACACACAAAACTATGTTTAAAATCCTTTGAATATGAACATTATGATTAGAAGAGATATTTTCTTAGAACAAAACGCTTCTGTTTCGAATTTTTGCCACAAATGCGGGAAAGTGTGTAAATAGTTTGTTGTTACCTAGTTTTCTATTTCAATTTAAATAAATGCAGAATTTTCTAATGAGAAATTTATATATTTGGGGGCGCAACAGGACGAAAAAAGAAGAGAGTAAAAAAAGCTGCTGAAGAAAAAAACAAGCGGACTCTCAAAGGTCTTGGATGGGAGCTAGTTGTAAAAAGTAACAGTAAGAAAAAAGAGTCTTAGCACCAATCTTAGGTAGACTTTTTATCATTTTGTATAATAATCAGATAAAATTCCTGCTTGATTGTTTTTAATGTCAAATAATATATTAGTGATATATTTAAATATATATTTTTTTGAAAGGCTTTAAGAGTTGAATCCGATTCTGAAAGCAGTAGTGATCCAACACATCTCTCTTACAAATCATAGCTATTGAGTTAGGATAGTAAGTCAGGTCAGTCCTTCTGCTAATCATTTAAATGAAGATCAAGAGATGTATGCGGTAACCGACAGTAAAACTAACCAGGCCAGGCTAAATAAAGCTACTAAGGGCTATCAAGCGATCCTCATCAAAAACGATGACATTTCTGCAGGTATAACATTTTTCTAAAATTCAAAAAAGTTATATTATTTAAAATATGTTTTATGTTCTCATTTTTATTTATAAATATTTCAAGAAGTGGATAATGAAAACCGTGGCATAGACAAAATGCATTCTACCCCAGCGATTTTAACCAACCGCATATCTAATGACCCAGCTCTTTTGACTGCTTTGTCAAATAAAGATAGAGATACCATTGTTTTGATAGACCCTCCTTTAAGTCATACAGACCTTCCAAGGGATTCAAGGAACCACATCTTTCCAACATCAGTATTTACCGAAGTGTTACAAAATGGGGAGAAACTGAAAAGAAACTGGCTTGTATGGAGTGAATCGGCAGCCGCCCTTTTTTGCTTCCCTTGCTCTCTTTTCGGATTGCACCCACATAATGACAGCATCTCGCTGTTGTTATTCTGGAGAGGTGATATCAAAGATAATTGGAAGAAACTTGTAGGAAAAATTAAGTCTCATTAATCGTGTAGCCTCCATTGTCAAACGTATTTAAAATGGAGTACAGCACTAAACACTAAGCGCAACAAAATAGGGATTGATTCAAGCCTGGAGAAAGTTATTGTAAATGAAACTGAGCCCTGGAAAGACTTTCCGTTGCATCATTCAAGTTACCTTATTCTTTGCATCCAGAAATCTCGCATTCAGAGGTATTTTGATATTTTAAAAATTATTATAGCCTCTTTTTCAGTCTCTTTTCCCGTTTATCAACTAAAGTTTAATATTCTATAAATAGGATCTAGTCACAAGGTATATCAGGATGGAAACAAAAATTTTCTTTGCGCTTTAGAATTGGTCACTGAACACAAGAAGACACTTGCATATTACTTGAAAGCAGTTGCTGAAAAAAAAAAGAAGTTAAGCGTACACAGGCCCACTAATTATCTTGGCGTTCGCAAAATTTTAAAACTTGAGGCTGTGAAAGAAATACATCAGGCCATCTACTACACTATCATAATTGATTAAAGCCGGACCGTTCACACAGTGAACAGATCTGCTTCCTTTTTCGTTTCGTTTCCTTAGTTAGGAACTGTTTTTAAAACTAGAAGAAATGGAAAAGAAGGCAGGAGTCAAGATTGCCAATCTGATCCTTACTGTTCTACATGAAAACGGAATTAACATAAAAAACTGTCGAGGCTGGAACCTATAAAAGCGTTCAAGCCTTGATTAAACAGAAGAATCCACAAGCAGTCTACCTACCGTGTGCCGCTCATAGTCTTAATTTATGTCGGGTTAATGCTGTGAAACCATCTGTTTTGGCTAAGTCATACTTTGGAAATGTCCAGCTTTTATACAAAGTTTTCAGCGAAAATCCCATACGTTGGAATATTTTTCAGGATATTGCTGGCTTTTCTTTACACCAAACTTCACAGACAAGATGGAGCGCTCGTATTGAATCTATAAAGCCACTTTCAAAGAGACTTTTTCAAAGAGTTAATTACGTTGTAACTTCCAACATTGTAATTACGTTGTAACTTCCAACATTGTAGCTAGAAAAGCCCATAAAGTCTTGGTATAACGAAAGAAAAACTTGATTATAAATCTAGAAATGTTTTTTTTCTTTTTTGTGTTCAATTGTTTGATTCGTGACGCAGAATTATAAAAGTTTATTTTGGTGGTTTGGTGGTGGTCACTTCATGATGCCCGGGGCATCATGAAGTCTTTTGCTCCTGGAGGTAATGAATGAATGAGATAACACAACGTTTAACGGTCAGGGTTTAATATTTTTTAATTGATTAAATAACCTAAATATTTTGAAAGCAAAAAATATTAAAAAAGTATTGAAGAGTGTTTGTTGTAGCACTGATAGAAAAAAACTAATTGTTGTCTCACATTTTCCGTATCACTTTTGTGTAATAATAAAGTGGAAAATTGTAGAATACCGTGTCACATGCTTGGACCGACTACTATCTGCGCTCGACCATTATGACAGAATAAATGATACACCAACCTTAATATAACCGACTTTGTTCAGGGTAGATTAATTAAAACTTTAGTTACAATCGACTAATGAAATATCCAATTAGAAAAAAACTATTGAAAAACCGATTTACAATCGACTATTGAAAAATTAATTAAGAACCAACTGATAAAAATATATATAAACTAGAGTAATATTTTTTGTATGAAAACTTTACTACATACAATCAGTAGAAGTATGCAAAAAAAATATTGATTAAGTTTCTAATTTAGATGTATAATTGACTGGTCGGCTGTAAATCAAGTCTTTTAAAATGGTTGGTTGAACAGGAGTTTGTATTATCCTTTGTCTTAATTAAGAGCTTATGCTGCAGAAGTTGGCTCTTAATTATTCACACGAAGTAGTTGGTCGAAACAGGAATTGTAATGAATCGGTTCTATATTAAAATTGAAATGTCGGCTCTAGCATTCGGCCACCGGTATTGGTACCATATAGTATTTATTTCAGCCACCTAGAATACTTTGATGAAGATTACGTGGTTTACAATTTTGATCGTTTTTTTTTTTAAATTTCTGTTAATATGTTGTTAGTTACTAACTTGCCTTGCTGTAATTCCACTTGTCTCATTTCAACACCTCTCACTAGTCCCACACTTCAGTTGCACTGTTTTTTCCTCAAAAATTAAAAAAAAATATTTTTATAACCAGCTGTCAGTCTAAGGGATAACGTCAGTGTCCGAATCGATGCTTTATTTATTAAAGCTTACTTGGTTCAGTTCATACATTATATAAAAAGATATTAAAATTATTTTGAGCAAATTTTTAAAATATACCATTTCTCCACCCTCCTCTCTCCTCTAATATGTTTAAATACTTGTGTTGGGATGAAAAAGATAAAATTACAACAATTTGGTTCAAATGGGAAATGAAGAAACAACAATATGAAAACTGAAAACGAAAAAAATGTGTAGGCGAATTACACTAAAAGTAAAATTCTATAAGTTAATTTAAAATAAGTAATGAAAACATGTATTTATTTTAAGACACCAGTTTAGAATATAAAAATATTGAAAAGAAACATACGATGTGAACAAAGCCATATTACCTATGAAAATATTAAACAGAACAGAGTGCAATGTGTTCTGTTTAAAAAAATTTTCATATTGGTCTCCAGTTACAAGTGGAGTACCGCAAGGGTTTGTCTTGGGTCCGTTTATGTTTATTGTTTATATAAACGACTTACCGAATGAGTTATCAACGAATTGTAAAATGTATGCTAATGATATTAAACTAATTAACATAATTAGATCATCTTCTGATATATAAAAGACTCAAACAGATCTAAACAAATTAATAACATGGTCACAATAATGGCTATTAAAATTTAATGTCAACAAACATAAACGCATGTATATAGGTAAAAAAATACTAAGCATATATACACAATGTATGATTCAGTGTTAAATAGAGTTGAGTTACCAGAAACCAAAATTGAAAAAAATTTAGGAGTTATGATTTCAAACAACTTAAAATGGTCTAGTCAAGTTAGTTATGTGTCTGGTAAAGCTAATAAAATGTTAGGAATAATAAAACATTCATTTAAAAACTTAGACATAAACGCATCTAAATTATTGTACACCTCTCTTGTTAGACCGTATCTAGACTACGCAAGTTCAGTATGGTATCCTTACTTAGAATAAGATAAAAAAAAAATTGAATCGATACAACGTGAAGCAACACGAATAAAATGTTTTCAAGGGAAAAACTATGAAAGTAGACTAACCTATTGAAATTAACTACTCTTGAAAAAAGACACGAACGTAATGACCTAATCCAACTTTACAAAATAGTAAACAAAATAGATAATTTAACATTGGAATACCCACCAGATTTAATAGCTTCAATTACGAGAGGTCACAATATTTCATAGACAATTAACTAAAAATCCAAAGAGGTACTATTTCTTAACAAACCGTGTTATTAACAGCTGGAATAACTTAGATCGAAACATTGTAGATTCTAAAACACTTAAACAATTTAAATCAAAGTTGGACTTATTTTTAACATAAATTGGCTGTTAAAGCCTAGATCAACTAGGTTCCGTACATTGTCATTGTACATGTACACAGTTACTAAATAAATAAATAAAAACTAAAAGTGCAAAAATTTAGCTGCAATTCTATATTCATATTTTAAAGTGAGTAAAAAAAAAAAGCTACATTACATACCTGTATGTAATGTAGCTTTTTTTTTTTATTATTAATTTACATAATGATTATCAACTATAAATTGAAAATAGCCTTCTTTTGGGGTGTCACACACCCCCATACACATATGTTAAACTACCCCTATATAGACTACTTAATATATAACAGTTTAATACAAATTAGAGGACTTCCATGATGCAAAAATGAAAAAAATTAAACCAAAGGGTGTAAATTCCCATCAAGTTTAATTAACAATATCATTAACCTGATCGCTTCAATGCAAATTTGTTTTGTTGATTGAAGCTAATGTCGTAAACAATCACAAAATTTATCTATTGAATGATTTAATTGATCAAGATGAGATGATCACGGAGTTGAAAAAAATAATTTTATGAAAATTAAAAAAAATTATTTTATAAAAATTAAAAAAAAAAAATTTTATGAAAAGAAGCAAATAATTACATAGACAAGTTTCTGAAGATGCCATATACAGAATATCCTTAAATCGAACAACAATTATACTTTACTTTCATACTTTAATACTAAAACGAATAACAATTATACTTTACTTTCATACTTTAATACTAAACTAATAATAAATGTGATGGATCGAGATTTACAGTCATAGAAATATAATTTTTTATAACAATAACTTTTAATAATATATACCATATTAGTAAAAAAGATATTGTTTAAATCTTTTTTTAAACATTGCGACTTGTATCTTTTTTGAAAAATTTAACTGTCAGAACATCGTTTTCTTTTTCATTACGAAGAATATAGTAGATCGTACATGGAAAAATTAACTGTTAGGTTAATAGGTTCTAGTTACAATTGATTTGTTGTTTGTAACCTTTTTTTTTTTTTTTTTTTTAGGGTTTGCAGGCTATTTATTGAAAAAAAGGTGTTTAAGGTTAGTTGCCAAAACTTTCATGGTGATAACTGGCTCACACTATTTACTATGGAATGATAAAATGATTTTATAAAATTTAGTTTTTTGCTTATTAATTTGTAACAATATTGAAAAAAGAATAATTATTTTTCAAGTAAAAAATTAAAATTACTTTTAACGGGATTTTTTACCTGGAAAATAGGTGGGCTGCTGTTTTAGCTTTACTTGCTAACAACTAAAATAATTATAAATATACTGGCCTAAAACTGATGTTAAAATTAACAAAAAAAAATCTTTGCCTTTAAAAATACAATATTATTTTTTATAGTATGCGCTACTCGCTATTTTAAAATAAATCAGAACAGATACCTATTTCAAAATAAATCAGAACAATACCCGTTTTACCTAGTATTCAAAATAAATCAGAACAGATATTTAACCAAATTCTCAAATAACAGTTACATTTAACCCAAAAGTTATTTTGCGGCAACTGAATTTTCAATTTCTAGCGGAGGATCAAATTTATGGAATAAATTTGATCCTCCGCTATGGGATAAAATATTACTAACTAATAAAATATTAACTAATGAACTTAAAACAGTTGCAATCACTTGTTCTTAATGAGTTTAAGAACAAAGTGAAGCAAAAATTACTGATGAACGACGTAGTGCTCAACTTTTTCTGAAGTATTAATGGTTGCTACTAATAAATTTGACCTACAAATAGAGGTTTGTCATTATCAGTTTGACAATTTTAGAAAAGATTGTGTCATTTGTTGATGCTTCATTTCTTCTTTTTTAAAACTTATGATTTATAAAAATTTTCCAGATATTTCAAGGTATATACCTTTCTTTTTACACTAGCATATACGTATATGCTGGTGTAATCAATAACTTCAGGGTTATGCGTATTTGTACAGGCTTTTTAATAATATATTTGCAAAGATTTTGTTATTATTATCAGTGATTTTAATAATAAATTAACAATATTAATAACTATTCCTAATAACAATCTAAATAGTTTCATAATATATCATTGTCCAGCTAAATCCTTTTACTATTATATGTCAAAATGACACCCATAAGTTTTTTCTTGTATGAATTGTGATCGAGATTCCATCCGATCGAGCGCGCGATGGTATGAGGTACTCCGCAATTAGCTCCGCAATTAGGCAATTAGCTGGAAGAGTATAAATCACTATACCGAACTTACTTTATGAAAATCCCTTTACGTTTCTCAAATGTAATTACGTCTCAAAGCTTTTCTTAAATTTTAAACTAAATTCAAATTAATTCTTTTTCGAAAAATCTTTTTTTTATTTAAAGTCAAATAATTTTAAAGACTCCGTAATAGCGCTATCAATGTCATGTATTTGTGGTAGTAAAAGAGTTTTAAATTGTATTTTAAAATTATTTTTTTTATCTATAAAAAGTTTTTGAAAGTGTATACACTGTTTGAGGTTTTATAAAACCACAAGCAAAAATGTATATAAAATGACACGTCTTGAAGAGGTCATTTCTAATGCAATCAAAGTTAAAATTTTTTAAAAAAAGGTTTGGGTTTACTTATATATAAAACTATTACTTTTACTATATTATTATTTAAATACAGTGGTATATTATAAATGTTTATTATTGTTAACCTTACTCTTTCTATGTATGATTTCCTTTCTTACTTCGATAAAGCTAGACTTGCGTTACATATTAATGACTACATATTAAATTAAATGTATCTAATTTAAAAATAAATAATTATTCAGAATATTATAAAAAAATTTAAAAATAAAAGTTTAAAAAAAAATAAAAAAAAAAAAAAAATTTAAATAAAAAAGTGAAACCCATGTGGGTCCCACATATGCAGCCCATATGGGCTGCCCACTTGGGCCTCAATTCACGCCCAGCGACAACTTTCCTTGGGCGGGATGTGGGCAATCCATTTGGGCCCCATAAAGCTGCAATATGATATGCTGGCTGGGAATAATATTAGTATATAAGTTTGAATAAAAATTTAAAATATAGAAGATTATTTTAAAGGTATAGCTTCACCGATTTCATATTCATTATGCCATATAAATAGTTTTTATTATAGATATTTTAGAGAAAGCTTTTAAAACGTTTACAGTAAAAATGTGAAATTCTGGAATACTGCAAATGTCTAGAATCCTGGTTGAACCATCTCCAGCTAGTAACGGAAATTTTTTGCAGTTGTTAAAGTCTTTTAGCTTCGAATCCTTTTTTTCCAGCTGCTACCCAGGCTAAATTGATTTTTTTTCATTGATCCAAGAGTTATAACTTCTCCAGATACAAACAAGAAATCTTCCGTGTCAAAACTCTTATTGCAAAAACAACAGGTGTGTTTTGTACCTAATGTTTAAACCCAAAATTAGCATGATGTACAATAATATAACAAATGTTTAAATAGAAAATTTTATTTACTGTGGCTTTGTAGTCCCAGAATTATGTTAAGCAACTTTATATCAGCAGATAGTTTATATGATATCTCTGATAGACTAACTTTTTTCTATATTTTCTCACAATTTAAGTAACATTCTTCTATGCTTTGAACAATTCCACTTAATAAGGTTTTATTTATTGATCACTCTTTTGCCAAATTAGGAATAATACCATGTTATTTAAGCAAAATGTTTACTAACTTTTTTAGTTAAATGTCAATTATAGTATATTGTTATAAATAATAGGTTTGAAAAATTAATTGCATTATGCCTGCTTGAACCTGCGAGTAAAGGTTTCTTTTAAGACGCACATCTTTTTTATAGTTTAAAATGAGACCTATCTTAAAACTACAACATCCCCTATCAGCAAACACTTTAACCTAAAACAGATTTTTAAATTAAAAACAAAAAAATATGACTGTGTATGAATTACTAAACCATTATGTAAAAACTACCAGAGCATCGTTAGGTTGAATCTTTCTTTTCTCGATGATTTTCCATAAAAGTTCCAAAATATTTTTTGCAAAAACGGAGGGTCTAAATAAAATTAGCTAGTGTTGGTAAATCTTTTTCTTAATTATATGTTATGTCAACCGCTAACTAACAAAAGTTTAAGATTTAAAAAAGTTAAGGAACAAAATAAAATAAAACATTGTTTAATTAAATAATTAAATAAATTTCACAAAACTATTTTATAGCATAGTATAGTGAAAAATAATACTTAAATGATTTTTCTTGGGAATCAAAAACTTCAAGATCAACTGTTTCAAAGATTTGATTCGACAGATTTTTGACCGTGTTTTACCCGAATGCATTTAGCAATGTTGCTAATATCTCTTCTAGTGAATTGTCTGTAAATTTTCAGATTTTTTATATCATTATGTGTCCACACAGGATTAACACGATGGATACTGCCTACATTCGATTTATTTAATAGTTATAGTTATTGAATTTTTTAAAATTAGCACACAGATAGAAGATATATCTAATTTTAGTTTAAAAGCCATACCTTTAGAAATGGTGTTCCGCATGTTGGTAAAGTAATCTTATTTTGTGAGGCAAATTTCTCTTGAAAAACTTTTGCTGCAAATTTTTCATCAACGTTCTTCATTACAGCGGTTTTTGAAGTTAGTATACGTAAATTTGATTCTTGCGTCTGGTTTGTACATTTGTGTCCTCTTAATCCTACTATTCCGTCGCTAATTGACTTGCACTTTTTACGTTTAAAAACATAATTTATATATATATATATATATATATATATATATATATATATATATATATATATATATATATATATATATATATATATATATATATATATATATATATATATATATATATATATATATATATATATATATATATATAAAACTAATTTAAAACATCAGATAATACGAATTCTCTCATACTAAATTAATTCTTCTCATACTAAAAGAATTCTCTCATCTTCTCTTATACTAAATAATTTGTTTGAAAATTTCGCCGGAATATAGGCAAATTAAAAAAAAAGCGTTTACAAAAACTCAACTAAACTTACTTTAACTGAAACAAAACAACTAATTGAACTTTGTTTGTTTCGTTGTTATTTCTTGTGGAATGGTGCGATTCATGAGTTGGAGAATTCAGGCCCAATTGGATTGTCTTTTATGGTTGTTTTGGCTGAATCTTTTTTACAATACCATGAGGAAAAAGCAATAAAAATGGCAACGACAATGATTCCTTTAATTGATATTAAATCCTTTCATAGATATGTAGACGATAGCCATGCAAGGTTTTCTAACTTAAATCAAGCGGAACAGTTCCAAACTATTCTTAACAGACAACGTCCTTCTTTAAAATATACTATTGATGTTGAAAACAAAAATAAGATACTTAACTTTTTGGATATAACTGTTATAAAAAATACACAAGGAAAATATGAGTTGAAGGTTTACAGGAAGGATGCACTAACCAATATCCAAATCAAACCTCATTCTAATCATGATCCTAAAATTTTCAAAGCAATATTCAAAGGATACATACACAGAGCATACTCAATATGCAGCGAAAACCATTTAAAAGATGAGATAAATTTTTTAATTCAAGTGTTTACTGAAAATGGATACGATGAAAAAATGCTTAAAGATATTTTTAATAAGGTTCGAAAAAAACGTTTTGCGAATAAAAATGAAATTCCATCAAACTCTAATAACCTTCCTACAATCTCTTTACCATGGATACCAATAATATCTCCCAGACTTAGAAGAATATTCAGAAAAGCTGGTTACAGAACTGTTTTTAAATCAAATGCTAACCTAAAAACGCTATTAACGTCTAAAAATAAGTCTAAATTACCATGCAACAGCACCCCAGGGACCTATTTAATTAAGTGCAAATGCTCCAAAGTATATGTTGGTGAAACAAAACTTAAAATACGAACAAGGGTTCAACAACACCAAAAATTTTTGACTGAAGGCAAGTCAAACCAGTCTACATTAGCTTTGCATAAAGTAAATTGTAATGAGGACATTGAATGGAATAAAGTAATAACACTTAAAGTTGAGGATAAAAAATTTGAAAGAAAAGTCCGTGAGGCCTTAGAGATACAAAAACATCAATAATCTCCAACGTACGGTGGTATGAATTTGGACAATGGACAATATTTAAAAACAAATTTTTGGATTTCATTTTTTTTTCATACTTAAGTAAAAGAAGCCATTATAAAGGTGAATTTGCAATAATTTACAATAGGGTTTTTTATCGATTTATCCAAAGCTTTCGACACAGTAAATCATGAAATTCTTTTGAAAAAATTAGAAAACTATGGTGTTAAAAATCAAAGTTTACTTTGGTTTAAATCATACTTAACTAACAGAAGCAATTTATATTTAAAGAATCAAAAGACTCAAAAAACAACTTAATAACTTGTGGAGTACCCCAAGGTTCTATTTTGGGACCATTATTGTTTTTACTTTATATAAATGACTTATATTTATCATCAAAAGTATTAAATACTATCTTATTTGCAGATGGCACTAATTTGTTTTATTCTCACAAAGATATTACTGTTCTTTTTAAAATATTTAACGAAGAATTAGATAAGATCAACGAGTGGTTTATAAGTAACCGTCTATCATTAAATGTAGAGAAAACAAAATTTATCCTATTCCATAAACCTAGTAAAGCCGAGATTATTCCTCTAAAAGTATCTAATCTTTTAATCAATAATAAAATAATTAAAAGGGAATTGACTACAAACTTTCTGGGAGTGCTCTTAGATGAAAAGTTGTCATGGAAATTTCATATTAAATATATTGAAGGTAAGATCTCAAAAAATATTGCCGTGTTATACCGAACAAAACCTTTTCTTAATAACGAGTCTTTAAAAAATTTATATTTTTCGTTTATACACAGCTATCTTTCATACTGCAACATTTCCTGGGGTAGCACTAATCACACTAAACTCAAAAAAATTTATAGTAAACAAAAACATGCTTGCAGAATAGTATTTGGGGCAAATAGAAAAATACAATACGAACCTCTCTTATAAGAGAGCTGACGTATACGTCAGCTTGGAGCTTTAGATATTTATAAACTTAATATTCATCAAGTAATGTTATTTATTTTTAAAGCAAAACTTGGGTTTTCTCCAGTAACATTTCAAATCTACTTTAATGAAATCTCTCATAAATATCCAACCAAATTTTTACTGAATAACTTTGTGGTTCCCATAAACCTTCTTAAATTAAGTTCGTACCAAAATTCAATATCGAGGACCTTTAGTTTGGAAAAAATCTTTAGTAAAAAACAAAACTTCGTTTTAAACTGCACTTTGCAAAGTTTTAAGGATGATTTAAAACGGCATTTACCTAACATGGAATTCGATATATTAGATTTCAAATACCTTTATTGAAAACAATTTAAACTAAATCACTTAAAAATAAATTAAATCTTTATCCCTTTCTTTGGCTTTTATTAAAATGGTTTCAAACCATTAATATAAAAGATAACTATTTTTGACGATATTAAATAATCAGCCCAAATACTTATGTTTACATGTATTGCTTTTTTTTTTTAATTAAACAACGCATTTTTTTTTTTGTGTGTTTTTATAACTTTCATGATTTTCTGTCGTTTTTACTTTTTTATTTTATTTAAAATTATTCTGCTGGAAGATTGGTAGCAACAAATTATTTTATTGCTGAAATTTTTGATTTGTTTTTGTGTTTGTATTTATACTGTCTTTTTGTCTTTTATCATTTATTGTGCATGTAAATTTTTGTGTGACGGGGCTCGGTGATAAGACAACCTGTCTTCTTCTTGCTCCGGCCAGGATTTTCTTTTATTATAATTTCTTTTTTGTAATATTTATCAACGGCAAAATAAATAAATAAATAAAAAAAAAATAATAAAAAATAAAAAAAAAAAAATAAAAAAATAAAAAAAAAAGGTGACGTCAAAATTTAAAAATTTTTTTGTTGTTATTTAACGGTCACAATTTTTGTAATTATATTATATGCTGATGATGCCGGTGCCTATATTCCGGCGAAAATTTCAAATAAATTATTTAGTATTGAAAGAATTCGTATTATCTGATGTTTTACATTAGTATATATATATATATATATATATATATATATATATATATATATATATATATATATATATATATATATATATATATATATATATATATATATGTATATATATATATATATATATATATATATATATATATATATATATATATATGATTTAAATGTAACACTTTTTGTGTTCTTTTGTGGCTCGTTGAACTTTAAAGACAAATTTGAAAGTAGCAGTCTTGACTGGAGTTGTTTTGCTACCAGAGATTTACCAAGTTCTTTTAAAAACAATTTTCTGTGATGCGTCTTCTGTTTATTCCATGTAGGATTTAAATGCATCCAAATTACAAAAACATTAACAGCAGATATATCTAGGATGTTGTAAAAGATTACCATAGGTCACCTGAATTATAAAAAATAGACGAATAAGTAATAGATTTTATAAAATTATATAGAGTATTGCTATATTTATACTTACCTCTGGATCATTTTCTTTGTAGAAAAAGTTGATACCATATGGTCAAGAGTATCTACTCCCCCTTTCGTTGAATTACAGTCCAGAATTATCTGTGGTTTTTTGTCAGAACGGTTTGATAACTCTGCATCACGATGATTGCTATTCAGCAGAATGACTGACTTTCCCTTCTTTGGAACATATGAGACTAAAATTAATTGTTCTTGGTGATCAAACGCTAAAGAGTAGACTTCTAGTGTTCGAGCAGGTAAAAATTCTGTAGGAATTTCTTTTTCATTTTTGCACATTGTTCCAAATAGACTTAATTTTTTCTCCAAAAGTTCTTGTGCGAGTGTTACTGATGTGAAAAAGTTGTCCATTGTAACATTTTTTCCAGATCCTTTTATGACTTCAACTAAATCATGTACTACTCTTTGCCCTTGATTTTTTTCTGCTCTTTCCAGGAACACGACCAGTATAAATTTGCGCATTCAAGACATAGCTGGTACTAGAATCCCACAATAATTATAGCTTTAACCCATATTTATCTGGTTTGGATTTTATATATTGTCAAAAAGAACAAAGTCCACGAAATAGAACCAGCTGTTTGTCAACAGTAACATTTTCATATGGTCTAAAACTATTTAAAAGTATTTGTACCCAAAGGTCAAAATACTTCACAATTAGTAGCAAATTTGTTATTGCTGCGTCTTAATAATCGAGTAACTTTGTCGTCAAATCTCAAAACTCTTGAAATGGTATGAAAACGCTCACGGCTTATTACAGAACGAAAAATCTGCCGGCCATCACTAATGTCCCCTAGCTCCTCTGTAGCTTCACCTGCTGATCGGTAAACACCTGTCAAATAAAAGTCCAAGAAATCCATTTAGTTCATGCTCAGATATTGGTGCCCACTTTTCTTTAAAAATAATTTCACCTTCTTTGTTTGATTTATTTAGATTTATTGAAGATTTTTGGGGTAAAAAATAGTTGAAAAGCAGCATTTATCGAATCTGTCATACGTATTGCATATGGTGTTATTCCTGGTTTTAATTTCATGACATTTTATGCTACTATATTTTTCAGAACTGTTTAGTCGTTGTTTTTGCCATATTTCATTACTTTTTGGACACTTATTAACATTTGTTGTATTGCTAATATCCAATAGTTTTTACTGTTACATTAGTTTTACCTAGACTCATTTCCTTAGCTCTATCATTATGTATAATACTCTTCCTAATACCTGATTTGCATAACTTGTTCTGCCTTTACTATTTGTACCATATATGCCTCTAATTCCATATCATCATATATAATCATGAGTGCCTCTGATATAATCATAAGTGCCTCTAACTCCACCACGAGTTCTACATTTTCTAGCTCCTAAAACTGGTGTTGATTTATTCTCTACTTTTGAAATTGCAGGAGTATCTACTTGAAAATCAGTATCATCTGATGACTCAGTATCAGTATGAGCTGTCTGTTGTTGCTTCAACAGTTTTTTCTTCCTTTTCATCATCATCAGATATTAACTCTTCTTCACTTAATGAATCTTTATCAAGCGATGCAAACAATAGTTTGTGAAAATATTTATGAAATATCTTATTATATTATCATACAAAGAAATTTTATTTAAATAAGTTACATAAAATACAGTGTTTTCAATAAATGATTTAAAATGAAAATATAATTAAGTTATAAAAATCAAAAGTATTTCAATAATGGTAAATTTAGCATTTAAAAATTACACTAAAAAACGTCTTTTTTTTTTTTTGTAAAATGCCATATTTCATCAGGACGGAATGTTACAGTTTTATGGTATATATTTTTGGAGTCGCCAGATATTAAGCTAACCATATATTTAAACAGTTTTTCTGTACAATTTTTTCAAAAAATTTTTTAAAGTTCATTCAACGACACTATGTTTATTAGGGAAAAAAAAAAAGGCAGTATTAACTAATCACGTGGTAGTTGGTGAATGTGGTAGTTTGTGAGAAATTTATACTCTTCAAGACTACACTTTGAAATTAAAAAAAAAAAAGTGTCGTTAGGGTTATTGCTTGTATATATGTATATACATACATACACGCACACACACGCACGCACATATATGTATATATATACATATATATATATATATATATACATATATATATATATATATATATATATATATATATATATATATATATATATATATATATATATATATATATATATATATATATATATATATATATATATACATATATATATATATATATATACATATATATATATATATATATATATATATATATATATATATATATATATATATATATTTATATATACTATATATATATATATATATATATATATATATATATATATATATATATATATATATATATATATATATATATATATATATCAGTGGCGGATTCAAAATAGAGCGTGGGGAGGGGCGAGCTGCCCTTCCTCGCTTCCTAAATCAGTCAACTAGAGCCCCCAAAAATATAAAGTTTGTTTTACAAATTCTACGTTTATTTAAGGTTTTGCAGAAAACAAAACAGAAACGTTTTGTTCAAAAAAATATCTCTTGTAATCATAATAAACACATTCAATGGATTTTAAACATAGTTTTGTGTATTAAAACAACTGTGACTTGGTGTATTAAAACAACTGTAAAAAAGAGGGGAAAAAAAAGTTTTTAAATTAATTGATTTCAACATATTAGAGCAATTTAGATTTGTTTTTATAAGTTAAAAATGTTTTTTGGCAAAACCCGTATGGAATCCACCTCCAACCATTTATATATGTTTTTATTTTATATACGATTGTTTTTGAAATTATAGCGCAAAAAAATGGTACAAATGTGTTATTGGGATAAAACCCAAGTTTTACATAAAGCTTTTCCGCCAATGATATATATAAATATATATATATATATATATATATATATATATATATATATATATATATATATATATATATATATATATATATATATATATATATATATATATATATATATATATATATATATATATATATATGTATATATATATATATATATATATATATATATATATTTATTTATTTATTTATGTTCTTATATATATAATAAGAATATATATTTATACTCTTATATATATAATAAGAATATATATTTATATTCTTATTATATATATAAGAATATATATATATATATATATATATATATATATATATATATATATATATATATATATATATATATATATATATATATAATATATATATATATATATATCAGTGGCGGAAAAGCTTTACGTAAAACTTGGGTTTTATGCCAATAACACATATGTATCATTTTTTGGCGCTATAATTTCAAAAACAATCGTATATAAAATAAAAACAACTGCATAAATACAATTTCTTAATATTTTAATATATATTTGTTTAAGATGGCTTAATTCTTTCTGGGAAATATATGTAGATATTAATTTGCGATGTTGTCTGATAACTAATAGGATATTTTGTCGTCCTTCATTGTGAGATGAGCCAATAAACTGCTGGATTATTTCAATATTCCTTTCAGCAAAATCATTTGTGACACTTAAAGTTTCGATAAAAAAAATTAAGTTATTGTAAGATTCAAGGTCGTCTAAGTTGCCTTTAGTATGAATGGTATATAAAATCTTGTATCAAATCGTAATTGTAATTGTACCAAATCTTAATCTCACTAACTAAATCCATTTTTATAAAAATCAACCAACTTTCCTCTGTAATCAAATCTTTCAACTGAATGTTATCATTAATAATAAAATCATTGACTTTCCAAAGTTTTTAATTTTAGTTTCAGACACTTTATGCTTTTAAAATTTCTAAAATGTCTGATTGAGTAAGCAAGTTAAAACATAACAACTGTTTTAGGAGTCAAGTACCAAGAATGAGCTTGCATACTCTCCTTTATGTTGTTTATGTAGATAATCAATTACTGATGATGTAATTTCAGGAACTAGGTGATATATGGTTCCTGACATAAAATGAGCTGCATGACAGGCGCCGGGCTGATAAATTTTGAAATCTTTTAACTTATCAGAGTTGATGTTAAAATAAAAATCAACATATTCTACAAGATGCTTGCAATCGCCCCTTAGAAAAGTTGTGTTATTCAAAGAAAACTTGGTAAAACTCTTTGCTTCAAAATACAAACTGTATATACCAGAGCTAAAAATAAGTGAGTTCTCAGAAAAGCTTTTAAATCTATGTTTAGCATCAGGAGCAGAAAATTAATGGCAAAAATATTTTACATTGCTTCCTAAAGTTGGAATAAAGTTTATTATTTGGACCTTTGCTTTCAATCCCAGTTATAGCTTTGTGAAGATGTTTAATGTGCAGTTCGTAAATACGATGTTTACACATAAACCAAGGCAGAGGTTTTTTTAAAATCAATTTTTAAAATCATTTTTTAAGATCAATTTTTTAAAATTATTTTTTAAAATCAATTTTAAAACCATTTTTTAAAATCAATTCTTGTTAAAATCATTATTGTTCCATTCAATCTATCTGTATTTGTGGCAGTAGTATCAGTACAAACTGCAAAAACTTGGTCGAGTGCTTTAAAATACTCCAACAGATTTTGTATAACTTAAACCTGATTAAGTGTTTTTACAAAAAAACTTTCAATAAATCCAAAATGTAAAGTCGATTCTCAGTTAAATAGCACGAAATCCGAACCAGTCACAGCGATATCTATCAAGAACATTGAAGGCTAGGAATGTGTGCTTCATTCCTAGTCAACAATTTTACTATGAGAACCAAGATAATCTTGTCAATGATTAATTTATATATATTCGACGAGAAAAATTTGCATTTAAGTTTTTTGTGTAGCAAGCAATTGTAGCTGTGGTGTGCACTCCTCTTGTTTTGTCACTAAGAAGACCTTGACTGCCGATCTCTACATCCAAGAATGCCTTAAAAAAAGATTTTTGTAATTAATGAAAAAACATATCACATGTCTCTTTTCGCCAGATCTTACTGCATCTCATTATTCTAAAAAATTTCTACAGTGGTGCAAATCGTCCTGAAGAATGCAAGGTTGAAGATTTTATGGCAATAGTTATAGGAGTTTGCCGTAAAACAGAACATTCATTAGAATAACAAAAATAAAAAGGACTTCCAAAAAAAGTGCATTAGTGCCAAAAATAAAGTAGAAAAGGAAAAATCTGAAAAATGATAGTACCAACCTTAAAAACAAATTGAAATCCTAGTTGTTGTAAAACACATTTAATATAAAAAAAAAATTAAAATAAAAAGCATTTATGGTTTTAAAAAATCTCAATTAAAAGTTGACATACATATGTATATATATATATATATATATATATATATATATATATATATATATATATATATATATATATATATATATACATATATATATATATATATATATATATATATATATATATATATATATATATATATATATATATATATATATATATATATATATATATATATATATATTTGTAAACAAAGAAAATACAACTTTTTATGGTACTAATAGTTTCATGCCTAAAGGCAATCATCGGCAATGTAATACAAAAACAAGAAATAAAAAAACCTTTTTTTTATTTCTTGATTTTGTATTACTTCTGAGATTACCAGATTTCAGAACAGCTTCCCGTCACACCAGGAACAACTGTATTTTCAACCGTGAGTCTATAAATAATTTTTAGTTTTAAAAAATTTATAAATTAAAAAAAAGTAGTTCATATAAAGAATAGATTGTAGTTATTTAAGTAATTTAAATATTGAAACTATCAACAAAATGTTGATGAGTCTGAGGTTTGGTGCCAGAGAATATTTACAAGTATGAAGTTGAAGTTATTCAATTAATACTGTGAGGTTGCTATGTGTTTCTTGCATATCTTCACAGTATGCTAATATAAGAGCAGAATTTATTCCAGAGTAAGTTCCCATCATTCCCATCAATGACTCTGTGTTGGTTTGGGTTGAACAAGTTTGCAATAACTTCCATTAAACCTCCACCTTATATGTTTTTATTTACTCATTACTCTTAAAATTTATAGTTTTTATTATTTATCTATTGTATTAAAAATCAAATGCTCAAACCTGAATCTATGCCAACTCTTACAAAGGTATTGAGAAATTCCTGCTTTCTCTACTCAATAACAAACTCAAGATATTCTGTAATATCTTTTACATAAACTAAATCTCTTTTTACATGATTTGGTATCCCTTTCTTTTTATCCTCCAAAGAAACATTTTCTAAAACATAGACGTTCTTAAGTATTTTTGTTTTATCATTCAATTTCTTTTCCATATTACTTTCAAACTTTACTCCATTTTGCCTGAAGGTCTTCAGGAGAACATTTGATTTGAACTGAGTCAACTGCAAACAAACAACTAACTTGTTAAACTCTGAAAACGGTATTTCTGTCTGTTTCATACTAGTTTGACCTAGAGTTATAGGGACATTGGAACCACCTATATTGTTGACAAAAATGTTTAGAAAGACTCAACATTTTACAAACATATACAGAGAAAGCAAGATTTATAACATAACAGTAGGAAACAGCATTTCTTCACCTTTTTCTATATCATTGTTTGAATATATATCTTTCAAAATATCGGTCATTACTTGGCCTTGAACCTAAGCAATAGGACAGTGAAAAATTGGTTTTACAAATGAGATATAAACAAGAAACATTCAGATTTTAAATAGTAGTATTATTATAAATTTTTAAAGAAATATATTTTATAAATATTTTACTTTAATATCTATATTTAAGAGATAAGTTGCAAGATTCTTTGATTCTTTTCCAGGGTAGCATTTATGCATTAACTAGCATTTACCAATAACTTTAAAACATTTTTGACAAACTTTTAAGCAAGCGGCATTTGAACTCTTGCAAACACTATTTTTTCCTGAAATTATTTTCTTTCTGTTTTATTTGTATATTTTTATTTAAAGAATTATTTGATGAATTTAATTTGAACTAATTTAAGAAAAAAAAGGCATAATATAGAACCCAAGATTTTAGTAGTTGCCAATTCTCAAACTTTACATTTTTTGCAGCTTAAAGATTCTTTGTTCCATTTCCGTTTAACTGATGTTGAAAGAGGTTTTCCAGCTTTAAGCAGGTATAGATTTCTTTTACACGTAAGGCAAAGTCCAGCTGGATACTTCATAACCTTAATATTATATTCATCATGGCAATGCTTTACAACGAGCTTTTCCAAACTTTCTGTAACCGGAATACACTTAGTGTTTTTAGTAAAGCAACAAGCACAGACCAAAAGTATGTTCAACTTATGAGACCTTTTAAACTTAAATCTCCTTCCTTTCTTTGATATTAAATAAGGCATTAAAAACTCTATCTGTAAATTTAGTAGTAACTAAAGTATCAAGAGTAAATTTATACATAAACTTCAATTAAATAAAAATTTAACTAGCAACTGCAAACTTTATTTAATTCTAAGTAATCATCATTACCTTTAAATAACTATAAACAACAAGTAAATGGTATTTAGAAGTTAAGCTAATTTTATACCATATACTTTACTCTATTATATAAAAGTACTAGTGTCAAAAAAACAAATGTGTTTAAAAAAGTAAAGCTAAACAAAAAATGTTTGTTTACAATAAAGGGGCTTATGATATTCAGGCATTTTGAAGAATAAAATCTTTTGCATACATAATCATATAATCACATGGTATCATATGGTTATAAAAAGATAAATGTGTCCAAAAAAAAACTGTGATTAAAGTTTGAGAACAAAAAAACGCCAAAATATAGTGCACCTGCGTATACCTGATTGAGAGGGGGACATGTGCATTTGAAGTATATTTTTGTAATTTCTTAAACCAAATCGAAATTCATTACGAAATTTTGAGTTTCTTAAAAAAATTTTATGTACTTTAGAAGTTATGGTCATGTAAAATACAAAACCTCCTCACTTTTTTGAAGGGGGAGAGGTAATATAACGTTTTTTGGTCATAAATTTTGAACTGTAATGTATATCTTTTTAAATTTTGAATTCTTTGAATTAAATTTCATTCACTATAAGATTAAACAAAAAAAGTTTTTATTTGCCACATTTGGAGTCGGTGCCCCAAAAATGTTGTATTTTCTACGTTCCCGAAATAATTTTTTTCTCGGCAGAACATCATTATTTAATATTGGTATTATTATGTAAAAATTTAAGGATTGCACCGTTTCTGGAGGTTTCTTTGTTTGAACCTGATAATTTCATAGTTCCGCCCCCTTTAAATGCTTTTTCTAAAAATGTGCCACCTGCAGGAATTTAATTTTTACAGTTTTGTGTAACCTAAAGGTTTCTTAAATAGAATCTATAAAAATATTTGGGTTGTTCCAAAATCAAACCTAAAAGGTTAATTTCTGACCTGTGTCTATTAAATAAATAAATCCTATTTGTTTATTATTGAGCACTCTTATACGTACAAGAGTTTTTGTATTTTATCTACAAATACAAATTACCATTTAATATAATATATTTTCGCCACTCTTAGCTTTCATCGTGAACTCCTGAACCAATAAAAAACAAAACACAAATTACAAAATTGATGGTTTTTGAGCCTTTTAATTTAAACTTTTTTTAATTTAAACTTCTAAAAATTTTAATTTAAACTTTTAAAATTTTAATTTAAACTTTTAAAATTTAATTTAAACTTTTAAAAGTTTAAATTAAAAGGCTCTTAAATTAAAAACTTATCATCAAAACCTCTTAATTTAAACTTTTAAAAGATTTTGATGATAAGATCATAATAATCTTCTTACAGAAGCCTTGTTTGTTTGTTTTTGTAAAATACGACGAGACAACTGAATTAGCGTGAGTTTCATAAGTGCGATCTAGCATAAATGCGAAGCAGTTGCAAAGTTTGGCTCAAGTGCGAATTGGCATAATTGCGCTGAACAAATTTGCAAACATTTGCATTAGCGTGAAGCATTTACAAAAACTGGCATAGGTGCTATTGGCATAAGTGCGCCGAATAAGTTTACAAATTATTGACTATGCTTATACGTATATATTAACAAGTATAATCCAAAGCCTTATCTATTTTATACATGAATAATAATGAAAGTATACGGTTTAAACAAACATTTTATAGGCAGTACATACTTTATTGAATATTAGTTATGACAAAACAACTTAGTAAGAAATTGATATACGTTGTTTAGTAAACTATACATGTTCAAATATTTTGGGTAAGACCAAAAATTACTATGCCCTCCCTCTGTTTCCTTATTTTTTTAAGGTCGGGAAGGGAACCAGATTTTGACCGGATTGAGTGTATCTAATAAAAATGTTTTAATAATTCTTTAAATGACTTATAACATTGCTAAAATGGCCACTAAAGATTAAAACATGATTTTTGCAAAAACCATGTTTTGAGCAAACTAAAAAAAATATTTTTTGAAAATACTCAGTTGTCGTAATGTAAAATATTTACATGTTATAATTTTTGTTTATAGATTTTCACAGGTTATAGATTTTGCCGTATAACTATATAAATAACTTTTAATTATAAATAAACTTTATAAATACTTGAGTCAAAAACTTATTGTAATAACTGTACAATGGTAAATAATGTTTTTAACAAAGAAATCTGGCTATGAAAATAGCTGTTTAACAAAACACAGCTAAGACGTTTTTTGAAGTTATACTTTTATTATATTTGAATTTTATTTAAAACACAACTTTTTTTAATGTATTTATAACAAACTAGCTAAAAACTTGGTACTATCTATTAGGGACCGACGAAGATGACTTTTTAAGACTCGAATTTATATGAAAGGCGAGTTTAGATTATATGCGTATACCGAATATAACTGAAAGACTAATTTAATTCGTATATGTAGCCCGAATTCAACTGAAAGATGAATTTTGACTTCTAAACCGAATTTAACTAAAAGGCCAATTTGGATTTAAAAAACCCATTTAATTAAAAAATAAATTTCTTTAGAACTTTTATAAGTTTTATAAATTTTTTTTTATTTTGGCATTAAATGTTCCGAGAAGATCTAAGAGTTTTGCCACGGAATACATCAGAAAAACGTTAAACTAGAAAGTTCAAACGTTTTTTCTTACCGATGCACAGTGGGCCAAAATCATTATTAGCTGGACAAAATTAATAACTTTTAAAATATTTATCAGGTTTTTCCCATAATTAGCAGCTTGAGTATATTTCATATAACAAATCTAATGGCACCATTAGATTGTTTATTTGGTTGCCATGGATACCTATATTTCATGTCAACAGGCATTTTGCATAGTTACCTAAATAAAAAGACTTTCTCAAAATATCAAAGTTATAAACTAAACTGATATTAATGCTACATTGCTATTTTATGTATTTGAATGATAACACAAACAAAAAATTATCAATTTTTGGTGTTACTATGCTGTTATGTGCTCTTAGAAACCAGTTGGTAATTTTTTTTGAAACTTTTTCTTACTTCAAAATTTCTTTAAAAAATGAAATAAAAACTTTTAAAACACTCTTAACTATAAAGGTTTACAGGAACAGTTAATTAAATTTTAACTGTGTAGTTTAGATACCCTTAGCAACCATATAAAAATAAGCAAGTTTTTATGCAATTAGAGATACAAAAAATTTTATAACGAATATATAAGAAAACAAACTTTTATATTCATTATTTTATTATGCAAATATTAAATACTTATAAAGTAAACACCATCTTAAACACCAACGAAAATCAAAACTATGTCATTGACACTTATTCAAAAATTGGAACCTCTTTAAGAAGATCAAAAACTCCATTTGGAAGAGCGTTTTTCTTAGGATGATGGGGTTTTCTCAAACTACTTATCAAAGGGTCAGAAGAACACATTAGTCGCCTTAATAAATCTTCGTTTGTTTTGGAACGCGAACACTTTCTAGAAAATGATTCTCGAAATTTCTTAAAATTTTTATTTTGAGCTTCTTGTGCCTCTTCGCTGAGCATGCCAATAGGCAAAGCCATTCTCTCTACAACTTGCCAACCATGAATAAAAATGTGATGTAGACTCTGTGGCATATGATACCATGGATAAAGGATTACATACTTCTCAGCTGTTTTGTAGCAGTATTCTCTAAATAGTGAAGAATCAATTAGAAAGTTAGATGACAATGTACACAAAATCACATGCAACATCTTTATCATACTGACATCAAGTTCAAGAATTTGAGCAGACTTCTCTGCATTCTGAAAAAATTTTCTAGCAGTGTTTCCATTATTTGAAGACCCAGAGCCACCAGATGTTGGCATATCAATTATCAGTCCAACTTCATCACGAAACCTTATCTGGATTTTCTGTTTTCGTTCTTGAATAATTTTCTTTTCAGATATAGTTTTTGTAGCCCACTTTTTCACTGTCAATTTATAACTAATTTTAAGAAGACATTCCATGCTTTTAATCCAAGCATGGAGAGTTGAAAGACCGAAGCAGAGACCTATCTCTGTCAATGGCATATTTTTAGCTGCATTAAGATCATTCATTTTTTTTGGGCTGCATCCACAAACAGAACAACACTGAGAAGATGTAGTTGCTGTAGATAATGCTGTAGCAACTTTGCCATCCACCATTGTTATTTCAATTTTATGAAGTATTGTTAAGTTTTCACAAAATGTTAAAGACAAATTTGCAATTGAATTGTTAATAAACTGATTCTCTTGTTTCAAAACTTCAATGGTTTCTTTTTTAAATGAAAATCTTATTGGTCTGCAATATAAAGTTGAAGATGGATGTTGATTAGACCAAATTATTATTTTTTTATCATTAATGAATCCAAACAACTGAAGTGGAACAAAACAAGAAATAAACAAACTAGCTTCTTCTAAATGATCTCTGTTTTCTATCTCAACTGTTACTTGATTATAAATCCTTTGGCTAGTTGATCCATCAAACCCAACTTTAGAATATAAAGTCAACCTTTCAAGATCATTCATTGAATCAATAACTTGTTTCTGCAACTGTATTAGGCGTATTGCTGTATGATCGACTAATACTTGAAAGTTTATTTCTGCTGAAAAATCATTTACAGTCCATAATGTTTTTTCAGGAAGACACTGTTCTTTAGCAGTACGAACATCATTGTAAGCAGGATAGAGATTACAACCTTTGCTCAAAGCATTATTTCTCAAGCGTTGGTAATCAGATTTGCTCATATCAATATCTAATATGAGTGCTAGAGCTTCATTTAGAGTGTTTTGAGTATGTTCTGTATCAAAAGGTTGCTTAATAGATAAACTTCGAACTACTTTTGCATCCTTTCTTTTGCTATCTTTAAAAAGATTACAACTACTAGCATACAACAGTTCATTTGATGAACAAGTTAATAAGTCCATAGCTGCTACTTTACGACTCTTTGTCTTATTTGATGAATCATCAAATAATTTTACAGGTCGACCACTAACTATAGATTCAGTTTTATTATCCTGATTTTTAAATGACCTAATAAAGTCTTTTTGAAGCCATACTGAATTATGTTTCATAAAGTTTTCATCAATTCTTTTACTTAAAGACCAACGTTTACGATACTTGGACAAAAAGATTACAAACTGAGCATCAAATTCAGAACAGTATTCACGAATAAAATTGTAAACATAAAGTTTGTCTTTTTCATTAGACATAGATAAACCATGCTGTCTTATGAATTGATGAATTTGATATCTTGTGATGGTTGACATATTACTAATAATAATATTATTAGACTAAAATAATATAAACATTAAAAAGTTGTATTAACATATATATATATATATATATATATATATATATATATATATATATATATATATATATATATATATATATATATATATATATATATATATATATATACATAAATACTTGTTATTTTGCGACAAAAGAAACTTGAAAAAGAAACATCTTTGATTTTATAAAGTATAAGTATTAAAAAGTATTATAAGTATTAAAAAAAGTAGCAGATACTAGCAGCTAAATTAATAATTTTATAAAAACATATACATATAGCCTTCAAAATATGTATAAGAGATAAAGGCAAAATAGAGCACAAATTTTTCCTTGTTGTCTTTTCAAAAAAAATTTAAAAAAAAGTCCAATTTTTACCAAAAAATATATCTAAAACTGGTTTAAAATTTTTTTTTAACTTTTTTTTTTTTATAAATTTTATATATTAACAATTATTTGATATGTTAATAAAAACAGTTAACCAATATACTAAAAATTTATTACACACTTTTGCTTTTTTAAAAACTACATTTTCTCACTTTATCGCCATTTTTTTTTGCAAATATTTTACTTGAAATGAATTACTAATAATAATATTATTAGACTAAGACCTACTGGCCCACTGTGCATCGCACAGTGGGCCAGTAGGTGGACAAAACTAAAAAAATTTATGTCTGAAAACTGAAATTCTTTTTAAAAAGTTTTTACTTAGATACATTGAGGACCTTAAAAATAATTACAATAAATTAAAAAAATATATATTCTCAACAAAAACTCATTTCAAGTAAAATATTTGCAAAAAAAAATGGCGATAAAGTGAGAAAATGTAGTTTTTAAAAAAGCAAAAGTGTGTAATAAATTTTTAGTATATTGGTTAACTGTTTTTATTAACATATCAAATAATTGTTAATATATAAAATTTATAAAAAAAAAAAAGTTAAAAAAAAATTTTAAACCAGTTTTAGATATATTTTTTGGTAAAAATTGGACTTTTTTTTAAATTTTTTTTGAAAAGACAACAAGGAAAAATTTGTGCTCTATTTTGCCTTTATCTCTTATACATATTTTGAAGGCTATATGTATATGTTTTTATAAAATTATTAATTTAGCTGCTAGTATCTGCTACTTTTTTTAATACTTATAATACTTTTTAATACTTATACTTTATAAAATCAAAGATGTTTCTTTTTCAAGTTTCTTTTGTCGCAAAATAACAAGTATTTATGTATATATATATATATATATATATATATATATATATATATATATATATATATATATATATATATATATATATATATATATATATATATATATATATATATGTTAATACAACTTTTTAATGTTTATATTATTTTAGTCTAATAATATTATTATTAGTAATATGTCAACCATCACAAGATATCAAATTCATCAATTCATAAGACAGCATGGTTTATCTATGTCTAATGAAAAAGACAAACTTTATGTTTACAATTTTATTCGTGAATACTGTTCTGAATTTGATGCTCAGTTTGTAATCTTTTTGTCCAAGTATCGTAAACGTTGGTCTTTAAGTAAAAGAATTGATGAAAACTTTATGAAACATAATTCAGTATGGCTTCAAAAAGACTTTATTAGGTCATTTAAAAATCAGGATAATAAAACTGAATCTATAGTTAGTGGTCGACCTGTAAAATTATTTGATGATTCATCAAATAAGACAAAGAGTCGTAAAGTAGCAGCTATGGACTTATTAACTTGTTCATCAAATGAACTGTTGTATGCTAGTAGTTGTAATCTTTTTAAAGATAGCAAAAGAAAGGATGCAAAAGTAGTTCGAAGTTTATCTATTAAGCAACCTTTTGATACAGAACATACTCAAAACACTCTAAATGAAGCTCTAGCACTCATATTAGATATTGATATGAGCAAATCTGATTACCAACGCTTGAGAAATAATGCTTTGAGCAAAGGTTGTAATCTCTATCCTGCTTACAATGATGTTCGTACTGCTAAAGAACAGTGTCTTCCTGAAAAAACATTATGGACTGTAAATGATTTTTCAGCAGAAATAAACTTTCAAGTATTAGTCGATCATACAGCAATACGCCTAATACAGTTGCAGAAACAAGTTATTGATTCAATGAATGATCTTGAAAGGTTGACTTTATATTCTAAAGTTGGGTTTGATGGATCAACTAGCCAAAGGATTTATAATCAAGTAACAGTTGAGATAGAAAACAGAGATCATTTAGAAGAAGCTAGTTTGTTTATTTCTTGTTTTGTTCCACTTCAGTTGTTTGGATTCATTAATGATAAAAAAATAATAATTTGGTCTAATCAACATCCATCTTCAACTTTATATTGCAGACCAATAAGATTTTCATTTAAAAAAGAAACCATTGAAGTTTTGAAACAAGAGAATCAGTTTATTAACAATTCAATTGCAAATTTGTCTTTAACATTTTGTGAAAACTTAACAATACTTCATAAAATTGAAATAACAATGGTGGATGGCAAAGTTGCTACAGCATTATCTACAGCAACTACATCTTCTCAGTGTTGTTCTGTTTGTGGATGCAGCCCAAAAAAAATGAATGATCTTAATGCAGCTAAAAATATGCCATTGACAGAGATAGGTCTCTGCTTCGGTCTTTCAACTCTCCATGCTTGGATTAAAAGCATGGAATGTCTTCTTAAAATTAGTTATAAATTGACAGTGAAAAAGTGGGCTACAAAAACTATATCTGAAAAGAAAATTATTCAAGAACGAAAACAGAAAATCCAGATAAGGTTTCGTGATGAAGTTGGACTGATAATTGATATGCCAACATCTGGTGGCTCTGGGTCTTCAAATAATGGAAACACTGCTAGAAAATTTTTTCAGAATGCAGAGAAGTCTGCTCAAATTCTTGAACTTGATGTCAGTATGATAAAGATGTTGCATGTGATTTTGTGTACATTGTCATCTAACTTTCTAATTGATTCTTCACTATTTAGAGAATACTGCTACAAAACAGCTGAGAAGTATGTAATCCTTTATCCATGGTATCATATGCCACAGAGTCTACATCACATTTTTATTCATGGTTGGCAAGTTGTAGAGAGAATGGCTTTGCCTATTGGCATGCTCAGCGAAGAGGCACAAGAAGCTCAAAATAAAAATTTTAAGAAATTTCGAGAATCATTTTCTAGAAAGTGTTCGCGTTCCAAAACAAACGAAGATTTATTAAGGCGACTAATGTGTTCTTCTGACCCTTTGATAAGTAGTTTGAGAAAACCCCATCATCCTAAGAAAAACGCTCTTCCAAATGGAGTTTTTGATCTTCTTAAAGAGGTTCCAATTTTTGAATAAGTGTCAATGACATAGTTTTGATTTTCGTTGGTGTTTAAGATGGTGTTTACTTTATAAGTATTTAATATTTGCATAATAAAATAATGAATATAAAAGTTTGTTTTCTTATATATTCGTTATAAAATTTTTTGTATCTCTAATTGCATAAAAACTTGCTTATTTTTATATGGTTGCTAAGGGTATCTAAACTACACAGTTAAAATTTAATTAACTGTTCCTGTAAACCTTTATAGTTAAGAGTGTTTTAAAAGTTTTTATTTCATTTTTTAAAGAAATTTTGAAGTAAGAAAAAGTTTCAAAAAAAATTACCAACTGGTTTCTAAGAGCACATAACAGCATAGTAACACCAAAAATTGATAATTTTTTGTTTGTGTTATCATTCAAATACATAAAATAGCAATGTAGCATTAATATCAGTTTAGTTTATAACTTTGATATTTTGAGAAAGTCTTTTTATTTAGGTAACTATGCAAAATGCCTGTTGACATGAAATATAGGTATCCATGGCAACCAAATAAACAATCTAATGGTGCCATTAGATTTGTTATATGAAATATACTCAAGCTGCTAATTATGGGAAAAACCTGATAAATATTTTAAAAGTTATTAATTTTGTCCAGCTAATAATGATTTTGGCCCACTGTGCATCGGTAAGAAAAAACGTTTGAACTTTCTAGTTTAACGTTTTTCTGATGTATTCCGTGGCAAAACTCTTAGATCTTCTCGGAACATTTAATGCCAAAATAAAAAAAAATTTATAAAACTTATAAAAGTTCTAAAGAAATTTATTTTTTAATTAAATGGGTTTTTTAAATCCAAATTGGCCTTTTAGTTAAATTCGGTTTAGAAGTCAAAATTCATCTTTCAGTTGAATTCGGGCTACATATACGAATTAAATTAGTCTTTCAGTTATATTCGGTATACGCATATAATCTAAACTCGCCTTTCATATAAATTCGAGTCTTAAAAAGTCATCTTCGTCGGTCCCTAATAGATAGTACCAAGTTTTTAGCTAGTTTGTTATAAATACATTAAAAAAAGTTGTGTTTTAAATAAAATTCAAATATAATAAAAGTATAACTTCAAAAAACGTCTTAGCTGTGTTTTGTTAAACAGCTATTTTCATAGCCAGATTTCTTTGTTAAAAACATTATTTACCATTGTACAGTTATTACAATAAGTTTTTGACTCAAGTATTTATAAAGTTTATTTATAATTAAAAGTTATTTATATAGTTATACGGCAAAATCTATAACCTGTGAAAATCTATAAACAAAAATTATAACATGTAAATATTTTACATTACGACAACTGAGTATTTTCAAAAAATATTTTTTTTAGTTTGCTCAAAACATGGTTTTTGCAAAAATCATGTTTTAATCTTTAGTGGCCATTTTAGCAATGTTATAAGTCATTTAAAGAATTATTAAAACATTTTTATTAGATACACTCAATCCGGTCAAAATCTGGTTCCCTTCCCGACCTTAAAAAAATAAGGAAACAGAGGGAGGGCATAGTAATTTTTGGTCTTACCCAAAATATTTGAACATGTATAGTTTACTAAACAACGTATATCAATTTCTTACTAAGTTGTTTTGTCATAACTAATATTCAATAAAGTATGTACTGCCTATAAAATGTTTGTTTAAACCGTATACTTTCATTATTATTCATGTATAAAATAGATAAGGCTTTGGATTATACTTGTTAATATATACGTATAAGCATAGTCAATAATTTGTAAACTTATTCGGCGCACTTATGCCAATAGCACCTATGCCAGTTTTTGTAAATGCTTCACGCTAATGCAAATGTTTGCAAATTTGTTCAGCGCAATTATGCCAATTCGCACTTGAGCCAAACTTTGCAACTGCTTCGCATTTATGCTAGATCGCACTTATGAAACTCACGCTAATTCAGTTGTCTCGTCGTATTTTACAAAAACAAACAAACAAGGCTTCTGTAAGAAGATTATTATGATCTTATCATCAAAATCTTTTAAAAGTTTAAATTAAGAGGTTTTGATGATAAGTTTTTAATTTAAGAGCCTTTTAATTTAAACTTTTAAAAGTTTAAATTAAATTTTAAAAGTTTAAATTAAAATTTTAAAAGTTTAAATTAAAATTTTTAGAAGTTTAAATTAAAAAAAGTTTAAATTAAAAGGCTCAAAAACCATCAATTTTGTAATTTGTGTTTTGTTTTTTATTGGTTCAGGAGTTCACGATGAAAGCTAAGAGTGGCGAAAATATATTATATTAAATGGTAATTTGTATTTGTAGATAAAATACAAAAACTCTTGTACGTATAAGAGTGCTCAATAATAAACAAATAGGATTTATTTATTTAATAGACACAGGTCAGAAATTAACCTTTTAGGTTTGATTTTGGAACAACCCAAATATT